>CM038144.1:28269898-28869898 GCA_021437245.1 Aegilops speltoides | reverse complement strand
ATAATAAAACTTGGATGACAACACTTTCTCAAAATAATCATAACATGATATAACAAAATGGTATCTCGCTAGTCCTTTCTCAGACCGCAAAACATAAATGCAGAGCACCTTTAAAGATCAAGGACTAACTAAACATTGTAATTCATGCTAAAAGAGATCCAGTCAAGTCATACCCAATATAAACCAATAATAATGAATGCAAATGACAGTGTGCTCTCCAGCGGGTGCTTTTAATAAGAAGGGTGATGACTCAACATAAAAGTAAATAGATAGGCCCTTCGTAGAGGGAAGCAGGGATTTGTAGAGGTGCCAGAGCTCGGTTATGAAATAGAGATAAATTATATTTTGAGCGGCATACTTTCATTGTCAACATAACAACTAAAAGACGATGATATCTTCCATGCTAAATAGATTATAGGCGGTTCCCAAACAGAATGGTAAAGTTTACACTCCCCTTCCTCCACAAGCATCAATCCATGGCTTGCTCGAAACAACGAGTGCCTCCAACATTCAACGGGTCCCAAGGGGAGTTTTGTTTGCAGTTATTTTGATTTAGTTTGCACGAAGCATGGGACTGGGCATCCCGGATACCAGCCATTTTCTCGTGAATGAGGAGCGGAGTCCACTCCTCTTGAGAATAACCCGCCTAACACGGAAGATAAGGGCAGCTCTAGTTGACATATGAGCTATTCGAGCATGCAAAACAGAATGTTTATTTGAAGGTTTAGAGTTTGGCACATACAAATTTACTTGGAACGGCAGGTAAATACCGCATATAGGTAGGTATAGTGGACTCATATGGAATAACTTTGGGGTTTAAGGAGTTTGGATGCACAAGTAGTATTCCCGCATAGTACAGGTGAAGGCTAGCAAAAGACTTGGAAGCGACCAACTGAGAGAGCGACAACAGTAGTAAACATGCATTACAATTAATTTACATCGAATACAAGCATGAGTAGGATATAATCCACCATGAACATAAATATCATGAAGGCTATGTTGATTTGATTCAACTACATGTGTGAACATGTGCCAAGTCGAGTCACTCAATACATTTAAAGGAGGATACCATCTCATCATACCACATCATAATCATTCTAATAGCATGTTGGCACGCAAGGTAAACCATTATAACTCAAAGCTAATCAAGCATGGCACAAGCAACTATAATCTCTAAATGTCATTGCAAATATGTTTATTTCACAATAGCTGAATCAAGAACGATGAATCATCATATTTACAAAAACGAGAGAGGTCGAGTTCATACCAGCTTTTCTCTTCCCAATAAGTCCATCATATATCATCATTATTGCCTTTCACTTGCACGACCGAACGGTGTGTATAATAATAAGAGTGCATGTGCATTGGACTAAGTTGGAATCTGCAAGCATTCAACTCAAGAGAGAAGACAAGTAATATGGGCTCGAAGTTAAATAAACAATCATCCATATAAGAGCCACTAAGCATTTTCAATATAGTGTTCTCGACCCCCAAAAGAAAGGAAAAGAAATAAAACTATTTCACGGGAAAGCTCCCAACAAATAAAAGAAGAACATGAAATATTTTTGGGTTTTCTTTTTAATTCTACTACAAGCATGGAAAGTAAACTAACTATTTTTTTGGTTTTTCTCAAGGTTTATCAAACACACAAGAAGAAAGCAGGAAAAAGAAAGTAAACTAGCACGGATATTACAGTGAAAAAGTATGAGCACCGACATCTAGCAATGAGTGTGTGTGAACATGAATGTAATGTCGATGGGAAATACGTACTCCCCCAAGCTTAGGCTTTTGGCCTAAGTTGGTCTATTGCCAGGGACAACCTGGCGAATATCCGTAGGTGAAGCTGGGGTCATACTGTGACGCAGCGGCTATTGCCTTTGAGTTGTAGTCTTGGTCGAGCAGCCTCGGCTCTCCTTTTGTACTCATCTGCCTCCTCTCTGGTAATAATATATCTTCTTTTTGCCTGTGAATCAAAGAAAGCAGGGGCAGGAAGAGCAATATGGACTACACGACGTCTATTAAAAATTAGTCGATACTGGTTCAGTCCTCTGAACAAACTGGTGGGAAACCACAGAATCAAAATCTAAATAAGAGGGAGGTAACTCCATATCACCCTCACGAATGTCTACCTCAAGAAAATTAGCTAAGCGGGTTGCATAAATTCCTCCAAAGAAATCTCCGCTATGTCTATTCTGATGCAACCTACGGGCTAGTGGCTACAATGGCTCCCATATGATAAGATTGGTCTCCTAACACAGCACTTCTGAGAATGCTGAGATCAGGGACACACATGTGACAAGCTTCATCCTTAGCATTAATACATCTACCTATGAAGGGATCAAAATAATGTATAGCAGGAAAGCGAACGCTCTCTATAGTGGCTTGTGTTACATCTCTAGATTCCCCCACAGTTATTCTAGCAAGAAAGTCTTTATATTCGGATTTAGGGGGATCCCTGATATTACCCCAAGACGGAAGTTTGCAAGCAGAAGTGAAATCCTCTAAGTCCATGGTATAAGATTTGTCATAAAGGTCAAACATGACTGAAGGAGAATTACGTGAAGATGAAAACTCAAACCTCCTCACAAATGAACTTGTGAGATCATGATCTTGGGGCATTTGTCGACTTCAAAGTCCTCAAGACCGGCGTTACTCAAATATGTGCTAAATTCTTCTTTGATTCCCACTTGATTCATAAAATTTTCCGATGGCCATTCACAAGGCCTGACAGGAGCGTCTCTTGGTGGTTCCTCGTCAGCATCACGTATTGCAAGCCTGGGACCTTGCTTCCTTGAAGGACCACCTTGGAACATCCTCCTAAACATATTGTTTCCTCTAAAAAATTTCTGAAATTTTTAGTAACTTCAAATAAAAGTGAACCAACTTCAATAAAATGGGTAGTAACAACTCCCACAAGTGCCTAGAGCCTACATAAAGCATTAGAACTACTTGGAACCATATAAATTTGAGATGCAAGCTCAAGAACATGGTCACCTATGCAGCACAAATTTGCAATGAATAAAGCACTAGAACAAAAACTAATTGGACCAATGGAGGAGTCACATACCAAGGAACAATCTCCCCAAGCAGTTTTGCAAGAGGTGCTTTGAGCAAGGAGATCGAAAATCACAGCAACGAGGGCTGGAACTCGTGCTTGAGTTGGTTTTTCGTGTTTGTGTGAAGCACAGGAAGAAGATGGGTATATGAATAAGTGGAGGAGGGCCACCGTGGGCCCACGAGGCAGGGGGCGCGCCCAGGGGGGTAGGGCGCTGTTGGGGAACGTAGTAATTTCAAAAATTTTCCTACGCACACGCAAGATCATGGTGATGCATAGCAACGAGAGGGGAGAGTGTTGTCTACGTACCCTCGTAGACCTGAAGCGAAGCGATCTGGCGTAGAGGAAGTAGTCGACGTTCTCCTCGCGATCCGACCGATCCGGCGCCGTTACTCGGCGCCCCGAGTTCTTGACACACGACAGCTCGATGGCGTCCCTCGTACTCGATCCAGCCGAGTGTCGAGGAGAGTTCCGTCAAGACGACGGCATGGTGACGATCTTGATGTTTCACGGCGCGAGGCTTCGCCTAAGCAGCGACGGTATAACCGAGGTGGAATATGGTGGAAGGGGCACCGACACGGCTAAGGAACGATCCGTAGATCTAACTTGTGTGTTCATGGGGTGCCCCTGCCCCGTATATAAAGGAGGGAGGAGGAGGAGGCCGGCCCTCTCTATGCGCGCCATGGGAGTCCTACTCCCACGGGAGTAGGATTCCCCCTTCCTAGTCCAACTAGGAGTCCTTCCATGTAGGGGAGTAGGAGAGAAGGAAAGGGAAGAGAGAAGGAGAAAGAAGGAAGGCGCCCCTTCCCTAGTCCATCGGACCAGAGCAAGGGAGGGGCGCGCCACCTTTGGCCCTTTCTCTCCTTTTCCCGTATGGCCCATTAAGGCCCAATACGAATTCCGTAACTCTCGGTACTCGAAAAATACCGAATCACTCGGAACCTTTCGAACTCCGAATATAGTCGTCCAATATATCGATCTTTCGTCTCGACCATCTCGAGACTCCTCGTCATATCCCCGATCTCATCCGGGACTCGAACTCCTTCGGTACATCAAAACTTATAAACTCATAATATAAGCATCATCGAAACCTTAAGCGTGCGGACCCTACGGTTCGAGAACAATGTAGACATGACCGAGACACGTCTCGGTCAATAACCAATAGCGGACCTGGATGCCCATATTGGTTCCTACATATTCTCGAAGATCTTTATCGGTCGAGACCGCATAACAACATCGTTGTTCCCTTTGTCATCGGTATGTTACTTGCCCGAGATTCGATCGTCGGTATCCAATACCTAGTTCAATCTCGTTACCGGCAAGTCTCTTTACTCGTTCCGTAATACATCATCTCACAGCTAACTCATTAGTTGTAATGCTTGCAAGGCTTCAGTGATGTGTATTACCGAGAGGCCCAGAGATACCTCTCCGATGATCGGAGTGACAAAACCTAATCTCAAATCGCCAACCCAACATCTACCTTTGGAGACACCTGTAGTACTCCTTTATAATCACCCGATTACGTTGTGACGTTTGGTAGCACCAAAGTGTTCCTCCGTAAGCGGAGTTGCATAATCTCATAGTTATAGGAACATGTATAAGTCATGGAAAAAGCGGTAGCAACATACTAAGCGATCGTGTGCTAAGCTAATGGAATGGGTCATGTCAATCAGATCATTCAACTAATGATGTGACCTTGTTAATCAAATAACAACTCCTTGTCCATGGTTAGGAAACATAACCATCTTTGATTAACAAGCTAGTCAAGTAGAGGCATACTAGTGACACTCTGTTTGTCTATGTATTCACACATGTATTATGTTTCGGTTAATACAATTCTAGCATGAATAATAAACATTTATCATGATATGAGGAAATATATAATAACTTTATTATTGCCTCTAGGGCATATTTCCTTGATCTCCCACTTGCACTAGAGTCAATAATCTAGATCACATCACCATGTGATTAACATTGATAGTTCACATCACCATGTGACCAACACCCAAAGGGTTTTACTAGATTGATAATCTAGTTCACATCGCTATGTGATTAATACCCAAAGAGTACTAAGGTGTGATCATGTTTTGCTTGTGAGAGAGTCTTAGTCAGCGGGTCTTTCACATTCAGATCCGTTATGTATTTTGCAATTTTTCTATGTCTACAATGCTCGCACGAAGCTACTCTAGCTAATTGCTCCCACTTTCAATATGTATCTAGATCGAGACTTAGAGTCATCCGGATCGGTGTCAAAACTTGCATCGGCGTAACCCTTTACGACGAACCTTTTCACTTCCATAATCGAGAAACATATCCTTATTCCACTAAGGATAATTTTGACCGCTGTCGATGATCTACTCCTAGATCACTATTGCACTCCTTGCCAAACTCGGTCAGGGTATACAATAGATCGGTATACTGACATGGCATACTTTATAGAACCTATGGCCAAGGCATAGGGAATGACTTTCATTCTCTTTCTATCTTCTGCCGTGGTCGGGTTTTTGAGTCTTACTCAATTTCACACCTTGTAACACAGGCAAGAACTCTTTCTTTGATCTGTTCCATTTTGAACTGCTTCAAAATCTTGTCAAGGTATGTACTCATTGAAAAACTTATCAAGCATCTTGATCTATCTCTATAGATCTTGATGCTCAATATGTAAGCAGCTTCACCGAGGTCTTTCTTTGAAAAACTTCTTTCAAACACTCCTTTATGCTTTGCAGAATAATTCTACATTATTTCGATCTACAATATGTCATTCACATATACTTATCGAAATGATGTAGTGCTCCCACTCACTTTCTTGTAAATACAGGCTTCCTTTGCAAGTCTGTATAAACTATATGCTTTGATCAACTTATCAAAGCGTATATTCCAACTCGAGATGCTTGCACCAGTCCATAGATGGATCATTGGAGCTTGCACACTTTGTTAGCTCCTTTGGATCGATAAAACCTTCGGTTGCATCATATACAACTCTTCCTCCTAAAACCCATTCGGGAATGCAGTTTTTACATCCATTTGCCAAATTTCATAAATTATGGCAATTGCTAACATGATTCAGACAGACTTAAGCATCGCTACAGTTGAGAAAATCTCATTGTAGTCAACACCTTGAACTTGTCAAAAATCTTTTTGCGACAAGTCGAGCTTTGTAGATAGTAACACTACTATCGTCCGTCTTCCTCTTGAAGATCCATTTATTTTCTATGGCTTGCCGATCATCGGCAACGCCACCAAAGTCCACACTTTGTTCTCATACATGGATCTCATCTCAGATTTCATGGCTTCAAGCCATTTCGCGGAATCTGGGCTCACCATCGCTTCTTCATAGTTTGTAGGTTCATCATGATCTAGTAGCATGATTTCCAGAATAGGATTACCGTACCACTCTGGTGCGGATCTTACTCTGGTTGATCTCGTGGTTACGTAGTAACTTGATCGAAGTTTCACGATCAACATCATCAACTTCCTCACTACTTGGTGTAGGTGTCTCGAAACCGGTTTCGCGACGAACTACTTTCAAGTAAGGGAGAAGGTACTATTACCTCATCAAGTTCCACTTTCCTCCCACTCACTTCTTTCGAGAGAAACTCCTTCTCTAGAAAGGATCCATTTTTAAGCAACGAATATCTTGCCTTCGGATCTGTGATAGAAGGTGTACCCAACAATTTCCTTTGGGTATTCTATGAAGGCGCACTTCTCGATTTGGGTTCGAGCTTATCGGGATGAAACTTTTTCACATAAGCATCGCAACTCCAAACTTTAAGAAACGACAACTTTGGTTTCTTGCTAAACCACAGTTCATATAGTGTCGTCTTAACGGTTTAGATGGTGCCCTATTTAACGTGAATGCAGCTGTCTCTAATGCATGATCCCAAAAGCGATATTGGTAAATCGGTAAGAAACATCATAGATTGTACTATATCCAATAAAGTACGGTTATGACGTTCGGACACACCATAACATTGTGGTGTTCCAGGTGGCGTGAGCTGTGAAACTATTCCACATTGTTTTAATTGAAGACCAAACTCGTAACTCAAATATTCATCTCCACGATCAGATCGCAGAAACTTTATTTTCTTGTTACGATGATTTTCCACTTCACTCTGAAATTCTTTGAACATTTCAACTATTTCAGACTTATGTTTCATCAAGTAGATATACCCATATCTGCTCAAATCATCCTGTGAAGGTCAGAAAATAACGATACTTGCCACGAGCATCAACACTCATTGGATCGCATACATCGGTATGTATTATTTCCAATAAGTCAGTAGCTTGTTCCATTGTTCCGAGAAGCGGAGTTTTAGTCATCTTGCCCAAAAGGCACGGTTCGCAAGCATCAAGTGATTCATAATCAAGTGATTCCAAAATCCCATCATTATGGAGTTTCTTCATGCGCTTTACACCAATATGACCTAAGCGGCATTGCCACAAATAAGTTGCACTATCATTATTAACCTTGCATCTTTTGGCCTCAATATTATGAATATGTGTATCACTACGATCGAGATCCCATGAACCATTTTCATTGGGTGTGTAACCATATAAGGTTTTATTCATGTAAACAGAACAACAGTTTATTCTCTTACTTAAATGAATAACCGTATTGCAATAAACACGATCAAATCATATTCATGCTCAACGTAAACACCAAATAACATTTATTTATGTTCAACACTAATCCCGAAAGTATGGGGAGTGTGCGATGATGATCATATCAATCTTGAAACTACTTTCAACACACATCGTCACTTCACCCTTAACTAGTTTCTGTTTATTCCTCAACTCCCGTTTCGAGTTACTACTCTTAGCAACTGAACCAGTACCAAATACCGAGGGGTTGCTATAAACACTAGTAAAGCACACATCAAACACCTGTATATCAAATATACCCTTTTTCACTTTGCCATCCTTCTTATTCACCAAATGTTTAGGGCAGTTCCGCTTCCAGTGACCATTTCCTTTGCAGTGTAAGCACTCAGTTTCAGGCTTTGGTTCAGCTTTGGGCTTCTTCGTGGGAGTGACAACTTGCTTGTCAATCTACTTGAAGTTCCCCTTTCTTTCCCTTTGCCCTTTTCTTGAAACTAGTGATCTTGTCAACCATCAACACTTGATGCCCTTTCTTGATTTCTACCTTCGTCGATTTCAACATCACGAAGAGCTCGGGAATCATTTTCGTCATCCCTTGCATACTATAGTTCATCACGAAGTTCTACTAACTTGGTGATGGTGACTAGAGAATTCATCAATCACTATCTTATCGGAAGATTAACTCCCACTTGATTCAAGCGATTGAAGTACCCAGACAATCTGAGCACATGCTCACTAGTTGAGCGATTCTCCTCCATCTTTTAGCTATAGAACTTGTTGGAGACTTCATATCTCTCAACTCGGGTATTTTCTTGAAATATTAACTTCAATTCTGGAACATCTCATATGGTCCATGATGTTCAAAACATCTTTGAAGTCCCGATTCTAAGCCATAAAGCATGGTGCACAAAACTATCAAGTAGTCATCATCTTGAGCTAGCCAAACGTTCATAACGCGTCGCATGCGCTCTGCAATAGGTCATCACCTAGCGGTGCATTAAGGACATAATTCTTACGTGCAGCAATGAGGATAAACCTCGGATCACGGATCAAATCCGCATCATTGCTACTAACATTTTTCAACACAATTTTCTCTAGGAACATATCAAAATTAAACATATGAAAGCAACAACGCAAGCTATTGATCTTACAACATAATTTGCAAAATACTACCAGGACTAAGTTCATGATAAATTTAAGTTCAATTAATCATATTACTAAAGAACTCCCACTTAGATAGACATCCTCTAGTCATCTTAAGTGATCACGTGATCCAAATCAACTAAACCATAACCGATCATCACGTGAAATGGAGTAGTTTTTAATGGTGAACATCTTATGTTGATCATATCTACTATATGATTCACGCTCGACCTTTCGGTCTCCGTGTTCCGAGGCCATATCTGCATATGCTAGGCTCGTCAAGTATAACCCGAGTATTCTGCGTGTGCAAAACTGGCTTGCACCCGTTGTAGATGGACGAGAGCTTATCACACCCGATCATCACGTGGTGTCTGGGCACGACGAACTTTGGCAACGGTGCATACTCGGGGAGAACACTTCTTGATAATTTAGTGAGAGATCATCTTATAATGCTACCGTCAATCAAAGCAAGATAAGATGCATAAAGGATAAACATCACATGCAAATCAATATAAGTGATATGATATGGTCATCATCATCTTGTGCTTCGTGATCTTCATCTCCGCAGCACCACCATGATCACCATCGTCATCGGCGCGACACCTTGATCTCCATCGTAGCATCGTTGTCGTCTCGCCAATCTTATGCTTCTACGACTATCGCTACCGCTTAGTGATAAAGTAAAGCATTACTGAAGCGATTGCATTGCATACAATAAGCGACAACCATATGGCTCCAGCCGATTGCCGATAACCGGTTACAAAACATGATCATCTCATACAATAAAATATAGCATCACGTCTTGACCATATCACATCACAACATGCCCTGCAAAAACAAGTTAGACGTCCTCTACTTTGTTGTTGCAAATTTTACGTGGCTGCTACGGGCTTAAGCAAGAACCAGTCTCACCTACGCATCAAAACCACAACGATACTTCGTCAAATAGACTCCGTTTTAACCTTCTCAAGGACGGGGGTAGCCACACTCAGTTCAACTAAAGTGAGAGAGACAGAAACCCGCCAGTCACCTTTAAGCAACGAGTGCTCGTAGCGGTGAAACCAGTCTCGCGTAAGCGTACGCGTAATGTCGGTCCCGGCCGCTTCATCTCACAATACCGCTGAACCAAAGTATGACATGCTGGTAGGTAGTATGACTTGTATCGCCCACAACTCACTTGTGTTCTACTCGTGCAAAACATCAAACCATAAAAACCTAGGCTCGGATGCCCTTTGTTGGGGAAGCGTAGTAATTTCAAAAATTTTCCCTACGCACACGCAAGATCATGGTGATGCATAGCAACGAGAGGGGAGAGTGTTGTCACGTACCCTCGAGACCTGAAGCGGAAGCGATCACAGCGTAGAGGAAGTAGTCGACGTTCTCCTCGCGATCCGACCGATCCGGCGCCGTTACTCCGGCGCCCCGAGTTCTTGACACACGTACAGCTCGATGGCGTCCCTCGTACTCCGATCCAGCCGAGTGTCGAGGAGAGTTCGTCGAGACGACGGCATGGTGACGATCTTGATGTTTCACGGCGCGAGGCTTCGCCTAAGCTTCAGCGACGGTATAACCGAGGTGGAATATGGTGGAAGGGGGCACCGCACACGGCTAAGGAACGATCCGTAGATCTAACTTGTGTGTTCATGGGGTGCCCCTGCCCCCGTATATAAAGGAGGGAGGGAGGAGGAGGCCGGCCCTCTCTATGGCGCGCCATGGGGAGTCCTACTCCCACCGGGAGTAGGATTCCCCCTTTCCTAGTCCAACTAGGAGTCCTTCCATGTAGGGGGAGTAGGAGAGAAGGAAAGGGAAGAGAGAAGGAGAAAGAAGGAAGGGGGCGCCCCTTCCTAGTCAATTCGGACCAGAGCAAGGGGAGGGGCGCGGCCACCTTTTGGCCCTTTCTCTCCTTTTCCCGTATGGCCCATTAAGGCCCAATACGAATTCCCGTAACTCTCCGGTACTCCGAAAAATACCCGAATCACTCGGAACCTTTCCGAACTCCGAATATAGTCGTCCAATATATCGATCTTTACGTCTCGACCATCTCGAGACTCCTCGTCATATCCCCGATCTCATCCGGGACTCCGAACTCCTTCGGTACATCAAAACTTATAAACTCATAATATAACTGTCATCGAAACCTTAAGCGTGCGGACCCTACGGTTCGAGAACAATGTAGACATGACCGAGACACGTCTCCGGTCAATAACCAATAGCGGGACCTGGATGCCCATATTGGTTCCTACATATTCTACGAAGATCTTTATCGGTCAGACCGCATAACAACATACGTTGTTCCCTTTGTCATCGGTATGTTACTTGCCCGAGATTCGATCGTCGGTATCCAATACCTAGTTCAATCTCGTTACCGGCAAGTCTCTTTACTCGTTCCGTAATACATCATCTCACAGCTAACTCATTAGTTGTAATGCTTGCAAGGCTTCAGTGATGTGTATTACCGAGAGGGCCCAGAGATACCTCTCCGATGATCGGAGTGACAAAACCTAATCTCGAAATACGCCAACCCAACATCTACCTTTGGAGACACCTGTAGTACTCCTTTATAATCACCCAGTTACGTTGTGACGTTTGGTAGCACCCAAAGTGTTCCTCCGGTAAACGGGAGTTGCATAATCTCATAGTTATAGGAACATGTATAAGTCATGGAAAAAAGCAGTAGCAACATACTAAACGATCGTGTGCTAAGCTAATGGAATGGGTCATGTCAATCAGATCATTCAACTAATGATGTGACCTTGTTAATCAAATAACAACTCCTTGTCCATGGTTAGGAAACATAACCATCTTTGATTAACAAGCTAGTCAAGTAGAGGCATACTAGTGACACTCTGTTTGTCTATGTATTCACACATGTATTATGTTTCCGGTTAATACAATTCTAGCATGAATAATAAACATTTATCATGATATGAGGAAATATATAATAACTTTATTATTGCCTCTAGGGCATATTTCCTTCAGGCGCGCCCTCCACCCTCGTGACCAGGTGGCAGCTCCCCCCGTGGTAATTTTTGCACAGTAAATCCTCAAATATTCCCGAAAAAATCATATTAAATTGGCATGGCATTCTGAGGACTTTTATTTTCGGGATATTTTTATATTGCATGGATAAGTCAGGAGATAGACAGAAAAATATTATTTTACTTTATTTCGACTAAATAACAGAAAATATAAAGAGGGTACACAAGGTTGTGCTTCTAGTTTCATCCATCTCGTGATCATCAAAATGAACCCGCTAACAAGGATGATCAAGTCTTGTTAACAAACTCATTCCGAATAATCACGGAACCGGAGAAATTTTGAATAACACTAAGTTACCTCAACGGGGATATGAAAATCCCCAACAATAAGAATATCATACTTTTTCTTGACAGTAGGGAGAGTAAATTCAAAACCTCCAAATATAATCGATGGAACTTTTCCAATAGAGTTGATACTATAAACTTGAGGTTGTTTTCTTGAAAAGTGTACCGTGTGCTCATTGCCATTAACATGAAAAGTGACATTGCCTTTGTTGCAATCAATAACAGCCCCTGCAGTATTAAGGAAAGGTCTTCCAAGAATAATAGACATACTATCATCCTCGGGAATATCAAGAATAACAAAGTCCGTTAAAATAGTAACGTTTGCAACCACAACAGGCACATCCTCACAAATACCCACAGGTATAGCAGTTGATTTATCAGCCATTTGCAAAGATATTTCAGTAGGTGTCAACTTATTCAAGTCAAGTCTACGAATAAAGAGAGAGGCATAACACTGACACCGGCTCCAAGATAACATAAAGCAGTTTTAACATAATTCCTTTTAATGGAGCAAGGTATACTAGGTACTCCGGGATCTCCAAGTTTCTTTGGTATTCCACCCTTAAAAGTATAATTAGCAAGCATGGTGGAAATTTCAGCTTCAGGTATCTTTCTTTTATTAGTAATGATATCCTTCATATACTTAGCATAAGGATTTGTTTTGAGCACATCGATTAATCGCATACATAAAAGATGGGTCTAATCATTTCAGCAAAGCGCTCAAAATCCTCATCATTCTTTTTCTTGGATGGTTTCGGAGGAAAAGGCATGGGTTTCTGCACCCATGGTTCCCTTTCTTTACCATGTTTCCTAGCAACGAAGTCTCTTTTATCATAACGTTGATTCTTTGATTGTGGGTTATCAAGATCAACAGCAGGTTCAACTTCTACAACATTATCATTACTAGGTTGAGCATCAACATGAACATTACCATTAACATTATCACTAGGTTCATGTTCATCACCTGATTGTGTTTCAGCATCAAAAATAGAGATATCATTCGGATTCTCAGGTGGTTCAGCAATAGGTTCACTAGAAGTTTGCAAAGTCCTATCATTTTTCTTTTTCTTCCTCTTAGAAGAACTAGGTACATCAATTTTGTTTCTCTGAGAATCTTGCTTGATTCTCTTATGGTGGCCTTCAGGATACAAAGGCTCCTGAGTCATTCTACCAGTTCTAGTAGCCACTCTAACAGCTTAATCATTTTTCTTACTATTCATTTCATCAAGCACTTCTTACTGAGCTTTAAGTACTTGTTCTACTTGAGTGGTAACCATAGAAGCATGTTTGCTAACAAGTTTAAGTTCACCTCTAATATCAGCCATATAATCACCCAAGCATTTAATCATAAAGGTATTCTGTTTTAATTGTCTACCAAAATAAGCATTAAAGTCATATTGCTTAAACATAAAGTCATCAAACTCATCCAAGCACTGACTAGCAATTTTAGTAGGAGGGACTTCAGCTTTATCATATCTATAGAGAGAATTTACCTTTACTACCTGTGTCGTGATATCGGGAGGTTCTTCAGTAAATAAGTAATTGAGATCATATACTTCTTCAACAGGCGGTAAATTAAGACCATGTTTTTTTCAATAGGAGGTAAATTCTTAACATCTTCAGCTTTAATACCTTTTTCTTTCATAGATTTCTTTGCCTCTTGCATAGCTTCGGGACTGAGAAATATAACACCTCTCTTCTTCGGAGTTGGTTTAGGAATAGGCTCAGTAATTGGCTCTAGAGCTGGCTCAGGAGGTGGCTCGGGAGGTGCCCAATTATTTTCATTTGCCAATATATTATTCAATAGAATCTCAGCATCATCCGGTGTTCTTTCCCTGAAAAGAGAACCAACACAACTATCCAGGAAATCTCTGGAAGCATCAGTTAGTCCATTATAAAAGATATCAAATATTTCAGGTTTCTTAAGAGGATGATCAGGCAAAACATTAAGTAACTTGAGAAGCGTCCCCCAAGCTTGTGGGAGACTCTCTTCTTCAATTTGCACAAAATTGTATATTTCCCTCAAGGCAGCTTGTTTCTTATGAGCAGGGAAATATTTAGCAGAGAAGTAATAAATCATATCCTGGGGACTTTGCACACAACCATGATCAAGAGAATTATACCATATCTTAGCATCACACTTTAAAGAGAACGGAAATATTTTGAGTAAATAACGGTAGGGCGATCTCTCATTATTAGTAAACAGGGCAGCTATATCATTTAACTTAGTAAGATGTGCCACAACAGTTTCAGATTCATAGCCATAAAAAGGATCAGATTCAACCAAAGTAATTATATCTGGATCAACAGAAAAATCATAATAATCCTGATCAGGAACACAGATAGGTGAAGTAGCAAAAGCAGGGTCGGGTTTCATTCTACCTCTAAAAGATTCTTTACTCCATTTAACTAGCAACCTCTCAAGTTCCTGTCTATCTTGGCAAGCAAGAATAGCTGCTGAAGATTCAACATCAAAAAGATAACCCTCAGGAATAGCAGGCATAGTGTCATCATCACTAACATCATCATGTTCAGGTTCAATAATTTCTCTTTCTCTAGACCTAGCAATTTGCTCATCAAGAAATTCACAAAGGGGCACAGTAGTATCAAGCATAGAAGTAGTTTGATCATAAGTATCATGCATAGCAGAAGTGGCATCATCAATAACATGCGACATATCAGAATTCACAGCAGTAGTAGGTTTAGGTGTCGCAAACTTACTCATAACAGAAGGAGAATCTAGTGCAAGGCTAGATGGCAGTCCCTTGCCTCCCCTCGTAGTTGAGGGAAAAATAGTAGTTCAATCATCTTTCAAGTTCTTCATAGTGTCCAGCAGATATAAATCCCAAGTGACTCAAAGAATAGAGCTATGATCCCCGGCAACGGCGCCAGAAAAAGGTCTTGATAACCCACAAGTATAGGGGATCACAACAGTTTTCGAGGGCAAAGTATTCAACCCAAATTTATTGATTCGACACAAGGGGAGCCAAATAATATTCTCAAGTATTAGCAGCTGAGTTGTCAATTCAACCACACCTGGAAACTTAGTATCTACAGCAAAGTGTTTAGTAGCAAAGTAATATGATAGTCGTGGTAACGGTAACAAAAGTAAAGACAACAAAAGTAATGTTTTTTGGTATTTTGTAATGATTGTAACAGTAGCATGGAAAAGTAAATAAGTGTAAACCAGTATATGGAAAAATCGTAGGCACCGGATTAGCGATGGATAATTATGCCGGATGCGGTTCGTCATGTAACAGTCATAACATAGGGTGACACAGAACTAGCTCCAGTTCATCAATGTAATGTAGGCATGTATTCCGTATATAGTCATACGTGCTTATGGAAAAGAACTTGCATAACATCTTTTGTCCTTCCCTCCCGTGGCAGCGGGGTCCTATTGGAAACTAAGGGATATTAAGGCCTCCTTTTAATAGAGAACCGAAACAAAGCATTAGCACATAGTGAATACATGAACTCCTCAAACTATGGTCATCACCGGGAGTGGTCCCGATTATTGTCACTTCGGGGTTGCCGGATCATAACACATAGTAGGTGACTATAGACTTGCAAGATAGGATCAAGAACACACATATATTCATGAAAACATAATAGGTTCAGATCTGAAATCATGACACTCGGGCCCTAGCGACAAGCATTAAGCATAGCAAAGTCATAGCAACATCAATCTGAGAACATAATGGATACTAGGGATCAAACCCTAACAAAACTAACTCGATTACATGATAAATCTCATCCAACCCATCACCGTCCAGCAAGCCTATGATGCAATTACTCACGCACGGCGGTGAGCATCATGAAATTGGTGATGGAGGATGGTTGATGATGACGACGGCGACAAATCCCCCTCTCCGGAGCCCCGAACGGACTCCAGATCAGCCCTCCCGAGAGAGATTAGGGCTTGGCGGCGGCTCCGTATCGTAAAACGCGATTATTTCTTCTCTCTTATTTTTATTCTCCCCGAAAGCCAATATGGAGTTGGAGTTGGCGTCGGAGGGCCACCAGGGGGCCCACGAGGTAGGGGGACATGCCCAGGGGGGCGCCCCCCCACCCTCGTGGACATGGTGTGGGCCCCCTGGCCTTCATCTTTGGCGATGATTTTTCTTTATTTTTTCTAAGGTGTTCCGTGGAGTTTCAGGTCATTCCGAGAACTTTTATTTTCTGCACATAAAACAACACCATGGCAATTCTGCTGAAAACAGCGTCAGTCCAGGTTAGTTCTATTCAAATCATACAAGTTAGAGTCTGAAACAAGGGCAAAAGTGTTTGGAAAAGTAGATACGACGGAGACGTATCAGACTTTTGAGGAGCCTCCTACTGGATTGATACCTTGGTTCTCAAAACTGAGGGAAATACTTACACTACACTTGCTGCATCACCCTCTCCTCTTTGAGCAAAACCAACGCAAGCTCAAGACGTATCAAGAAGGATTTTTGGCACCGTTGCCGGGAAGGTATTCGCTCAAGTCAAGACATACCAAGTACCCATCACAAACCCATCTGCCTCGCATTTACATTATTTGCCATTTGCCTCTCGTTTTCCTCTCCCCCACTTCACCCTTGCCGTTTTATTCGCCCTCTCTTTCCCAATCTCCTCCTCTCCTTTTCGCTTGCTTTCTTCATCCTTGCTTTTGTTTGCCGCTATGTCTGAAATTGGGGAAATTATTGTTGATATGGACAATAATGATAACACATAAAATCCCGAGGCTCCGGCCGATGAATCCCCTATCTTGCATACTAAAAAGTTTCGAATCGGTAGTCGTAACATCATTGGCAAAGGTGTTATTCAAGTTTTCTTTACTTGTGCTGGTGCTTTACCTTCGATGGGTTGTTCTATTCTTCATAGAACTAGTAGTCTTGCGGATGCTATCGCTATGCTTGTAATTGAACTTGAAAGACAATTTATGCATATGCATCCTTGCATACAAAGAATTTTCCTAGAATTCTCTAATATTGAGCATTCTTCTATTAAGCGCGTTGTTACTATCTTTTTGGCTCATGAGTTTAGATTTATCATAAGAGAGGCCAAAGAAATCTTTGTGCACTATAGGGTGGACGCCGGTTGTCCTCCCATAGAAGCGATCTTCTATGATCAAGAGGAAATTAGACGTTTTCAATCTTCGGACTATGTCGCTTTTAATGAAAACCTTAGAAAAAAGGTTCCTACCAATGTATTGGTTGATTGCATTAATGAGCTTAATAATGATTTTGCCCTTTGAAACAATGAGCTAGGATACTCTCTTGAGTATAGGCTCACAAGATTTTGCCAAAAGAATGCTATTAGTGATGAAATAGTTGTGCACTATGAAGGGCCAAAGGAGGAACCCGTTCCTCCTGTTATTAATCTTGGGGATCTTTGTCCCACTAAATTTAACCCTTTTGATTACTTTTGCTTGCCTCAAAGGAAACTTGCTGCCGAACGTAGAGAATATGAGATGAGCTTTCAAGATCTATCTTATTATTACGGCACCACTTAGATCTATCTTTGCTTTTTAGGCCTAGCTAGGGGCGTTAAACAATAGCGCTAGTTGGGAGGCAACCCAATTTTTTTTTCTGTTTTTTTGTTTTGCTCCTATTTAGTTATAAATCTTGCATCTACCTTCTGTTTAGATGTGTTTTTATCTATTAGTTAGTGTTTGTGCCAAGTAGAACCTATAGGATAACCTACGATGATAGTTGATTTGATTCTGCTGAAAAACAGAAACTTTGCGCGCATGAATATAATTTTGTGTAGGATCGGAAGTATGTCTAGAGGGGGGGGTGATTAGACTACTTGACAATTTAAAAGTTTAGCCTTTTGATTAGGACAAGTTTTTAGCAAGTTCACAATGATGACCAAGTCAAGTATCACCCTACACATGCAATTCTAGAGTAATGGCAGCGGAAAGTAAATTGCACATGTAGTAAAGAGAGGTGGAGAAGAGCAAACGCAATTTGGAGACACGGAGATTTTTGGCGATGACTAGGTCATCTATATATGAGTATATTGACTTAGGAGTCAAATGAGAACATTTGATCATAGGTCATACTCATCGTTTAAGCACAAGTGGGGTTACCACTTTTACATAAAGCATTAATCGTTCACATCATTTGAAGATGCTTTAGCTCAAATCTTTAGAGCAAAGCTCCCTTGATGTGAGAACCCTTTTAAAGGGTCAAACTAACCTTGGGTTGTCGAGAAGACTTCATGTAGATGTTGAAGATGTGGATGCTCAATGTTGATGAAGATCATCAAGAGTTGGGAGCAATCCTTTGGATTCGGGCACTTTCAATACCTACATGGGTTAGTCCCACAAGGAACAAACAAGGATATCCATGGACATAGATTGAAGTACACCAAAGATGATGTCCATGAAAGCAATGATTACCTTGTCCCTTGACTTACCAGCAAGAGGGTTTGTGACTCCATGAACTAGTGCAAGATGTGGAAGTTGATTGCACAAGTTCTTGCCAAAATGAATGTGAGTGAAGTATGTTGGCGGAGTCACCCTCAAGAACTCTCTAGTTCTTCTTCTTCGGGATCCACATCATCTTGATGGGAATCCTTGGGGTAGTAGTTGAGCTTGACGAAGTAGAACTTGAAGTTTCCTTGGGAACCCACTTGACCATGGCCTTGGGTGCTTCAATGAATGCATCAATCTCCTCTTGAAGCTTGTCCTTGCCTTTTAGCTTGTGGTCTTGTGGTGGAAGGTCATCTTGAGCTTGTTCCACATTGGAAGAAGTAGGATCATACTTCTCCTTTTGAGAAACAAACTTTGGAGTGGGATATTGACCTTCTTCCCATTCAACACCCTCGGCGTTGAACTTTCGCTCAAAACCAATTCCTTGATTCTTCGGTGCCTCCCTTGCTTGCGAACAATTTCCTCAAAGTTCTTGCTTCCGCAAGGCTCTTGTAGACACCTTTCTCTATAATCCCTTTCAATAAACTATTTTCTTGCTCAAGTGAAACTTGGCTTGAAACATTGTTAGTGGAATCAAGAGAATTACTAGAAGTAACAACATTTGATTTAGCATGGTTATTGTTACTACTAGATGAAGAATTTTTCTTATGCTTGTCATGCTTAGTTTTAATAGGTGGCAAGAAATTAGACAAGAGAAGTCGTTTGGCAAGATATGAAGAACTCTTCTTTCGAAGATCGTCATTGATAGCTTTTAGAAACTCATGTTCTTGCTCTAGATTGAGCTTCTCGAAGCGTAGCTTCTCATGAGATCTTAGGAGCTCTCTATGATCTTCTTGAGTTGTTTCATGAGCTAACTTAAGAGTGTTTAGTTCTTTAGTTAGACGCTCAATCTCCTTCATAGCATTGTCATTCGACTCTTCTCGGCTATAAAGACTACTAGCATGTTCATCATTACTAAGCTCACTAGATTTTTCATGTAAAAGCTCATCTTCACCAAGCAAGTCATCCTCATCACTATCAAAGCCAATGAATTCAGGGTGTGATACCTTGGGGCCTTTAGCCATGAAGCATCTTCCAATTCCCTCATTTGGTGAATCAAACAAGTCATAGGAGTTGGAGTTGGAGGATACGAGAGCAAGACCGCAACACCTTCATCTTGATGTATTCGAGTTGGAGTGATAGCTTCTTTCGAGTGATTGTCGAGTCGGAGCCGGAGACCCATTCACCAACATGAGCTTGATGTTTTCTTCTTGTGTAGCTCCTTGATGACTTGTCTTTCCTTTCCGAATCCTTACTTCTCCGAGAGGATCTTCGTTCATAACGATCATCTCTACTCCTTCTCTCTTCCGAGGTGACTCTTCTCTTGAGCTTCTTCTTCTTGGAGATTCTTCTCTTCTCTTGTGGGGAGTCGAACACTCATTTGAGTAGTGTCCGGTCTTCCACAATTGTAGCAGTTTCGATCACGACTAGAAGATCTCTTTTCATCATATGATCTAGACTTTGAGCTTCTTTCCTTGCTTCTACTCTTGTAGAATTTGTTGAAGTTCTTCACCATTAGGCTTATCTCTTCATTGGAAACCAGCTTGTCACTTGAGGTTGTGGGAGCTTCAACTGTAGCTTTGTAAGCACCACTTGACTTGTTGTGAAGCTCTTCCTTGTCTTTAAGTGTCATCTCATGAGCAACAATTCTTCCAATGACTTGGTAGGCTTGAGATTCTTGTAGTTTGGCATCATTTGGATCAAAGTGCACACGGTGTCATACTTTCCATCCAAAGCTCGAGAATCTTCTTGATGATGAATCGGTCGGTCATTTCTTCGCTTCCTAAGCCGGCAATCTCATTTGTGATGAGAGCAAGCCTAGAGTACATTTCAGCGACTCCTTCACCTTCCTTCATCTTGAACTTGTCAAGTTGACCTTGAAGAACATCTAGCTTTGATTCCTTCACGGACTCGGTACCTTCGTGCATTTCGATCAAAGTATCCCAAATCTCTTTGCATTCTCAAGACGGCTGATCTTGTTGAACTCCTCGGGACACAAAGCATTGAAGAGAATGTCACAAGCTTGAGCATTGTTCGTAACATCCGCAACTCATCCGCTGTAGCTTCGCGATCCGAACTTTTCCTTCCTCAAGAACTCACCTTGCAAGCCAACACAAATAATGCCCCATGCGGCAGGTTATGTCCAAGAATATGCATTTTCATTTTATGCTTCCAACTAGCAAAATTTGAACCATCAAAGTAAGGACCTCTACTGAAAATTACCCTCACTAGACGCCATACTCTCCTAGGTTGTGAAACCAAGCTTATGGAGTCCAATGCAATGGAAACCAATCCAATGGAGACCAAAGCTCTGATACCACTTGTAGGATCGGAAGTATGTCTAGAGGGGGGTGATTAGACTACTTGACAATTTAAAAGTTTAGCCTTTTGATTAGGACAAGTTTTTAGCAAGTTCACAATGATGACCAAGTCAAGTATCACCCTACACATGCAATTCTAGAGTAATGGCAGCGGAAAGTAAATTGCACATGTAGTAAAGAGAGGTGGAGAAGAGCAAACGCAATTTGGAGACACGGAGATTTTTCTCGTGGTTCCGATAGGTGGTGCTATCGTCAATCCACGTTGATGGAGACTTCAACCCACGGAGGGTAACGGCTGCGAGAGTCCACGGAGGGCTCCACCCACGAAGGGTCCACGAAGAAGCAACCTTGTCTATGCCATCATGGCATACGCCCACGGAGGACTAGCCTTACTCGGGGTAGCTCTTCACGAAGTAGGCGATCTCCTTGCCCTTACAAACATCTTGGTTCAACTCCACATCTTGACGGAGGCTCCCAAGCGACACCTAACCAATCTAGGAGGCACCACCCTCCAAAAGGTAATAGATGGTGTTGGTGATGATGAACTCCTTGCTCTTGTGCTTCAAATGATAATCTCCCCAACACTCAACTCTCCTCACTGATTTGGCTGTGGTGGAAGAAAGGATTGAGTGGAAAGCAACTTGGGAAGGCTAGAAATCAAGTTTCATATGGTGGGAGTGGAGCAACTTGATCTCAACACAAGGGTAGGTAGTTTTCTTCTCGAAATGTAAGGTAGGAGTGGTAGTTCTTTCGATGGCTCTCTCCACGAATGAAGAGGAGGTGGAGGGTATTTATAGCCTCCACACAAAATCCAACCGTTACACACATTTGACCAATCTCGGTCGGACCGAAGTTGACAACTCGGTGAGACCGAAAGTTCAAATCTTGTGAGCGTTGGGATTTTCGTGGGACCGAAAATACAATCTCGGTTAGTCCGATTCTTCCAAAGACTAGGGTTTGCCATTCTCGGTGGGACCGACTTTATCATCTCGGTGACACGATATGATTCTGAAGGTTCTGAAGGTTGGCAACACTAGTTTCGTGAGACCGAGTTTGGAATCGGAAAATCCGAAATTTCTAGGGTTTGGCTATATGGCTGAGGTGGTTCATCTCGGTGTGACTGAGTTTATGGAATCGGTGGGACCGAGATTACTTATGAGTATATGTTGGAATGAAAGATTGCTGATAGTTTGGGAGATAGATCACTAAGCACTTTGAGCAACCAGATCATCATCATAACCTCATCCCCTTTTAATAGTATTGGCTTTCCTATGGACTCAATGTGATCATGGATCACTAAACCAAAAATGGAGTCTTGAGCTTTTGCCAATGCTTTCCTTAGCATTTTGAGGGGTCCACATCATCAGTCATTGCCATACCCATATCACTGAACTTTCTGAAATATTCTCAAGAAACAATTAGTTCAATGATATATATGTTGTTATTAATTACCAAAACCACCCGGGGATTAGTTGCACTTTCATTTTGTTAAATCACAGGAACGTGCTTTTGCATTGATTCTTTTTGCTGATGTTCAACAAATTTTGTTCCAGGACTTCCTATTTTGTTAGGATTTTTAGAGTTCCATAAGTTTGCGTTAGTTACAGATTGCTACAGACTGTTCTATTTTTGACAGATTCTATTTTTCGTGTGTTGTTTGCTTATTTCAGTGCATCTATGGCTAGTAATTCAGTCTATGAACCATAAAGAAGTTGGAATATAGTAGGTTTAACACCAAATTAAATAAAGAATGAGTTCATTGCAGTACCTTATGTGGTGATTTTGTTTTCTTTCACTAACGGAGCTTATAAGATTTCCTGTTGAGTTTTGTGTTGTGAAGTTTTCAAGTTTTGGGTAAAGCTTTTATGGACTATGGAATAAAGGGTGGTGAGGGTGTCCCGGATTAGGGGGTGTCCGGATAGCCGAACTATCACCGTTGGCCGGACTCCTGGACTATGAAGATACAAGATTGAAGACTTCGTCCCGTGTCCGGATGGGACTTTCCTTGGCGTGGAAGGCAAGCTTGGCGATACGGATATGTAGATCTCCTACCATTGTAACCGACTCTGTGTAACCCTACCTCTCTCTGATGTCTATATAAACCGGAGGGTTTTAGTCCGTAGGACGAACAACAATCATACCATAGGCTAGCTTCTAGGGTTTAGCCTCTTTGATCTCGTGGTAGATCTACTCTTGTACTACCCATATCATCAATATTAATCAAGCAGGAGTAGGGTTTTACCTCCATCGAGAGGGCCCGAACCTGGGTAAAAACATCGTGTCCCTTGTCTCCTGTTACCATCCGCCTAAACGCACAGTTCGGGACCCCCTACCCGAGATCCGCCGGTTTTGACACCGACATTGGTGCTTTCATTGAGAGTTCCTCTGTGCTGTTGCTATCAGGAAGGATGCCTCGTCCCGTCTTTAAAGACAGTACCGTTCCTAAAGGAGCTTTGGCCATTGGCCAAACTCCTCGGCTAGGCGGTTTTCTTATGACCGCCTGTTCGGCTGCCGCGCCGACGATGACTTCTCGGGTCATCAAATGCAATCTTCACGTCAACTCGGAACTCGCCAAGCAGCTAGATCCGATGGAGCTCTCCTCCTTAAATGAGCTCTTGGATCGCATCGCCGCCCTGGGAGTCGCTACAGACTACGATAAGATTGGGCCTAAAACCGATCTGAGAGAGATCAACTCTCCCCAGGCTACCCACCACGTTACTGTGGTGGAGGAACAGTACGACGACCCTTCTTCTATATTAAGGACTAGCCATGCCGGATTCCCGACCCCTCCATGCCGGATTCCCGCGGAGGGACGGACGTCGATCAAGTCCTGAACCTAAAGTCAGGCAGCAGGCTGGATTCATTGGACAGTATCCAAAAACCTAAGCTTCCAAGTTCGGAAACTTTTCGGCCCTTGAGTCTTAGATTGGACGGGGTTCCGAATTTAATTCCACCCGCCCACCCAAACATAAGCGATCTATCCCGAATCCGGCAAGAGCCCGCTGAAACAGTGCACCATTACTGGGCCAGATTCCTCCTGGCTATGGACAGGATAAATGACTGTCGCGAGGAAGACGCAATTTCACTTTTCTGCAATAATTGCACGGACAAGGAATCCTAAACGCCATAAGTCGTCGTGAAATTACACGCTTTGCCGACTTGGCGTCCATAGTATGAAATCTTGTGCGATGGAGAGCGCTGAAAACCGAAACCAATTTTGGGATAATCCGGCCCCGAATACAACCCTAGTCCGAAATAAAAGGGTGCATCATCGCCAGGCACCTGGGTTAAATACCAAAAAGCAAAACCCCCCTAAAGGGCACAGAACCGTACTGGAGGGATGGCTCAATGGACCCTGCAAAATTCATAGTACAGAGGGCGCCACTCCAACTCATAGCCTTCGAGTATGTTGGATAATACGGCAGGTGGCCAAAAGTGGCGAAGAGCTTCTAGCTCCAGAGAACCAGCCCAGCAACACCAGTACGGTATTAACAGTCTTCGAGACTTTCGCATCAAATAATACGCGGAAACGAACACTCCGCAGCCTTGTCGAAGTCTACCAAGTAGCAACAATAAACCCATGGAGTGACACGGCTATTACCTTTAATGCTAGTGACGAACCTAAATTCCAAACAGCCCGAGCACCAGCCGCATTGGTCCTCAGCCCAATAGTGGACGACTTTCGCCTTACTAAGGTACTCATGGACGGCGGCTGCGGATTAAACCTCATTTACGAGGAAACCCTTCGAAAAATGGAAATAGACTGGAGCCGCATTGAGCGAAGCAGCACAACCTTTAGAGGAATAATCTCTAGTCGGGAATCATGCTGCACAGGAAAAATCACACTGGATGTGGTGTTCGGCTCGCCGGACAATTACAGGTCCGAGGGGGTCACGTTCCAAGTGGCCCCATTCAGCAGCGGATATCACGCTTTATTAGGGCAAGAGGCATTCACAATTTTTCAAGCTATACCCCATTACGGGTACATGAAGCTCAAAATGCCCGGGCCCAACGGGATCATCACTCTTGCCAGTGATCCGGACATAGCACTCCGCGCCGAAAATAAGACAGCTGCACTAGCCCTAGAGGCACTATCCGAAGCCCTAGCGGCCGAGGAACTCACTGCGCTGTGCTCCACGGTGAACAGGGACGATGTGATACTCGATAAGAGATCCAAGTCCACCTCTTTTAAGCCAGCGGACGAAATAGTCAAATTCCAAGTCCATCCAATGGACCCTACAAAGACGGCCTCCATTGGGGCACAGTTAAACCCTGATGTAGACGCTGCACTATGAGAATTCCTATGGGAAAATAGGGACATTTTTGCCTGGCACCCTTCAGTCATGCCAGGAATCCCATGCCGGCTGGCCGAGCACAGCCTAAATATCCTAAAAGGATTCAAGCCAGTCAAACAGGCTCTTCGGCGATTTTCCGAACCCAAGAGACAAGCAATGGGAGAGGAGCTAGCCAAACTATTGGAAGCGGATTCATCAGAGATATAAAACATCCGAACTGGCTAGCAAACCTGGTGATGGTACCAAAGAAGGATAAATCCTGGCGCCTATGTGTCGACTTCAAGGACCTTAACAAGGCTTGCCCAAAGGACCCCTTCCCCCTCCCCCGCATCGATCAAATTATTGACGCTACCGCAGGACACAATTCATTGTGCTTCCTCGACGCATACTCCAGCTACCACCAAATTAAGATGGCAGAGCCAGACCAAGCCGCAGAGGCATTCATCACTCCATACGGCCCATTCTGCTTCAACACAATGCTTTTCGGGCTCAAAAACGCAGGAGCAACATATCAGCACATGATTCAGACATGTCTGGCAAACCAGATTGGCAAAACAGTGGAGGCATACATAGATGATGTGGTCGTCAAATCCAAGCATGTCGAAACTCTAGTAGACGACTTGAGGCTCACATTCGACAATCTCTGAACATACGACATTAAGCTGAATCCGGAAAATGCGTCTTCGGCGTACCAGCCGGAAAGCTCTTGGGCTTCATTGTATCCGGTAGAGGAATTGAAGCAAACCCAGCCAAGATCCGAGCTCTATCACAATTGGATATCCCAAAAGACCTCAAACAAATACAAAAATTGACTGGATGCATGGCGGCTCTAAGCCGCTTTATCTCCCGTTTGGGAGAAAAGGCATTACCCCTTTATCGCCTCCTCTGGCGCACCGAACACTTTGAGTGGACGGATGCCGCCATGGCCGGACTCGAAGAAATAAAAGCCATATTGGCAACAAACCTGGTCCTGGCCGCGCCCAACATGGGCGAACCAACGTTATTATATATCACGGCAACACATCAAGTTGTAAGCGCGTGCTCGTCGTCGAACGAGAAACGGACGGACACAAGTTCCCCCTTCAAAAACCAGTTTACTATGTGTCCACTGTCCTAACTCCATGCAAGTCCCGGTATCCACATTATCAAAAGATAGCGTACGCGGTGTTCATGGCATCCCGGAAGCTGTGACACTACTTTCAAGAGTGTTCGATATCAGTAGCCTCTGAAGTACCTCTTAATGACATTATAATCAACCACGACGCGACTGGCCGGATTGCCAAATGGGCCATCGAGCTCCTCCCATTTGACATAACCTATAAGCCATGGCGAGCTATTAAGTCGCAAGTTTTGGCCGACTTTGTCGCCGAATGGACTGAAGCCGAACTCCCTAAAGAGTATGGCGCATATTCCAATTGGATCATGCACTTCGACGGCTCCAAAATGTTGGCCGGCCTGGGGGCCGGCGTCGTCCTGACGTCCCCAACCGGAGACACAGTCCAATACGTACTCTAGATAATGTACACGGACTCCAACAACGCAGCCGAATACGAGGCCCTTCTACATGGCCTCCGGATGGCAGTCTCCATGGGCATTATACGCCTAGAGGTGCGCGGGGATTCGAACCTCGCGATATCCCAAATAAATGGAGACTTCGATGCCAAAGATCTGAAAATGGCAGCTTACCGTAACGCCGTCCTAAAAATGTCAGCTCGGTTTGAAGGGCTCGAATTTCACCATATAGCCCGGGATAATAACTAGGAGGCGGACGTATTGGCACGCATTGGCACAAAGCACGATGCCGTCCCTCCCAACATCTTCCCAGAGCGGCTATTCAAGCCATCCGTACTATGGGAAGGGAAGTCCAGAAACAACAATCCGGACCCAACCGCACCGCCCGACACCGAACATTCTGACACAATTGGTAATTCTGCCAATGAAATAACACCTTCAGCCCACGAAATAATGGCAGTCATTGCCCCGTGGACGGAACCATTCCTAGCCTACTTAACTAGGCAAGAACTTCCCGAGGACCAAAACGAGGCCCGCTGCATAGTACGGCGATCTAAAGCCTATAAGGTCCATGAGGGAGAGCCTTATAAGAAAAGCACAACAGGAGTCCTTCAAAGGTTTATCTTCGAAGAGGAAGGGCGAAATATTCTGGCTGAAATTTACGCCGGACTCGATGGGCGCCACGCCGCAGCCCGGGCCCTTGTAGGCAAGGTCTTCCGTACAGGATTTTAATGGCCGACGGCCCGGGCAGATGCTCGGGACTTAGTCCAACGATGCGTCGGTTGCCAGCTCTTTGCTAATCAAAGTCACATGCCACCCACCGCCCTCAAAACTATACCCATCACCTGGCCGTTTGCGGTCTGGGGGCTTGACATGGTTGGACCCCTTAAAGGAGGAACCCACAAGCAAAAATACCTATTGGTCATGGTGGATAAATTCACCAAATGAATAGAGGCCAAGCCAGTTAAGACGGAACGGCCGAATCCGGACCCGTGATAGACTTCATATCAGGGGTAGTACACCATTACGGCATCCCCCATAGCATCATCACTGATAACGGAACGAACTTCACGGCCGATGAGGTTAAACTCTGGTGCAAAAACATGGGCATCAAGCTCGACTACGCTCCGGTCTATCACCCTCAAACTAACGGTCAAGTCGAGCAAGCAAATGGTCTAATCATGAGCGGCATTAAACCCAGACTAGTGTGGTCCCTCAAGGAATCTAATACGCATTGGGTAGAGGAGCTCGACTCCATACTCTGGGGGCTGCGGACCACGCCGAATCCCACTACCGGATTCACACCATTTTTTATGGTGTACGGCGTAGAGGCGGTTTTGCACTGCGACATAATTCATGACTCACCTCGCGTGCGCATGTACGAAGAAAGAGAAGCCGAGCTCAATTGGCAGGACTATTTGGATGCCTTGGAGGAGGAGCGCGACGTGGCAAAAGCTCGTTCCGCATTCTATCAACAGCAGGCTCGAAGATACCAAAGCAGAGAAGTACGGGCCAAAGCTTACAATGTTGGCAAATTAGTTCTACGCCTGCCGGACAAGAAAAAGGAAAAACTCAAGCCCAATTGGGAGGGTCCCTTCATCATCGACCAAGTCCTGACCGGCAGAGCGTACCGTCTGCGGAACGCATTGGATAACCGACTTGAGCCGAACCCATGGAACGCAGTGTTGGGGAACGTTGCAGAAAATTAAAATTTTTCCTACGGTTTCACCAAGATCCATATATGAGTTCATCTAAGCAACGAGTCAAGGGAGTGAGATTGCATCTACATACCACTTGTAGATCGCGTGCGGAAGCGTTCAAGGGAACGGTGATGATGGAGTCGTACTCGCCGTGATTCAGATCACCGATGACCAAGTGCCGAACGGACAGCACCTCCGCATTCAACACACGTACAGAACGGACGACGTCTCCTCCGTCTTGATCCAGCAAGGGGGAAGGAGAGGTTGAGGAAGATGGCTCCAGTAGCAGCACGACGGCGTGGTGGTGGTGGAGCAGCAGTACTCCGACAGGGCTTCGCCAAGCTCATGACGGAGGAGAGGTGTTGGGGAGGGGAGGGGCTGCGCCTTGGTTGTGTGTAGAAGCCCTCCCCTCACCCCTCTATTTATAGGGGAAGGGGCAGGGAATGCCCCTCTAGATGAGATCTAGAGGGGGCGGCCAGGAGGGGCTTGCCCCCCAAGCAAAGGGGGCGCCCCCACTAGGGTTTCCCCCCAACCCTAGGCGCATGGGACCAAGGGGGGCGTGCCCAGCCCTCCAGGGGCTGGTTCCCTGCCCCTTGCAGCCCATGAGGCCCTCCAAGAGGGGTGGCCCCTCCCGGTGGACCCCCAGAACCTCTCCGGTGGCCCCGGTACAATACCGATATGCCCCCGAAACTTTCCGGTGTCCGCATGACAACTTGCCATATATAAATCTTCACCTCTGGACCATTCCGGAACTCCTCGTGACGTCCGGGATCTCATTCGACTCAACAACATTCGTAATCACATACAAGTCTTCCTAATAACCCTAGCGCCACCGAACCTTAGTGTGTAGACCCTACGGGTTCGGAGACACGAGACATGACCGAGACGGCTCTCGGGCAATAACCAACAGCAGGATCTGGATACCCATGTTGGCTCCTACATGCTCCTCGATGATCTCATCGGATGAACCACGATGTCGAGGATTCAAACAACCCCGTATTCAATTCCCTTTGTCAATCGGTATGTTACTTGCCCGAGACTCGATCGTCGGTATCCCAATACCTCGTTCAGTCTTGTTACCGGCAAGTCACTTTACTCGTATCAGTAATGCATGATCCCGTGACCAAACACTTGGTCACTTTGAGCTCATTATGATGATGCATTACCGAGTGGGCCCAGAGATACCTCTCCGTCATACGGAGTGACAAATCCAGTCTCGATCCGTGTCAACCCAACAGATACTTTCGGAGATACCGTAGTGCACCTTTATAGTCACCCGAGCCACGTTGTGACGTTTGGTACACCCAAAGCACTCCTACGGTATCCGGGAGTTACACGATCTCATGGTCTAAGGAAAAGATACTTGACATTGGAAAAGCTCTAGCAAACGAACTACACGATCTTGTGCTATGCTTAGGATTGGGTCTTGTCCATCACATCATTCTCCTAATGATGTGATCCCGTTATCAACGGCATCCAATGTCCATAGCCAGCAAACCATGACTATCTGTTGATCAACGAGCTAGTCAACTAGAGGCTTACTAGGGACATATTATGGTCTATGTATTCACACGTGTATTACGATATTCGGATAATACAGTTATAGCATGAATAAAGACAATTATCATGAATAAGGAAATATAATAATAACCTTTTATTATTGCCTCTAGGGCATATTTCCAACACGCAGCCCATCTCCGAAGATTCTATGCCTAGCGCCGGACTCTGAGTTCGTCTCCTTCCTCCATCTATATTTTATACTTTAGATGTCCTTTATTTCTCTCCTTCTCCCTCCTTTTTCTTGAAGCCTTCGTAGGCTCGTTTGCGCATTGTTCGCACACACTTGACGCGCTACCCGCGCTCATTATACATGGAGGCTTCTTTAACAGAAGCTTATTTATATGGGCTTTATGCCCAACACATGTGTCACACTTCCGCATGTACCTTTTATTCACCATTATATGCATAGACTTAAGTTTTGGCCAAGCTCCCGATTGTTCGGCTAGGTGGTAAAGGGAGCACCTCTCGATTGTTACTGCTGGGTCTGCCGGATGTGTACCTCAGACTGGGTGAAGCCGAAAGCTAGCGTTCTTAAGGGAATATTCGGTCGGTGAACTAAAAGACGAATTCTTACTTATTCATTTATCTGCCCCCAAATGTTTTTCTGCTTTTTTCGCAGTCCAGACATGCACTTTAGGGCATGCCTCCCAGGGAAAGGAACCCCTAACGGAACTATTCTCCCTGGAAGATGTTTCTTACTAACCATGTAATATAACATAACTAGTTGGGCACTTGTCTGATAAAGCACTCATGACCCCTACGCCTGGTCTCCACGCATGCCCCGGTTCTTACATAACCGTGAGGGTATTCGGACACACTCCGGACCATCGGGTCCCGAGGTTGAAGCGAAAAGGTCCGCTATGACAAACGATCTACAATCCGGCTAGAAGGCATTTTACATGTCATTTTAAATTACATAGTCAAATTGACTAATTGTATTCCTCTTCAATACCATCTAATAGGCTGTCTAGTTTACAGTCCCGCTAGGAATACTTTGCGGCCAACTCTACTTGGCCGTACACTAAGCTCACAGGGATCTCCTCCCCATCGGGTCCCACAGGTCCGACCTCGGCCATGTGGTTTGGGTCAGCCTTCGTGTACTGCGTCTTCACCATGGACCAGGCCTCCCTGGCACCTTGACGGCAGGCCAATATCTTCCATAGCCAGAAGCGCCGCCGTGCTCCCTGAAGCTTCTCTGCAAGCTCTCCAAGGCTTTCGGGTAGGGAGATGGATGGCCACAAGGCCTAGGCGACGCCTCTCATCACCTGCCAAACTTGTTCGTGCAGTTGCAGCAGCTCGAGAAGTAGGTCACCCGTTGAACCGGGCATTTCCTCTGCAGGACGACCTGTCAGCATACCTACAGACATATTTCTGTTAATCGACTTCCTCACCGAACTCTTCTTTTCAAAAGTTTGCTAAAGCACTTACTATAAATGCCGCGATGAAGCCGCCGATTCTCCTTAACGGAGTCAGATAGCTGGGCTCGAACATCCTTCAGTTCCTCACCCAGCTGGGTGTTGGCATCTTGGAGATTATTTTTCTCTGCCACACCCTTGTAAGCACATTCTCGCCGGCCTTTAACCGGCGCAGTAGCTGTTGCCTGTCCGGATCTAGTCCGGCGCCATCTGCAATATTATTGTCAAACTTATACACACGCCGCACTTCACAAACTACTTATCTTTCGAAGTATATATTACCGGAGGGTGTCTGTGGCTCCCCATGTGGCGGCTAGTGCAGCCTCAAGTTGGGCCTTGCACTCTTGAAGCTCCTGGGACAGTTGGGTATTCTTTTCTGTAAGATCCTGCATAACAAATGATCCTTAAATCAGTTATTCTAACTATTTTAAGTCTCGGGGCTACTGGCATATATAACTGTCAAAATTCCTCACCCGTATGTCTTTCACATACTACTCCGTGGCTCTGGCTAGACCATCTTGAGCGGCACGGAGGTGCGCATCTCCCAAATTAAAGGCATTCAATGCCTCTTGGGAGAAACATGCGTCACGAAGAACTGTCCGGTGGCGCCTATGATTCATGTCACTCTCCACCTCGGATTTGGTGGCGGACAACCTGTCGGCATCCTCCATTGGAGGAGCATCCGACGCGCGCCTTGTGTTCACCTCCCCTTCTGGAGCTGGCTTTGGAGCCTGGCTGATGGAGGCTAATTGGCAACCTCTCCGGACACAGTCTGACGAGCGCTCTTTTTCCTGAAAAGATCACGAGCATTAGTATGCCTTCCAGGAATCTTTCCTTGAAAAACGGTGGCGCGCCATACCGTTGCGGTGACGTTTCGATCCGCATCGCACTTCTTTTCTGCCTGCTGGGCCGAGCTGCCCCTTGTTGGCTAGCCGCCGCGGGCTTGGCTTCCCACCTCAAAGGCACCCCCTACGAAACACCATTGGTATGTGGTGATCAGAAATAAGGACGGATGGGTCATGGTATGAGGACTTCGGTCATAGTTACCTGGGAGGCTGGAAGTATTCCGGGGTAGTCGGCCGTAATGGCGACCAAAGCATTGTCGATGCTAAGTTGGTGGAACACCGCATCGATCAGCTCCACCTTTATGTCCGGATCCTCTTCGGAGGCCGGATCGAGGGACCGCTCCGGATCCTCGAGTTGTGGAAGTGGGCTGTGTATATCTTCTACGGCCCGGCGCAGTTCCTGCGTCGAAATCACAAAATGAGATACTTAACCATGGGAATGTGGATCGGATAGGCAAAAAGAAATGTCCGCTTACCCAGCTTTGAGGATTGTTCATAGAAAATCCGTTCAGTGGACTGACACAGAGAAAATCCTCCTTTTCCCCTTTGTACAGGGCGGACAAGATCTTCACCAGATCGGTGACCGGTCCCGGCCCCTTACGGCCATGGCAGGTGGCATCATCCTCCCCATTGAAATCCCACATGGGGTGGCCCCTATACTGGAGCGGCTGCACCCCCCGCATAATGCATGTGGCCATGACTCCGATCATGGTCAGACCGGAATGAGCCAATAATCTTATTCGGCTCATCACGTAAAGGACGTCCCTGCCATTCTCCCTTTGAGGGCTCCGCGGACGCCAACTTAGGCATTTCTTCAGAGGAGCATTACTGAACTCCGGAAGGCCAATCCGAACTGGATCCGATAGCGGGGCGTGTTCTATATAAAACCATCCCGAAGGCCAGTCTTCGGACGCCTTCTTCGGGGTTCCGGATAGATATCCGGTCCTGGCGATGCGCCATAGCTCGGCTCCGCCCACTTGATATATTGACCCCTCATGAGAACGGGGTACGAGGCAGAATAACCTCTTCCACAGCGCGAAATGAGCCTCGACGCCCAAGAACAGTTTGCAAAGGGCCACGAAGCCCGCGATGTGCAGAATGGAGGCAGGCGTAAGGTGGTGCAGCTGGAGGTCGTAGAACTCCAGGAGCCCCCGGAGAAACGGATGTATTGGAAATCCGAGTCCTCTTATCAGATAAGAGATAAAGCATACCCGCTCTCCTTTGGAAGGATCGGGGACGCTCTCCGCTTGCTTTCCGGACTGGTAGGTGGCGAGTCCGGCTCGAACCGGAACCATGAAGGCTGGGGGAAGAAATCCCTTGGTTTGGAGCGTCACTAGCTTGCCCTTGGCTGGGGGAAGAAATCTCTTTTTATAGGCGGCTCATTGCGTAGCTAGGGGGGAAAGTGTAAAAATACCCTGGCTTTTCGCATTCGTTCGACACGTGGAAGATGGCTATTATTGGGCGTGGAAGCCAAGGAGCACAACATTTATAAGAAGCCAGACACTATTCAACAAGTATATGGAATTTGGAGAAGAACCCGCCTCGCAATGCCGAAGACAATCTACGCGCCAGACTCATCGTCATTGAAGCCTGGTTCGGGGGCTACTGAGGGAGTCCCGGATTAGGGGGTGTTCGGATAGCCGAACTATCACTGTTGGCCGGACTCCTGGACTATGAAGATACAAGATTGAAGACTTCGTCCCGTGTACGGATGGGCCTTTCCTTGGCGTGGAAGGCAAGCTTGGCGATACGGATATTAGACCTCCTACCATTGTAACCGACTCTGTGTAACCCTAGCCCTCTCCGGTGTCTATATAAACTAGAGGGTTTTAGCCCGTAGGACGAACAACAATCATACCATAGGCTAGCTTCTAGGGTTTAGCCTCTTTGATCTCGTGGTAGATCTACTCTTGTACTACCCATATCATCAATATTAATCAAGCAGGAGTAGGGTTTTACCTCCATCGAGAGGGCCCAAACCTGGGTAAAAACATCGTGTCCCTTGTCTCCTGTTACCATCCGCCTAGACGCATAGTTCGGGACCCCCTACCCGAGATCCGCCGGTTTTGACACCGACAGGTGGCAAGAGCCTAAGCTTGGGGATGCTTATGGCACCCCAAGATATTCAATAATAGCCAAAGTTTGCTTGGGGATGCCTCGGGAAGGCATCCCTCTTTAAATCTTCGCTCATTGGTAACTTTACTTGAGCTATATTTTTATTCGCCACATGATATGTGTTTTGCTTGGAGCGTCGTGTATTATATTAGTCTTTGATTTTTAGTTTACCACAATCATCCTTGCTGTACACACCTTTTGGGAGAAGCCTATTTGATTAGAATTTGCTAGAATACTCTATGTGCTTCACTTATATCTTTTGAGCTGGATAGTTTTTGCTCTAGTGCTTCACTTATATCTTTTAGAGCACGGTGGTGTCTTAATTTTGAAGAAATTGCTAGTCTCTCATGATTCACTTATAGTATTATTTTGAGAGTCTTTTAGAACAGCATGGTATTTGCTATTATCATAAAGTTGGTCCTAGAATGATGAGCATCCAAGTTGGGTATAATAAAAACTATCATAGGAAGTGAATTTGATGCTATGATCAATTTGATGCTTGATAATTGTTTTGAGATATGGAGGTAGTGATATTAAAGTCATGCTAGTTGGGTGATTATGAATTAAAAGAATGCTTGTGTTGAAGTTAGCAAGTCCCGTAGCATGCATGTATGGTTAAAGTTGTGTAACAAATTTGAAACATGAAGTGTACCTGGCTTGTGCATCCTTATGAGTGGTGGTCGGGGACGAGCGATGGTCTTTTCCTACCAATCTATCCCCCTAGGAGCATGCGCGTAGTACTTGGTTTTTGATGACTTCTGATTTTTTGCAATAAGTATATGAGTTCTTTTGACTAATGTTGAGTCCATGGATTATACGCACTTTTACCTTTCCGCCTTTGCTAGCCTCTTCGGTACCATGCAATGCCCTTTCTCACCTTGAGAGTTGGTGCAAACTTCACCGGTGCATCCAAACCCCGTGATACGATACGCTCTATCACACATAAACCTCCTTATATCTTCCTCAAAACAGCCACCATACCTACCTATTATGGCATTTCCATAGCCATTCCGAGATATATTTCCATGCAACTTTCCACCATTCCGTTCATCATCATCATGACATACTTTACTTTTGTCATATTGCCATTGCATGATCATGTAGTTGACATCGTATTTGTGTCAAAGCCACCATGCATATTTTTCATACATGTCACTCTTGATTCATTGCACCATCCCGGTACCGCCGGAGGCATTCGTATAGAGTCATATCTTGTTCTAGTTTTGAGTTGTAATTCTTAGGTTGTAATCAATAGAAGTGTGATGATCATCATTATTAGAACATTGCCCAAACAAAAAGAAAGAAAGGCCCAAAAGTAAAAAGAAGAAAGAAAAAATAAAAAAATAAAACAAATAAAAAGGGCAATGTTACTATCTCTTTTTCCACACTTGTGCTTCAAAGTAGCACCTTGTTCTTCATGTAGTGAGTCTCATATATTGTGTTTCAAAGTAGCACCATGTTTTTCATATAGTGAGTCTCATAAGTTGTCTTTTTCATACTAGTGGGAATTTTTCATTATAGAACTTGGCTTGTATATTCCTACGATGGGTGTCGGTGTCAAAACCGGCGGATCTCGGGTAGGGGGTCCCGAACTGTGCGTCTAGGCGGATGGTAACAGGAGACAAGGGACATGATGTTTTACCTGTGTTGGGCCCTCTTGATGGAGGTAAAACCCTGCGTCTGCTTGATTAATATTGATGATATGGGTAGTACAAGAGTGGATCTACCACGAGATCAAGAAGGCTAAACCCTAAAGCTAGCCTATGGTATGATTGTAGTAATGTATGTTGTGTCCTACGGACTAAAGCCCTCCGGTTTATATAGACAACGGAGAAGGCTAGGGTTACACAGTCGGTTACAATGGTAGGAGATCTACATATCTCAGACGCCAAGCTTGCCTTCCACGCCAAGGAAAGTCCCATCCGGACACGGACGGAGTCTTCGATCTTGTATCTTCGTAGTCTTGGAGTCCGCGGACGATGATAGTCGGCTGTCCGGACACCCCTAGTCCAGACTCCTCAAGAGCCTGAACCAGGCTTCAATGACTATAAGTCCGGTAGCATAATGTTCAGCATTGCAAGGCGGGTTCCTCCTTGAATAATCCAGAGAAGATCATGAACACCGGGATAGTGTCCGCTCGCAAAATAAATTCCACATTCCACCGTAGAGAGAATAAAATGTACACAAGTCCAATCTGGCGACGTATTATGCGGCATGACATCACACCGCTACCAAGCCTTTATTTGAATCGTTTTTATTATACCACCTCAAAGACGTTTAGCGGCGGTTTCTTGGCACGTCTGTCAAGCGAGATCGTGTTCCCCTTATTCCGGGATTCTCATCAATACGGATGTGGGTAACCCAACCGCGCCATTGATGGTGGCGCTTGGGAGATAAGCGAGTTTTACCAGGCTGGTGGGGGACGCAAGGTCTCCGTCCGCCTATATATAAGGGATAAGGATTTACCTTCTCACCTACGCCTTCTTCCTCCTTTGCTTATCCATCTCCGCGCACTCAAGCTCCAACGCTCAAGCTCGTGCATCTCGCCTCGACCTACTCCGACCATGTCCGGAGCGGGAGGCAAATGGTTGGCCTCCACCGTTAAGGAGGAGCACATCACCAAGCTGTGCAGTGTCGGATACCTTTCCGGCGACATCGCGCATCGGCTGCCCGACGAAGGGCAGCTCATCCCCACCCCCGGGCCCCATGAGAGGGTTGTTTTCCTCCCCCACTTCCTCCGTGGACTGGGCTTTCCTCTTCACCCTTTTGTCCGGGGGCTCATGTTTTACTATGGCCTGGATTTCCACGATCTAGCGCCGAACTTCATCCTCAACATCTCGGCGTTTATCGTCGTGTGTGAGGCCTTCCTCTGCATCCGGCCCTACTTCGGCCTATGGCTCAAGACCTTCAACGTCAAGCCGAAGGTTGTGAAGGGCACGCAAGAGGAATGCGGAGGCGCCATGTTGGGCAAGTTGCCCAACGTCCTTTGGCTCGAAGGGGCCTTCGTGGACTCCGTCAAGGGGTGGCAATCGGGGTGGTTCTACATCACCGAGCCGCGCGAACCTACGTGGGCGACGGCCCCCGAGTTTAGATCTGGCATCCCCACGCAGCTCACCTCCTGGAAAGAGAAGGGCTTGTCGTGGGGCAATCCGAAGGAGCCGACGGGACTCGAGCATGTATCCGAAGCTGGTGAGCAATAAGCTCGGGCTCGTCGGCGTGGTCAAGTCATGCTCATCCGCGGATTCTCCCATGCCAAAACGGGCATTCAATCTGTGGGAGTTCAATCCGAACAGCACCAGCGCTAAGCGGGCTCTTCGACCACGACGTCTGAAAGGCGCTGGAGGGTGCTGTTTAAGGCGCCAAGCCCCTGCATCCGCGACGGAAGATCGCGGATTTTGCTCATAGCATCCGGTGACGAGGTAAGTGATTCAACCCTTTACAGGACACTTGTGGTAAATAGATTGATTCTAGGAGGTCTCAATCTTTCTTTTCCTTTGGCAGGAATGGATGGAGAAGGCCGAGCAGCTCATCTGTCCGGCTCCCATGCCGAAGACCAGTGAACGCCCGTCTAGCGGGGCTGCTGGTTCGGCACCGCACGTGGTGCCGGAGAAGAAGGCCAAGAAAGCGGCCACGGGACTCAAAGAGTTCCGTAATCAGGCGATCAACGACGAGGCGGACTCTTCCCGAAAATGAGGAGGAGGAAGAAGACTCTCTCCGGAGGAGGAGAGAGGAAGAGGAAGGCTTCCCGATAGGGGAGGCGAAGGGTCAGAGGGGAGAACTATTCCCCCGGACAGCTCCGCCAACACCAACGTTGGCGGAGAGGAGTGGCCTTCAAGGGCCAAGCCTCCGGCGAGATCGTAAGTATCCGGATCCCAGTATAATCTGAAATTTCTTTCGTGTCACATAGTGTCCCACTAATGCCGCATACTGTCCACAGTCCGGCCGATGATGATCTCCCCGCTTCATCGAGTGGGTCGTTGGCCCCGTCGGATGTGGATTCACTTCCGACTGCCTCCACCCGCCGTGCTGATGAGGACGCCGAGGTGGGATCCCAGAGAGGGACCCATCAGGAGGAGGCTCCGGAGGCGCCGCAAGGCAGCCTCCCGGACTTTGCGCCGGACTCTATGTCGAAACCTGCAATGGTTCCGGAGTCCGGCAGGCGGCCCCTTCGAAAGAAGGGCAAGACCGTGACGCCGGCGCCCTCCGTCCAACCGGAGGCGCCGGACAACTTGTTGGAGGCGCTCAAAGGCGCTACCATCCAGGAAGAACACCGCACTATCATGAGTGCGGTGATTCAGAAGGTTCAGCTCGCCAAGAGCGGGCTGACCGAAGCCTGCAGTAGCCTACTAACAGGCTTTGAGGTTAGAAGTTATAATTATGTAATGTAATACTGCATAGACAGTAGCCCCTGATGCTCATTTCGGTGTTCGGAAAGAAAAACCGGACTGAGGATCTAAGAAGGTATACACAGGGTTGCTTTAAATATGTCAATATGGGTTTGTAGGCTGCGCTGCTGACCTCTACCGCACTGACTGCAGAGGTCGGTGCGCTGAAGCAGGATCTCGAGCGGTACGAGCAATAGCTCGGCCATGCCAAGAAGCAGCTCGAGGACAAAGAAGGTGAGTAACACCACTTCGAATAGTTACCTTACAGAAAAGGATTTTGGTTGCAATGAAATTAACAAGGATAATATGGGTATTGCAGGGCCACGAACAAGGTGGCAGCCACGAAGGAAGCTGTGTCATGCCAAAGCAAAGGCGGCCTTGAACGGGCAGAGCGAGAAAAGCAGGAGGCACAGGTGGCGGAAGTACGTCAAGAGCTTCGGGCTCTCATGGAGAAGCATGAGAGCTTGGAGCGTGACTCCAAGACTCGAGAGTCCGAGCTTGCCTCGGCTCTCGAAAGTGCCAAGTCCGCCAAGGCCGAGGCCCGTAAGGCCCTTCAGGAGGTTGAAGATTTAAAGAAGATAGCAGCGGGTAAGGCATTTTTCATGCAAAGCAAGCATGTTAATGTAAACTACCTGACACTTACCCGCATTCGGAGCTCTCCAGGGGCATTTGCAGATCTGCCGCGCAGTGTGTCCGATGTCGCCGCATTCTACCGTGGCGAGGAGGGAAGCTCAGCGGAGAAGGTCTTCAGTCTCGATCTGTTGAGGCCAGCCATCCGTGCCCCAAGCGACCAGTTGAAGTAGCTGGTCGAACTCCACAAGGTAGCCGAGGAGGCCATGAAGGGCCTTATAGTCCGATTGTGGCTGGACAGGCCATGCACAGGAGCTACGCCGGCCTCGTCGACGGCTGGTGGATCGTGCCCCGGGTGGAGGTCATCAAGCGCCCGCTTTGTATTGAAGGTGCTCGTCGGGCCCTTGCCCGCACAAAGGTGCATTGGGGCAGGCTGGATGCGGAGAAGCTTCTCACTGACCCACCGCCACCGGGCAAGGAGTATCGCACGCCCGAAATTTATTATAAAACTGTCCTGAAGGGAGCCCGCGATATTGCGGATGAATGCCCTAGAGATGTCATTTTTGAGTAAACTCGCTATGTATTATCCTGTGCGCTGAAAACTTCGTTCATATGCGCCGTGAGCAACGCTTGTTTAATTTAAAATATTACCTTCTGTGCGGCCGTTTATAAAATCTGAGAGATGGCAAGTCATTGGCTTCAGCCCCCGAGCCGTGAGTGCTGTGGTGTTCGGGATAAACTTGAGCACTCTTGTTCCCATTTTTGGGTCCATATAGGGAGGCGCTCAACACAACGAACAAGGCAACCAGACTTATAATGCTTGAACACTCTCACTTAGCCATAGAATTCTATAATTTTAAATTTTGGCGAAGCCCCTGGTATTCGAAGACCGAATCCGGGCGCTATCCACGCTTCGTCGGACATTATCCGAACTTCGCTGAAGCGGCGTGAGTCTTTAGGACCGAAAAGACCTCTCGAACAGCGACCAATCTCTCGCCTTATCATGCCGGTCAGTTTTAGCTTTCTCCACTGAGGTGCTCGCCCGGCTCAACCGGGGCGCAATCGTAGTGGTTCTCCCAGTGCAACCTTAGCCGACAAAACTGAAACGTAAGGCACCAAAACGTGGGAGCCGGGCAAACCCAACTATTGACCCAAGACATGATTCAGAGCTGATTCATATAATGCTATAAGTTCGGGGTGCCGCATTTATGAAAGTGTTCGGACTTATCACACCATAATGTGGGGAACATAAGCCCCTGGTGTATTAGGCCGTACCAAAATATACGGGTGCAAGATGTCATGTAATGAACATATATATATAAAGTAATGTAATTGCAGTTGAAAAGTGCTGCATTATTTATTAAAGGAAGTCTGCTATGAGTGCGGACTGATACAAATAGTGCAGTAAGTAAGGGATTTGGACTAATTAAACATGTCCCCCTCCCAGGGATGAGCTGCGGACTTTGTGTATATAATCAAATTTAATGCTCGTAATTAAGACCACCTGAGTGTTCGTCGCGGCCTTCCTTTTCCCTGGCTGTTGCATCGTGAGTTCGGCAGGTTCACCGCCGGACAGGGCCTCTGGTTAACGGAGTCCTGTGTATATAAAGAAGAAAAATAATGAAAAAAAGGGTGGCACACTTGCGAGCCCCTGGTGTGGTCGAGCCGCACTCTGGGTCCATTGTGGTCGTGCCCCTTCCCCTACGCCCATGGTATCTCCAAAGCGTAATGATGTATGCGGAGGGTTGTTCTTGCAATCATGCGAGGGCGGGGGTTAGGGCCGCATTGCTACGCGTGCTCTGATCGTGCCAGGTGGTCTTGGTTGGTATTGCTTCGGGCGTGTTTTGCTATATCCGGCCGTTTAACGGCCGGACTCGAAAATTGCCTTAAAAGGCTGCTCAGATTCCGCCGAGAGCATTGTATGTTCCTCCGTTCGGAGGGAGCGTTCCTTGTTTCCGTTGACCGTGATGACTCCACGAGGGCCTGGCATCTTGAGCTTGAGGTATTCATAATGCGGCACCGCGTTGAACTTTGCAAACGTGGTTCGTCCGAGCAGAGCGTGATAGCCGCTGCGGAACGGGACTATGTCGAAGATTAACTCCTCGCTCCGGAAATTGTCCGGGGATCCGAAGACCACTTCCAGTGTGACTGAGCCTGTACAATTGGCTTCCACACCTGGTATGACACCTTTAAATGTTGTTTTTGTAGGTTTAATCCTTGAGGGGTCTATGCCCATCTAGCGCACTGTATCCTAATAAAGAGGGTTCAGGCTACGGCCGCCGTCTATCAGGAATCTCGTGAGGTGAAATCCATCGACGATTGGGTCTAAAACCAATGCGGCAAATCCGCCATGGCGTATGCTGGTCGGATGGTCTCTTCGATCGAAAGTGATCGGACAAGAGGACCATGGATTGAACTTCGGGGCGACTGGCTCCATCGCATAGACGTCCCTTAGTGCACGCTTCCGCTCCCTCTTGGGTATATGGGTTGCGTAAATCATGTTCACCATCCGCACTTGTGGGGGGAAACCCTTCTGTCCTCTATTGTTTGGCGGTCGGGTCTCTTCCTCGTCGTCGCTGTTTAGCCCCTTATCATTGTTTTCGGCAATTAACTTGCCTGCCTGCTTGAACACCCAGCAATCTCTGTTGGTGTGATTAGCTGGCTTTTCAGAGGTGCCATGTATCTGGCATAAGCGGTCGAGTATTCGGTCCAAATTGGACGGACCCGGAGTGGTTCTTTTGAATGGCTTCTTCCGCTGACCGGGTTTAGAGCCTCGGAATCCGGCGTTGACTGTCGTATCCTCCTTATCGTCGCCGTTAATGTGGCGTTTGTTTTTGCTTCGACGTGACCTGCCGTTGCGGTCCTTAGTATCCGGACTGCCAGAATTTTGTTGAGGTTATTGCTGCGAGCTAGCAAGCTATCCTCTCCTGCGCAAAAGCGGGTCATTAATGATGTGAGGGCTGCCATGGATTTCGGCTTTTCCTGTCCCAGGTGCCGGGCTAGCCACTCGTCGCGGATGTTATGTTTGAAGGCTGCAAGGGCCTCTACATCCGGACAGTCGACAATTTGGTTTTTCTTTGTCAAGAACCGTGTCCAGAATTGTCTGGCCGATTCATCTGGCTGCTGAATTATGTGGCTGAGGTCATCGGCATCTGGTGGCCGCACATAGGTGCCCTGGAAGTTGTCGAGGAATGCGGCTTCCAGGTCTTCCCAACACCCAATTGACTCTGCGGGCAAGCTGTTGAGCCAATGCCGAGCTGGTCCTTTAAGCTTGAGTGGGAGATACTTGATGGCATGGAGATGCCGCGCGGGCCATATGGATGTGAAGAAGATAATCTTGATCTAAACCGCTGGGTCTGTTGTGCCATCGTAGGATTCGATGTTTACGGGTTTAAACCCTTGAGGGATTTGATGATCCATTACTTCGTCAGTGAAGCATAGCGGGTGTGCGGCGCCTCTGTATTGAGCAATATCACGACGCAGCTCGAGAGAGCATTGTCTGCTGTGTTCAGCCTGGCCGGGTTATTGTATCCGGAGCAACGGTATTCGTCGCGGGTCGTGGGGCGCCCTCGTGATCCGTAGATGGATCTGGATTGCCTTGCTTTGTCCTCCAATACGTCTCGCAAGTCCGGCTCGTTCCCTTTTGGCTTCGTACTTTTGGAGCGATGCCGGGGTACGGTCTTGGTTGAGGGCCTGGATGCCTCTCTGTCGCGACCACGTGGTGGTCGGTCTGCCGTATCGTGCGCTGGTGATGAGGGTATGTACGCTTCCTCCTCTAGTCGGGGGAGCAACTTGCGTCTTGGGTAGCTTTTGGAGGGGCGTTCGAGTTTATACTCTTGACGCGAGGACCTCGGTCCATCGATCGCCAGCAGGTCTGATCAGCTTGAAGCTGCTGCTGCTTTTTCTTTAGGCTATTTGCCGTGGCGATAAGCCTGCGTTTGAAAGCGCTCTTCTTCGACGGGATCCTCGGGCACGCAATTAATTCGTCGTTGAGGCTTGCCTCGTCTTGGAGGAGGTATATAGTTATAATCCTCGACCTCTTAAATGCCGCCCCTCTCGTGAGGGCTTGCCTACATCCTCTGCGCTGAGTCTTCTTTGGAGGGATTATCTTCGTCACTCACGGGGTATTATTATCTCTGTGCGGAATCTCCATTCTTTTGTGGCGGGATTTAGAGCGGCGCCGCTGATGCGGTGCTTTGGCTGCTTCTTTAAAGAATCTGCCTTGGCGCTTCTTCGCCGTCCCGTCTTTTGGGGTGTCCACCATGTATATGTCGATGACGAGGTGGTCTTCCATTGCCGTAGGCGCTGGTTCTGTTAAATCTCCGGCATCGCCGTCCATAGCGTCGATGTCTTGGAGTCGTAGTCTAGCATGTTAGATAGATCGGCGGTGGCTACAAAGTGGGTGGTGGGTGGGCTCTGAATTTCTTCATCGTCTGTATCCCAACCATCCTGGCCATAATCCGGCCAGTACTCTCCGGATAGCGTGAGATGCTTTAGCGAATTTAGGATGTCGCCAAAGGGCGAGTGTTGGAAGATGTCCGTGGCGGTGAATTCCATAACCGGCGCCCAATCAGTTCAATTGGCAGGGGCGCGGGAGGTCCGGAGTCCGGCACATCGGAGTCACGAGCTTCGCGAGGGACAAGGGTAGTGTTCGGCTCCATCGCCGTGGAAGTTGAAGCCCCGAGGCGGTGTCCAACCACGGTCCTCGATCTGGCGGTCGGCTCGGTCTAAGGGCCGGAGCGGATTCTTGTGCGCCACCAAGGCTTTGCTCGGTGTGAGCTAGATCATGCCCATCGTAATAGTCTGTGCACGCTTGGGCGTGGCTCGAGCCCGTCGAAGATCAAGTCCCCGCGGATGTCGGCCGTGAAGTTTAGGCTTCGAATCTGACTGACGGCCAGGGGCGTGGCGTTCGATCTGCTCCGGATGGCTGCTTAATTAGCCCGCGATCTTGCGGCCGCCGAATCTGAAGATCTGTCCGGGAGAAAAGTCTCACCCTAGACAGCATTGTTGGTTGAAGATGCCATCAAGCCTATCGGTGGCGCATACGAGGAACTCTCAATGAAAGCACCAATGTCGGTGTCAAAACCGGCGGATCTCGGGTAGGGGGTCCCGAACTGTGCGTCTAGGCGGATGGTAACAGGAGACAAGGGACACGATGTTTTACCCAGGTTCAGGCCCTCTTGATGGAGGTAAAACCCTACGTCCTGCTTGATTAATATTGATGATATGGGTAGTACAAGAGTGGATCTACCACGAGATCAAGGAGGCTAAACCCTAAATCTAGCCTATGGTATGATTGTTGTAATGTAGGTTGTGTCCTACGGACTAAAGCCCTCTGGTTTATATAGACACCGGAGAAGGCTAGGGTTACACAGAGTCAGTTACAATGGTAGGAGATCTACATATCCGTCTTGCCAAGCTTGCCTTCCACGCCAAGGAAAGTCCCATCCGGACACGGGACGGAGTCTTCGATCTTGTATCTTCGTAGTCTTGGAGCCCAGCGGACGATGATAGTCCGGCTGTCCGGACACCCCCTTGTCCAGGACTCCCTCAATGGGCTTCCTCAAATGCCCTAGGTCTTCGTGAGCAAGCAAGTTGGATGCACACCCACTAGTTTTCTTTTGTTGAGCATTCATTTTTAGCTCTAGTGCATCCGTTGCATGGCAATCCCTACTCCTCATGTTGACATCAATTGATGGGCATCTCCATAGCCCGTTGATTATCCTCGTCAATGTGATACTTCCTCCTTTTTTGTCTTCTCCACACAATCCCCATCATCATATTCTATTCCACCCATAGTGCTATATCCATGGCTCACGCTCATGTATTGCGTGAAGGTTGATAAAGTTTGAGATTATTTAAGTATGAAACAATTGCTTGGCTTGTCATCGGGGGTATAGAAGTTGGGAACATCTTTGTGTGATGAAAATAAAGCATAGCCTAACTATATGATTTTGTTGGGATGAACTTTCTTTTGCCATGTTATTTTGAGAAGACATGATTACTTTGATTAGTATGCTTGTAGTGTTACTATTTGTTTTATCAATATGAACTTTTATTTTGTATTCATTTGGATCTGAACATTCATGCCACAATAAAGAAAATTACATTATGAATTATGCTAGGTAGCATTCCACATCAAAATTTCTCGTTTTATCATTTACCTACTCGAGGACGAGCAGGAATTAAGTTTGGGGATGCTTGATACATCTCCAACGTATCTATAATTTTTTATTGTTCCATGCTATTATATTACCCCTTTTGGATGTTTATGGGCTTTATCTTACATATTTATATCATTTTTGGGACTAACCTACTAACCGGAGGCCCAACCCATATTGCTGTTTTTTTTTGCCTATTTCAGTATTTCAAAGAAAAGGAATATCAAACGGAGTCCAAACGGAATGAAACCTTCGGGAGCGTGATTTTTGGAACGAACGTGATACGGAGAGCTTGGAGTGCAAGTCAAGAAGCTTCCGAGGGCCCCACGAGATAGGGGGACGCGCCCCTTGTAGGGCGCGCCCCCTGTCTCGTGGGCCCCTCTGGCGGCCACTGACGTAGTTCTTCCTCCTATATATACCTACGTACCCCGAGAACATCCGGGAGCACCACGAAACACAATTTCCACTTCCGTAACCTTCTATATCCGCGTGATCTCATCTTGGAGCCTTCATCGGCACTTTGCTGGAGGGGGAATCAACCACGGAGGGCTTCTACATCAACATCCTTGCCCCTCCGATGAGTTGTGAGTACTGTACCATAGACCTACGGGTCCATAGTTATTAGCTAGATGGCTTCTTCTCTCTTTTTGGATCTCAATACAATGTTCTCCCCCTCTCTTGTGGAGATCTATTCGATGTAAACTCTTTTTGCGGTGTGTTTGTTGAGATCCGATGAATTGTGGGTTTATGATCAAGTTTATCTATGAATAATATTTGAATCTTCTCTGAATTCTTTTATGTATGATTGAGTTATCTTTGCAAGTCTCTTCGAATTATCAGTTTGGTTTGGCCTGCTAGATTGGTCTTTCTTGCCATGGGAGATGTGCTTAGCTTTGGGTTCAATCTTGCGGTGTCCTTACCCAGTGATAGAAAGGGTTGCAAGGCACGTATTGTATTGTTGCCATCGAGGATAACAAGATGGGGTTTATATCATATTGCATGAGGTTATCCCTCTACATCATGTCATCTTGCTTAATGCGTTACTCTATTCTTATGAACTTAATACTCTAGATGCAGGCAGGAGTCGGTCGATGTGTGGAGTAATATTAGTAGATGCAGGCAGGAGTCGGTCTACTTGCTATGGACGTGATGTCTATATACATGATCATGCCTAGATAATCTCATAACTATGCGCTTTTCTATCAATTGCTCGACAGTAATTTGTTCACCCACCGTAATACTTATGCTATCTTGAGAGAAGCCTCTAGCGAAACCTATGGCCCTCGGGTCTATCTCTTATCATATTTGCTTTCAATCTACTTTTATTTGCATCTTTACTTTTTGCATCTATATTATAAAATACCAAAAATATATTTATCTTATCATACTATCTTGATTAGATCTCACTTTCGCAAGTGGCCGTGAAGGGATTGACAACCCCTTTATTGCGTTGGTTGCGAGTTCTCAGTTTGTTTGTGTAGGTGCGTGGGACTTTTGAGGAGCCTGTCGTGGTTCTAAGTCTGACAGTAGAAGTAGGGGTAGGTAAGGAGAGGCGATGTCCTAGCTATGGAGTAGTTGTGGAGACAAGTGATGTACGAGTTCAGGCCCTTCTCGGAGGAAGTAACAGCCCTACGTCTCGGAGCCCTGAGGCGGTCGAGTGGATTATGGATATGAGTATTACAAGAATGCGAACCCCTCTACCTGTGGAGGAGGGTGGCTTATATAGTCTTGCGGGACCCCAGCCAGCCCACGTATTGGAGAGGTTAAAGTACATTAAGTGCTGGGCGCATTGGTAACGCCCTCATAAAGTGTCTTAACTATCATTAAGTCTATTCAATAGCAAGCCGTTGTCTTTGCGGAGTGCCTTCCGACCTTACGGTGGTCGAGTGAGTCTTCATGGTCGAGTGAGTCTTCCATGGTCGAGTGAGTCTTCCATGGTCGAGTCCTTCCAGTCAGTCGAGTGGGTTCCTCTTTGGTCGACTGGAAGATGATCTCTTCGGAGAGTGTCCTTGGGTAGGACGTTTAGGTCAGGCCTATGACCCTACCCTAGGTACATGAATCCATCATTAGCCCCCGAATGGATTGAGGCTTGAGTGAAGGATGAGTTGACGTTGTTTCCGATTGTCTTTACGCATCGGCTCGTGTTGTCTTGGATCAAGATCTTCTCTGTTGATAACACGCAACTTTTCTTCATCGACTTGATCCATTCTTGTTCTTTGGTCGAGTGACCTTCTTTTACTTTGCTATTCGAGCGACGGATCGCAGGAAATCTCGCTTGACAGACCGATCTGTCTCTCGCGGATCTCGCGGGATCTGAAATTTGGGGAAGCGCTTGCTGAACGGATCGGACTCGGCGTTCGGATGGGACATAACAGAACGCCTCGATTTCAGCGCCGCCTTTTTCCGCCACGATCGTGCAGCGCAACTATTCGGGATATGATTGGATTGTTTGGGTCCACCTGTCATCCACTCGGAAGGATGTTATAAATGCAACTCGCGGGGCTTCGCGACGAGACCTGTTCTTCTTCCTCCGCTCTCTTCGCCTCCGCCCTCGAATCGCTGCTGCTCCTCGCTACTTCCTCTCCTGCGCATTCCGCCCGGCCACCATGGGCAAAGAGAAGACGGCGGTGTTGGAGCGCTTGAAGAAGGCGCGGCGGCGGAGAGGGCGTCGGCGGTGAGAAGGCGAAGGGGAGATCTACGGTCATGGCGGTTCCTCGTCGAGATCCAACTTGTCAAGGGCTGGGTCCAGGAGATTGGATCGATCGACCATCGAGGAGAAGGATCTCCTCGACATGGCCAACGACGGGTTGATCCTCACGGTGCCGCGAGGCTTCACGGCGAGAGTGGCAGCCTCGGCCGTAAGAGGGTGAGTCGTGCTTCGGCCACTCATGTCGACCGAGGTTTTGGCTGCCACCGAGTGTCTTCTTTCGGGTTTTCTGAATTTCTTGAGCCCAGCTCCACCATTTTACTCCAAACTCCATCGCATATCTTGCTGCGTTTGTGTCTATGTGCGAAAACTTCTGGGCTGTCGATCGTGACTTGGGGTTTGTTCAAGTACATCTTCACATGTCGCTCTCGGTCGTGAAGAAGGCAAGCCCAGTGACGAGAAGACCCAAGTAGTTCAGATGTGTGGTGGCTTAGGGGTCCAGTTGAGGAATAAAAGCACCTTCCCAGCTATGTCTTTTCCCGAGTCGGTCGGGGTGGCGATCGACCTGGTTCTCTTGCGGAATGAGACGACGCCGGAGACGATCCGTCTTCCTGCATTCACCATGAGTCGAGTGAATGACCCTCCTCCACGAAGGTAGTTCGGAGGAGAGAACTGAGGTGAAGATGTTGATGGATCGCGTGGTGCAGCTGGTTCGGGATGGCGTGGTGGCATGGACCTCTTGGAGGTCTTTCTTTGAGGCGAGTCCAGCCTCTTGATTCGGAGCCCTTGCATGTGGCTGTATCAAGGCATCAAGACGAGACTCGCGTCCACCCGGAGGCGATCGGCGATGCCATAGTGGAAAGATGGATGGCCGCGATCACTGGGAACAAGGACAACCCTCGCGGATCCCGGAGGATTTCTCCACTTGACCACAACAGCGTTCCAGAAAAGGTACATTTGCTCTGTTTTCCATTGAATCTCCGTCGAATGTGTTTCTGTGATTTGGTCGACTGAGTTCTGTTTTGACATTTCCAGGCCCTTACTGAGCTATACTCCATGCCCAATGGCGCTCAGACCCCGACTGAGGAGGGAGAAGCCAGCGGGGGCGAGAGCCAGGAAGAGTGGGATTCGGACGCTGCAGAAGACGATGATGATGAAGATGACGATGACGAGGACGATGACGACGAGGACGAAGAGGAGGAAGAGGCACCACCGCGCTCGGAAAGGCGGTCAAAACTTGTGCACGACCCTTCGACTGAACGCGGCAAGGAGTGGCGATCGCCTGATCGACCAAACGCCCTCGGACCGCTTCTCCGGTGCCCTCGAGAAGGCGCCAAGCGATCGAAAGTGGCTCCGTCGAGGACGACCAAGCCTCTGCCAAAAATGAGGGTAGCCATCCCCACCATTTCAGCGGCTGCAACTTCCGAAACCTCAGGCAAGGCTGAGGACCATGAGATGGAGGACGGCGACTTCAAATCCGGTACTACAGACTTTAAATCTTGTTCTTGGTCGTCGATGCATAATTTCGACTTTGACTTTTTCCCTGAAGCTCCAACTAATGACATTATCACCCTTCCCGACGACGATGATGAGGATGAGGAACCATTGAGGGCTAGGCGGAGCAGGAAGGCATCTACTGGACAAGCAGCCCAAGGTGTGGTGGCGCCCGAGACCATTGCGACGGAAGGGGAGGTCGCCACTCGACACACCGTGTCGTTCGCGGTGCCGTTGACGAGTGCGCGACCCACTTCGTCGAGTGCTGGGCAACCATCAATCTTCGCCACGCACCACGTCCCAGAGGACCAGGCTAGTGCTGCTAAGGAGGCGATCCGTCAAGCAGAGATCATGATGGAGCAGGTGAAGATCGTTGGGATGCGAGCCAAGCAGCTTACGCCTTGACTCCGCTCTTGAGCAATGTTCAGTCGATCGACCACCGCTGTTCTGTTAGGATATGTTATCAAAACTTTTCTTTCTGAAATTCATAGCGATCACCCTTTGGGTGTGTTGGTAAAAACTCCGTGTTTAGCGGGGCACGCTGAGTGCACCCGCCGGTGTAATCCCCAAGGCTAAGGTCATTCTTTGGCGGTCGGTCTTAAACTTAATAAATAAATATTGATCGTCACTCGAATGAAGCGAATGGATTTACGAGATCGGTGGGGGCACGCTGAGTGCACCCACGGGTGTAATCCCGAGGCGTGGTCGATCTGGCGATTGATTACTGATCTGAAGAAGTTTCGGTCGATCGGTCGATTCGTTCTCTTTTTTTTTTTGCTGGTCGATCGGGTCGACTCATTTGAATAAGACCAGTGGGGGCACGCTGAGTGCACCCACTGGGTGTAGTCCCCGAGATTACGGTCGAATGCTTGCATTCGACTGTAATCTTAGAAACGCATCATTTTCCTTTATCCACTCGGAAGTGGATTATCTCTGATATTTTGGCAATTGACTCTTCGTAGAAATCCTGCGATCTTGCGGCGCGCTATACTGAACTGGAGCAGAAGCATGTTCAGCTCGAGTTGGACTTGAAGCTAGTGCAGGAGAATCTGACGAAGGCAAAGGAGGAGACCAAAGGTATGTTTGGTGAGATTTCGACGACTCTTTTCTCTCCTCATTTGCTTCGAACCTGACTTTGCTGTAATTTACTGTGCAAGGTGAAGGAGGCCCAGAGGAAGAAGGAACTTGAGCTGTGCGAGAAGATCAAGCTCACTGATGAAAAGCTAGCCTCACCACCAAGCTTGAACAGGACAACACCAATCGAAGGCTGCTCGGCCATTGCCACCAAGGATGTTGAATGGTGAAGGTGACAAGACTACTCGACCGAGAGGATCAACCGGATGACGGGAAGAAGAATGAGCTGGAAGGCTTCTTGGGTGCCCTTGCTAAAAATTGTTCCTTAAGCTTGAAGGTAATCTTCTTCACTCGACCAATTCTCCCAACTGTTATGTTCCCATTCGATTGCTTTTCTTGATTCGGGATTTTGTCTTTGCAGAGTTACATCGCAACTTTGAAGAAGAAACTAGCTAACCGGAGACGAACCTTGACCTGTCAATTCTCCGTGAATGATGAAACTGCCATGAACATCTTCCATTTGGAATCCGATGTTATCGCCGTCGTGGATTATCTCAAGGCGAAGGTTGCTACATCCCGCATCGACTCGGACGCCCGGCCGTGGAGACACTCCAAAATGACCTCGAGTCGTTGGTGACTCGACTGAACGCTGTCCCTGACCGAGTGCAAGAGTGGAAGAAGTCTTCAGCTCGATGTGGTGCGGATGTCGCCTTGTGTCTGGCACGAGTCCATTGCAAGGATGCCCGAGAGGATAAGCTGGCGGCTCTCCGAGTGGCCAACACCAAAAAGCACGACTTCAGGGCCTTCATGGAGACTTTCATCGCTGCAGCTACGCGGATTGCAGACGGGATTGATCTTGACGAGTTCGTTGCTCCATCCAGCCCTCCACAGGGAGGGTAAAAACTTTCTTTGACCTTAAATTTGCCTCAAGATGCGAGTGGAGATGTAACCGATAAAACCTTAATGTGCTTGGTGCCCTGAGCACTCTCGGTTCTTTTAGGTATCGACCTAAATTTGGATTGGATGTTTGCTTTTGGCTTGAATTGCCCTTTGCGGGTTAACGACAAGATGCCCATTGCGATCGACTTATTCCTTAGGCGAGCACCTGGGCTGCAGCTAAGCCCCAGTGAGAGGTTTGCTCTTCACTCGGTAGGATTTCTTTTACCTTAGGCGAGCACTGGGCTGCAGCTAAGCCCCCGAGTGAGAGGTTTGCTCTTCACTCGGTAGGATTTCTTTTACCTTAGGCGAACACTGGGCTGCAGCTAAGCCCCGAGTGAGAGGTTTGCTCTTCACTCGGTAGGATTTCTTTTACCTTAGGCTAACTTGGGCTGCAGCTAAGCCCCGAGTGAGAGGTTTGCTCTTCACTCGGTAGGATTTCTTTTACCTTAGGCGCAGGCTGGGCTGCAGTTAAGCCCCAGTGAGAGGTTTGCTCTTCACTCGGTAGGATTTCTTTTACCTTAGGCGAGCGCTGGGCTGCAGCTAAGCCCCCGAGTGAGAGGTTTGCTCTTCACTCGGTAGGATTTCCATTGTATTTGTGACAAAGCTCGGAGGAGAGGGTCGTAGACGACCTGCACCTCGTCTTCCTTGCGAGCGCACATCATACTTATGGTGTAGCTCGGAGGAGAGGGTCGCAGTCGACCTGCCCTTCGTCCTCCTGCGGGTACGCACGCTACAATGGTGTAGTTCGGAGGAGAGGATCGCAGTCGACCTGCACCTCGTCCTCCTTACGGGTACGCATTATACTTAGGCGAGTCCTTGGACTGCAGCTAAGCCTCCGAGTGGGAGTCTGGCTTACCACTCGGTAGGATTTCTTATATCTTAGGCGAGTACTGGACTGCAGCTAAGCCTCCGAGTGGAAGTCTGGCTTACCACTCGGTAGGATTTCTTGTTACTTAGGCGAAACGGATTCGCAGCTAAGCCTCCGAGTGGAAGTCTGGCTTACCACTCGGTAGGATTTCTTGTTACTTAGGCGAAACGGATTCGCATCTAAGCCTCCGAGTGGAAGTCTGGCTTATCACTCAGTAGGATTTGTACAAACTTAGGCGAAACGGATTCGCGACTAAGCCACCCACTGGGGGAAAATTTTGCTGGACGAAAAAATAAAAAGTGACAAAAATTATGAAGGAATTATGACACTATTATTTCAAAGCCCATAAATCTATAGAAGTACTTTATTACAACTCTTCCGAGTGAAAGACTTTAAGTGTAAAACGGGCGGAGCAGATCCGCGTTCCAAGCTCGGGGCTCTTCGATATTGTGTTCGACGTTATAGAGACGATACGCCCCATTGTGGAGAACCTTTGTGACGATGAAGGGTCCTTCCCAGGAAGGAGCGAGCTTATGTTGCTTCTGCTGATCCACTCGAAGGACCAGATCTCCTTCCTGGAAGGCTCGACCTCTCACATTTCGGCATACAGCGACGCAAGTCTTCTTTGGTAAATGGTCGAGCGGATCGAGCCATTTCCTTTCCTCTTCTAGGAGGTCGATTGATCTGTGGCGCTTGCTCAGCTTCGCTTCATTGTAAAGTTCAATTCGGGAGCATTGTGAAGGAGATCACTCGGTAAGACTGCTTCGCTCCATAGACCAGGAAGAAAGGAGTTCTCGGTCGACCGATTAGGCGTGGTCCGCAAACCCCAAAGCACGAAGGAAGTTAAATCGACCCAAGCTCCGGCCGCATGCTTGAGATCTCGCATCAATCGGGCTTCGGACCTTTGAGGATTAATCCATTGGCTCGTTCGCTGTCCGTTCGATTGTGGATGGGCGATCAAGCGTAGTCGACTCGTGTGCCTTGGGAGTTGCGAAATCTTTGAATTCTTCCGAGTCAAAATTCGACCCATTGTCCGTGATAATCTTGTGCGGGACTCCATATCGAACGCCAACCCTCGACGAAGGAAACAGAAGATACAAGCATCAAGTTTTTGATTGGCTTAGCTTCAATCCACTTGGTGAACTTGTCGATCGCCACCAAGTATGCGTGAAACCGCTCCGACCTGTTCGCAAGGGACCGATCATGTCCAACCCCATACCGCGAAAGGCCGACGAGTGGAATGGTCTTCAAGGCCGACGCAGCTTGTGTGACATATTGGAGTAGAACCGCATCCTTCGCACTTGTCCACTATTTCTTTCGCCATCTCATTTGCTCTTGGCCAATAAAATCCGGCTCGGTATGCTTTGGCTACAATGGTCCGAGAGGACGCATGGTGACCACAGGTCCCGAGTGGATGTCATTGAGTATGACTCGACCTTCTTACGGCGTTATGCATTTTTGTCCGACTCCTGTCGGGCTTTCTCTATACAACTGCCCATTTATAACGGTAAAGGCTTTGGATCGACGGACGATCTGCCTAGCCTCTTCCTCATCCTCTGGGAGTTCCTTTCTCAGAATATATGCGATGTATGGAATTGTCCAATCGGGAGTGACCACTACAACTTCCATGACCAAGTCGACCACTGCCGGGACCTCAACCTCAGTCGGGTCTGTGGCACTCTTGGGTTGTGGAGCTTCCTCTGTGAAGGGATCTTCTTTAACTGACGGAGTGTGTATATGTTCCAAAAACACACCACTGGGAATGGTTTCTCTTTTGGACCCTATCTTCGCCAGATCATCTGCTGCTTGATTTTTCAATCGGGGGATGTGATGGAGTTCCAACCCCTCGAACTTCTTTTCCAGCTTCCTCACTGCATTGCAGTATCCAATCATATTTGGGCTTCTCACGCCCCACTCTTTCATCACTTGATTGACCACTAGATCTGAATCGCCATAAACCATCAGGCGACGGACGCCGAGTGAGATGGCCATGCGCAATCCATATAAGAGGGCCTCATACTCTGCCTCATTGTTGGAGGAATCAAAGTGAATCTAGAGCACATACCTAAGCTTATCTCCTCTGGGGAAACTAGAACAACCTCAAAGACGTAACCATTCAGCATCTTGGAGCCGTCGAAGAACATGGTCCAATGCTCCGAGTGAACTTCAGTCGGCTGCTGTTGTTCAATCCACTCGGCAAGGAAATCCGCTATAGCACTGGGACTTAATGGCTTTCTTTGCCTCGAATTTGATATCAAGGGAAGAAGTTCAATCGCCCATTTCGCCACTCGACCGGTTGCGTCTCTCATTGTGCAGATCTCTCGATAAAGGAGCGTCACGACGATCGTGATAGAATGATCGGAGAAATAGTGAGCAACCTTCTTTGTGGTCATGTATATACCATACACAAGCTTCGATAATGAGGGTATCTCTGCTTGGATGGAGTCAAGACTTGACACGGATAATACACCGGGCGCTGAACTTTGAAGGCCTTTCCTTCCTCTTCCCGCCGATCAGAAGCACAAGATCGACAACTTGTCCGATGGCTGCAATATAAAGCAACAGAGGCTCTTTGCTGATTGGAGCAGCAAGCACCGGCTGGGTGGAGAGCAGAGCTTTTAGCTCGGCAAACGCTGCATCAGCTTCTGGAGTCCACTCGAACTTGTCAGCCTTCTTCATCAGTCGGTAAAGAGGCAACGCCTTTTCACCGAGGCGAGAGATGAATCGACTTAAAGCGGCCAAGCATCCAGTAAGCTTCTGTACGTCGTGCACTCCCACATGGCGTTTCATTCGGAGAATAGTGCCGATCTTCTCTGGGTTAGCGTCGATCCCTCGTTCGGAAACGAGAAAACCGAGTAACTTTCCACCAGGAACTCCGAATGTGCACTTTGACGAATTGAGCTTGATATCGTACCTTCTGAGGTTGGCAAATGTTTCGGCGAGGTAAGCAAGCAGGTCGGAACCTTTTCGCGACTTAACGACGATATCATCCATATACGCTTCCACATTCCGGTGATTTGAGGAGAAGACACTTGAATCATTCGCATAAATGTGGCTCCGGCATTCTTGAGGCGAATGGCATGGTGATATAGCGAAGCACCGAATGGAGTGATGAAAGCTGTTTTATTTCATCGGGTCCATCTGAGGCGGATCGATGATACCCGGAATATGCATCTAGAAAAGACAATCTCTCACACCCCGCGGTCGAGTCAACAATTTGATCTATGCGGGGGAGAGGAAAATGATCCTTCGGGCAGGCCCGATTAATGTGCTTAAAATCAATGCACATGCGGAGTGAGTTGTCCTTCTTGGGAACCATGACGACATTAGCGAGCCACTGGAGTGGTATATCTCGAATAAATCCTGCCGTCAACAGTCGAGCCACTTCTTCACCAATAGCTTTTCTCTTCTGGACGGCGGACCGCCGAAGATGCTCTTTGACTGGTTTCGCTGACTTGTCGACTCGGAGGCGATGCTCAGCCAATTCCCTGGGAACACCTGGCATGTCAGCTGGCTTCCATGCGAAATGTCCCGATTCTCACGGAGGAACTGGATGGCGCTTCTTCCTATTTCGAGTCGAAAGTGTTGTGGAGATGTGGGTCGGGCTGCATTGGGATCGGTCGGATGAATATGGACTGGCTTCATCTCACCGCATTTAATGGAATCTGGACTCTGTTGTTGGCTTCTTGGATCGTAACAAGTCACTTGGATCTGCGGTTTGCATGTATTCGTCGAATTCGACCATTGTCACTTGGGAGTCGGCAATCTTGAGCCCTTCGAAAGCACTCTTACGCCTTCTTCCGATCGCGGTGGCGGTGATCACTCCCTTTGGTCTGGCATTTTCAGTTTGAGGTACACGTAGCATGGTCGAGCCATGAATCGTGCGTGGCGGCCTCCCAAAATGGCGTGGTATGCACTCTGAAAATCCACAACCTGAAAGGTCAACTTTTCTTTTGCGGAAGTGCTTGGAATCACCAAAACCACGCCCGGGGCTATTTGGCCGAGTGAGTTGGCCTTCTTCCTGGTATAACTCCGCGGAAACTCATATTCTTTGGCGCTCAATCGGGACATCGGAATGCCCATCCCTTTCAATGTATCCGCATATAACAAATTCAGCTGCTACCACCATCCATCAGCACTTTTGTCGATCGAGTGCCTTCGACAATTGGATCGACCACTAACGCTTGCCGCCCGGGAGTGGCAATGTGAGTCGGGTGATCAGATTGGTCGAATGTGATGGGTGTCTGGGACCACTTCACATAACTTGGCTTTCTTGGGGCAACCATATTCACCTCCGGTTAATGACTTTCATCGACTTTTGCTTTCCACATCCGCGAAGATCATCAGTGGAGTTGACATGCGGTATTCTTCCTCCTTGTCCTCTTTGTCTCCGGCCTTGTCGGCTCCTTCTCCTTGTCCTTAGACTGTTTTCCTGGCGCTGGATTAGGAGTCGACATTGGCAGTGGTGTGCTTCGGGTAAATAATGTTGCCCTCTTCATCCTTCTTCGTGTGAATATGGCATGGCATATCCATCACGTCATTTCCTTCTTTATCTTTCACTTTCTTCGATTCGTGATCCTTTGGGCTTCCCTTGAACTTCCCCGAGTCACGGCCGGGGCCTCTCCGAGCTGCTGGCTCGGCTTTTCGTTCGCTTCGACCGAATTTCCCTTCTCCGGTGGCTTGGCTTGTACTTGCCGCTCGAGTCGGTCTTCTTCCTCGCCATTGGCGTGTTGCTAGCAATCTCCATCATTCGACTCGGGGTCATGTCCCGGTTCGACCAAACTTCAGACTCAATTCTCTGTTTTGACGCCATCTTTGAAGGCGCAAACCGCTGATGGTCGACACATTTTCCACAAGATGGTGCAAGGTAATCCACCTCTGAATGTACTCTCGGAGAGTTTCATTGGTCTTCGCACACAAACTTGCAGCTCTGTCAAACCAGCGATTCGCACAAGTCCCTTCAAAGTCTGACGAACACTCGGGACAAATCTTCCCAAGTATATATCTTCTTTGTGAGGTAAGTGGATTCAGCCATGCTCGCGTAACCTTCCAACATGAGGGCAAATGCTTCATGGCCACCTCATCATTCCCACCACCAATCTGAACAGCCACTCGGTAATCGTCAAGCCAAGTTTCGGGCTTGGATTCCCCGATGAACTTGTCGACTCTGTTGCCAATCTGAAATTGGGGGATTATGCGGCTCGGATAGCTCTGCTAAAACACTCCGGACGAGAGATATGCACTCATTGCTGGTGGGTGCATCCTCTCGGTCCGCCTCGATGGGCTCGCTCGTCGACCAAGCCTTGCACGATAATGGATCGCGCGTCAAAGCCTGGTTCCACAGGGTCGATTGGAACTCTTCGCCCGTCATTGAATCGTTGCTGTCATCTTGCCGCCGAGGAGCGTCGACCCTTCCTCGGAGGAAAGGGCACTCGGCGCTGTCATCTCGGTCGAATCGGTCTCCGTGCTGCTCTCGCCGGTTGTCGCGCCCTTCTCGCCGCGGAGGCGATCTGGGGCTGTGAGTCGATCGGCGGTGTTCACAGCGATGGATCGATTGTGAATCTGTTCTGCGCGATCGCGACACGGCTGAGTTCGCTCTCCTGCCGCTCGGAGTAAATCTACGATCTGCTGCAAGCCTCTCCCAGCTTCCTTTGGGGACGGCTGGATGGACTACGCGGCGCGAGTTGCAGTTGCTAAATTCTGAATGGTGTGCGGTATACGAGTCGGTGGGAAGAGTCGACATCGACCGGCCGGGATCTGTTGCCGCGCCGCTTCGAAAGTGCTCGCTGAAGATTCTCCAGCGAACGCGTTCAGCCACATGGCCAAACGTGCTTCCTCCAAGGCACGAGCCTCGGGGTTTCTCCGGCGATAGGAGTATGAAGTGCATCCATGTTCGCGACGAAGCTCTTCTCTCGCAGAGTCGAGTGTCTCGGGCTGGTACTCTTCGTGCTCTTGCATCGGGTCTCCTCCTCCGGCGACTCCACCGCCGCGGGCGGCCGGAGGACTGCGAGGCCGTCGACCATGAGGATCTCCGCCGCTGGATCACTGCTATCACACTCGGATGCGCTCTCTACCGGTCGACCAGATCGAACAAGCCAGAGGGATTTGTCGGGCTCGATGGCGCGACTTGGCGGTGGGCTCTGGCGAGCCACCGCGTGTTTCACCCACGCTGGAGCCTCGACCGACCAGAACGCTTGCTGGTGGGAGATCTGGGGCGATCGATAGGGGAGTCGACCGTCACGGGTCGACGGTTGCCGCAGCAGAACGCCGCGAACACATGCGCGAAAGTGTGTCGCCCCGCGGACGGGGAGCGCCTCGATGTCAAGTGGAGCCTCCTGGAGCCATGCGGAGTCGTCGGCGACAAAAGTGAGAGCACCGAGACGGATCTCGCGCCTCTCAACCAAAACTCCAGCAGTCATCATGATGAAGGTACTCGGAAGTACTACAACTCCTCCACAAATCGCTAAAACACCTGCCCCATGGTGGGCGCCAACTGTCGTGGTTCTAAGTCTGACAGTAGAAGTAGGGGTAGGTAAGGAGAGGCGATGTCCTAGCTATGGAGTAGTTGTGGAGACAAGTGATGTACGAGTTCAGGCCCTTCTCGGAGGAAGTAACAGCCCTACGTCTCGGAGCCCTGAGGCGGTCGAGTGGATTATGGATATGAGTATTACAAGAATGCGAACCCCTCTACCTGTGGAGGAGGGTGGCTTATATAGAGTGCGCCAGGACCCCAGCCAGCCCACGTATTGGAGAGGTTAAAGTACATTAAGTCTGGGGTGTTACTGGTAACGCCCCTCATAAAGTGTCTTAACTATCATTAAGTCTATTCAATAGCAAGCCGTTGTGCTGCGGAGTGCCTTCTGACCTTCTGGTGGTCGAGTGAGTCTTCATGGTCGAGTGAGTCTTCCATGGTCGAGTGAGTCTTCCATGGTCGAGTCCTTCCAGTCAGTCGAGTGGGTTCCTCTTTGGTCGACTGGAAGATGATCTCTTCGGAGAGTGTCCTTGGGTAGGACGTTTAGGTCAGGCCTATGACCCTACCCTAGGTACATGAATCCATCAGAGCCTCCTACTGGATTGATACCTTGGTTCTCAAAACTGAGGGAAATACTTACACTACACTTGCTGCATCACCCTCTCCTCTTCGAGGAAAACCAACGCAAGCTCAAGACGTAGCAGCCATAACCAGCATTCTGAAGCTTTTGCAAGTAGACATGTGGCAGGCTGTAGTCCTGCAGAGAAATCAACAATATACAAGTCTCCTTTCCTAAAGCCTTCGAAGACTTTGGAGTTTTCAGATTCCATTAGCACAAGGCAACGAAATTTGCCAAAGACAACAACCATATCAAGATCACAAAGCATTGCGATAGACATAAGATTGAATCCTAAGGACTCAACAAGCATGACCTTGTCCATGTGTTTATCCTTTGAGATTGCAACCTTACCTAGACCCAATACCTTGCTTTTGCCTTTGTCGGTGTAGGTGATATGCTTCAGATGAGATGGTGACAAATCAGTGTCCATCAACAAGCTCCTGTCACCAGTCATGTGATTTGTACATCCACTGTCGAGGACCCACTCAGTAGCTTTGGGTTGTTCATCCTGCGGATGAATTAGTGCAACTTACGAACCCATATACTTCATCAGTGAAGAATATGATATCAATTTCATCAACAGTAACAAATATAGCAATGTGAGGACGTGAGAAATGATGATTCATTTCTTCATGATTAGCTTTCGTCCTTTCAAGCATATTCATGTCTCCAGCAAATTCTTCAGACGAGTAAGTTCGTCTAGAGACCTGACCCTGCATATGAGATTAGTTCTTTTTCTTCACCACCCACATCTGGAGGGGTGGCAAAGAGTTCATCATTCTGCGAGCTCCATAAGAAAATGATGTCATTGAAGCCAGTGCACTACATTTCACAGAAAAGTGGTTAGGATAAGCATATGCATAAGCAAAGTAATTCTTCGAGGACTTATGAACATATTGTTTTGAAGAATAATGCACATAATCATAACCTTTAGACTTTCCTTGTGAAAATGAAGTGTTAGCACGATGATGTTCATATGAGGAATTTGATCTATGTGAGGAATTTGATCCATATGAAGAATATGGTCCATATGAGGACTTGGATCCATAAGAAGAATTTGGTCCATATGAAGAATTTGATCTGGGGTTCCTATTCTTCATTGGTGGTGTCATGATGACATTCACTTGACGATTTTCAAGGCATCTTTTAGAAACCCAGATTTTCTTCATAGGAGGACCGTTCCTGCAGTTAGTTCCAACATATCGAGCAAATACTTCACCGTTCTGATTCTTAAACAGTTTATAGTTGGAGTCAAATGACTCATCGGAGGAATATGAAGAATCAGAGGTAAATCCAGATAAAGTGCATGGATCTACAGGAGGTCCTTTTGCAGCAACCCATGAGGTTTTGGGGTACTGCTCAGGTTTCCAGTAGGTCCCACTAGCATTGAGTTTCCTTTCAAAGGCAATACCCTCTTTCCTAGGGTTCCTATTCAAGATCTGCTTTTTGAGCACATCACATAGAGTCTGATGCCCTTTGAGGCTTTTGTAAATGCCTGTCACATATGAAAGTGCAACTAATCCCCGGGTGGTTTTGGTAATTAATAACAACATATATATCATTGAACTAATTGTTTCTTGAGAATATTTCAGAAAGTTCAGTGATATGGGTATGGCAATGACTGATGATGTGGACCCCTCAAAATGCTAAGGAAAACATTGGCAAATGCTCAAGACTCCATTTTTGGTTTAGTGATCCAAGATCACATTGAGTCCATAGGAAAGCCAATACTATTAAAAGGGGATGAGGTTATGATGATGATCTGGTTGCTCAAAGTGCTTAGTGATCTATCTCCCAAACTATCAGCAATCTTTCATTCCAACATATACTCATAAGTAATCTCGGTCCCACCGATTCCATAAACTCACCACACCGAGATGAACCACCTCAGCCATATAGCCAAACCCTAGAAATTTCGGATTTTCCGATTCCAAACTCGGTCTTACCGAAACTAGTGTTGCCAACCTTCTGTAACCTTCTGTACTCAAATCGGTGTCACCGAGATGATAAAGTCGGTCCCACCGAGAATGGCAAACCCTAGTCTTTGGAAGAATCGGACTAACCGAGATTGTATTTTCGGTCCCACCGAAAATCCCAACGTTCACAAGATTTGAACTTTCGGTCTCACCGAGTTGTCAACTTCGGTCCGACCGAGATTGGTCAAATGTGTGTAACAGTTGGATTTTGTGTGGAGGCTATAAATACCCTCCACCTCCTCTTCATTCGTGGAGAGAGCCATCGAAAGAACTACCACTCCTACCTTACATTTCGAGAAGAAAACTACCTACCCTTGTGTTGAGATCAAGTTGCTCCACTCCCACCATATGAAACTTGATTTCTAGCCTTCCCAAGTTGCTTTCCACTCAATCCTTTCTTCCACCACAGCCAAATCGGTGAGGAGAGTTGAGTGTTGGGGAGATTATCATTTGAAGCACAAGAGCAAGGAGTTCATCATCACCAACACCATCTATTACCTTTTGGAGGTGGTGCCTCCTAGATTGGTTAGGTGTCGCTTGGGAGCCTCCGTCAAGATGTGGAGTTGAACCAAGAAGTTTGTAAGGGCAAGGAGATCGCCTACTTCGTGAAGATCTACCCGAGTAAGGCTAGTCCTCCGTGGGCGAGGCCATGATGGCATAGACAACGTTGCTTCTTCGTGGACCCTTCGTGGGTGGAGCCCTCCGTGGACTCTCGCAGCCGTTACCCTCCGTGGGTTGATGTCTCCATCAACGTGGATTGACGATAGCACCACCTATCGGAACCACGAGAAAAATCTCCGTGTCTCCAAATTGCGTTTGCTCTTCTCCACCTCTATTTACTACATGTGCAATTTACTTTCCGCTGCCATTACTCTAGAATTGCATGTGTAGGGTGATACTTGACTTGGTCATCATTGTGAACTTGCTAAAACTTGTCCTAATCAAAAGGCTAAACTTTTAAATTGTCAAGTAGTCTAATCACCCCCTCTAGACATACTTCCGATCCTACAAGTGGTATCGAGCTTTGGTCTCCATTGGATTGGTTTCCATTGCATTGGACTCCATAAGCTTGGTTTCACAACCTAGGAGAGTATGGCGTCTAGTGAGGGTAATTTTCAGAGAGGTCCTTACTTTGATGGTTCAAATTTTGCTAGTTGGAAGCATAAAATGAAAATGCATATTCTTGGACATAACCACGCCGCATGGGGCATTATTTGTGTTGGCTTGCAAGGTGAGTTCTTGAGGAAGGAAAAGTTCCGGATCGTGAAGCTACAGCGGATGAGTTGCGGATGTTCTGTAACAATGCTCAAGCTTGTGACATTCTCATCAATGCTTTGTGTCGAGGAGTTCAACAAGATCAGCCGTCTTGAGAATGCAAAAGAGATTTGGGATACTTTGGTGAAATGCACGAAGGTACCGAGTCCGTGAAGGAATCAAAGCTAGATGTTCTTCAAGGTCAACTTGACAAGTTCAAGATGAAGGAAGGTGAAGGAGTCGCTGAAATGTACTCTAGGCTTGCTCTCATCACCAATGAGATTGCCGGCTTAGGAAGCGAAGAAATGACCGACCGATTCATCATCAAGAAGATTCTCAGAGCTTTGGATGGAAAGTATGACACCGTGTGCACTTTGATCCAAATGATGCCAAAGTACAAGAATCTCAAGCCTACCGAAGTCATTGGAAGAATTGTTGCTCATGAGATGACACTTAAAGATAAGGAAGAGCTTCACAACAAGTCAAGTGGTGCTTACAAAGCTACAGTTGAAGCTCCCACAACCTCAAGTGACAAGCTGGTTTCAAATGAAGAGATAAGCCTAATGGTGAAGAACTTCAATAATTCTACAAGAGTAGAAGCAAAGAAAGAAGCTCAAAGTCTAGATCATATGATGAAAAGAGATCTTCAAGTCGTGATCGAAACTGCTACAATTGTGGAAGACCGGACACTACTCAAATGAGTGTTCGACTCCCACAAAAGAAGAGAAGAATCTCCAAGAAGAAGAAGCTCAAGAGAAGAGTCACCTCGGAAGAGAGAAGGAGTAGAGATGATCGTTATGAGCGAAGATCCTCTCGGAGAAGCAAGGATTCGGAAAGGAAAGAAAAGTCATCAAGGAGCTACACAAGAAGAAAACATCAAGCTCATGTTGGTGAATGGGTCTCGGCTCCGACTCGACAATCACTCGAAAGAAGCTATCACTCCAACTCGAATCTGAGTCAAGATGAAGGTGTTGCCGGTCTTGCTCTCGTATCCTCCAACTCCAACTCCTATGACTTGTTTGATTCACCAAATGAGGGAATTGGAAGATGCTTCATGGCTAAAGGCCCCAAGGTATCACACCCTGAATTTATTGACTTTGATAGTGATGAGGATGACTTGCTTGGTGAAGATGAGCTTTTACATGACAAATCTAGTGAGCCTAGTAATGATGAACATGCTAGTAGTCTTTATAGTCGAGAAGAGTCGAATGACAATGCTATGAAGGAAATTGAGCGTCTAACTAAAGAACTAAACACTCTTAAGTTAGCTCATGAAACAACTCAAGAAGATCATAGAGAGCTCCTAAGATCTCATGAGAAGCTACACTTCGAGAAGCTCAATCTAGAGCAAGAACATGAGTTCCTAAAAGCTATCAATGACGATCTTCGAAAGAAGAGTTCTTCATATCTTGCCAAACGACTTCTCTTGTCTAATTTCTTGCCACCTATTAAAACTAAGCATGACAAGCATAAGAAAATTCTTCATCTAGTAGTAACAATAACCATGCTAAATCCAATGTTGTTACTCCTAGTAGTTCTCTTGATTCCACTAACAATGTTTCAAGCCAAGTTTCACTTGAGCAAGAAAATAGTTTATTGAAAGGGATTATAGAGAAAGGTGTCTACAAGAGCCTTGCGGAAGCAAGAACTTTGAGGAAATTGTTACTTAAGCAAGGAAGGCACAGGAAGAATCAAGGAATTGGTTTTGAGCGAAAGTTCAACGCCGAGGGTGTTGAATGGGAAGAAGGTCGATATCCCACTCCAAAGTTTGTTTCTCAAAAGGAGAAGTATGATCCTACTTCTTCCAATATGGAACAAGCTCAAGATGACCTTCCACCACAAGACCACAAGCTAAAAGGCAAGGACAAGCTTCAAGAGGAGATTGATGCATTCATTGAAGCACCCAAAGCCATGGTCAAGTGGGTTCCCAAGGAAACTTCAAGTTCTACTTCGTCAAGCTTAACTACTACCCCAAGGATTCCCATCAAGATGATGTGGATCCCGAAGAAGAGGAACTAGAGAGTTCTTGAGGGTGACTCCGCCAACATACTTCACTCACATTCTTTTTGGCAAAGAACTTGTGCAATCAACTTCCACATCTTGCACTAGTTCATGGAGTCACAAACCCTCTTGTTGGTAAGTCAAGGGACAAGGTAATCATTGCTTTCATGGACATCATCTATTGTGTACTTCAATCTATGTCCATGGATATCCTTGTTTGTTCCTTGTGGGACTAACCCATGTAGGTATTGAAAGTGCCGAATCCAAAGGATTGCTCCCAACTCTTGATGATCTTCATCAACATTGAGCATCCACATCTTCAACATCTACATGAAGTCTTCTCGACAACCCAAGGTTAGTTTGACCCTTTAAAAGGGTTCTCACATCAAGGGGAGCTTTGCTCTTAAGAATTGAGCTAAAGCATCTTCAAATGATGTGAACACATTAATGCTTTATGTAAAAGTGGTAACCCCACTTGTGCTTAAGCGATGAGTATGACCTATGATCAAATGTTCTCATTTGACTCCTAAGTCAATATACTCATATATAGATGACCTAGTCATCGCCAAATTGTGTGCTAGTTGCTAGAGTTTTGGTTGTGCATGTTCGACACATGTTTCATTTGCTATCTTATTGTGTGAGCATGTTGGATGCATGATTTTATCCATTCGAGGACATCCATTTGTTGCTTTGGTCTTTTGGATTTTTCTTTTTGACCAAATGGATGGACAAGAATGCCTAAGTTCCTCCCCTAGCTATCTATGCTTTCTTGTCTCAAATTCTATTCATGCTTATATCACAAACTTTGATCAAGTCTTTTTCGGACAGACCGAGTGAGGAGCACTCGGAGCCACCGATCCGTCAAAAGCTTAAATTCCAAAACCTTCTAAGTATTTTCGGTCAAACCAATCTACTCAAATCGGACAGACCGAAATCACTTGGATTGATCTAGGTTTTCACCTCGGTGAAACCGAGTTGCAAATTTCGGCGTGACGAAGTGAGTAATCGCTTGCGATTAACCATCTCGGTGCCACCGAAGTTTTCAACTCGGTCCCACCGACTGACCGAAGGGTATATATACCGAGGGCAGCGCGCATTGATTATTCCTTCAAAACGTCTCGCCCCAAACCCTTATTTGCCGTCGCCGTGGTCTCCGGATCGTCTCCGCCGTCGCTGTGCGCCCTCGCCATGGGTCTCCGTCGCCGTCAGCGGTCAATCTCATCGCGCCGTTGCCGCCGAGAGAAACTCCACCAAGTTAGGGTGAGTTTGATCCTCTCGTCTTCAACCTCGATTCTATGCACGATAGGTTTGCCTAGCTTCTTGCCAAGTTTGAAATCTTCCTATCCAGCAGATTAGTTCTTAGAAGCGAAATTGAGTAAAAATTTTAGGGTTAGGTTTCGCGAACACATCTCGGTGTGACCGATTCTACATTCTCGGATGACCGATTTGGCCTCTGGCCATTGCCTTTGCATCTTCGGTCCAACCGAGTTGTGCAAATCGGTAAGACCGAAATGAGGATTGAGTGAAACCCTAGTGCTCTCGGCTAGACCGAAACCCATTTCGGTCCAACCGAAAGTGGTGTGAATGGTTACTGTTTAGACACTTGGATTCACGAATTTTAGACTCGGTCGGACGAAATGCATTCTCGTGAAAACCTAAAACTGAAGTTTGAACTCATTCATTTTGCAAAATCTTACGCAGTTTGTGATAACTCTTCTATTCTCGCCTATACCTATTCTATTCACAAAGTTGTCGGTCATATACGATGCAAGTGACAGCGAACAGTCCGAATCACCGGTTGAGATTCGAGGCGGGCACTAGTCTGAAGCAAGCAGTTTTTCCGATGATGGTGAGAGGAGCCCCAAGTGGTTTGTCTCCTGCTGCCACGGGGCGGAAGAAGAGAAATTCGATGAAGAGGACTCGACTTTGTTCTTGAGGAGGAGATTACCTCTAAGCCTAAGAGGAAAGTGGTTGCCAAAGAGCATCAAGGGCAACAAACAAAGAAAGGCACCAAGAAAGAGAAGAAGTCCACAGTTGCAAAGAAGTGAGCATGGAAGAAGAAACCTCGAGCAAGGTAAAGAAAACTTCCAAGAGGAAGAGGATAGTACATGATGAAGGCGATGATGATTACGATGAGGAAGCACCCCAGCCTCCTCGAAGCCTAAGTTGATGGGAGATGCCATTAGGGCAGGAGCACCTACCAAATCTAAGCCATCAGCTCCAGCAAAGGCAGCTCAAGCCAAGCCTGCTGCCAAGCCCAAGAAAACAGTGAGAAACATTCCTGCTTCAGAGAAGAAGAAGGACAATGTGCCACCAGCTGAATCAGATGTAGAGGCACATGTGTTCTGAAACTTCATGTAAACCGCCATCCACAATGATGCTCATCCTCGAGCTGAAAATATGAAGGAAAGGAAGGACAAAGGCCTCAGGCTATGGAGGCAAGTTGATCCATATGCCACCAGGAGAAGGACAGCTGTTGACTCAAGGTTCCACACCAGAGAGCAACAAGATTGCTATGAGACAGTGCTCATGGACAAGAAGCCCATTATTCTTGACACTAGATATGTTGTTGGGCATACATCGACAGTGAAGAGCACAGAGACTACTTCCCACATGTGCATGAGAGCTTCACTGCATGTGGTGTTGCAGAGTTCGTTGGTCAGAAACTGACAGCATGGAATGATGAGATGATCATGCAGTTCTATGCCACAGCACACTTCTATCGGATGGCGAATTGTGTGGATGAGTGAAGGCCAGAGATTCTCTTCAACAGTTGAAGAGTGGGCTGCACTGCTGAATGCTCCAGTATCAAGAGATGATGATGTTGATGTTTATGGAATCCCCAAGAAGAATCATGAGTCGATGAAGAACATGTACAATGAGGTACCAGCCAAGGATGTTGAGATATGGAAGCTCGGTTCAGTGTATCATCTTCAGCAGGTCTCCCAACCACAAACACGATTCTGAGGCATACATTGATGCCCAAGTCAGGAGACCATCGCATGATAAGAGGCTATTCAATCAACATGCTGCATATTCTAGATCAGAAGACACCTTTTAAGGTGATGGACCTGATAGTTGAGACTATCAAGAGGACATGACAGAGACTGTAAGAGGTCATGTGGGTTTGCCCGCACATTCAGATGCTCATCAATGCCAAGTTTGGCACGGGCACCTACTTGTTGGATAGACCCCACTTGCCCTTGCAGCCCTGAACATGAAGATAATGAAGTTGTGATGGTGAGGATGATCCCACATCTGTTGAAGGTCAAGCTAAGTCTGAAGCTGCCAAACAAGCCAAAGTGAGAAGGAAGCAAAAGCAGCAGCTAAGCCCAAGAGCGTTGGAGAACAGCTTCTTGAAGCTACTCGAGAGGATTGAACTACGCTGGCCAGCATAGTGCGATCTCGGAGAGTCTTGAGAGGATAGTTGAAGACAAGTTCCATGCTCTGGATGTCAAGTCGATGAAGTCTGAGTCACCGTCAACAAGCTTGAGGCAGATATCGAGGAAGCCAAGAGGAGAAGGCAGAGCTCATGAAGGAGATGCAGGATGACCTTGTCGAGATGACTATGAGCAGCCTGCTCCGGTCCCCACAAAGCCCAGATCACTGCTATTCCAAAGGAGACCCGAGGCTACAAAGATCAGCACCTCCCACAGCTCCATCGGTTCAGCTCAGCTCCGGTGTCCACTCCTCCGGCTCCACAGACTTCAGCGAAGCCTTTGCAGATGCAGCTATCTCCACTCCATCAACGCAGAGCAGAGAGCCCGGCCAGAGTCCCTAGTGACGTTTAGCTCTATACCTTCGAACTTTTGGTAACTTGTTGCCAAAGGGGAGAAATTGTATAGATCATAGGACTTCGAGAGAGAGTGCTCGCTTTTTTGCTCTTTCTTTTGGGGTTTTCCTTGAGATATTTTTGAGTTTTCGAGACATTCGTGTGTTTGATACTCGTTTGCTCTACTTTGATGAGTGCTTGATCATACTATGCTTAATGTGTGCTTAATGCTTATCATATGCTATTCATATCTTGTATGATCATTTACTCATGTCTTGGTGATTGGGTGCATGCTATTCATTCTTATCATTTTGTGCGCTCCACCAAGATGTATGTGACATGGAAGAGTGACCCATGATCCTAATCGATTGTGCATTTGCATTCAAACGCAAATCTTAAATAATGCACAAATTTAGGGGGAGCTCTTGCTTATCACATACTTCTCAAAGCGACGATATCATTCATTGATTATATCATTTGTGAAGCTTTGATCTATATGTTGTCATCAATTACCAAAAGGGGAGATTGAAAGTGCAACTAATCCCGGGTGGTTTTGGTAATTAATAACAACATATATATCATTGAACTAATTGTTTCTTGAGAATATTTGAGAAAGTTCAGTGATATGGGTATGGCAATGACTGATGATGTGGACCCTCAAAATGCTAAGGAAAACATTGGCAAATGCTCAAGACTCCATTTTTGGTTTAGTGATCCAAGATCACATTGAGTCCATAGGAAAGCCAATACTATTAAAAGGGATGAGGTTATGATGATGATCTGGTTGCTCAAAGTGCTTAGTGATCTATCTCCCAAACTATCAGCAATCTTTCATTCCAACATATACTCATAAGTAATCTCGGTCCCACCGATTCCATAAACTCACCACACCGAGATGAACCACCTCACCATATAGCCAAACCCTAGAAATTTCGGATTTTCCGATTCCAAACTCGGTCTTACGAAACTAGTGTTGCCAACCTTCAGAACATACGTACTCAAATCGGTGTCACCGAGATGATAAAGTCGGTCCCACCGAGAATGGCAAACCCTAGTCTTTGGAAGAATCGGACTAACCGAGATTGTATTTTCGGTCCCACGAAAATCCCAACGTTCACAAGATTTGAACTTTCGGTCTCACCGAGTTGTCAACTTCGGTCCGACCGAGATTGGTCAAATGTGTGTAGCAGTTGGATTTTGTGTGGAGGCTATAAATACCCTCCACCTCCTCTTCATTCGTGGAGAGAGCCATCGAAAGAACTACCACTCCTACCTTACATTTCGAGAAGAAAACTACCTACCCTTGTGTTGAGATCAAGTTGCTCCACTCCCACCATATGAAACTTGATTTCTAGCCTTCCCAAGTTGCTTTCCACTCAATCCTTTCTTCCACCACAGCCAAATCGGTGAGGAGAGTTGAGTGTTGGGGAGATTATCATTTGAAGCACAAGAGCAAGGAGTTCATCATCACCAACACCATCTATTACCTTTTGGAGGGTGGTGCCTCCTAGATTGGTTAGGTGTCGCTTGGGAGCCTCCGTCAAGATGTGGAGTTGAACCAAGAAGTTTGTAAGGGCAAGGAGATCGCCTACTTCGTGAAGATCTACCCCGAGTAAGGCTAGTCCTCCGTGGACGTAGGCCATGATGGCATAGACAATGTTGCTTCTTCGTGGACCCTTTGTGGGTGGAGCCCTCCGTGGACTCTCGCAGCCGTTACCCTCCGTGGGTTGATGTCTCCATCAACGTGGATTGACGATAGCACCACCTATCGGAACCACGAGAAAAATCTCCGTGTCTCCAAATTGCGTTTGCTCTTCTCCACCTCTATTTACTACATGTGCAATTTACTTTCCGCTGCCATTACTCTAGAATTGCATGTGTAGGGTGATACTTGACTTGGTCATCATTGTGAACTTGCTAAAAACTTGTCCTAATCAAAAGGCTAAACTTTTAAATTGTCAAGTAGTCTAATCACCCCCCCTCTAGACATACTTCCGATCCTACAACATACAATTCCTTCAGCCCTACATTATTGTCAGTGATACAAGTGGTATCCTCAGATGAGGAATTTGTAACCACAGCGACAGTTGAAGAATTTGCAGCAATAGAAGCATTTGAACATTCAGGTGATGAATTAGCAGATTCACGCTCAATGCATTTCAGACATGGCGGAATAAATTCTTCCTGAGCGGAACTGATCTGTTGATCAAGCAATGAATCATTTTCCTTCTGAAGATCTTCATAACTAGCTTTTAACTTCTCAAGATCTTGCTTTCTCTGAAGAAATTCATAAGAAAGCTTTTCATGATCAGTTAAGAGATTGTTATGATGATTTTGAAGGTTGCCAAACCAAGTTTGAAGTCTCTGAAGATTATCTATCAGAGTCTTAGTTCGATTCAATTCCTCACCCAACAGGTCATCCCTTCTGTCTAGTTGATTTTGAATCTTTTCTAGAGCCTTCTGTTGTTTAACATCAATTTGAGCAAGTTTTGAATATCCAGGCTTGAGATTGTCATCAGATTCATCCTCGCTAGAGTCAAAGGGGGAATGTTTGAGTACCTTGGCACCTTTTGCCATGAAGCAATAGGTGGTAGCATAGTCATCGACGCTCTTGTCAGCAGATTCGGGGAAGTCATTTTATTTAGTGTTGAAGATGGAATTGCTGACGTAAGCAGTGGCAAGGGCTAGGCTAGCCACACCGGAGTCAGATTCCTCAGAGTCCTCCTCTTCCACATTTTCCTCAGATTCAGCTTCAGAGTCCATTTCCTTGCCAATGAATGCCCGGGCCTTCTTGGAACTGCTCTTCTTGTGAGATCGAGACTTTGAAGATTTTGATGATGAAGACTTTGAAGATTTCTTGTTCTTCTTCGATTCGTCAGAATCTTCATCTTTGTACTTCTTCTTCTTTGATTGCTTTCCCACAGAGGACAATCAGACATGTAGTGACCAGGTTTCTTGCATTTGTGGCAAGTTCTCTTTTTGTAGTCACGGGACGAGGAATCATCATTTCTTGAAGACTTTCCAAAGCAACCGCGGCGAGAGAACTTCTGGAATTTCCTCACGAGCATTGCTAGCTCCTGGCTTAATTCTTCAGGATCACCAAGGCTGCTACTAGAATCTTCAGCTTTGGACTCAGATACTGCCTTGGCCTTCAGTGCTCGTGATCTTCCGTAGCTTGGTCCATAGAGATCTCTCTTCTCAGCAAGTTGGAACTCATGAGTATTTAGCCTCTCGAGGATATCAGCGGGATCAAGTGACTTGTAATCAGCTCGTTCTTGAATCATCAGTGTGAGGGTATCGAATGAGGTATCAAGCAATCTCAGCAATTTCTTCACCACCTCATGGTCGGTGATGTCAGTGGCACCAAGCCTTTGAAGCTCATTTGATATGTCAATGAGGCGATCGAAGGTTTGCTGAACATTTATTGTCGAGTCTTTTGAAGCGGTTGAAGAGATTGCAAAGAACATCAACTCAGGAGTCACGTTGAGTTGAGACTCCTTCGTTGACCTTGGACAACCTGTCCCAAATCAGCTTAGCATTTTCTAGTGCACTCACTCTGCCGTACTAACCTTTGCTCAGATGGCCACATATGATATTCTTCGCTTCAGAATCGAGTTGCTTGAATCTCTTCACATCAGTAGCATTCAGAGACGTAGTGATAGAGGGAACACCATTTTCCAGTAGGGGTAGTCCGTTCCATCAAAGGTAGGACACCCAGCCGAGGCCTTGATCATACCGGCAGTTGACATAACTAAAACTCCAGGCGGTTAAACCAAAATCACACAGAACAAGGGAGTACCTTGCTCTGATACCAATTAAAAGTGCGTTACGTCGACTAGAGGGGGGTGAATAGGCGATTTTTATGAATTCTTCACTGAGGAATTTCACGGTGAGGAAATTCCTAAGCGAAGAACTACTTGCAGTGGAATAAGTACTCAGGTATAAGCATAACAGAGCAACAGCATAGTCATCATGATGAAATGAGAGACAAACACAGAGTACAGAAAGCGTAAACACAGGATAAGCATGATGAATAAAAAACAGATTGAAGAAATAGGATTGAGGAATTAGAGAAAGTCTTTAGCCAAAGTCTTCAAACAGTAATGATCAGCTTCATCAACACATAACTGAGGAAATGAAAGGGTTTAGGAAATAGAACCAGTTGGCTTGGTGAAGACAATGATTTGGTAGACCAGTTCCAACTGCTGTGATAGTTGTATGTCTGGTTGGAGTGGCTGAGTATTTAAACTCGAGGACACACAGTCCTCACCATATTCTCCTTGAGCTAAGATCACACAGACCTCGCACAACAGTAGTGGTAAGTCTTCACAGGTGACTTCCCAACCTTCACAGACTTGGTCACTCAGCAATCCACAATTCCTCATGGATGCTCAGACCATGACGCCTAACCGTCTGAAGGATACACAGTCCTCAAAGGTAACAAGCATCGGTTCCACACAGGAACAATCTCTTTAGTGATGTTCAATCACTTTGGGGTTTGTAGGTTTGGGTTTGGGATTTGAGTTTTCCTCACTTGATGATTTTCGATCAAAGTCCTCGGAGGATGGGATGCTCTCAAATGACAAGTGTCAGTTTCTCTCGGAGCAGCCAACCAGCTGGTGGTTGTAGGGGGCAGCTATTTATAGCCTAGGGAGCAACCCAACATGATAAGACATAAATGCCCTTGTCTGATATGACCGTTAGGTGGTAGGATATTTTGGACAGCTAGCGCGTGGCACAACAATAGTCAGATTTTAGGTTCGAATTCCTCAGGGCTATCATGTTCCTCACTATGTGTAGGAAATCTGCACTTGCGAATTCCTAACTCCTCAGTCAGGACAAATTCCTCAGAGACCAGAAGAACATCGTCTCTGTCACTGAAGAAATTGACTGAACTGATATGAGATTTCCAATGGCTTCACTCGAAGGATTGGGTAGGTGTAGGATTTTGAGACGAGCATCACGTGGAAATCAGTTTCCTTAGTATTACCTCGACCCTCTTTAACAGTACAGAGTTTCCTTTGACTCAAGAATAAGAAAATGAAACTACGAAAACAAAAGTCTTCACGCTTCAGATTCCTAGCACGAATATCGAAGTCTTCAAGGTCACACCAATTTCTTCACTTTCAAAGTCTTCAGGAGAACCAAAAACTTCAGCCAAAGACATTCATTTTTAGGGGTCGACTTTCACTACAAATATCAAACTCCTCATTGAATTATAAAGCCTGTGTACACTCACAAACATATTAGTCCCAAATTGTTGGGGAATGTAGTAATTTCAAAAAAATTCCTACGCACACGCAAGATCATGGTGATGATATAGCAACGAGGGGAGAGTGTTGTCTATGTACCCTCGTAGACCAAAGCGGAAGCATTGACGCAGCGTAGAGGAAGTAGTCGTACGTCCTCCCGGTTCGACCGATCCAAGCACCGTTACTCCGGCACCTCCGAGTTCTTGACACGCGTACAGCTCGATGGCGCACCCTCGATCTCCGATCCAGCGAGGCGCCGAGGGGAGTTCCGTCACAAGACGACGGCGTGGTGGCGATCTTGATGTTCTCTGTCGCAGGCTTCGCCTAAGTACCGCTACAATATGACCGAGGTGTAATATCGTGGAGGGGGCACCGACACGGCTAAGGCGATCAATGATCAACTTGTGTGTCTAGGGTGCCCCCTACCCCGTATATAAAGGAGGGAGGAGGAGGTGGCCGCCCAAGGGGGGCGCACCATAGGGAGGAGGAAACCTACTCCAAGTAGGTTTCCCCTCTTTTTCCTAATCTTATTTGGAGGGGGGAGGAAGGAGTACTAGTAGTAGGAAAGGAAGAGGGAAGGAGAAAGGAAAGGGCTGCGGCCCCCTCCCCAGTCGGATTGGGCTTGGGGGCGCGCCTTCCCTTGCTCCTTCTCCCTTCCTACATGGGCCCAATAAGGCCCATATACCTCCCGGGGTTCCGTAACCTCCGGAGCTCCAAACTTCTCCGGAACCTTTCCGGTGTCCAAATATATCGTACAATATATCAATCTTTATGTCTCGACCATTTGAGACTCCTCGTCATGTCCGTGATCATATCCGGACTCGAACAAACTTGGTACATCAAAATACATAAACTCATAATATAATTATCATCGAAACCTTAAGCGTGCGGACCCTACGGTTCGAGAATGATGTAGACATGACCGAGACATGTCTCGGTCAATAACCAATAGCGGGACCTGGATGCCCATATTGGTTCCTACATATTCTCGAAGATCTTTATCGGTCAAACCGCACAACAACATCGTTGTTCCTTTGTCATCGGTATGTTACTTGTCCAGAGATTCGATCGTCGGTATCCAATACCTAGTTCAATATCGTTACCGACAAGTCTCTTTACTCGATTCGTAATACTTCATCTCATAACTAACTCATTAGTTACATGCTTGCAAGGCTTAGGTGATGAGCATTACCGAGAGGGCCAGAGATACCTCTCCGACAATCGGAGTGACAAAACCTAATCTCGAATTATGCTAACTCAACATGTACTTTCGGAGACACCTGTAGTACTCCTTTATAATCACCCGATTCGTTGTGACGTTTGGTAGTACCCAAAGTGTTCCTCCGTAAACGGAGTTACATAATTCTCATAGTTCTGAGAACATGTATAAGTCATGAAGGAAGCAATAGCAGAATACTAAACGATCAAGTGCTAAGCTAACGGGATGGGTCATGTCAATCACCTCATTCTCCTAATGATATGATCCCATTAATCAAATGACAACACATGTCTATGGTTAGGAAACATAACCATCTTTGATTAATGAGCTAGTCAAGTAGAGGCATACTAGTGACTATATGTTTGTCTATGTATTCACACATGTATCATGTTTCCGGTTAATACAATTCTAGCATGAATAATAAACATTTATCATGATATGAGGAAATAAATAATAACTTTATTATTGCCTCTAGGGCATATTTCCTTGATCTCCCACTTGCACTAGAGTCAATAATCTAGATTACACAAGTAATGATTCTAACACCCATGGAGTCTTGGTGCTGATCATGTTTTGCTCGTGAGAGAGGCTTAGTCAGCGGGTGCGCAACATTCAGATCCGTATGTATCTTGCAAATCTCTATGTCTCCCACTTGGACTTGGTCCCGAATGGAATTGAAGCGTCTCTTGATGTGCTTGGTCCTCTTGTGAAATCTGGATTCCTTTGCCAAGGCAATTGCACCAGTATTGTCACAGAAGATCTTCATTGGTCCCGATGCACTAGGTATGACACCTAGATCGGAAATGAACTCCTTCATCCAGACTCTTTCATTTGCTGCTTCAGAAGCAGCTATGTACTCCGCTTCACATGTAGATCCTGCCACGACGCTTTGTTTAGAACTACACCAACTTACAGCTCCACCGTTTAATAAAAACACGTATCCGGTTTGCGATTTAGAATCGTCCGGATAAGTGTCAAAGCTTGCATCGACGTAACCATTTACGACTAGCTCTTTGTCACCTCCATATCGAGAAACATATCCTTAGTCCTTTTCGGTACTTCGGGATGTTCTTGACCGCTGTCCGATGATCCACTCTGGATTACTTTGGTACCTTCTGCCAAGCTTATTGCTAAGCATCGTCGAGTCTAGTACACGACATTGCATACATGATAGAGCCTATGGCTGAAGCATAGGAACATCTTTCATTTTCTCTCTATCTTCTCATTGTGGTGGGCATTGAGTTTGACTCAACTTCACACCTTGTAGCATGGGCAAGAACCCTTGCCTGATCCATTTTGAACTTTTTCAAAATTTTGTCAAGGTATGTGCTTTGTGAAAGTCCTATTAAGCGTCTTGATCTATCTCTATAGATCTTGATGCCCAATATGTAAGCAGCTTCACCGAGGTCTTTCATTGAAAAACTTTTATTCAAGTATCCCTTTATGCTATCCAGAAATTCTATATCATTTCCAATTAATAATATGTCATCTACATATAATATCGAAATGCTCTGAGCTCCCACTCACTTTCTTGTAAATACTGAGGCTTCTCCAAAAGTGCATATAAAACCATATGCTTTGATCACACTATCAAAACGTTTATTCCAACTCCGAGATGCTTGCACGAGTCCATAAATGGATCGCTGGAGCTTGCACACTTTGTTAGCACCTTTTGGATCAACAAAACCTTCTGGCTGCATCATATACAACTCTTCTTCTAGAAATCCATTCAAGAATGCAGTTTTGACATCCATTTGCCAAATTTCATAATCATGAAATGCAGCAATAGCTAACATGATTTGGACAGACTTAAGCATCGCTACGGGTGAGAATGTCTCATCGTAGTCAACCCCTTGAACTTGTCGAAAACCTTTCGTAACAAGTCGAGCTTTATAGACAGTTACATTACCATCAGCGTTAGTCTTCTTCTTAAAAATCCATTTATTCTCAATGGCTTGCCGATCATCGGGCAAGTCAACCAAAGTCCATACTTTGTTTTCATACATGGATCCCATCTCAGATTTCATGGCTTCTAGCCATTTTGTGGAATCTGGGCTCATCATCGCTTCCTCATAGTTCGTAGGTTCATCATGGTCAAGTAACATGACTTCCAGAATAGGATTACCGTACCACTCAGTGCGGATCTTACTCTGGTAGACCCACGAGGTTCAAGAGAAACTTGATCTGAAGTTTCATGATCAATATCATTAGCTTCCTCACTGATTGGTGTAGTTGTCACAGGAACCGGTTCTTGTGATGAACTACTTTCCAATAAGGGAGTAGATACATTTATCTCATCAAGTTCTACTTTCGTCCCACTCACTTCTTTCGAGAGAAACTCCTTCTCTAGAAAGGATCCGATTTTAGCAAAGAAAATCTTGCCTTCAGATCTGTGATAGAAGGTGTACCCAATAGTTTCTTTTGGGTATCCTATGAAGACACATTTCTCCGATTTGGGTTCGAGCTTATCTGGTTGAAGTTTCTTCACATAAGCATCGCAGCCCCAAACTTTAAGAAACGACAACTTTGGTTTCTTGCCAAACCACAGTTCATAAGGTGTCGTCTCAACGGATTTTAATGGTGCCCTATTTAACGTGAATGCGGCCGTCTCTAAATCATAACCCCAAAACGATAGCAGTAAATCAGTAAGAGACATCATAGATTGCACCATATCAGTAAAGTATGATTACGACGTTCGGACACACCATTTGGTTGTGGTGTTCCGGGTGACGTGAGTTGCGAAACTATTCCACATTGTTTTAAGTGTAGACCAAACTCGTAACTCAAATATTCTCCTCCACGATCAGATCGTAGAAACTTTATTTTCTTGTTACGATGATTTTCCACTTCACTCTGAAATTCTTTGAAGTTTTCAAATGTTTCAGACTTGTGTTTCATTAAGTAGATATACCCATATCTGCTCAAATCATCTGTGAAGGTGAGAAAATAACAATATCCGCCGCGAGCCTCAACATTCATTGGACCACAAACATCAGTATGTATGATTTCCAACAAATCAGTTGCTCGCTCCATAGTTCCGGAGAACGGCGTTTTAGTCATCTTGCCCATAAGGCACGGTTCGCAAGTACCAAGTGATTCATAATCAAGTGATTCCAAAAGCTCATCAGTATGGAGTTTCTTCATGCGCTTTACACCGATATGACCTAAACGGCAGTGCCACAAATAAGTTGCACTATCGTTATCAACTCTGCATCTTTTGGTTTCAACACTATGAACATGTGTATCACTACTATCGAGATTCAACAAAAATAGACCACTCTTCAAGGGTGCATGACCATAAAAGATATTACTCATATAAATAGAACAACCATTATTCTCTGATTTAAATGAATAACCGTCTCGCATCAAACAAGATCCAGATATAATGTTCATGCTCAACGTTGGCACCAAATAACAATTATTTAGGTCTAAAACTAATCCCGATGGTAGATGTAGAGGTAGCGTGCCGACCGCGATCACATCGACTTTGGAACTGTTTCCCACGCGCATCGTCACCTCATCCTTAGCCAATCTTCGCTTAATCCGTAGTCCCTGTTTCGAGTTGCAAATATTAGCAACGGAACCAGTATCAAATACCCAGGTGCTACTGCAAGCATTAGTAAGGTACATCACAAAGCTCTTGTAGCTTGGTGGCAGTGATTGGAGAATTCTGTCAATGACGCTATCATCTGGAAGATTAACTCCCAGTTGAATCAAGTGATTATTATACCCAGACATTTTGAGTATATGCTCCTTGTGAGCTGTTCTCCTCCATCCCGCATTTGTAGAACTTATTGGAGACTTCATATCTCTCAATCCGGGCATTTGCTTGAAATATTAACTTCAACTCTGTAACATCTCATATGCTCCATGACGTTTAAAAGCGTCGTTGAAGACCAGTTCTAAGCCGTAAAGCATGGCACATCGAACTATAGAGTAGTCATCAGCTTTGATCGCCAGACGTTCTTAACGTCGTCGGTTACATCGCGAAGCAGTTCTGGCACCCAGCGGTGCTTCCAGGACGTAACTCTTCTGTGCAGCAATGAGGATAATCCTCAGGTTACGGACCCAGTCTGTGTAATTGCTACCATCATTTAACATCACAATTTTTCTCTAGGAACATATCAAAATAAACATATGAAAGCAACAACGCAAGCTATTGATCTTATAACATAATTTGCAAAATACTACCAGGACTAAGTTCATGATAAATTTAAGTTCAATTAATCATATTACTTAAGAACTCCCACTTAGACAGACATCTCTCTAGTCATCTAAGTGATCACGTGATCCAAATCAACTAAACCATAACCGATCATCACGTGAGATGGAGTAGTTTTCAATGGTGAACATCACTATGTTGATCATATCTACTATATGATTCATGCTCGACCTTTTGGTCTCGTGTTCCGAGGCCATATCTCGCATATGCTAGGCTCGTCAAGTTTAACTTTGAGTATTCGCGTGTGCAAAACTGGCTTGCACCCGTTGTAGATGGACGAGAGCTTATCACACCCGATCATCATGTGGTGTGCAGGCACGACGAACTTTGGCAACGGTGCATACTCAGGGAGAACACTTCTTGATAATTTTAGTGAGAGATCATCTTAAAATGCTACCGTCAATCAAAGCAAGATAAGATGCATAAAGGATAAACATCACATGCAATCAATATAAGTGATATGATATGGCCATCATCATCTTGTGCTTGTGATCTCCATCTCCGAAGCACCATCGTGATCACCATCGTCACCGGCGCGACACCTTGATCTCCATCGTAGCATCGTTGTCGTTCACGCCATCTATTGCTTCTACGACTATCGCTACCGCTTAGTGATAAAGTAAAGCAATTACAGGCATTGCATTTCATACAATAAGCGACAACCATATGGCTCACGCGATTGCCGATAACCGGTTACAAAAGATGATCATCTCATACAATACAATATAGCATCACGTCTTAACCATATCACATCACAACATGCCCTGCAAAAACAAGTTAGACATCCTCTACTTTGTTGTTGCAAATTTTACGTGGCTGCTACGGGCTTAGCAAGAACCGTTCTTACCTACGCATCAAAACCACAAGCGATAGTTTGTCAAATAGACTTCGTTTTAACCTTCACAAGGACGGGCGTAGCTTTTCAGTTCAACTAAAGTGAGAGAGACAGACACCCGCCAGCCACCTTTAAGCACGAGTGCTCGTAGCAGTGAAACCAGTCTCGCGTAAGCGTCTGGCGTAATGTCGGTCCGGCCGCTTCATCTCACAATACCGCTGAACCAAAGTATGACATCTTTGGTAGGCGGTATGACTTATATCGTCCACAACTCACTTGTGTTCTACTCGTGCATATAACATCAACGTATAAAACCTGGCTCTGAAACCACTGTTGGGGAACGTAGTAATTTCAAAAAATTTCCTACGCACACGCAAGATCATGGTGATGATATAGCAACGAGGGGAGAGTGTTGTCTACGTACCCTCGTAGACCGAAGCGGAAGCGTTGACGCAGCGTAGAGGAAGTAGTCGTACGTCCTCCCGGTTCGACCGATCCAAGCACCGTTACTCCGGCACCTCCGAGTTCTTGACACGCGTACAGCTCGATGACGCACCCTCGATCTCCGATCCAGCAGAGGCGCCGAGGGGGAGTTCCATCAGCACGACGGCGTGGTGACGATCAAACAGTCAAAGGGCAAAAGCATAAGAGGAGGAAAGTGACTTGGACAGAACTGGTGACTTTTGGGTATTAGGGGTAAAACGGACGAGTGGGACACAACTAGGGGCATAAATCTAATTATCAAAAGGGCTAAAACTCGGATGTGCACTTTCCAACACTTTTTTCATGAATGCAAATGACACTGACATATAGGTGATGTTTTTCTGAACATTTTGGTATCTTATTTGCATTTTTCTGATTTAGTATGAATTAGTTATGAAGTTTTCAAACTGACGGTCAAACAGTCAAAGGGCAAAAGCATAAGAGGAGGAAAGTGACTTGGACAGAACTGGTGACTTTTGGGTATTAGGGGTAAAACGGACGAGTGGGACACAACTAGGGGCATAAATCTAATTATCCCTTTTTATTAATTCCTAAAATGACTTTCGCGGAGTTTCAGGACTTTTGGAGTTGTGCAGAATAGGTCTCCAATATTTGCTCCTTTTCCATTGAGAATCCCGGTATCGGCATTCTCCCTCTTCATGTAAACCTTGTAAAATAAGAGAGAATAGGCATAAGTATTGTGATATAACATTTAATAATAGCCCATAATGCAATAAATATCGATATAAAACCATGATGCAAAATGGACGTATCAGTTCCCCCAAGCTTAGCCCTCGCTTGTCCTAATGCGGAAGCCGATATCAAAAAATATGTCCACATGTTTAGAGATAGAGGTGTCGATAAAACAAAATACGGACATGAGGGCTTCATGATCATTCTTGTAATAGCAATATATATATATATATATTGTCATATGATTTCTTATGCTAAAGTAATAATCTATTCACAATGTCAAGTATGAATCAGAATCTTCATTGAAAACTAACAAACTATGATCTTGGTCATTGAGGCAATTTGAATTTATCATAACATCGGAAAGAGTCAATATAAGAGCTTTTCAGCAAGTCCACATACTCAACTATCATTTAGTCTTTCACAATTGCTAACACTCATGCAATACTTGTGGGTATGCAGTTTTAATTGGACAAATAGAAAGATAGGGGCTTAATTATAGTGTTGCCTCCCAACCTTTTACCTCAAGGGTAATGTCAACAATAATAGTTCATGCTAACTTACATCCAATTGGATATATATATATATATATATATATATATATATATATATATATATCAGGATCTTTCCAACACGAGGTGCTTGCCAAAGGATAAAATGTAAAAAGGAAAGGTGAAGATCACCATGACTCTTGGATAAAGTATAAGACAAAATGTAAAAGATAGGACCGTCGCAGAGGGAAGCAGAGGTTGTCATGTGCTTTTATGGTTGGATGCATGGAATCTTAATGCAAAAGAACATCACTTTATATTGCCACTTGTGATATGAACCTTTATTATGCAGTCTGTCGCTTTTATTGCTTCCATATCACAAGATCGTATAAAGCTTATTTTCTCCACACTAATAAGTCATACATATTTAGAGAGCAATTTTTATTGCATGCAACATGACAACTTACTTGAAGGATCTTACTCAATCCATAGGTAGGTATGGTGGACTCTCATGGCAAAACTGGGTTTAAGGATATTTGGAAGCACAAGTAGTATCTCTACTTGGTGCAAGAAATTTGGCTAGCATGAGGGGAAAGGCAAGCTCAACATGTTGGATGATCCATGACAATATACTTTATTTCGGATATAAGAAAACATAACCCATTACGTTGTCTTCCTTGTCCAACATCAAATCTTTAGCATGTAATATTTTAATGAGTGCTCACAATCATAAAAGATGTCCAAGATAGTATATTTACATGTGAGAACCTCTCTTTCTTTATTAGTTCCTATTAATTGCAACGATGACCAAAACTATGTTTGTCAACTCTCAACAACTTTTAATCATCATACTCTTTATATGTGAAGTCATTACTCTCCATAAGATCAATATGATCTCTTTTATTTCTTTTTATACTTCTTTTATTTTTATTCCCTCAAGATCATAGCGAGATAGCAAGGCCCTTGACTCAACACGAATCTTTATTATATATAGCTCACAGACTCGATTACATAGAGGGATCATAAAGCAAAACTCAAACATAAATCATACCAAAGCTTTATTCTACTAGATCAAGATATTACTAAAAGGATCGAACTAAGTAAAATGGTAAAGATAGGAGTGTGATGGTGATACGATACCGGGGCACCCCTCAAGCTTGGCAGTTGCCAAGGGGAGTGCCCATACCCATGTAATTATGTCTCCTTTTGCTAGTGAAGAAGGTGGTGATGATGATGGATAGTCGCACATCGAGCATAGGAGCTCTTCCAATTTGCAGATAATGCCCTTGAGTGCGATGATATGATCCTTCAACAAAATATTTTCATGTGTGAGATACTTGTTTTGTATGCGAGCTAACTCAATCATCTTGAAAGCTTCAATCTCAGTTGGGGTAAAGAGGTCAGGAAGAGGTTGGATGTCTTCTTCTTCTCCAGCCGGAGCTTGATGCTCCATGACCTTCTTGATCCTATCCTCCTTGTTGATCTCCCCGGGTTCTTCTCTCTTCAGCTCCATCTTCATCAGCCAAGCATCGTTGCCTTCATTGTTGGAGGAGGGTGACGTCATGATGCCTGGCCTTGACAAATTTGACAAAAAATAGCTCAAAACAAAGACAGAGGATATTTGCGTGATACGATGGTCAAAACATTCGGGAGATTATATAATGAATTTTTATTGACCAAAAGAAGTATCGTGCAAGAAAACGGAGTCCGGAGAGCACACGAGGTGCCCACGAGGCAGGGGCGCGCCCGCCACCCTCGTGGACGCCTCGTGTCCTTCCCGGACTACTTCTTATTTTCCTATTTTTTTTTAAATATTCCAAAACGAAGAAAAATTGCTATTAGAACTGTTTTGGATTTGGTTTACTTACCGTACCACATACCTATACCTTTTCGGATTCTGAAACGTTTTGGAAAGTGTCCCTTATGTATTCCTCCAGGGTTACGGTTTCAATAACATTAGTTTCAACATTTATAGGATTACCTGAGATATAATGTTGATTCTTTGACCATTCACCACCTTCGGATTTGTGCGTTCGAAGTTGTTGATTTTTATTGCACCGGAACGATAGACCTCCTCGATAACGTAAGGGCCTTCCCATTTAGAGAGAAGTTTTCCTGCAAAAAATCTTAAACAAGAGTTGAAAAGCAAAACATAATCACCTACATTAAACTCACGCTTTTGTATCCTTTTGTCATGCCATCTTTTAACCTTTTCTTTAAAGAGTTTGGCATTCTCATAGGCTTGGGTTCTCCATTCATCAAGTGAGCTAATGTCAAACAACCTCTTCTCACGGCAAGTTTGAAATCATAATTGAGCTCTTTAATGGCCCAATATGCCTTATGTTCTAGTTCGAGAGGTAAGTGACATGCTTTTCCATAAACATTTTTATATGGAGACATACCCATAGGATTTTTATATGCAGTTCTATAAGCACATAATGCATCATCAAGTTTCTTGGACCAATTCTTCCTAGATCTATTAGCAGTCTTTTGCAAGATCAACTTAAGCTCTCTATTACTCAATTCTACTTGACCACTAGACTGTGGGTGATATGGAGATGCAATTCTATGATTGACATCATACTTAGCAAGCATTTTATGAAAAGCACCATGAATAAAATGTGAAACACCATCAATCATTAGGTATCTAGGGACTCCAAACCTCGGGAAAGTAACTTCTTTAAGCATCTTAATAGAGGTGTTATGATCAGCACTACTAGTTGGAATAGCGTCTACCCACTTAGTAACGTAATCAACAGCAACTAAAATATGTGTATACCCATTATAGGAAGGAAACGGTCCCATATAATCAAATCCCCAAACATCAAATGGTTCAATAACAAGAGAATAATTCATAGGCATTTCTTGACGTCTACTAATATTACCAATTCTTTGACATTCATCATAAGACAAGAAAAACTTACGGGCATATTTGAAGAGAGTAGGCCAATAAAATCTGGATTGCAATACCTTATGTGCAGTTCTATCTCCATCGTGGTTTCCTCCATAAGCCTCGGAGTGGCACTTGCGTAGGATCTGTTCCTGTTCATGCTCAGGTACACAACATCTAATAACACCATCTACTCCTTCTTTATAAAGGTGTGGGTCATCCTAGAAGTAATGTCTTAAATCATAGAAAAACGTTTTCTTTTGCTGGTATGTGCAACTAGGTGGTATAAATTTAGCAACAATGTAATTAGCGTAATCAGCATACCATGGAGCAGTACGAGAAGCATTTATGACAGCTAATTGTTCATCAGGAAAGCTATCATTAATAGGTAGTGGGTCATCAAGAACATTCTCTAACCTAGACAAGTTGTCTACAACGGGGTTCTTAGCTGCTTTTCTATTAATAATATGCAAATCAAATTCTTGTAGCAAGAGAACCCATCTAATAAGTCTAGGTTTAGCATCTTTCTTTTCCATAAGATATTTAATAGCAGCATGATTAGTGTGAACAGTTACTTTAGAATCAACAATATAAGGTCTGAACTTATCACAAGCAAATACAACTGCTAAAAATTCTTTTTCAGTAGTAGCATAATTTCTCTGGGCACTGTCTAGAGTTTTGCTAGCATATTGAATAACATTTAGTTTTGTATCAACTCTTTGTCCTAGAACAGCAACTACAGCATAATCACTAGCATCACACATAATTTCAAAGGGTAAATTCCAATCAGGTAGCTGAACAATAGGTGCAGAAATCAAAGCTTTCTTAAGTATTTCAAATGCTTCTACACAGTCATCATCGAAGACAAAAGGGATATCTTTTTGTAATAGATTAGTCAGAGGCCTAGAAATTTTAGAGAAGTCCTTAATGAACCTCCTATAAAAACCGGCATGACCAAGGAAACTTCTTATACCTTTGATGTCCTTGGGACATGGCATCTTTTCAATAGCATCAACTTTAGCTTTATCAACTTCAATACCTCTTTCAGAAATTTTATGCCCCAAGACAATGCCTTCATTAACCATAAAGTGGCACTTCTCCCAATTCAAGACAAGACTAGTATCTTCGCATCTCTGCAAAACTCGTTCAAGGTTGCTCAAGCTATCATCAAAAGAAGACCCATAAACAGAGAAATCATCCATGAAAATCTCACAGATCTTTTCACAAAAGTCAGAGAATATAGCCATCATACATCTTTGAAAGGTAGGAGGTGCATTACATAAACCAAAAGGCATACGTCTATAAGCAAAAGTACCAAAAAGACAAGTAAGTGGTCTTTTCTTGATCCTTTGCTGACACAGGTATTTGAGAGAAACCAGAAGAACCATCTAGAAAGCAAAAATGTGTATGTTTGGATAATCTTTCTAGCATTTGATCAATAAAAGGTAAAGGGTAATGATCTTTTTTAGTAGCATTATTTAATTTGCGGAAATCAATTACCATCCTATAACCTGTAACAATTCTTTGTGGGACCAATTCATCTTTATCATTAGGAACACAGTAATACCTCCCTTCTTAGGGACACAATGGACAGGACTGCCCCACTAACTATCAGCAACGGGATAAATTATACCTGCCTCCAGGAGCTTTAGTATGTCCTTTCTTACCACTTCTTTCATCTTAGGATTTAACCGTCGTTGGTGATCAATAACTGGTTTGGCGTCTTTCTCCAACTTTATTTTGTGTTGACAAAGAGTGGGACTAATGCCCTTAAGATCATCAAGAGTATATCCAATAGCAGCACAGTGCTTCTTCAGAGTTTTTAATAATCTCTCCTCTTCCTGCTCTGAAAGGTTAGCACTAATAATAACAGGATATATCTTCTTTTCATCTAGATAAGCATATTTAAGAGTATCAGGTAGTGGTTTAAGCTCAAACACGGGATCACCCTTGGGTGGAGGAGGATCCCTTAGGATTTCAACAGGCAAGTTGTGTTTCAAAATAGGTCCCTGTTTAAAGAATACTTCATCTATTTCCCTTCTTTCATTCATAAACATATCATTTTCATGGTCTAGCAAATATTGTTCTAAAGGATCATTAGGAGGCACGGCAATAGAAGCAAGACCAATAATTTCATCCTTACTAGGCAATTCTTTATCATGGGGTTGTCTACAAAACTTAGCAAAATTAAACTCATGAGACATATCCCCTAAACCAATAGTAACAACATCCTTTTGCAATCTATCTTAGCATTAACAGTATTCAAGAAGGGTCTACCAAATATAATGGGAAAAAGTCATCTTGTGGGGAACCAAGAACAAGAAAATCAACAGGATATTTAACTTTCCCACACAAGACTTCAACATCTCTAACAATCCCAATTGGTGAAATAATATCTCTATTGACAAGCTTAATTGTAACATCTATTTCTTCTATCTCAGCAGGTGCAATATCATGTATAATTTCTTTGTATAAGGAATGAGGTATTGCACTGGGACTAGCACCCATATCACATAAGCCATGATAACAATGATCTCCTATTTTAACAGAAATAACAGGCATGCCTACAACAGGTCTATGTTTCTTAGCATTGGGTCTAGCAATTCTAGCAGCTTCATCACAAAAGTAAATAACATGTCCATCAATATCATCGGCCAAGAGATCTTTAACCATAGAAATACTAGTTTCAACTTTAATTTTCTCAGGTGGTGTAGGTGTTTTAGTATTACTCTTACGAACCACAGTTGAAGCTTTAACATGATCCTTTATCCTAACAGGGAAAGGTGGTTTCTCAACATAAGTAGTAGGAACAATAGGATCATTATAAGTGATAGTCTTTTCTTCAACTTTAATAGGTGCAACTAATTTTACTTTAGTGGGAGGATTATATTTAGACCACTTCTCCTTAGGGAGGTCAACATGAGTAGCAAATGATTCACAGAAAGAAGCTACTATCTCAGAGTCAAGTCCATATTTAGTGCTAAATTCACAGAAACATCGGTATCCATAATAGATTTAACACAATCAAACTTAGGTGTCATACCTGACTCCTTACCTTCGTCGAGATCCCAATCTTCAGAGTTGCATTTAATTCTTTCCAATAAATCCCATTTGAATTCAATAGTCTTCATCATAAAAGACCCAACACAAGAAGTATCGAGCATGGAGCGATTGTTGAGAGAAAGACGAGCATAAAATTTTTGAATAATCATTTCTCTTGAGAGCTCATGATTGGGGCATGAATATAACATTGACTTAAGCCCCCCCAAGCTTGAGCGATGCTTTCTCCTTCGCGAGGCCAAAAATTATATATATAATTACGATCACGATGAACAAGATGCATAGGATAAAACTTCTGATGAAATTCCAATTTCAATTGTTTGCAGTTCCATGATCCCATATCATCACATAGCCTAAACCATGTCAATGCATCTCCCTTCAAAGATAAAGGGAAGACCTTCTTCTTGACAAAATCACCGGGCATACGTGTAAGCTTAAATAATCCATAAACTTCATCCACATAGATTGAGTGTAAATCGGGATGCAATGTTCCATCTCCTGTAAAAGGATTAGCAAGCAGTTTCTCTATCATACTCGAAGGAATTTCAAAGTAAACGTTTTCAGTAGGTTCAGTAGGTAGAGGAGTGTCGGTGTCAAAACCGGCGGATCTCGGGTAGGGGGTCCCGAACTGTGCGTCTAGGCGGATGGTAACAGGAGACAAGGGACACAATGTTTTTACCCAGGTTCGGGCCCTCTCGATGGAGGTAAAACCCTACGCCCTGCTTGATTAATATTGATGATATGGGTAGTACAAGAGTAGATCTACCACGAGATCAAGGAGGCTAAACCCTAGAAGCTAGCCTATGGTATGATTGTTGTAATGTATGTTGTCCTACGGACTAAAGCCCTCCGGTTTATATAGACACCGGAGAGGCTAGGGTTTACAGTCGGTTACAATGGTAGGAGATCTACATATCCGTATTGCCAAGCTTGCCTTCCACGCCAAGGAAAGTACCTTCCGGACACGAGCCGGAGTCTTCAATCTTGTATCTTCGTAGTCTTGGAGTCCGGCGGATATTGATAGTCCGGCTGTCCGGACACCCCCTAGTCCAGGACTCCCTCAGTAGCCCCTGAACCAGTCTTCAATGGCGATAAGTCCGGCGTGCATAATGTTCGGCATTGCAAGGCGGGTTCCTCCCTTGAATAATCCAGAGAAGATCATGAACACCAGGATAGTGTCCGGCTCTGCAAAAATAATTTCCACATTCCACCGTAGAGAGAAAATATATACACTAGCTCAATCTGCTGACGTATTATGCGGCATGACATCACACCGCAACCAAGCCTTTGTTTGAATCGTTTTTTACTATACCACCTCGGCACGTTTTTTAAGCGGTTTCCTTGGCACGCGTCTGTCAAAGCGAGATCGTGTTCCCCTTATTCGGGATCCTCATCAATACGGACGTGGGTAACCCAACGCGCCATTGATGGTGGCGCTTAGGAGATAAGCGAGTTTTACCGGGCGGTGGGGGCGCATAGTTTTGTCCGCCTATATATAAGGGATAAGGATTCACCTTCTCACCTACGCCTTCTTCCTCCTTTGCTTATCCATCCCCGCGCACTCAAGCTCCAACGCTCAAGCCTGCGCATCTCGCCTCAACCTTCTCCGAATATGTCCGGAGCGGGAGGTAAATGGTTAGCCTCCACCACCAAGGAGGAGGACATCACCAAGCTGCACGACGCCGGATACCTTTCCAGCGATATCGCGCACCGGCTGCCCGACGAAGGGCAGCTCATCCCTACCCCTGGGCCTCATGAGAGGGTCGTCTTCCTCCCCCACTTCCTCCGCGGACTGGGCTTTCCGCTCCGTCCATTTGTCCGGGGGCTCATGTTTTACTACGGCCTGGATTTCCACGATCTGGCGCCGAACTTTATCCTCAACATCTCGATGTTTATCGTCGTGTGCGAGGCCTTCCTCTGCATCAAGCCCCACTTGACTGTGGCTCAAGACCTTCAACGTCAAGCCAAAGGTTGTGAAGAACGCATAAGCGGAATGCGGAGGCTCCATGTTGGGCAAATTGCCCAACGTCCCTTAACTAGAAGGGACTTTCGTGGACTCCATCAAGGGGTGGCAATCGGGGTGGTTCTACATCACCGAGCCGCGCAAGCCCACATGGTGGCGGCCCCAAGTTTAGATCTGGAATCCCACGCAGCTCACCTCTGGAAAGAGAAGGGCTTGCGGTGGGGCAATCCGATGGAGGTGGCGGGACTCGAGCATGCATCAAGAAGATGGTGATCAATAGGCTCGGCTCGTCGGCGTGGTCAGTCATGCTCCTCCGTGATTCTCCGTGCCAAGAATGGGCATTCAATTTGTGGGAGTTCAATCGAGAATAGCACCAGCGCTAAGGGGCTCTTCGACACAACATCTGAAGGCGCCTGGAGGGTGCTGTTCAAGGGCGCCGAAGCCCCCGCATCCGAGACGGAAGATCGCGGATTCAGCGCGCAGTGTCCAACTGACACGGTAAGTGATTGAACCCCATTACGGGACACTTGTGATAATTAAATTAGCTTTTAGTGGGATTTCATTCTGCCACTTCCTTTGACAGGAATGGATGGAGAAGGCCAAGCTGCTTATCAGCCCGGCTCCCATGCGAAGACCAGTGAGCGCCCGCCATCAGGGCTGCTGGTTCGGCACCGCACGTGGTGCCGGAGAAGAAGGCCAAGAAGGGCCACGGGACTCGAAAGAGTTCCGAATGTCAGCGTCTGGCGGCGGCGAGGACTCCTCCCGAAGAGCGAGGAGGAGGTATTCTCTCGAGGAGGGAGAGAAGAAGAGGAAGGCTTCCCCAATCGGGAGGCGAAGGGTCAGAGGGGAGAACTATCCCCGGACAGTTTGCCAACATCGGCGTCGGCGAGGATGAGTGACCTCCAAGGGCGGGCGTCCGGCAGGATCGTAAGTATTCGGATCATTTATATGCCGTATATTTTATGTCATCTCTGTATCCTTCTAATGCCGCATTCGCCCGTAGTCCGGCGGTGGCGATCTCCCGACTTCGATGGCGGGTCGTTGGCCTCGTCGGATGTAAATTCCATCCCGACTGCCTCTACCCCATGCGCCGGCGAGGGCCGAGGTGGGATCCCAAAGAGGACCCATCGGGAGGAGGCTCGGGCGCCATCGGCAGCCTCCGGACTTCGTGCGGACTCTACATCGGAACCCGCGGTGGTTCGAGTCCGCAAGCGCCCTTCGAAGAAGGGCAGGACCGTGACGCCAGCGGCCTCCGCCCAACCGGGCGCCGGATAACCTGTTGGGCGCTTAAAGGCGCTTCCATCGAGGAAGAACACCGCACTATCATGAGTGCGGTGATTAAAAGTTCAGCTCGCTATAAGCGGGCTGACCGAAGCTTCGCAGCAGCCTTCTAACAGGCTTTGAGGTAAGAAGTTAAAATTATGTAAGGTAATACCGCATAGGCAGTAGCCCTCGATGCTTAGTTGGTGTTAGGAAAGAAAAGCCGGACTAAGGATCTAACAAGATATCTGTGAGGTTGCCTAAAATATGTTAATATGGGTTTGCGGTGTCTGTTGCTGACCTCTGCCGCGTGCTGGCGGAGGTCGAAGTAATGAAGAAGGATCTCGGCGGTCCGAGCAAGAGCTCGGCCATGCCAAGAGGAAGCTCGAGGAAAAGAAGGTGGGTAACACCTCTTTGAATAAGTACCTTCTGTAAAAGGGTTTTGGTTGCAAATAAAATTAACAAGGATAATATGTGTATTGCGGGGGCCACTAACGAGGTGGCAGCCACGAAGGATCTTGTGTCATGACGAACGCAGCGGGCGCATGAACGGGCTGAGCAAGAGAAGCAAGAGGCACGGGTGGCGGAAGTTGGCAAGAGCTCCAAGCTCTCATAGAAAAGCATGAGAGTTTGGAGCGTGACTCCAAGACTCGAGAGTCCGAGCTTGCCTCGGCTCTCGAAAGTGCCAAGTCCGCCAAGGCCGAGGCCCAGAAGGCCCTTCAGGAGGTCGAGGACATAAAGAAGATAGATGCGGGTAAGGCGTTTTTCATGCAAAGCAGGCATGTTAATGTGAATTACCGGATACTTACCCAAATTCGGAGCTCTCCAGGGGCGTTTGCAGATCTGCCGCGTAGTGCGTCTGATGCCGCCGCATTCTATCGTGGCGAGGAGGGGAGCTCGATTGAGATGGTCTTCTGGTCTCAGTACGCTGAGGCCGGCCATCCGGTGCCCCCAAGCGACCAGCTAAAGCAGCTGGTCGAACTCCACAAGGTAGCTGAGGAGGCCATGAAGGGTCTCATAGTCCGGCTGTGGCCTAGACAGGCCATGCACAGGAGCTACTTTGGCCTCGTCTGCGGCTGGTGGATGCATGCCCGGGCTGGATGTAGTCAGCGCTCCGCTTTGTATTGAAGGCGCTCGTCGGGCCCTTGCCCGCATAAAGGTGCAATGGGGCAACTGGATGCGAGAAGCTTCTCACGGATCCGCCGCCGCCGAGCAAGGAGCATCGCACGCCGGGCGGTATTATAAAGTTGTCTGAAGGGAGCCTGCGATATTGCAGATGAGTGCCCCGAGATGTAATCTTTGAGTGAACTCATTGTGTATTTATCTGTGCGCTGAAAACTTCGTTCATATCGCCATGAGCAACGCTTGTTTAATTTAAAATATTACCTTACATGCGGCCGTTTATAAAATCGAGAGATGGCAAGTCGTTGGCTTCAGCCCCCAAGCCGCGAGTGCTGGGGTGTTCGGGATAGACATGAGCACTCTTGTTCCCATTGTTGGGTCCATCGAGGGAGGCGCTCAACACAACGAACAAGGCAACCGGACTTATAATGCTTGAACACTCTCACTTAGTCATAGAATTCTATAATTTTAAATTTAGTGAAGCCCTGGTATTCGAAGACCGAATCCGGCGCTATCCACGCCTTCATCGGACATTATCCGAACTTCGCTCAAAGCGGTGTGAGTCTTTAGGACTGAAAAACCTCTCGAACAGCGACCGTCTCTCGCCTTATCATGCCGTCGGTTTTAGCTTTCTCCATCGAGGCGTTAACCCGGCTCAACCGGGCGCAATCGCGATGGTTCTCCCAGTGCCACCTTAGCCGCGTGAGCGGGCGTAAGGCACCAAAAGCGTGGGGCAGGCAAACCCAACTATTAACCCAAGACATGATTGGAGCCGATTCATATAATGCTATAAGTTCGGGTGCCGCACTTGTGAAAGTGTTAGGACTTTATCACACCAAAATTGGGGAACAGAAGCCCCTGGCATATTCGGCCGTACCAAAATATACGGGTGCAAGATGTCATGTAATGAACATATATATATAAGGTAATGCAATTGCAATAAAGAAGTGCTGCATTGTTTTATGAAAGAAAGTCTGCTAGTAGAGCGGACTGATACAAATAGTGCGGTAAGCAAGGATTTGGACTAAATAAACATGTCCCCATCCAGGGATGAGCTGCAGACTTGGTGCATATAATCGAAATTAATGCTCGTAATTGAGACCACCTGAGAGTTCGTCGCGGCCTTCTTTAGTCCCCGACTGTTGCATCATGAGTTCGGCAGGTTTGCCATCGGACAGGGCTTCTGGTTAACAGAGTCCTATGTACATAAAAGAAGAAGAAAAATAAAGTAAGAGAGAAGGGGGGCACACTTGTGAGCCCCTGGTGTGGTCGAGCCGCACTCTGGGTCCATTGTGATCGTGCCCCTTTCCCTACGCCCATGGTATCTCCAAAGCGTAATGATGTACGCGGAGTGTTATTCTTGCGATCATGCGCGGGCGAGGGTTGGGGCCGCATTGCTACGCATGCTCTAATCGCGCTAGGTGGTCTTGGTGGGCATTGCTCCGGGCGCGCTTTGCTGTGTCCGGCCTTTTAGCTGCTGGACTTGAGAATTGCCTTAAGAGGCTGCTCTGTACTTCTGCCGCGAGAGCTGCTGTATGTTCCTCCGTTCGGAGGGAGCGTTCCGTATTCCCATTGACCGTGATGACTCCCCGAGGGCCTGGCATCTTGAGCTTTAGGTATGCATAATGCGGCACCGCGTTGAATTTTGCAAACGCGGTTCGTCCGAGCAGAGCGTGATAGCCGCTGCGAAACGGGACTATGTCGAAGATTAACTCTCCGCTCCGGAAATTATCCGGGGATCCGAAGACCACTTCCAGTGTGACTGAGCCTGTACAATTGGCTTCTACTCCTGGGATGACACCTTTAAAGGTTGTCTTTGTAGGTTTAATCCTTGATGGGTCTATGCCCATTTTGTGCACTGTATCCTGATAAAGCAGGATCAGGCTACTGCCGCTGTCCATCAGGACTCTTGTGAGGTGAAATCCATCGACGATTGGGTCTAAGACCAATGCAGCGAATCCGCCATGGCGTATGCTGGTCGGATGGTCTCTTCGATCGAAAGTGATCGGACAAGAGGACCATGGATTGAACTTTGGGGCGACTGGCTCCATCGCATAAACGTCCCTGAATACGTGTTTCCTCTCCCTCTTGGGTTTGTGGGTCGCGTATATCATATTCACCGTCCGCACTTGTGGGGGGAAACCCTTCTGTCCTCTGTTGTTCGGCGGTCGGGTCTCTTCCTCATCGTCGCTGTTTAGCCCCTTGTCATTGTTTTTGGCAATTAACTTGCTGGCCTACTTGAACACCCAGCAATCTCTATTGGTGGGGTTAGCTGGCTTTTCAAAGGTGCCATGTATCTGGCATAAGCGGTCGAGTATTCGGTCCAGATTGGATGGACCCGGAGTGGTTCTTTTGAATGGCTTCTTCCGCTGACCGGGTTTAGAGCCTCGGAATCCGGCATTGACTGCCGTATCCTCCTTATCGCCGCCGTTAATCGCGGCGCTTATTTTGTTTCGGCGTGACTGCCGTTGTTGTCCTTGGTATCGGACGCGAGAATTTTGCGGAGGTTGTTGCTGCGGGCTAGCCAGCTGTCCTCTCCAGCATAAGCGGGTCATTAGCGATGTGAGGGCTGCCATGGATTTGGCTTTTCCTGCCCCGGTGCGGGCTAGCCATTCGTCCGGATGTTATGTTTGAAGGCTGCTAGGGCCTCTGCATCCGGACGGTCGGCGATTTGGTTTTCTTTGTCAAGAACCGTGTCGAATTATGCGGCGATTCGTCTGCTGCTGAATGATGTGGCTTAGGTCATCGGCGTCTGGTGGTCGCTTTATCGTTCAGAAGTTGTCAGGAAGGCGGCTTCGGGTCCTCCCAACACCCAATTGACTCTGTGGGCGAGCTGTTTAGCCAATGATGAGCTGGTCCTTTAAGCTTGAGTGGGAGATACTTGATGGCATGGAGGTCATCACCATGGGCCATATGAATATGGAGAAGATAGTCTTGATCCAAACCGCTGGGTCTGTTGTGCCATCGTAGGATTCGATGTTTCTGGTTTAAACCCTTCGGGATCGATGATCCATTACTTCGTCGATGAAGCATAGAGGTGTCTGGCGCCCTGATTGGGCAATATCACGGCGCAGCTCGAGAGTCTTGTCTGCTGTGTTCGCCCGGCCGGTTATTGTATCCGCGCGACGGTATTAAATCGTGGGTCGTAGGGCGCCCACGTGATCCGTAGATGGATCTAGATTGTCTTGCCTTGTCCTCCAATATGTCTCGCAAGTCCGACGCGTTTCCTCTTGGCTTCGTACTTTTGGAGCGATGCGGGTACGGTCTTGGCTGGGGGCTGGATGCTCTCTGTCCACGACCACGGGGTGGTCGGTCACCATGTCGTCTTGTTGGTGATGAAGGTATGTATGCTTCCTCCTCTAATCGGGGAGCAGCTTGCGTCTTAGGTAACTTTTGGAGGCGTCGAGTTTATACTCTTGCCACGAGGACCTCGGTCCATCGATCGGCCAGCCAGATCTTGATCAGCTTGGGCTATTGCTGCTTTTTCTTTAGGCTGTTTGTGTGGCTATGAGCTGCGCTTGAAGCGCTCTTGTTCGACAGGATCCTCAGGTATGACGAATTCATCATCGTTGAGGCTTGCTTCGTCTTCGGAGGGAGGCATATAGTTATCATCCTCAACCCCTTCGTCTGCCGCCCTCTCATGGGGGCTTGCTTCTGCATCCTCCTGCGCTGAGTCTTGCTGGAGGGGATTGTCTTCGGCACTCTCCGGAGTATTATTATCTCCCGTGCCGGAATCTCCATTCTTGCTGTGGCGGGATTTAGAGCGGCGCCGCTGACGACGGCGTTTGGGCTGTTTCTTTAGAGAATCTGCCTCCGCTGCTTCTTCGCCATCCCCATCTTTTGGGGTGTCCACCATGTATATGTCGTATGACGAGGTGGTCTTCGGTGCCTGTAGGCGCTGGTTCTGTTAAATCTCCGGCATAAATCGTCCATAGCGTCGATGTCGTCGGAGTCGTAGTCTAGCATGTCGGTTAGATCATCGACAGTGGCTACAAAGTGGGTGGTGGGTGGGCTCTGAATTTCCTCGTCGTCTGAACTCCAACCGTCCTGGCCATAGTCCGGCCAGGATTCTCCTGATAGCGAGAGATGCTTCAGTGAATTTAGGATGTCGCCCAAAGGCGAGTGTTGAAAAATGTCCGCGGCGGTGAATTCCATGACCGGCACCCAATCCGGATCGATTTGTAGGGGCGCGGGAGGTTCGGAGTCTGGAGAGGAGTCCGGCGCCTCGGAATCACGGGTTTCGCAGGGGACAAGATCAGTGTTCGGCTCCATCGCCTTGTATGTTGAAGCCCCCGGGGCGGCGTCTATCCACCGTCCCTCGATGTGGGCGATCGGCTCCGGGCTAATGGCCAAAGCGGATCCGTGTCGCCACCAAGGCACTGTCCGCGGCGAGCTAGATCGTGCCCATCGTCACGATCGCGGCGCTTGGCGTGGCTCGAGTCCGTGGACATCGGCGGTGAAGTTTAAGCTTCGAATCGACACGACAGCCGGGGCGTAGCTTCGATCTGCTCGGATGGCCAAGTGAATCGCCCTTGATGCGCGGCCGCCAAATCTGAAGATCTGTCCGGGAGAAAAGTCTCACCGGGACAGCGTTGTTGGTTGAAGATGCCATCAAGCCTATCGGTGGCGACACGAGGAACTCTCAATGAAAGCACCAATGTCGGTGTCAAAACCGGCGGATCTCAGGTAGGGGGTCCCGAACTGTGCGTCTAGGCGGATGGTAACAGGAGACAAGGGACACAATGTTTTTACACAGGTTCGGGCCCTCTTGATGGAGGTAAAACCCTACGTCCTGCTTGATTAATATTGATGATATGGGTAGTACAAGAGTAGATCTACCACGAGATCAAGGAGGCTAAACCCTAGAAGCTAGCCTATGGTATGATTGTTGTAATGTATGTTGTCCTACGGACTAAAGCCCTCCGGTTTATATAGACACCGGAGAGGCTAGGGTTACATAGAGTCGGTTACAATGGTAGGAGATCTACATATCCGTATTGCCAAGCTTGCCTTCCACGCCAAGGAAAGTACCTTCCGGACACGAGCCGGAGTCTTCAATCTTGTATCTTTGTAGTCTTGGAGTCCGGCGGATATTGATAGTCCGGCTGTCCGGACACCCCCTAGTCCAGGACTCCCTCAAGGAGCAACTCTTTTCTCTACTGTCCGGGGTGAACATACCCCGAACAAGCTCCATAGTAACAAGTGACAGTAAATTTCAACACACTATACAAAATTTTCTTTACCAAGTTCCACTTACCAAAGGCGCTTCACTCCCGCAGCGGCTTTTAAAAGAGTCTTGATGACCCACAAGTGTAGGGGATCTATCGTAGTCCTTTCGATAAGTAAGAGTGTCGAACCCAACGAGGAGCAGAAGGAAATGACAAGCGGTTTTCAGTAAGGTATTCTCTGCAAGCACTGAAATTATCGGTAACAGATAGTTTTGTGATAAGGTAATTTGTAACGGGTAACAAGCAATGAAAGTAAATAAGGTGTGGCCAGGTAGGCCAATCCTTTTTGTAGCAAAGGACAAGCCTGGACAAGTTCTTATTGAAGGAAATATGCCCTAGAGGCAATAATAGAGTTATTATTTATTTCCTTATATCATGATAAATGTTTATTATTCATGCTGGAATTGTATTAACCGGAAACATAATACATGTGTGAATACATAGACAAACATAGTGTCACTAGTATACCTCTACTTGACTAGCTCGTTTATCAAAGATGGTAATGTTTCCTAGCCATGGACAAAATAGTTGTCATTTGATTAACGGGATCACATCATTAGGAGAATGATGTGATTGACTTGACCCATTCCGTTAGCTTAGCACTTGATCGTTTAGTATGTTGCTATTGCTTTCTTCATGACTTATACATGTTCTGTAACTATGAGATTATGCAACTCCCGTTTACCGGAGGAACACTTTGGGTGCTACCAAACGTCACAACGTAACTGGGTGATTATAAAGGAGTACTACAGGTGTCTCCAAAGGTACATGTTGGGTTGGCGTATTTCGAGATTAGGTTTTGTCACTCCGATTGTCGGAGAGGTATCTCTGGGCCCTCTCGGTAATGCACATCACTATAAGCCTTGCAAGCAATGTAGCTAATGAGTTAGTTCTGAATGATGCATTACGTAGCGAGTAAAGAGACTTGGCGGTAGCGAGATTGAACTAGGTATTGGATACCGACGATCGAATCTCGGGCAAGTAACATACCGATGACAAAGGAACAACTTATGTTGTTATGCGGTTTGACGATAAAGATCTTCGTAGAATATGTAGGAGCCAATATGAGCATCCAGGTTCCGCTATTGGTTATTGACCGAGAATAGTTCTAGGTCATGTCTACATAGTTCTCGGCCGAGGGTCCGCTGCGCTTAACGTTACGATGACAGTTTTATTATGAGTTTATAAGTTTTGATGTACCGAATGAGTTCGAGTCCGGATGAGATCGGGGACATGACGAGGAGTCTCGAAATGGTCGAGACGTAAAGATCGATATATTGGACGACTATATTCGGACTTGAAAGGTTCAGTGATTCGGTATTTTTGAGTCTGGGAGAGTTACGGGAATTCGCCGGGAGAAGTATTGGGCCTTATTGGGCCATACGGGAAAGAGAGAGGGGCTGCCTAGGGCAAGCTGCGCGCCCCCCGAGGCCTAGTCCGGATTGGACTAGGGAGGGCCGCACCCTCCTTCCTTCCTTCTCTCTTCCCTTCCTTCTCTCCTACTCCTACTACATGGAAGGGCTCCTAGTTCTACTAGAAATGGGGAATCCTACTCGGTGGGAGTAGGACTCCCCTCTTGCGCCGCCATAGAGGGCGGCCCTCCCCTCCTCCACTCCTTTATATCACGAGGCAGGGGCACCCATAGACACACAAGTTGATCTACGGATCGTTCCTTAGCCGTGTCGGTGCCCCCTCCACCATATTCCACCTCGGTCATATCGTCGGGAGTTTAGGCGAAGCCTGCGCGATGAGAGCATCATCATCGTCCACGCCGTCGTGCTGATGGAACTCATCCCGAAGCTTTGCTGGATCGGAGCCGGGATCGTCATCGAGCTGAGCGTGTGCTTAACTTCGGAGGTGCCGTGCTTGGTGCTTGGATCGGTCGATCGTGAAGGCGTCGACTACATCAACAGCGTTGTCATAGCGCTTCGCTTCACGGTCTCACGAGTGCGTGGACAACACTCTCCCCTCTCGTTGCTATGTCATCACCATGATCTTGCGTGTGCGTAGGAAAATTTTGAAATTACTACGTTCCCCAACACTTAAATAGAGAAAAGCGCTCCTGAGGACACATGGGAATTATCGTCAAGCTAGTTTTCATCACGCTCATATGATTCGCGTTCGTTACTTTCATAATTTGATATGTGGGTGAACCGGTGCTTGGGTACTGCCCTTTCTTGGACAAGCATCCCACTTATGATTAACCCCTATTGCAAGCATCCGCAACTACAAAAGAAGTATTAAGGTAAACCTAACCATAGCATGAAACATGTGGATCCAAATCAGCCCCTCACGAAGCAACACATAAACTAGGGTTTCAGCTTCTGTCACTCTAGCAACCCATCATCTACTTATTACTTCCCAATGCCTTCCTCTAGTCCCAAATAATGGTGAAGTGTCATGCGTCAACGTTCATATAACACCACTAGAGGATAGACAACATACATCTCATCAAAATATGGAACGAATACCAAATTTACATGACTACTAATAGCAAGACTTCACCCATGTCTTCAGGAACAAACGTAACTACTCACAAAGCATATTCATGTTCATAATCAGAGGGGTATTAATATGCATTAAGGATCTGAACATATGATCTTCCACCAAATAAACCAACTAGCATCAACTACAAGGAGTAATCAACACTACTAGCAACCCACAGGTACCAATCTGAGGTTTTGGTACAAAGATTGGATACAAGAGATGAACTAGGGTTTGAGAGGAGATGGTGTTGGTGAAGATGTTGATGGAGATTGAACCCCTCCCAATGAGAGGATCGTTGGTGATGACGATGGTGATGATTTCCCCCTCCGGGAAGTTTTCCTCTGAGAACAGCTCATGGAGCCCTAGATTAGTTCCGCCAAGGTTCGCCTGGTGGCGGAGTTTCATCTGTAAGCTTGCTTATGATTTTTCGAGGTAAAAGCCTTCAAATAGCAGAAGATGGCCACCGGAAGGCTGCCAGGAGGCGCGCCCAGGAGGTAGGGCGTGCCCCCACCCTCGTGGACGGTGGGTGGCCCCCCTCAGGTATTTCTTCGGCTCAATATTTTTTATTAATTCCAGAAATGACTTTCGTGGAGTTTTAGGACTTTTGGAGTTGTGCAGAATAGGTCTCCAATATTTGCTCCTTTTCCAGCCCAGAATCCCAGCTACTAGCATTCTCCCTCTTCATGTAAACCTTGTAAAATAAGAGAGAATAGGCATAAGTATTGTGACATAACGTGTAATAACAACCCATAATGCAATAAATATCGATATAAGAGCATGATGCAAAATGGACGTATCTGGGATGTAGCACTTCTCTGACCAAACCAGCTACCGGTGTCAAAACCGGCTGATCTCGGGTAGGGGGTCACGAACTGTGCGTCTAGGCGGATGGTAACAGGAGACAAGGGACACGATGTTTTTACCCAGGTTCGGGCCCTCTCGATGGAGGTAAAACCCTACTCCTGCTTGATTGATATTGATGATATGGGTAGTACAAGAGTGGATCTACCACGAGATCAAGGAGGCTAAACCCTAGAAGCTAGCCTATGGTATGATTGTTGTTGTGTCCTACAGACTAAAACCCTCAGGTTTATATAGACACCGGAGAGGGCTAGGGTTACACAGAGTCGGTTACAATGGTAGGAGATTTACATATCCGTATCGCCAAGCTTGCCTTCCACACCAAGGAAAGTCCCATCCGGACACGGGACGAAGTCTTCAATCTTGTATCTTCATAGTCTTGGAGTCCGGCCGATGATGATAGTTCGGCTATCCGGACACCCCCTAATCTGGGACTCTCTCAGTAGCCCCTGAACCAAGCTTCAATGACGATGAGTCCGGCGCGCATATTGTCTTCGGCATTGCAAGGCGGGTTCCTCCTCCGAATAATTCATAGAAGATTGTGAACACCAGGATAGTGTCTGGCTCTATAAAATAAATTCCACATACCACCGTAGAGAATAATATTTACACAAGTTCAATCTGCCGACGTATTTTGTGGCATGACGTCATACCACAACCAAGCTTTTACCCGAATCGTTTTTATTATACCACCTCAGCGCGTTTCAGCGAAGCGGTTTCCTTGGCACGTCTTGTCGAAGCAGAGATCGTGTTCCCCTTATTTCGGGATTCCCATCAATACGGACGTGGGTAACCCAACCGCCCCATTGATTGCGGCACTTGGGAGATAAGCGAGTTTTACCAGGCCGGTGGGGATGCATAGTTTCGTCCGCCCATATATAAGGGGATAAGGATCCACCTTTTTTACCTACACCCTCTTCCTCCTTTGCTTATCCATCTCCGCCCATATATAAGTGGATGGCCTCCTCCGTTACGGAGGGGCACATCAAGAAACTGCGCTGCGTCGGATATTTGTCCAGCGATATCACACACCGGCTCCCCGACGAGGGGCGGCTCATCCCCACCCCCAGGCCCCATGAGAGGGTGGTATTCCTTCCCCATTTCCTCTGCGGAATGGGCTTCCCACTCCACCCCTTTGTCCGGGGGCTCATGTTCTACTACGGCCTGGATTTCCATGATCTGGCCCCAAATTTCATCCTCAATATCTCAGCGTTTATCGTCGTGTGCAAGGCCTTCTTCTGCATCCAGCCCCACTTCGGCTTGTGGCTCAAGACCTTCAATGTCAAGCCGAAGGTTGTGAAGGGCAGCCAAGCGGAGTGCGGAGGCGCCATGGTGGGCAAAATGCCCAATGTCACTTGGCTCGAGGGTGCCTTCGTGGAATCCATTAGAGGGTGGCAATCGGGGTGGTTCTACATCACCGAGCCGCGTGACCCTAAATGGGCAGCGGCCCCCGAATTTAGATCTAGCATCCCCATGCAGCTCACCTCCTGGAAAGAGAAGGGCCTGCTATGGGGTAGTTCGGAAGAGCTGACCGGACTCCAGTCCTGTCTCCAGACCTTGGTGAACAAGAAGCTCAAGCTTGTCAATGTGATCCAGGTCATGCTCGTCCACCGAATTCTCCCCTGCCAGCAACGTGACTTCAATTTGTGGGAGTTTGATCCGGCACAGCACTGGACCTTGAGCGGGCTCTTTGAGACTACGTACAAAGATGCCTGGAGGGTGCTGTTCAAGGGCGCCGAAGCTCCCGCATCCGCTACCGAAGATCGCGAATTCAGCACGCAGCGTCCGGCTAGCGAGGTAAGCCATGTTATCCTTTATGGGACACTTGCTTTTCATGTTTTGACTTTATGCGGGATCTAAACTCCCAATACCTTTAACAGGCCTGGCAGGCAACATCCGGACAGGTTAACTGTCCGGCTCCCCTTCCAGAGGACCCAGCGGATGCCCGCTTGACAGGGCTGCTGGTCCCGGCACTTTACGTAGTGCCGGAGAAGAAAGCCAAGAAGAAGGCCACGGGAACCCGAAGGAGTTCCCGGCGTCAGGTGGTATCGGACTCATCGTCCGATGACTCCAAGGCGGACTCCTCCCACGAGGAAGAGGAGGAGGAGAAGAGGCCTCTCCCGGCGGGGGGAGAAGAAGAGGAAGGCCTCCCCAACAAGGGAGGCGAAGGGTCAGAAGGAAGGACCCTTCCCCGGACTATTCGCCAACATCGGCGATGGCGGAGGAGTGGCCCTCAAGGGCCAAGCCTGGCGAGATCGTAAGTATCCGGACTCCTAGATGATTTATAATTTTTCTTTTTGTCACATGGTGTCTTTCTAATGCCGCATACAACCATGTAGTCCGCCTAAGGGCGATCTTCCCGCTTTCGTCGGCGGGTCCTTGGGCACGTCGGATATGGATTCCTTGGACCGCCTCCACCCCGAGATCTTGACGACGCCGAGGTGGGATCTCGGAAGGACCCACCGGAGGAGGAGGCCCGGAGGTGCCGTGGGGCAACCTCCGGACTTTGCACGGACTCCGCACGGAACCTGTAGTGGTTCGGAGTTGGTGGGCGGCCCTTCGTCGAAGAAGGGCATATCTTTGTGACACGGCGGCCTCCGCCCAACCGAGGCGCCGATAACTTGCCGGAGGCGCTCAACAGTGCTTCTATCGAAGAAGAACACCGCCTTGTCATGAGTGCGGTGATTGAAGGTTCAGCTCGCCAAGAGCGGGCTGACCGAGGCTCGCAGCAACCTTCTAACGAGCTTTGAGGTAAGAATTTTAAGATATGTAATATAATACCGCATAGACAGTAGCCTCGATGCTCGGTTCGGTGTTGGAAACAAAAGCGGGTGAGGATCTAAAAGATATCTGTGAGTCTTAAAAATATGTCAATATGGGATTGTAGGCTGCTGCTGACCTCTGCCGCCATGGCTGGAGGTCAATGCTTTGAAGCAAAGCCTCGGCGGTTCGAGAGCGAGCTCGGCCGTGCAAGAAGCAGCTCGAGGACAAGGAAAGTGACTAACACCTTATTAAAGTTGTACCTTACAGAAAAGGATTTGGTTGCAAGAGGAATGACAAGGATAATGTGGGTACTCCAGGGGCCACGAACGAGGTGGCAACCACTGAAGGAGGCGGTGTCGTGGCGAGCATAATCGGCCATGAGCGAGCCGAGCGAGAGAAGCAGGAGGCGCAGTGGCGGAGGTGCAGCAAGAGCTCGGGTGCTCGTGGAAAAGCACGAGTTTGGAGCGTGACTCAAGACTTCGAGAGTCGAGCTTGCGTCGGCTCTTGAGAGTGCCAAAGCCGCTAAGGCCGATGCCCACAAGGCCCTCCAGAAATCGAGGATTTGAAGAAAATAGCGGCGGGTAAGGCATTCTTCATGCAAAGCAAGCATGTTAAAGTGAATTACTGTTACTTACCCGGTCGGAGCTCCCGGGAGCGTTCGCAGATCTGCCTGCAGCATGTCCGATCTTGCCGCTTTCTATAGGGCTGAGGAGGGAGCTCGGCGGAGAAGGTCTTCGGTCTCGATATCTTGAGGCGGACATCCAGTGCCCTTAGCGACCAGGTGAAGCAGCTGGTCGAGCTCCACAAGGTGGCGAACAGGCCATGAAGGGCCTCATAGTTGGTGTGGCCCAAGGAGGCCATGCACAGGAGCTACTTTGACTGGTCGCGGCGGCTGGTGGATGCTTGTCCATGGGTTGAAGTCATCAAGAACTCCGCTTTGCATTGAAGGTGCCTGTCGGGCCCTTGCCCGTGCTAAGGTGCACTGGGCAAGATGGATCCGAGAAGCTTGTGACGGACGCGCCACCGCTGGCAAGGAGTATCGCACACCGAGATGTATTACAAGGGTGTCTGAAGGGTGCCCGCATTATTGCGGGTGAGTGCTCCAAAGATGTAATATTTGAGTAGACTCACATTTTGTTATCTGTCTTGAAAACTTTGTTTGTATCGCTAAGCAACGCTTGTTAATTTAAAATATTACCTTACATGCGGCCGTTTATCAAATCGAGAGATGGCAAGTCGTAAACTTCAGCCCCAAGCCCACAGTCTTTGGGGTGTTCGGGATAAACTTGAGCGCTCTTGTTCCCATTTTTGGGTCCATCTAGGGAGGCGCTCAACACAAAGAACAAGGCAACCGAACTTATAATGCTTGAACACTCTCACTTAGCCATAGAATTCTATAATTTTAAATTTCGGCGAAGCCCCTAGTGTTCGGAAGGCCGAATTCGGGGCGCTAACCACGCCTGGGTCGGACAAAGCCGGTTCCTCGCTCTAAGCGGCATAAGTCTTTAGGGACTCGAAAAAACCTCTCGAACAGCGACCGGCTCTCGCCTCATCATGACAGTCAGTTTTAGCTTTCTCCACTGAGGCGCTCGCCCAGCTCAACTGGGGCGCAATCGCAATGGTTCTCCTAGCGCTACCTTAGCCGATACAACGGAACGTAAGGTACCAAAACATGGGAGCCGGGCAAACCCAACTATTGACCCAAGACATGATTCGGAGCCGATGCATATAATGCTATAAGTTCGGGGTGCCGCACTTGTGAAAGTGTTCGGACTTATCACACCATAATGTGGGGAACTTAAGCCCCTGGTGTATTTGGCCGTACCAAAGTGTACGGATGCAACATATCATAAATGAACATATGTATAAGAAAGGAATGCACTTATAAGCAAAAAAGTGATGCATTGTTTATTCAAGAAATACTGCCATGAATGCAGAACGATACAAATAGTGCGGTAAGCGAGGGATGGGATTATTAAACATGTCCCCCTCCAGGGGTAGGCTGCGGAATGGTGTATAAAATAGATTTAATGCTCGTAATGGAGACCACACGGATACTCGTTGTAGCCTTTCTCCTTCCCTGGCTGTTGCATCGTGAGTTCGGCAGGTCATCACGGACAGGCCTCCGTGAACGGAGTCTGTGGGTAGAAAAAATAAAAGGAAAAAAGATGACACACTTGGGAGCCCTGGTGTGGTTAAGCCGCGATACGGGCCTGCTGTGGTCGTGCCCTCCCCTATGCCCATGGTATCTCCAGAGCGTAATGATGTATGCAAAGGACCAGTCTTGCAATTTTGCAAGGGCTGGGGTTGGGGCCTTATTGCTACGCGTGCTCGGAACGTGCCAGGTGGTCTTGTTGTAGGTTACTCCGGTCGCGTTTAGCCATGTCCGGTCGCTTAACGGCCGGACTCGAGAATTGCCTTAAGAGGTTGCACTGTACTTCTGCCGCGAGAGCCGCTGTATGTTCCTCCGTTCGGAGAGAGAGTTCAGTGTTTCCATTGACCGTGATGACTCCTCGAGGGCCTGGCATCTTGAGCTTGAGGTATGCATAGTGCGGCACCGCGTTGAACTTTGCAAACGTGGACCGTCCGAGCAGAGCATGATAGCCGCTGCGGAACGGAACTATGTCGAAGATTAACTCCTCGCCGGAAGTTATCCGGGATCGAAGACCACTTCAAGTGTGGTGAGCACGCATAATTGGCCTCTACACGGTATGATGCCTTTGAAGGTCGTCTTTGTGGGTTTAATCCTTGAGGGTCTATGCCCATCTTGCGCCTTTGTATCTGATAAAGCAGGTTCAGACTCTTGCCGCCGTCCATCGGGACTCTGGTGAGGTGAAATCCATCGGCGATTGGGTCTAAAACCAATGCGCGAATCCGCCATGGTGGATCTTTGGTGGGGTGGTCCCTCGATCAAAAGTGATCGGGCGGGAGGACCATGGGTTGAAATGCGGGCGATCGGCTCCATCACGTATCGTCCACGAGTGCACTTCGCTCCCTCTTGGGTATGTGGGTTGCGTATATCATGTTCACCGTCCGCACTTGTGGGGGGAAACCCTTCTATCCTCTATTTTTCGGTGGTCGGGTCTCTTCCTCGTCATCGCTATGCAGCCCCTTGTCATTGTTTTTGGCAATTAACTTGCTGCTCGCTTGAATACCCAACAGTCCACGTTAGTGTGATTAGCTGGCTTTTCGGGGTGCCGTATATGGCACGGCGATCGAGTATTCGGTCCAAATTGGACGGACCCGGAGTAGTTCTTTTGAATGGCTTTTTTCGCTGACCGGGTTTGGAGCCTCTGAATCCAGCATTGACTGTCGTATCCTCAGTATCGTCGCTGTTAATGCGGCATTTGTGCTTGTTGCGACGCGACCTGCCGTTGCGGTCCTTGATATCCGAACTGCCAGAATTTTTGCTGAGGTTGTTGCTGCGAGCTAGCCAGTTGTCCTCTCCCGCGCAGAAGCGGGTCATGAGAGATGTGAGGGCTGCCATGGATTTCTGCTTTTCCTGTCCTAGGTTTTGGGCAAGCCACTCGTCGCGGATGTTATGTTTGAAGGCCGCGAGGGCCTCCGCATCTGGACAGTCGACGATTTGATTTTTCTTAGTTAAGAACCGTGTCGAATTATCCGCCGATTAAATCGGCTGCTGAATTATATGGCTTAGGTCGTCGTCTCGGTGATCGCACATACGCGTGCCTCGAAGTTATCAAGGAATGCGGCTTCGTGTCCTCCCAACACCCAATTGATTCTGGCGGCAAGCTGTTAAGCCAATGTCGAGCTGGTCCTTTAAGCTTGAGTGGGAGGTATTTGATGGCGTGAAGATCATCACCGCCGGCCATGTGGATGTGAAGGAGATAGTCTTCGATCCAAACCACGGGGTCTGTTGTGCCATCATAGGATTCAATATTCACGGGTTTAAACCCTTCGGCGATTTGATGATCCATTACTTCATCCGTGAAGCATAGTGGGTGTGCGGCGCCTCTGTATTGGGCTATATCACGACGTAGCTCAAACGAGCTTTGTCTACTGTGTTCGGCCCGGCCGTACTTGCCGTGTCCGGTGTGACGGTTGTCGTCGCATATCATGAGGCGCCCACGCGATCCGTAGATTGATCTTGATTGTCTTGCCTTATCCTCCAATATATCTCGCAAGTCCGGAGTGTTCCCCTGTGGCTTTGTGCTTTTCGAGCGGTGCTGGGGTACGGTTCTAGTGGGGGGCCTAGAGGCCTCTCTATCGTGGACACAAGGTGGTCGGTCGGCCGTATTGTGCGCTGGTGATGCAGGTTTATATGCCTCCTCCTCTAATCGGGGGAGCAGCTTGCGTTTGGGGTAGCTTTTGGAGGGGCGTTCGAGTTCATACTCTTCGGCCGCAAGGACTTCAGTCCATCTGTCGGCTAGCAGATCTTGATCAGCTCTAAGCTATTGCTGCTTTTTCTTGAGGCTGCTTGCCGTGGCCATGAGCCTGCGTTTAAAAGCGCTCTTGTTCGACGGGATCCTCGGGCAAGACAAATTAAGTAGCCGCGAGGCTTGCCTCGTCTCCGGAGGAGGCATGTAATTATCATCCTCTACCTCTTAAATGCGCCGCTCTCTCAAGAGGGCTGGCTTCTCAAATCCTCTGTGCTGAATCTTCTTTGGAGGGGTTGTCTTCGCACTATGCAGGGTGTTATTATCTCCGGCGCGGAATCTTCATTCTTCTTGTGGCGGGATTTAGAGCGGCGCACGACGCCGGCGCTTAGGCTGTTTCTTGGAGGGTCTTCCTCCGCTGTTCCTCGCCATTCCCATCCTTTGGGATATCCACCATGCATATGTCGATGACGAGGTGGCTTTCGGTGCCCAAGATGGCGCTGGTTCTTGGTCGCCTCTCCGGCATCGTCGTCCATACCGTCGATGTCTTCGGAGTCGAAGTCTAGCATGTCGGTTAAATCGTCGACAGTGGCTACTAAGTGGGTGGTGGGTGGGCTTTGAATTTATTCGTCGTCCGCATCCCAACCGTCCTGACCGTGATCCGGCCAGGGCTCTCCTGTTAACGAGAGGTACTTTAGCGAATTCAGGATGTCACCAAAAGGTGAGTGCTGAAAGATGTCCGCGGCGGTGAACTCCATGATCGGCGCCCAACCGGATTCGATTGGTAGGGGCGCGAGGGGTTCGGAGTCCGGAGAGGAGTCCGGAACCTCGGAGTCACAAGCTTCACAAGGGACAGGGTCAGTATTCGGCTCCATCGCCGTAGTGGTTGCAGCCCCCGAGGCGGTGTCTAGCCACCCGTCCTCGATCTGCGCGGCCGACTCCGAATTAAAGGTCGGAGCAGACTCGTGTGCGGCCTCTAGGGCTCTGTCCGGCAGCAGAGCTAAATCATGCCCATCGTGACAGTGCGGCGTGCTCGGCTGTGGCTCGAATACATCGAAGATCAAGTCTCCGCGGCTGTCAGCCGTGAAGTTTAGACTTCCAAATCTGACCTGACGGCCAGGGGCGTAGCTTTCGATCTGCTCCAGATGGCCAAGCGAATTGGCCCGCAGCGCAACGCCGCCGAATACAAAGATCTATCCGGGGATAAAAGTCTCACCCTGGACTGCGTCGTGGTTGTTGATGATCAAAGGAGCCATCGAGCCTATCAGTGACGACACAGAGGAACTCTCAATGAAAGCACCAATGTCGGTGTCAAAACCGGCGGATCTCAGGTAGGGGGTCCTGAACTGTGCGTCTAGGCGGATGGTAACAGAGACAAGGGACACGATGTTTTTACCTGTGTTCGGGCCCTCTCGATGGAGGTAAAACCCTACTCCTGCTTGATTGATATTGATGATATGGGTAGTACAAGAGTGGATCTACCACGAGATCAAGGAGGCTAAACCCTAGAAGCTAGCCTATGGTATGATTGTTGTTGTGTCCTACAGACTAAAACCTTCCGGTTTATATAGACACCGGAGAGGGCTAGGGTTACACAGAGTCGGTTACAATGGTAGGAGATTTACATATCCGTATCACCAAACTTGCCTTCCACGCCAAGGAAAGTCCCATCCGGACATGGGACGAAGTCTTCAATCTTGTATCTTCATAGTCTTGGTGTCCGGCCGATGATGATAGTTCGGCTATCCGGACACCCCCTAGTCCGGGACTCCCTCACCAGCTGTCTCAAGCTTCTTGATCTCTTCTGCAATAAACTGCTGCCTCTCCAAGGCCTACTTCCGGACTTTCTGCTTAACAGGTCTGGCGTGTGGGCAGACAGCAAGGTGGTGCTTGATTACGTCCCTGGGAACACTGGGGATATCATATGGTTGCCATGCAAACACGTCGATATTTGCCCGCAGGAAGGCAACAAGTGCACTTTCCTATTTGTCATTGAGGGTCACGCTAATAGTGAAAGTACCATCAATGCCAACCAGCCCTGCTGGGACCTTTTTCACTTGTGGAGCAGCAACCTTGGATCTCTTGTTGTTGGAAGTGTCGTGCACTTGGTGGGGGCACGCTTCCCGGACTCTTTGCTGGAGGTCCTACAATCCGTCTTCTTTCCTTTGTTTTCCTTGGCGGGAACTGCTGCCGTCGCTGCCTCTGCCGTGACCGCGTCCCGGTACATCTTGTCCACACAAATGATGGCATCTTTCTCATCTGACGGGATTGTGAGGACTCCTAGTGTCCCAGGTATCTTTAGGGTGTTGTAGGCATAGTGGGATGCCGCCATGAATTTAGCCAAGGCCGGGCGTACAAGGATCCCATTGTACAGCATGGGGAGGTCAACTACGTCAAATGCAATCTTCTCGGTCCGGTAGTTCAGTTCTCCCCCAAATGTTACCGGCAACGTGATCTTTCCCTTAGGATGACTCTTGCCGGGATTAACTCCTTGAAATGTGTCGGTAACCTCTAGCTCTTCCTATGCTATCTGAAGTTTGCTGATAATTGCTGGGGAAATCAGATTCAGTCCGGCCCCACCGTCCACCAGCATCTTCGTGACCTTGAGGTTGCGAATCATTGGAGAAACCAACAAAGGCAGACATCCTATCGCAGTGGTATGGCTAGGATGATCCTCTTCATCAAAGATGATGGGTGCACGGGATCATTTGAGCGGCTTCCGGGCCTCTGGCGCTGGTTGCACGACATTGACTTCTCATGCCCACCGCTTGAGTTGGCGATGGGAGGTGTGCAAAGATGCACCCCCATCAAGGCACATGGCGTCAGTGGCCTTTTGAAACTGTTTCTCACTGGTTTCCTCTTCATCCCCTTTGTTACTCTCATCATCATAGGCTTCCTTCTCCTAACCTTTGGCGGGTTTTGCTTTATTTCAAAAGGGTTTGCCGGTGCGATTTGCTTCACCTCGGTGTTGGGGAACGTGGCATGCAATTTCAAAAAAAATCCTACGATCACACAAGATCTATCTAGGGATGCATAGCAACAAGAGGAGGAGAGTGTGTCCATGTACCCTCGTAGACCGATAGCGGAAGCGTTAGTTAACGCGGTTGATGTAGTCAAACGTCTTCACGGTCCAACCGATCCAAGTACCGAACTTACAGTACCTCCGTGTTCAGCACATGTTCAGCATGATGACATCCCTCGAGCTGTTGATCTAGTAGAGGGTCGAGGGAGAGTTCCGTCAGCACGACGGCGTGGTGACAGTGTTGATGATGTGATCCGCGCAGGGCTTCGCCTAAGCACTATGATGCTATGACCGAGGTGGTAAACTGTGGAGGGGGGCACCACACACCGCAAAGAATAATTGATGTGCCTTTGGGGTACCCCATGCCCATGTATATAAGGAGGGAGGGAGGAGGCGGACGGCCTAGAGGGGGCGCTCCAAGGGGGGAGTCCTACTAGGACTCCCAGTCCTAGTAGGATTCCTCGTTCCTTTCAGGAGTAGGAGAAGGGGGAAGGGAGAGAGAGAGGGAGAAGGAAAAGGGGGGTCGCGCCCCCTCCCCTAGTCCAATTCGGTTTGGCTAGGGGGGGGGGGCGCCACCTCCTGGCCGCTGGCCTCCTCTTTCCACTAAGGCCCATGAAGGCCCAATACTCTCCCGGGGGGTTCCGGTAACCTCCCGATACTCCAAAAAAATGTCTGAACCTATACGAAACCTTTCTGGTGTCCAAACATAACCTTTAAATATATCAATCTTTATGTATCGACCATTTCGAGACTCCTCGTCATGTCCGCGATCTCATCCGGGACTCCGAACAAACTTCGGTCATCAAAAACACATAACTCATAATACAAATTGTCATCGAACGTTAAGCGTGCGAACCCTACGAGTTTGAGAACTATGTATACATGATCGAGAAACATCTCCGATCAATAACCAATAGTGGAACCTGGATACTCATATTGTATCCTACATATTCTGTGAAGATCTTTATCGGTCAAACCGCACAATAACATACATTGTTCCCTTTGTCATCGGTATGTTACTTACCCGAGATTCGATCGTTGGTATCATCATACCTAGTTCAATCTCATTACCGGCAAGTCTCTTTACTCGTTCCGTAATGCTTCATCCCGTAACTAACTCATTAGTCACATTGCTTGCAAGGCTTATAGTGATGAGCATGGCCGAGAGGGCCCAGAGATACCTCTCCAATACACGGAGTGACAAATCCTATTCTTGATCTATGCCAACCCAACAAACACCTTCGGAGACACCTATAGAGCATCTTTATAATCACGCAGTTACGTTGTGACATTTGATAGCACACAAGGTGTTCCTCCGGTATTCGGGAGTTGCATAATCTCATAGTGAGAGGAACATGTATAAGTCATGAAGAAAGTAGTAGCAATAAAACTGTAAGATCATAATGCTAAGCTGACGGATGGGTCTTATCCATCACATCATTCTCCTAATGATGTGATCCCGTTCATCAAATGACAACACATGTCTATGGTTAGGAAACATAACCAGCTTTGATTAACGAGCTAGTCAAGTAGAGGCATACTAGGGACACTATGTATTGTCTATGTATTCACACATCTACTAAGTTTCCGGTTAATACAATTCTAGCATGAATAATAAACATTTATCATGATATAAGGAAATATAAATAACAACTTTATTATTGCCTCTAGGGCATATTTCCTTCACTCAGCCCTTACCACCAGCGACATTCTGACCCTTTTCCTTATCACGCTTCTCATATTCTGCTCTCTATCTCTTGACCAACTGCTCAACCTAATAGCACTCCCGAAGGTCGTGGCCTTTGGTCCGGTGGTCATCGCCCTTCCCGGCCCTCTCGGCAGCCGCAGCTTCCCGGCAATCAGCGCACACAGCAACCTCTTTGCCGGGGGCCTCAGCCTTGGCGATCTTGCCGGTACTTGGGGTGCCTGACCCTTCAACACTCAATATTGCCTTATCTCTTTGCTTCTTACTGCGCTTGTTGCCCTTCTTCTACCTAGTGGACTCATCATCATCCTCTGAATCAACATTGATGCAATCTTCCTCTCCGGGCAACTTCCTTCCTTCCTTCATCCGAGCACACTTATCCACTAGGCTATACAGCTCCTTCACAGTCTTGGGCAACCACATGTCCATATTAGAACGGATTCGCTGATAGCACACATTGGACTAGAAGGCAGCTATCACCGCTGCCGAATGGATATTTGGAATATTTATATGAACTTTGTTGAATCTCTGTAAATACTTACAAAGGGTTTCTCCTTCCTTCTGTTGGAGAAGCTGCAGATCGCTAGGGCGGCCCGGCTCCTGGTGGCCACCGGTGAAAGCGCTGATGAACTCGTGGCACAGGTCTCCCCATGACAAAATAGAGTTTTTCGGCAGGTGCATCAGCCAAGACCTCACACTGGACTTGAGGGCCAATGGGAAGTAGTTAGCGAACACCTTCTCATCTCTTCCCCCAGCAGCCTGAACAACGATGGTGTAGATGCTCAGGAACTCTGCCGGGTTCAGCCTCCCATCATACTTCTCAGGTATCTTTGGCTTGAACGTGCGAACGATGGCCAACAGACTTGCAGCAGCTCACGGGTGAAGGCAGGGCAGCCAACCTTGAAGGGCAGGGGCCGCCAACATCGAGCACGGGCTTGTCGACGTCGGGGCCATCGCGCCCGCTGGCTCGGAGGAGGTCGCTGTGGCGCTGCTCAACGATGCACGCTTCTCCTCTCCGCCTATCTTCCGGGGTTCGTTGTTGGCTTGGACGTGCTGGAGGATCAGAGGATGCCATCGAGACGTCATCGGGGTCTTGATTTGGTCGCGCCCGTGCTGGCTGCCGTGGCGGGGACTTCACCGCGTGGATGGCTCCCTCCATACGGGCAGCAGCATGGGCCGTTGCCGTTCCTTGGGGAGGTCGCGACGGGGCGGCTCGTCGTGAGCCGTCGGCTTTGGCGAAACCGAGCAAACTTTGGATGTTGGCATGCCATTCGTCCATCTGCTCGGCCACTGGTGGAAACCTCAGTAGCAGTTCAGCCTGCGCCATGGCCTCTGAGGCTGTGCTTGGCATAGATGATGATGAAGTCGATCGCGCCGTCGCTCGGCTCTTGACGGAGCCAGTGGTGGCGGCACTGCGCCCTCGCTGTTACGGTGCAACCACCTGGGTGGCAGGGTGGTGAGGCAGAGGCACTCTAGGGCCATCAGCTTCGTTGGGCGCATCAGCTCAGTCGACCCGCCCGGGGGAAAGCGCACGCGCAGCGGTCACGCCTGCGGCAGAGGTGGCCGGAGGGTGGCGGTTCGCCTAGACCGAGCACCATCGTTGTGGGTGTGTCCGTCGGCGAGCGGAGTACGGCCATTGAGGTGTTGCTGATGTTGCTCTCCTTCGGTGTTTCCTGCTCCTGCATCGTCCAAGGGGGAAGGGGTGGCGGTGCCGCCTGCTCCGACAACATCCCCAGCAGCGTTCGCATCCTCGTGCGTCTCCGTGCCTCCCGCAGTGTTGGAGGCCGTGGGCGGCGGGGCCTTTGAAGTGGATGGATGAGCGAAAGAAGCAGGTTTCTTCTTAGGCACCATGGTCGATGGCACGGTCGAAGATGCAGATGGCGATGAAGATGACGCACTGCTAACGTCTTCAGGTTCGTACAAGCAATCCCCACCTGGCTCTCCAAATATGTCGCGGGAAACCACGGCCACCTATGGGGCCAGGGCGGCCCCTGGCTGGTTCGGCAGGGGAGAGTCGCATTGCACAAAGAGCAACCAATGTAGGGCAGCACAACAGAGATCACACTGGCAGTTTTACCCAGGTTCGGGCCCTCGTGAGGCGTAAAACCCTACTCGTGCTTTGGTTGATTGATGGTGGAAAAGTGGTGATGGAGCATAGTACACTTGCCCGGCAAGGGTTGCCTCAAGGCAGCAGTGGCTATGCGCGTACGAGGGTGCGAGTGATCTAACTTTCCAACCCCTCAAACTGTTGCCATGGGCCTCCTTTTATAGGTCAAGGGGTCACCACAATGGCAAATTAGTCATTAGACACTGATATGATAGCAAATAGTGCTATCATACCTAAGTCTGCGGGCTGACAGCATGCATTTAATGCACCGCTTAGCGTCATGTCGTTGGTTGCCCGGCAAGGCTTGCCGGGCTATCTTGTCAGCTCCATGTGTGCTTGTCTGACACGTCTTAAGACGGGTGTCATTTGTGGGTTTTGTTGGCAGGAAGTGACCGCCATGTGGCGAATGGTTGCCACTTAATCACCCCGCGGCTTGACACCGCACTGATCGTCGACGTGGGTTGTAGTGGAGCGGTCGGTGGGGTGACCTGGCCTCCACGAGTCCCGGCAGGCACTGCCGGGACGCCTTGGTCATCTTCTTCTAGGGGTGGCCTCGCCCCTTACTGGGCTCGCCTGCCCGACAAGGGAGGCTTCTTTCTTGATGATATCTAGCTTCTCTGACTTGGCCTTGGTCCTTTCTGATCTGCTTATTGATGCTTCGAATCTCTTGGTCTCTTGTTCATCTTGGTCTGAGGCTTCACTCTTTATCTTGTGCATGTGCACAATCGGAGTGACAAGCCCAGGGTCTGTTGCACTGACACCTTTATCGCGTTGGGTGCAAATTGTTTGATTGTTTGTGCAGGTCTTGGTGATTTGTGCATTGTCTCCTACTTGATTGATACCTTGGTTCTCTAACTGAGGGCAATACTTATCTTTAATTTGCTGCATCACGCTTTCCTCTTCAAGGAAAAAACAACGCAAGCTCAAGAAGTAGCAGGTGACATCGTTCCTGGCAAAGGGCCTTGGCGGGGACTAATACCAGACTAGAGAAGCCGCTCTTCGTGAGATCAAAGAGCGGATTAAGAAGACCAAGGCTTGGAGCAAAGCTATAAAATCCAGAATAGAAGCGACCAACCCCGGCAAGACCCAGCAAGCCCATCGAGCACATACTTGCTGCCAAACCCCAGCGTTCCACCTCTTTGTCAGCTGGTCGCTGATCAGTGAGGTGTGGAGCCCACAGGTGGTTAGCTGGAGACAGTCCATACGTGTCGGCTTGCTGGGAGGGAAGATTACCTTTATTGACACCCGTCCTAATGGCGTGTTAAGCTAATAGGAGGTAGTTGAGCAAGCGGTGCGGTAGCCTTTCCAGGACTCCTCCTCCACATGACACCTAGCAGTGCATTTAATGCATTTTTGTCCTAACTAGCAGAGTTAGCTATGATAGTTCTGTATCAGCCTAATCACCCTGTAATGACCTTTTTGCCACTGTGATAACCCCTTAAGCTATAAAAGGAGGGCCAAGGCAACTGTTATAGGTTTTCAAACCCTTTCGAACCTTCACGCATAGGAATTCATGCAGCTGCCCTCCCCTAGCGACTTGCCGAAGAAGAGTGCTTCATGTACTTTCTTCCACCTTCACCCGATACACCAAAGCAGGAGTAGGGTTTTACGCTTCTCAGCAGCCCGACCCTGGGGGAAACCGTGGCGCTCCTCATTGCCCTTGCTCTTTGCGTTGACTGCTCCCCTTGCCGAACCAGTAAAGGGGTTGTCCTGCCCCATAGATCGTTAGCTCCACGCCGACATCTTTGGCGCGCTAGGTAGGGGCAAGCATTGGCATGAATCAAGATAGTGAGCAGCGCATCAACTTCATCGAGTTCAATATCTTCTTCATCACCCATGGCGCCCAAGAAGGAGAGCTCCATGACTGCTAAATCTTTCGTCATCCAAGTCTCCATCGCACTCGCCTATAGATGGCATGGGTGGCGCCTCTGCGGGCAACGCGAATGCCATAGGGGGGCGGCCGACACAGAGGATGTGGTCTATGTGCCCGCCGCGGTGGGAGCGGGCGATGAAGGCGCCGAAATTGGACAATTTACTCAACCCTCTGGCAAAGATAGTAGCAGTGGTGCAGGAAGAACACCTTTCACCTCCTCTGCATCTCGGTGGTGTGGCCACTAGAGTAGCCGCGACCAGCCGGACGGAGGGGCTGCGACCACCATTCTATGGCAGCATTACTGCACAACACCCGGACGAGCATTGGGGGTGGGAGTTGCCCCGACAACAAGATGTGCATGGGTGATCCAACCGTCGACAAACCCGCGCCCGACAGCGCGGATGACCACCTTGCAAGGTTGGACCCTCGACAGCATCGTGGACTGCGGCAAATCTAGTGGGTTTCCGCCTAAGCCCGCGAGGCAGAATTGTTGCGGGAGCACTGTGCGACTCTTGATCTTGCGTTGGTTTTTCTCTTGAAGAGAAAAGGGTGATGTAGCAAAGTAGAGATAAGTATTTCCCTCAGTTTGAGAACCAAGGTATCAATCCGGTGTGAGGTACGAACAAGTCTCCAATCTATGCACCTGCACAAACAATCAAACACTTGCACCCAAAGTGATAAAGGGGTTGTCAATCCCTTCATGGTCACTGTTGGGAAACGTAGTAATTTCAAAAAATTCCTACGACACGCAAGATCATGGTGATTCATAGCAACGAGGGGGGAGAGTGTTGTCCATGTACCCTCGTAGACCGAAAGCGGAAGCGTTAGAACAACGCCGTTGATGTAGTCGTACATCTTCACGGCCCGACCGATCAAGCACCGAAACTACGACACTTCCGAGTTCTAGCACACGTTCAGCTCGATGACGTCCCTCGAACTCCGATCCAGCCGAGTGTCGAGGGAGAGTTCCGTCAGCACGACAGCGTGGTGACGATCTTGATGTTCTACCGTCGCAGGGCTTCGCCTAAGCACCGCTACAATATTATCGAAGAGGACTATGGTGGAGGGGGGCACCGCACACGGCTAAGAGATCAAGAGATCAATCGTTGTTTCTATGGGGTGCCCCATGCCCCCGTATATGAAGGAGATAGGGGGGGAGGTGGCCGGCCAAAGAGGAGGGCGTGCCAAGGGGGGAGTCCTACTCCCACCGGGAGTAGGACTCCTCCTTTCCTAGTAGGAGTAGGAGAGAAGGAAGGGGAAGAGAGAAGGGAAGGAAGGAGGGGGCGCAGCTCCTCCCCCTAGTCCAATTCGGACTAGGCCTTAGGGGGTGCGCAGCCTGCCCTAGGCAGCCCCTCTCTCTTTCCCGTATGGCCCAATAAGGCCCAATACTTCTCCCTGGCGAATTCCCGTAACTCTCCGGTACTCCAATAAATACCCGAATCACTCGAAACCTTTCCGAAGTCCGAATATAGTCGTCCAATATATCGATCTTTACGTCTCGACCATTTTGAGACTCCTCGTCATGTCCCCGATCTCATACGGGACTCCGAACTCCTTCGGTACATCAAAACTCATAAACTCATAATATAACTGTCATCGAAACCTTAAGTCTGCGGACCCTACGGGTTCGAGAACTATGTAGACATGACCGAGACACGTTTCCGGTCAATAACAAATAGCGGAACCTGGATGCTCATATTGGCTCCTACATATTCTATGAAGATCTTTATCGGTCAAACCGCATAACAACATACGTTGTTCCCTTTCTCATCGGTATGTTACTTGCCCGAGATTCGACCGTCGGTATCTCAATACCAAGTTCAATCTCGTTACCGGCAAGTCTCTTTACTCGTTATGTAATGCATCATCCCGCAACTAACTCATTAGCCACATTGCTTGCAAGGCTTATAGTGATGTGCATTACCGAGAGGGCCCAGAGATACCTCTTCGACAATCGGAGTGACAAATCCTAATCTCGAAATACGTCAACTCAACATATACCTTCGGAGACACCTGTAGAGCTCCTTTATAATCACCTAGTTATGTTGTGACGTTTGATAGCACACAAAGTGTTCCTCCAGTAAACGGGAGTTGCATAATCTCATAGTCATAGGAACATGTATAAGTCATGAAGAAAGCAATAGCAACATACTAAACGATCAAGTGCTAAGCTAACGGAATGGGTCAAGTCAATCACATCATTCTTCTAATGATGTGATCCCGTTAATCAAATCACAACTCATGTCTATGGCTAGGAAACAAAACCATCTTTAATCAATAAGCTAGTCAAATAGAGGCATACTAGTGACACTATGTTTGTCTATGTATTCACACATGTATTATGTTTCCGGTTAATACAATTCTAGCATGAATAATAAACATTTATCATGAAATAAGGAAATAAATAATACATTTATTATTGCCTTTAGGGCATATTTCCTTCAGTCTCCCACTTGCACTAGAGTCAATAATCTAGTTCACATCGCCATGTGATTTAACACCAATATTCATATCTGTATATGATTAACACCCATAGTTCACATCGTCATGTGACCAACACCCAAAGGGTTTACTAGAGTCAATAATCTAGTTCACATCGCTACGTGATTAACACCCAAAGAGTACTAAGGTGTGATCATGTTTTGCTTGTGAAAGAAGCTTAGTCAATGGGTCTGTCACATTCAGAGCCGTATGTATTTTGCAAATATTCTATGTCTACAATACTCTTCACGGAGCTACTCTAGCTAATTGCTCCCACTTTCAATATGTATCCAGATTGAGACTTAGAGTCATCTGGATCGGTGTGAAATCTTGCACCGATGTAACTCTTTATGACGGGCTCTTTTATCACCTCCATAATCGAGAAATATTTCTTTAGTCCTCACTAAGGATATTCTTGACCAATGTCCAGTGATCTACTCCTAGATCACTATTGTACTCCCTTGCCAAATTCAGAGCAAGGTATACAATAGGTCTGGTACATAACATAGCATACTTTATAGAACCTATGACTAAGGCATAGGGTATGACTTTCATTCTCTTTTTATTTTCTGCCGTGGTCGGGATTTGAGTCTTACTCAATTTCACACCTTTGCAACACAGGCAAGAACTCTTTCTTTGACCGTTCCATTTTGAACTATTCCAAATCTTGACAAGGTATGTACTTATTGAAAAACTTATCAAGCGTCTTGATCTATCTCAATAGATCTTGATGCTCAATATGTAAGTAGCTTTACTAAGGTCTTTCTTTTAAAGAACTCCTTTCAAATACTCCTTTATGCTTTCTAGAAAAATTCTACATCATTTCTGATCAACAATATGTTACTCACATATATTTATCAGAAAGGCGGTAGTGCTCCCACTCACTTTATTGTAAATACAGGCTTCACCGCAAATCTATATAAAACTATATGCTTTGATCAACTTATCAAAGCGTATATTCCAACTCTGAGATGCTTGCACCAGTCCATAGATGGATTGCTGGAGCTTGCACATTTCGTTGGCACCTTTAGGATTGACAAAACCTTCTAGTTGCATCATATACAACTTTTCTTTTAAGAAAACCATTAAGGAATGCAGTTTTGACATCCATTTGCCAGATTTCATAAAATGTGGCAATTGCTAACATGATTCGGACAGACTTAAGCATCGCTACAGTTGAGAAAATCTCATTGTAGTCAACACTTTGAACTTGTCGAAAACCTTTTTGCGATAAGTCGAGCTTTGTAGATAGTGACACTACTGTCGTGGATTTGTCACGGCAGATGTCCTTGTGAAAGGACTTAGTCGTGGAGCCATCGCTACGGGTTAACTTGAAGGGGTTAAAGCGGACACAAAGACACAAGGGTTTATACTAGTTCGGCCCCTTCGATGAAGGTAAAAGCCTACGTCTAGTTGTGATGGGATTGATGTGGTTTCGATGACTAGGGAGCAAACAAGCTTCGCCTAGGCCTCGAGTTGTTGTTGTCTGTCCTTGAACCGCCGCCGGGTCGTCCCCTTATATACACGGGTGACGCCCGTCGGTCCACAGAGTCCCACACCGGTTCATATTCGTATCCCGGTTGGTCTCTCTCAATTCCTAACTTACAATGCAAGTTTACATATCAAGCCGGTTTACGGCTACAGGTTCTAAACCGACTACAGGCCTTGGGCCTTCATCTGCTTAATCACCTTTAAACTACTAATGAAGCTAACCCGGCCCAGGTAGGCCGGTTCACGCCCAGTGGTAATATCCCCAACATTAGGCCCCAGATTGATTTGAACTGGTTCATGTCAATCCTTCACAAAAATCTGTCTTCAACATCTTCTGGTAATTGGTAAACCGCCCTGTCGTCATCATCTCTGGTTGTTGTAAACCGGCATAACGTCATCACTAAGTTAACATTTATGACGCCTTCTTTCATTAATAGATCTGCGATACCCAAAGCAGCAGCTCCACTTCCGAATTTTGTGGCTCCTGGATTCGCACGCCTGACACACGTCCTTTGCCTTATAAATAGGACCGAAGGGTCATTTCCTTTTCTCCCCTTCGTCTCTTTCTCTTCGTCTTCCTCACATCGCCAGCCTCGAAGCTCCGCCGCCGCCGTTGACCTCTGCACCGTCTTGGGCCGCTGCATCAACCTGAACGCACCAGAGCACCGCGGCAGCCTTCCGTGTCTCCCTCGATTCTGGTAAGCCTTCTGTTCTTCTTAACATAGATCTGTTCTAGGGTTTCGTGTTCTCGCCGTGTTCATCACTTGTTCATGCTCGTAACCAGACTCCTGGATAGATCTGTGAAACCTTGCTCTAACTAGCAGTAGCTTTTTAGCATCCGCCTGTAGTTTCACGCTCAAGTCTATAGATCTCATCCACATACCTGCCCATTGATTTACTTCCGTTCTGCTTTACCTTTTGAATATTTTTTGTTTTTCTGAACTTGCTTCAGATCCATTGCTGCAATAAGACCTTATGAAACCTGTTTCTGCATACTTAGCCATCCGCAACCTCAATTGCTTTCAATGTTTAGATCAGGAGGTTTAACTTAATATAGAAAAAGTTAACAAACCGGTATATACCATTAGTCCCCTTGTTGAACCGCCAGAACTCTTTAGCCATATGAGGCCACTTCATAGAAATCCGGTTTAAATATACTGCCTCCGGTTTAGCATTGTTCATACCAGCGCCTTCTTTTATCCAACATATTCTTGAACCGGAATCACCTGTTTCTTGTAGATCTCACCATGGCCAAACAAGTATATGAGTGCAACTGGGTTCCTTCTCGTGTCACAGAAACTCAGTTGGATAATTTAGTCTCGATCGGCACTTTAGACAGCAAAGAGACTATCCACTGGAGGGTTCCTGGTGATGAATGTCCTCCCACACCTCAAGAGGGAGAGGTTATGATCTTTGCGGTTCATTTAGCCCGGGGCTTCAAACCGCCCGGCTCTAAATTTTACCAGGATGTGTTAGCCAATTTTCAACTCCGCCCGCAAGATACTGGCCCCAACTCTGTTACCAACTTATGTCACTTCCAAGTGCTCGTGGAGGTATACCTTCAAGAGGAACCTCTGCTTGAATTGTTCGAGATGCTTCCACTTAAACCGCCGCATGTAATTCATCGACGGTCCCAATACCGAATTGGGCGGTATGGCAATTCAGAAAAGGAAAGAAATCACTTATCCCCATGCCAGACTACACAGTCACCCCAAGGAGTGGAATGCAACATGGTTTTACTGCAAAGATACTTCCCCTGATGATGAAAATCCTTTGCCTGGCTTTCGTCCGGAGTGGCTCAGCAATACACACCCCTTCCCACAAAGGTTAAGTGCCAAGGAGAGGAGTAAATACGCTCTGCAATTATCCAAGCTCCGAGCCTTCATGGCCAACGGTTTAACAGGAGTAGATCTCGCACGCTGTTGGATATCATGGAGCATACTGCCTCTTAGCCGACGCTCCGGTTTAATGTGCAAGTATACTGGTAGCGTTGATGACCCACTCCGACACACCAACATCCAGCTCTCCGATGATGAAGTCACAGAGGCTGTGAAGAAAATGTTGAATGAACCGGAACACCTCTGCGCTCAAACCGGCCTGCTCCCTTTCTGTGCTACGAACAAACCGCCAGCTGTAAGATTTTGATTGTACTTTTTACTGAACCTGTTATTGCTATCTCTGTCTGACATCAATTGCTGCTTAACCAGGGTGATAATCCGTTTTGGAGCAAAAAGCTTCCGCAAGACAAACCGGAGAAAACAGAACGGTCAACCCGGCCAAAGACCAAGGTTATCAAGAAGCCTGCTAAAAAGAGGAAAACCACTGCTTCATCTCATCCGGTTGTTGATGATGATGTGGGTAACTCGGACCTTGAGGTAGAACTTGATTCACTAGGCTTACTTTTTACACGCCTTATTGATGATGATACTTGTCGAGACGACGCCAAGCCGAGAATGCTGATGTTGCCGAGGTAACTATTCTCTCTTCAATTCAGATCCTTTGCCTTTGCCAAAATTTCGCCAGGCAAACCGGAAAGTTAAATTTTCTCATCCTCTTGCTTACTTGGATCCCAAATTTCTTATGAAGACTCGGCAACATGAAGCTCGCCAAGACAACCCGCAGACGCCGTGTAGTTACCTCCGCCGGTTTACCAAATAGTCCGGTTCGAAAACGCTGCTCCGAGGTCTCCAACCTTTTTATTAATTTATATCCTAAAGCGGGTTTCATCCGTCAACCTCTTAATCCGTCCAACTCCGATTATCAGGTTACTTCTCATTCTTCCTCTGGTGAATCATCGGCCACTCAGCTGCCGCCACTGAAAACGGTTCTTGGGTAAGCTAGGCTGAACATATGCTTCTGGTATACTGTGTTATAACTTATGCTGTTCCTTGACTCTTTGTTTCTCTTTCAGGGCTAAACCTAAACCGAGCAAGAAAGCCCGCCTGGATAAAGCGGCCGAGGAAGATGTCGCCCCTGAATAGGATAAAGCACCAGATCTTGAAGCGTTCGTTCATGAGGATATTCCCAATGATCCTCCCTTGCAAGATGATGCTATTCCTGAAAAAAGGCCTATCAATACTCCAGTCCCTGTTGACCAGCCTGCCAGCTCCGTCCGGATTGAAAGATCCCACAGTCCTTCAAGACCTGCTGATAAACCGATCGCGCCAACGCAAACCGGTGAGTCCAAGGATGATGACGTTGTAATTACTGGCGTAGGTCGCTTTGAACCAGGGAATCATGTTGCTTTAGCCAAGCATACTGTGAAAGAAGATTTTTCTGCCATGAACCAAGGTAAATGGGATGTTGATCTGGAAACATATGCTGCTCTGAGTGCCCAAGATCTTCATTCTGGTTACTTGAACCGGCTATATACTAGTCGTGACTGTGAAGCTGGTCTGGTAAAGATGATGAGAGATAAATTTGAGGTAACTTCCTTATGCTTCTTCTTTCTTTAATTACTGCCACTGTATTAATCCTCCTAGCCCCCAAGGGCCGGTTTGTAACCTTCTTCAAACCGGGACTTGAATATAGTCCTCAATACTTTGAAATCCATCAATGTAGCCCCCAAGGGCCGGTTCAACTTAGTATAGTTAAACCGGGACTCCAATAAAGATTCTAACATCAGAACATAACTGAGCAAATAGCCATTAGCCCCCAAGTGCCAAGTGGAATACCTGTATTGAGCTTGGGACTTTGCGATTTAGTAATAGATGAAGATTGAAGGTGCATTAGCCCCCAAGTATCAAGCGTATAACTTGTTATGTGGTTGGTACTTCAAATTCTTGTACCGTTTGTTTAAAGCCAAGCACTGTCTTTATGCAGGGCTGAAGTGAGGATCAAAGAGAACCAGATTACTGATCTGCAGGAAACTTTGAAAACCCAACAAGCCGAAACCGACAAGGCAAGGGAAGAATTAACCAGCGCTTTGAGCATCACAGAACTGTAACGCCCCAAGACCGGAGCTTCAGATGCCTTCCAGCTACTCCGAGTTTTGTCGTGTGATTTGTTTTATTTTTGCATTGCATCATGTCATCATGCCATCTTGTGTTGCATCTGGGTCATATCAAGTATAGCTTCGTGCTTGCCGTGTTGCATTTTTGTCATTCATGTTGTTTCTATGAGCATCTTGTGCGTACCCTTGTCACCTCTTCAAACCATTGCACCTTCACTTCTCCTTCCTTCCCTTTTCTTACATTCTTGCAAGTGACACTTTGCCTCCACCAAAAATGCTCATCTTTTCCCCAAAATTCTAACACCGTGTACCTAGCCTCTCTGCCAAATTTCATCTCTTTTGGAATTGTTTTGGTTAAGGTTTAAAATGGTTCAAGTTTGAATTTAATTCAAACTTGAATTATTTTACGTCCTTTATAAATCTCCAAACTAAATTTTATTAAATAGTCGGCATGCTCAGGATCATGAGAATATTTTTTATATTTCTCTAGCTCCTCTTCTTTTCCCCCCTCTGGTTTTCCTTTTGTTTTCTGTCTGAAGAAAAACGAAAAAGGAAGCAGAGCAGCCCTGCAGCCCAGCAGCCACACCAACCGCGCCGGCCTCTAAGGCCCATCTGCGGCATGACCAGGCCGGCCCAGTCACCCAACCGGCCTCTCAGGCCCAGCCGAACCCCCAGCCGACCTAACCCTAGCCGATCGAGACCCCTGCCCGATCCCCCATCTCCCTCGATCCCCTCCTGCTTCCCTCACGCCGTCACCACGCAGAGATGCGCCTCGCCCGATCCCTCATGCCTTCTTCTCCTCGTCTCCCTCCTCGCGCCAGAAGGGCTTCGCTCGATCCCCAGGCGCAGCCCTCGATACCCGCAGCCCTCCTCGCTCGACCCCATCACGAGACCATCCCGTCGGCCACAGCCCGCACCGCCCGGCGCTTCGCCTCCCAGCCTCGCCGCCCGGCGCCACTCCTCCTTTTGCGCCCTGCGCCTCAGCGCCAGAACCCGCCGCCTCGCGCCTCCACCTCGACGCCGCCCGTCTCCGCTCGCCGCGCCTGCCTCCCCTCCGCTTCTCTCGCCGCCGCCGGCAGCAGCGATTTTCTTTGCATCCTCTCGCCCGCTGCCCATGAGGCCATCAAGAACTCCGCGGCCCCGTGCCCCTCCTCCGCCTTCGCCATCCTCCCCTGCGCCCGCCCGATCCCTCCTGCTCCGCTGGCCTGGTCCGCCTTGCCGCCATGGCTTCTGCCTCCTCTCGTCTGCGCGGACGAATGCGGAGGAGCCGGACATGTCCGTCTAGTCAGCCCCCGGCCCGGTCTGGACCCATGCCTTCAACCGCAGCATGCTTCGTTGGGTTGTCTCCGCAAGGCTCCGGTTCGAATCACTACCAAGGTCAAGACCATCCCCGGGCAGGACCTCATGTTCGACTACATTCGTCGTGGATTTCGTCAAGTACCACTTCGGTTCGGCAAGACCACCAAGTTCGACTACGTGTGACATCGAGTACGACTCCACACGGCGATGCGTCAAGTACCACTACGCCCGAAGACGTTGAAACGCCAAGTACGACTACATCGCGGTGATACGTGAACGACTACACGGCTACGACAAGTGTACCTCTACACCCGTGGATTTCACCAAGTACCCCGACGTCGCGTGTACCACTACCGTCGACCTGAACATCTACGAAAACGTGTACCGCTACCGCCGCCGCCGTGTACCACTACTTCAACTACCGTCGACCCTCGAAGACCCTGTGGACCCCGAACATCCACGGGACATGAACAACTGCTTCCCACTATGAAACGTGTACAACTACTTCCACGACGTCCGTGAACCACTACTTCCACTACGACCGTCCCGTGAACGACTACTTCCTCTACACCGCATCGAACTCGATCCGCCCCGAGACGCACGCTTCGAAGGTATAACCCGAGACGACCGCGATGAGATGCCCTGGCATGTATGATATGCACTGCTTGCACCGTGTCCGAATTGTCACGCGTTTCCTTGCCACTAATCCGTGGGAACCCGGTTGCCGGGATCATTCCACTATCTTTCGCATGTTCCGCACGCTCCCGTCGCCTTTCTTTTGCACCGATATCTCAATGAGTTATCGGATCATCGGAATGTTGCCGTGGCACCATTTCCTTTTCGCCGCCGTGACACCCTTTTCGTTTCGCCGCCGTGGCACCCTTTTTTGTTCCGCCATGGCGACAAATGCTTCATAACATGCTCTTGTCAACATGTTCATAAATTGCATAATACTTGCATATGTCATCCGCATCATGATAACAACAATTAAAATGTGTAAAATTGTTGTTGCATTAAATTGCTAAATGCATATGGGGATTTACCGGATTTGTTGTTTTTATATCCGGCCCCATTTAAATTGTTTAGATGGTATAGTGTTTGTTATGCCTCACCCCTTGCCATGCTTAACAACATTTAATCTTGTTGGTTAGCCTTAACGAGAGAGAACTAAATAATTGATGTGGTGTTTCGTCAATATGCAACTCCGTTGCATATTGAGCTCCACTTAATTTGTAAGATAGTTTGTTGCACTTTGCCATGCCATGCCTCATTAAACCGTACATGCATCATACTTGTTTGCACATCATGCCATGTTTATGTGATGGTTGTTTACTATGTTGTTTGTTTCTTTCCGGGTTGCTTCTCTCGTTAGCTTCGGTTTCGTTCCGGAGTTGTGAGGATTCGTTCGACTACGTCTGTTTGTCTTCTTCATGGAATCGTTCTTCTTCCTTGCGGGATCTCAGGCAAGATGACAATACCCTCGAAATCACTACTATCTTTGCTATGCTAGTTTGCTCGCTCTTTTGCTATGCCAATGCTACGATGCCTACCATTTGCTTGTCAGCCTCCCAAATTGCCATGAACCTCTAACCTTTGACACCATTCCTAGCAAACCATTGATTGGCTATGTTACCGCTTTGCTTAGCCCCTCTTATAGCGTTGCTAGCTGCAGGTGAAGTTGAAGATTGCTCCATGGTGGACAGGGTTTATGTTGGGATATCACAATATCTCTTATATTATTAATGCATCTATATACTTGGTAAAGGGTGGAAGGCTCGGCCTTATGCCTGGTGTTTTGTTCCACTCTTGCCGCCCTAGTTTCCGTCATATCGGTGTTATGTTCCCGGATTTTGCGTTCCTTACGGTTGGGCTATAATGGGAACCCCTTGACGATTCGCCTTAAGTAAAGCTTCTCCAGCAATGCCCAACATTGGTTTTACCATTTGCACTAACAACCTACCACCTTCCCTTGGGTTCTGCAGACTCAAGGGTCATCTTTATTTTAACCCCCGGGCGGTGCTCCTCGAGTGTTATCCGAACCGAGCTACTGCATGGGCCACCTCGGGAAACTTGAGGGTTGGTTTTACTCGTAGCTAGAATCATCCGAGTGTGCCCGAGAAAGAGATATGTGCAGCTCCTATCGGGATTTGTCGGCACATTCGGGCGGTGTTGCTGGTTTAGTTTTACCCTGTCGAAATGTCTTGTTGTACGGGATACCGAGTCTGATCGGAGTGTCTTGGGTGGAGGTCTATTCCTCCGTTGACCGTGAGAGCTTGTCATGGGCTGTTGGGACACCCTGCAGGATTTGAACTTTCAAAGCCGTGCCCGCATGTTATGGGCAGATGGGAATTTGTTAACGTCCGGTTGTAGAAAACCCGAAGTTGACCTTAATTAAAATACATCAACCGTGTGTGTAACCGTGATGGTCTCTTTCCGGCGGAGTCCGGGAAGTGAACACGGTGTTGGAGTTATGCTTGACGTAGGTTGCTATAGGATCATTTCTTGATCATACTTTTATCGACCGTGCTTTGCCTTCTCTTCTCGCTCTCTTTTGCGTATGTTAACCACCATATATGCTAGCCGCTTGCTGCAGCTCCACCTCATGCCTTTACCTTTCCCATAAGCTTAAATAGTCTTGATCTCGCGGGTGCGAGATTGCTGAGTCCTCGTGGCTCACCAGATACTTCCAAAACCAGTTTGCAGGTGCCTATGTTACCGAGCAGGTGACGCAACCAAGCTCAAGGAGGAGCTCGATGAAGATCTTTCCCGTTGTGTTGTTTCGTTCTAGTTGATCAGTAGTGGAGCCCAGTTGGGGTCGATCGAGGACCTTTGTCGCATTTGGGGTTCTTCTTTTATTTTGGTTCCGTAGTCGGACCTTGATTGTATCTGGATGATGTAATGCTTTATTCATGTAATTGTGTGAAGTGGCGATTGTAAGCCAACTATGTATCTCTTTCCCTTATGTATTACTTGGGTTGTGTGAAGATTACCTCACTTGCGACATTGCTTTCAATGCGGTTATGCCTCTAAGTCGTGCTCGACGACGTGGGAGATATAGCCGCATCGAGGGGCGCTAGTTGGTAATCGAGCCGTGCCCGACCTTAGGAGCCCCACCGCTTGATCGTTTTTAGTGGCCGAGTTGTGTCTAGAAAATGTTTTGAGTCATTTAGGAATTATATATCGAGAGTAGGATTCTTTTTACTCCCGGTCCTTCGACCTTCGGTGAGGTATCCCGACGAGAGTTTTGACTCTTTCGTTCTCAAATTTCACTAAAAATTTTTAGGATCACGCTGGTATCTTAGAATCGTTCGATGGTTTTATGATGACAACATTGTCTTGGTTGCCTCCCGACATTTAGGGGTTGTGGCGGTGTCCCGGGAGCTGAGCTCCGAGGTGTTGTCGCCATAATTTTATCGTTGCAGTTCTCGAATACCGAGTTTAGTACCGACATCGAAAATCTCTTTTATGCAGTTGTTGGTGAGATAACCCCGCTAACCCAAAGATCGAGGTGAGTACGGGAGTATTGCCATGACTCGTATAACGGATGCTTTTCAAGGTTGAGGTAGACGATTTCGAAGGTTTCTTGGTTATGTGTTGACGGATGGATACAAATGGATGTAGGGATTGTTAGTTTGAGTGAGATATTATTGCTCCCTGTATCCCCAACACCAGATTGCATAACCAGAAAGTTCGGGAGTTTCATAGGTGGGAATTCAAGTAGCTCTTAGGATATCTTTCCGACGGATGTATGATATGAAATTGGGGTTCGACGCCTAGTGGTCCGCCTATTCACGGTTGGTTTTACAAATGGTCTCGTTGTGTCTTAAAGAGTCCTTGGCTATGCCGACTGGGACGCTTCGTATGTCATGTGCACCGCCTTGTACATGATGGTGCTGTATGATTGAGCCGTGTAGGCCCCACCACGAAAACTTCGGATTTAAATCTCTATCATATGTTTGTTCCGCTTATCTCGCAAGCCAGTCCTTTGTTTTGTTTTGAGTTGTGATATTCGAGTTGCTTCAATGTCAAGTGTTGATTCCATACCTTGCCGAAATGGTGTTCTCATACTCCGATGTGAATACCAATCCTTCTCGACAATCGAGATTGTCATGTCAATCCTTTTAAACCGGCGTGTTTCTCTTCAAGTGGATCAGATCACTTCAACATCAGCAAGACCATTTATCATTTCTTCTCAACGGTGTTTGTTTCATCCATATCCAAGTTGCCTTTGTTCTTTCCCGCCCACCCACCCTTTTTCTTCAAGGACTTAGATTTCTTAATCATATATCCTTTTATTTGTGCGAAGTATCTTCATTCTTTTCTTTCAATGTTCTTACCCGGTGGTTCTCAAGAAGATGTTCTACTAGTTCGTCATTCCTCATTCCTTTCTCTTCTCCGGTGGATTCAAGTCAAGTTTTGTTGATCATATCTTTTCCTCATTTTAATGTCTTCGCCACGGTGCACCTCTTAATCATTCTACTTCTCGCTATTTGTTATTCCGAGTGCTCAAGATATCTCAAGATTCGTGTTTCCACTCTGCATTCGCTCAAGCTCTTTCGAGATTGCTATCTCATTCAAGCCATTTAAATCAACCGTGCAACCTCCTTTCAAGCAATCTTTTCAACGGTGTTCTTTTGAGTGGGCCCTAACCCACGTGTCTTTTCGAGGATCTTACGACTCTTCTATTTTCCCAGAGCTATCCTAAATTCTTCTCCAAGTTGACGTAAGAATGAGTTATCATCAGTCAAATGCTTTTCTCCAAGATCTTTCAAATTCTTTTCATAGTTGGCTCAACCTCTTCGCTTTTGATTCTTCCGATGTGCCTCAATAATTCTTGGTGGTGTTTCGCGTTGTCATTCTCATCATTGGAAGACCGAAGAAGAGTTTCTCTTTAATCTTGTCCGTTCTCTTGAAGATTCATGGTTCTAGCTTGATGTCATCCTCTCATAATTGTTTTCGATTGTGAGAATCTTTTTCACCCATCAGGTGATATTCAAGAGTCTTTTCAGTTTGTCAGCCGGAGTCCATCAATTCAGGTTTATTCATTCAAGCTTTCAGCTCTCGTTCTCCAAATCATACCAGTGCATCATTCAAGTATTATCTAATCAGCTCGGGATCTCTGCGTTCACTTGGATCTAAATCCCCTCAAGTATCTTCATTCATTTTCCAATTCTTCCCGGTGATTTGTGCCTTTGCTTCTTTCATTCTCAATTCTTACGGTGGTTCTTTCAAGAGTTCTCTTCCTTCGTTATCATACAGATTCATTCGTTCTTTCCTATCCTACCGGTGGATTGTTGAAGACCTTCTCAAGTTTACGCCATATCTCTCTTAATCCTTTCTACGAGAATAAGTAGTATGCCAAATCCGTTGCTTGTCATCAACTAAATTTGATGAAGGATAAGCATACAATAAACCTTATTCTTATTGCCTCGAGGTGATTCAATTCTTTTCTTCCGGAGTTTGTTCATGATGAAGTAATTCTCGGTTCTAGTGTTTCATCTATTCTTTTTCCGGAGTTCCAAGTTATCCGCATTATCTCGTCGCGAAGCTCATTCTAAATCATTGCAAGGCTTCACCTTGTGTTTTCAACTTCTCTTTCTTTTTATCATCCTTTTATTACCGGAGTTCTTCATGGAGGCTCTACATCGTGGTTCGTCAATGATTCCTTTCATTCTTGATTTGTTCATCAAGATGTCTCTCGAAGTTATGACCCGCCAAGCTATACTCAAAAATTAACATAGTGCTCAACGCATGTTTTGTTTTGAGGAGTTCAAGTATTCTTCATCTTGCATTCCAAAGTGCAACTCTTTCTAACTTATCTCTTGAGATGGTGTTATGTCATTCTTGACAATTCCCATTCATGTTTCGTGATTCACAGGTTGTCAGGAATGAGATATTTAAATCCATCCTTTTCTCTTTGTTCAAGAGATCTTTTCTACCGTCAATCTTTTCATTGGAGTTATCTTGGTATAGACTTCACCTAAAGCCTTCCCTAAGGAATGTTGCTATTTTGGTGCTCATTAATGTCCCAAGTTATCTCTTTTCCATCTTGATGGAACAAGCTTTCATCTATTCGTTAATCTCAAGCAATCAATGGTTTCCATTAGTGGCCGGTTGTCACCTCATAGTCTTGAGATGTTTTCAATAAGTCCACTACAAGCTTATTCATTTTGTTGTTGGCTTTTACCCAACAACCCCGTTGTAACCTTCTTGCAAGGATGTCTTCCAAATTCAATGGTGGTAGAAGTTGTCATTTTCTTCTCCGTCCTTTTATTCCAATGGCCTATCTTCTATTCTTTCTTACGGAGGCATTGTGATGTTGCTCTCTTCACTCATCATCTCAAGTTGTGAGGATCGTGTTTTTTTTAATGCTTATCCATTCAACCGGAGTGTTGTTTCAACTTTCAAATTCTCGTCATACTCCTTGTTCCTCTTTTCTACCGGATTGTTTGCAATCTCATTCATCTTTGTTGTACTCTTTCTTTTAAATTGCTCAACCTCTCAAGGTTCGTGGTTTCACTCGTTCGTCAAAGAAGCAACTTAGTTTTACCTCTTCTTTTTCTCTTCCGTTTTCTCTCCGGTGCCATTCTAGATCTCGGGACGAGATCCTCTCATAGTGGTGGAGTGTTGTAACGCCCCAAGACCGGAGCTTCAGATGCCTTCCAGCTACTCCGAGTTTTGTCGTGTGATTTGTTTTATTTTTGCATTGCATCATGTCATCATGCCATCTTGTGTTGCATCTGGGTCATATCAAGTATAGCTTCGTGCTTGCCGTGTTGCATTTTTGTCATTCATGTTGTTTCTATGAGCATCTTGTGCGTACCCTTGTCACCTCTTCAAACCATTGCACCTTCACTTCTCCTTCCTTCCCTTTTCTTACGTTCTTGCAAGTGACACTTTGCCTCCACCAAAAATGCTCATCTTTTCCCCAAAATTCTAACACCGTGTACCTAGCCTCTCTGCCAAATTTCATCTCTTTTGGAATTGTTTTGGTTAAGGTTTAAAATGGTTCAAGTTTGAATTTAATTCAAACTTGAATTATTTTACGTCCTTTATAAATCTCCAAACTAAATTTTATTAAATAGTGGGCATGCTCAGGATCATGAGAATATTTTTTATATTTCTCTAGCTCCTCTTCTTTTCCCCCCTCTGGTTTTCCTTTTGTTTTACATCGAAGAAAACGAAAAGGAAGCAGAGCAGCCCTCGCAGCCCAGCAGCCACACCAACCGCGCCGGCCTCTAAGGCCCATCTACGGCATGACCAGGCCGGCCCAGTCACCCAACCGGCCTCTCAGGCCCAGCCGAACCCCCAGCCGACCTAACCCTAGCCGATCGAGACCCTTGCCCGATCCCCCATCTCCCTCGATCCCCTCCTGCTTCCCTCGCGCCGTCACCACGCAGAGATGCGCCTCGCCCGATCCCTCATGCATTCTTCTCCCTCGTCTCCCTCCTCGCGCCAGGAAGGGCTTCGCTCGATCCCCAGGCGCAGCCCTCGATGCCCCGCAGCCCTCCTCGCTCGACCCCATCACTGACCATCACTGCGTCGGCCACAGGCCAAGACGCCCGGCCTTCGCCTCCCCAGCCTCGCCGCCCGGCGCACTCCTCCTCTGCGGGCCTGCGCCTCAGCGCCAGACCCCGCCGCCTCGCGCCTCCACCTCGACGCCGCCCGTCTCCGCTTCGCCGCGCCCTGCCTCCCCTCCTGCTTCTCTCGCCGCCGCAGCAGCAGCGATTCTTCTTGCATCCTTCGCGCCCGCCGCCCATGAGGCTATCAAGAACTCCGCGGCCCCGTGCCCCTCTCGCCTTCGCCATCCTCCCATCTGGCCGCCCGATCCCTCCTACTCCGCTGGCCTGGTCCGCCTCGTCGCCATGGCTTTCGCCTCCTTCGTCGCGCGCCGGACGTGAACCGAGGAGCCGGACATGTCCGTTTAGTCAGCCTCGCCCGGTTCGACCCATGCCTTCAACCGCAGCATGCTTCGTTGGGTTGTCTCCGCAAGGCTCCGGTTCGAATCACTACCAAGGTCAAGACCATCCCCGGGCAGGACCTCATGTTCGACTACATTCGTCGTGGATTTCGTCAAGTACCACTTCGGTTCGGAAAGACCACCAAGTTCGACTACGTGTGACATCGAGTACGACTCCACACGGCGATGCGTCAAGTACCACTACGCCCGAAGACGTTGGAAACGCCAAGTACGACTACATCGCGGTGATACGTGAACGACTACACGGCTACGACAAGTGTACCTCTACACCCGTGGATTTCACCAAGTACCCCGACGTCGCGTGTACCACTACCGTCGACCTGAACATCTACGAAAACGTGTACCGCTACCGCCGCCGCCGTGTACCACTACTTCAACTACCGTCGACCCTCGAAGACCCTATGGACCCCGAACATCCACGGGACATGAACAACTGCTTCCCACTATGAAACGTGTACAACTACTTCCACGACGTCCGTGAACCACTACTTCCACTACGACCGTCCCGTGAACGACTACTTCCTCTACACCGCATCGAACTCGATCCGCCCCGAGACGCACGCTTCGAAGGTATAACCCGAGACGACCGCGATGAGATGCCCCGCATGTATGATATGCACCGCTTGCACCGTGTCCGAATTGTCACGCGCTTCTTGCCACTAATCCGTGGGAACCGGTTGCGGGATCATTCCACTATCTTTCGATGTTCCGCACGCCCCGTCGCCTTTCTTTTGCACCGATATCTCAATGAGTTATCGGATCATCGGAATGTTGCCGTGGCACCATTTCCTTTTCGCCGCCGTGACACCCTTTTCGTTTCGCCGCCGTGGCACCCTTTTTTGTTCCGCCATGGCGACAAATGCTTCATAACATGCTCTTGTCAACATGTTCATAAATTGCATAATACTTGCATATGTCATCCGCATCATGATAACAACAATTAAAATGTGTAAAATTGTTGTTGCATTAAATTGCTAAATGCATATGGGGATTTACCGGATTTGTTGTTTTTATATCCGGCCCCATTTAAATTGTTTAGATGGTATAGTGTTTGTTATGCCTCACCCCTTGCCATGCTTAACAACATTTAATCTTGTTGGTTAGCCTTAACGAGAGAGAACTAAATAATTGATGTGGTGAGCCATCAATATGCAACTCCGCTGCATATTGAGCTCCACTTAATTTGTAAGATAGTTTGTTGCACTTTGCCATGCCATGCCTCATTAAACCGGACATGCATCATACTTGTTTGCACATCATGCCATGTTTATGTGATGGTTGTTTACTATGTTGTTTGTTTCTTTCCGGTTGCTTCTCTCGTTAGCTTCGGTTTCGTTCGGAGTTGTGAGGATTCGCTCGACCACGCCTGTTTTTCTTCTTCATGGAATCGTTCTTCTTCCTTGCGGGATCTCGTGCAAGATGACAATACCCTCAAATCACTACTATCTTTGCTATGCTAGTTTGCTCGCTCTTTTGCTATGCCAATGCTACGATGCCTACCATTTGCTTGTCAGCCTCCCAAATTGCCATGAACCTCTAACCTTTGACACCATTCCTAGCAAACCATTGATTGGCTATGTTACCGCTTTGCTTAGCCCCTCTTATAGCGTTGCTAGCTGCAGGTGAAGTTGAAGATTGCTCCATGGTGGACAGGGTTTATGTTGGGATATCACAATATCTCTTATATTATTAATGCATCTATATACTTGGTAAAGGGTGGAAGGCTCGGCCTTATGCCTGGTGTTTTGTTCCACTCTTGCCGCCCTAGTTTCCGTCATATCGGTGTTATGTTCCCGGATTTTATGCTCCTTACGGTTGGGCTATAATGGGAACCCCTTGACAGATTCGCCTTAAGTAAAGCTTCTCCAAAGAATGCCCAACATTGGTTTTACCATTTGCACTAACAACCTACCACCTTCCCTTGGGTTCTGCAGACTCAAGGGTCATCTTTATTTTAACCCCCCGGCCGTGCTCCTCTCGAGTGTTATCCGAACCGAGCTGATCATGGGCCACCTCGGGAAACTTGAGGGTTGGTTTTACTCGTAGCTAGACTCATCTGAGTGTGCCCTGAGAAAGAGATATGTGCAGCTCCTATCGGGATTTGTCGGCACATTCGGGCGGTGTTGCTGGTTTAGTTTTACCCTGTCGAAATGTCTTGTTGTACCGGGATACCGAGTCTGATCGGAGTGTCTCGGGTGGAGGTCTATTCCTCCGTTGACCGTGAGAGCTTGTCATGGGCTAAGTTGGGACACCCCTGCAGGGATTTGAACTTTCGAAAGCCGTGCCCGCGGTTATGGGCAGATGGGAATTTGTTAACGTCCGGTTGTAGAAAACCCGAAGTTGACCTTAATTAAAATACATCAACCGTGTGTGTAACCGTGATGGTCTCTTTCCGGCGGAGTCCGGGAAGTGAACACGGTGTTGGAGTTATGCTTGACGTAGGTTGCTATAGGATCATTTCTTGATCATACTTTTATCGACCGTGCTTTGCCTTCTCTTCTCGCTCTCTTTTGCGTATGTTAACCACCATATATGCTAGCCGCTTGCTGCAGCTCCACCTCATGCCTTTACCTTTCCCATAAGCTTAAATAGTCTTGATCTCGCGGGTGCGAGATTGCTGAGTCCTCGTGGCTCACCAGATACTTCCAAAACCAGTTTGCGGTGCCTATGTTATGAAAGCGGTGACGCAACCAAGCTCAAGGAGGAGCTCGATGAAGATCTTTCCGTTGTGTTGTTTCGCTCTAGTTGATCAAGAGTGGAGCCCAGCTTGGGGTCGATCGAGGACCTTTGTCGATTTGGGGTTCTTCTTTTATTTTGGTTCCGTAGTCGGACCTTGATTGTATCTGGATGATGTAATGCTTTATTCATGTAATTGTGTGAAGTGGCGATTGTAAGCCAACTATGTATCTCTTTCCCTTATGTATTACTTGGGTTGTGTGAAGATTACCTCACTTGCGACATTGCTTTCAATGTGGTTATGCCTCTAAGTCGTGCTTCGACACGTGGGAGATATAGCCGCATCGAGGGCGTTACAAGAACAGCTGAAGGAGGGCTTCAAAAAGGAGCGGGCTGATTGGGCTACCGAGAAGGCCGCTTTAATAAAAAGAGCTGAAAACGCTGAAGCTGCCCTTAAACCAGTGGTAGATGAGCTGACCGCCATAAAGCGGCAAGTACACGCCATGACCGCTGCTATCTTTGGTAAGCTCCTTTTGGTTTCTTTGACAACTTTGGCCTTCTTATAATAGATCCGGTTTGTGATCTTTTCTGTATTGTTGCAGGTACACGCATTGGTCACTTAGGGTCAGATGTTCGGAAGAAGTTGAAGGCTGCCTACACTTTAATTGAACAACAGATATCGGAGCGCAGCGGATCATCACCACTGCATCTCATAACAATCCGGCACCCACTTTAATCCAAGATACTCTGAATAGGTTGTCAATGCTTCCTGCTCGGATTGAAGAACTGAAAAAATCTGCTGCTCGAACCGGAGCCATTAATGCCTTGATCCGGGCAAAAGCATGGGTGCCGGATTTTGATCCTGTCGAAGCAGCTCAAGGCTATCCCAGCTTGAAGGAAGATGGCTCAGAGTTCAATGAAGATGATTTGAGGGCGATAAACCGTGCAGTACGCCCTCTGTCTTGTCAATTGGCTGAAGATGCAGACTTGTCGCATTATCAAGCTCAGTACAATGATCAGAACAAACGAGTGGCTGCACCAATTCCTGAAGCGGAGAATCTAATTCCTCCAATCCGTAAGCATACTTACGCTCCTGATATTGAACAATCTTCTCTGATCCATGAAGAGGCTGTCTTTCAAGCTTTAATGGGAATCGACTGGACCACTGTTGATTTCCAGCCAATGGATAGAGATGAGGAAGCTGAAGCGGCGCGGGACGACCCACAACCATCAGACCGGGGCGATGAGCAGGCTTGAACCAGAAGCCGGTTTAAATAGTTGCTTTATTATGATCCGCCAGAACAACAATGACCTTATTTGGGCACCGCGTTGCCTTGTAATAGGATAGTCAATACTTATGCCTTGAATATGCCTTCGCATAAGTAATCGATGCTTTTGCTTGAAACCTCAATTTATATTTCGCAATCGGAAAATCTTGAATCTGCGGTGGCGGTTATACCGCCTTGACGGTTTATGACCTTGATATATATATCATCAATGTATTTAAGACATATAATCAAATATGCGATACAAAATACCTGCCATCGCTGGGCATGAAGTTGGCTTAGCCAGGCTTGAAACGGAGGTTTTATAAACCATTACCATCAAAGGGGAGAAAACAACTCCCATGTAAACCGTCTTTGGGTCATTATGAGCCCCCTGTTACTCCATGATGTTAACAGAAAGTTAAACCGCATATTTCTCCGGATTAAAATGAACCGAATTCCGCCATTGAACTGGTAAAAAAGTGTTGTTGGTTTAAAGGAAACACAACAAAAATTGAGGAATAGTCATAAAAGAAATACGGAAGCAAAGGCAATGATAAAAAACCGTTTGCAAAAACATGCTTTACTGAGCTGATCAGATGGTGTTACCATGGTCGGACAGGACCAAGCCCCCAATAGGAGTGACAATGGTTCAAGTCAGCCGGGTCCCCAAATGAAACCGTGGCATTTATGCCGATCAAAAAGCGTGGCAATGGTTCGGGTTCGACCAAGCCCCCAAGTGATTTTGTGGCCTTAGGCTGATCAAGAGGCATGACTGGTTCAGACTTGACCATGTCCCCAAGTGACCTGGTGGCTTTCGCCTATCAAAAGGTGTCGCATTGGTTCGGACACGACCAAGGCCCCAAGTGATATCACAAAGCCTTTTTGAAAAGCAAATTTCAAGGGGTAAACCGGAGGCCGCTTTAAAACAGAACCACTCCATGTAACCACACATGATATGAAAGGACAGAGACCCCGCTTTAGCTGAGGCTCCTCCCTGCTCCACACGATAGGCTGCTCCGACCAGCGTAAGTAACGTGGTACGGCCGGTTCAACAGAGTTCACCGCTCGCTTGTGGAGTTTCCGGTCGCGCTTATCCAAGCTAGTTGTGAAAATGTTATACTGCCCATTGTTCAATTATTTTGGCTGGCTCTGATAACCCGACTGCTGTTGCTGCTGTTGGTTGTAACCCCCTTGACCGCTCTGATTATTCTGGTTGTTGTGACCGCCCTGATTGAAACCTGAACCGGAAGCTCCATCGTGACCCGGCCCATGGAAACCGGATCCTGAGCCACCACCTGACCCACGGTCATACCGGAAGGCATTAGAGTTCTTAAATTCCTGCATAATGTAACAATCCTTCCAAAGGTGGTTAGCCGGCGCCTCCTTCGTCCCGTGCTTTGGACAAGGCTGATTCAACAAATAATTTAAGTGATCCAGGTTAGGATTTGGAGCCCCACAACGATTCGCCGCTTTACCTCTACGCCGCAGACCCTTGTCCTGCGCATTAGTGATAGCCACAAAGTCCATGCTGCCATCCGCTTTACGCTTGCCTCCGTTTCCATGGCCCGCCGGTTTGTATTGATGCCCCTTGGAGTTGCTATTCTTCTTTCCCTTCCCTGCTTCGTCATCGTCAGTCTCGGGATCCTTGGTACTATCAGAATCAGCATACTTCGCCAAAGCGGCCATGAGAGTTCCCATGTCATTACAGAACCGCTTCATACGCCCCAATTTCAACTTTAAAGGCTTAAACCGGCAGTTGCCCTCCAGGGTTAAGATCGCAGAGTCAGCATTGATCCTGTCAGACGAGTGCAAGACTTCCGAAACGCGGCGTACCCAATGGGTTGTTGACTCTCCGTCCTCCTGAACACAAGCCGCCAAGTCTACTATGGACTTAGGATGCTTACATGTATCCTTGAAATTCTAGATAAACCGGGCCTGCAACTGGGCCCATGAACTGATAGAATTAGGCGGCAGGCTCTTCAACCAAGTACGGGCCGTGCCTTCAAGCATCATGGTGAAGTACTTTGCACACGCGGTCTCATCCACATCCAGCATCTCCATGGCCATCTCATAACTCTCTACCCACGCTTCTGGAGATAAATCAGCGGTGTAATTCGGCACCTTGCGCGGACCCTTGAAGTCTTTGGGCAGGCGTACATTGCATAAAGCGGGGACTAAACAGGGTACTCCCATGCTAGATGCGACCCGCCCGCAGAGGTGGTAGGACGAACGGTGTAAGCTGACCCGCCTCGCTACAGGCTGCTAACTCGGCCCCTTCGCGTGCGGCCGGTCCACTACATCCTAAGCGTCGCGAACACCACCTGCCGGGCTATTGCCACGGGCCGCTTCACGGTTCCGCGCATTGCTTGATACGGCCGGTTCATCCATGCGCCTACTATAGCTCCGGCTTGGACGAGGTGTGGAATGAATCCGATCGCGGCTGTATGAATATGCCTCCTACTGAATCAAAGCGGTCCGGAGAAGTTCCTTAACCCAGCGCGTCTCGATTGCTTGCGGAGAGTCTCCTTCGACCGGGATAGCTTCTAATCGCGCAGCAGCTGCGACAAGATTGTCCATAGGATTAGAATAATGACCCGGAGGTGTCTGGACCAGCGGAGGAATCACAATGTTCTGCCGAGGAGGTTCCATCAGGCGGGGTTGGATCGTCGCTCTTGGCCCTGGTGCCTCGACCCGGTTTACCTCCCGATGCCCCGGCGGATTGCTGGTTCCAACTTCCGGAGTGTGAAAGAGATTTCTAGGGTCGAACCCTAACGGCAGGCGTGATCTGTGCTTCCGCTTCAAGACCACATGTGATGCGTTCTGGTCGAGCATGAGCTTATAGGCCTGGGCGTCCAAAGCGGCCCGCTCTGCGGCCATCCTATCCTTCTCTGCTGCTAGGTCGGCTTTGGCATGTACGATCTGCTCTCTGACCTTTGCAACCTCTGCATCATGGGCCTCCTGATCCGCCGGATTGGCCTCTGCCATAAGTACAGCTAGTGCATCAAACAGGTCAGATAGAACCTAAACCGGTGGGTGCACGAGGCCTCCTGCCCCTGCTGCCGCTGCCGCTGCTGATCCGGAGAACATTGCTGCTGCGGTTGAGGAGTGATTCACCGCCTGCGTGCCGGCCATGAATATTCCAACCCGGTTGGTCTGATCTGGGGGGTCCGGAATACTGTCGCCATCAGAACAACCCCTAATCTGGTCGTCTTGCAACTGGTATAATGATTCGGTCTCTCCGGTTGAGGACTCGTCGCCGGAATAGACGACGGTCTCGCTATCGTATTCTGACTCGTCCTCATGCTCTCCTCCGTGGATGACTCCCACGAAGGCACGCCTCACGGCCGGTTTAACCTGGGTAGATCTCGCACGCTGAGCCGTCTCGACGATGTCGGTGCAGATGTCCGGCTCATGCCCAGGCTCACCAATCTTGCCGATAAAACGTGTATGCTACCAAAGGGGACCCGGTACCCGTACTCGATCGAGCCGGCTTCGGGACCCCATCCTGCATCGTCGATGTAGAGCTTGCCACGATGACTCTTGGTCATCCGGCCCACAGCATAGCCTTCGAGTCCTTCGAACTTGCCCTCCAAGATCATCAAACCGTCGTGCGATAGCCCCACGGTGGGCGCCAACTGTCGTGGATTTATCACCGCAGATGTCCTTGTGAAAGGACTTAGTCGTGGAGCCATCGCTACGGGTTAACTTGAAGGGGTAGCAGACACAAAGACACAAGGGTTTATACTAGTTCGGCCCCTTCGATGAAGGTAAAAGCCTACGTCTAGTTGTGATGGGATTGATGTGGTTTCGATGACTAGGGAGCAAACAAGCTTCGCCTAGGCCTCGAGTTGTTGTTGTCTGTCCTTGAACCGCTGCCAGGTCGTCCCCTTATATACACGGGTGATGCCCGTCGGTCCACAGAGTCCCACACCGGTTCATACTCGTATCCTGGTTGGTCTCTCTCTATTCCTAACTTACAATGCAAGTTTACATATCAAGCCGGTTTACGGCTACAGGTTCTAAACCGACTACAGGCCTTGGGCCTTCATCTGCTTAATCACCTTTAAACTACTAATGAAGCTAACCCGGCCCAGGTAGGCCGGTTCATCGGGCAACTTCACCAAAGTCCACACTTTGTTCTCATACATGGATCCCATCTCAGATTTCATGGCCTCAAGCCATTTCGCGGAATCTGGGCTCATCATCGCTTCCTCATAGGTCGTAGGTTCATCATGGTCTAGTAATATGACTTCCAGAACAGGATTACCGTACCACTCTGGTGCGGACTGTACTTTGGAAGACCTGCGACGTTTTGTAGTAACTTAATCTGAAGTTTCATGATCATCATCATTACCTTCCTCACTAATTGGTGTAGGAATCACTGGAACTGATTTCTGTGATGAACTACTTTCCAATTCGGGAGAAGGTACAAATTACCTTATCAACCTCTACTTTCCTCCCACTCACTTCTTTCGAGAGAAACTCCTTCTCTAGAAAGGATCCATTCTTAGCAACGAATGTTTTGCTTTCGGATCTATGATAGAAGGTGTACCCAACAGTTTCCTTTGGGTATTCTATGAAGACGCACTTCTCCGATTTGGGTTCGAGCTTATCAGGTTGAAACCTTTTTCACATAAGCATCGCAAATCCAAACTTTAAGAAACGACAGCTTAGGTTTACTGCTAAACCATAGTTCATACGGTGTCGTCTCAACGGATTTAGATGGTGTCGGGGGAGATCTGACCGCCACGAACACCTACGGGACCGGGGCCCCTTTGTCTGTGCGGTACGAGGGCGGAGGGAGCACAGAGAGCAGATCGTAGCGAGCACGCGGGCGGCCTTTTACCCAGCTTCGGAGCTCTCCGGAGAGATAAAACTCCTACTGCTGCTTTGTGTTTGTATTGAGCTCGGGAGCTTGAAGAGCTACAGTACCGAGCGCGAGAGCTGCCAAGGTTTCTAGCTGAACCGAACCGAACCCAACCGAACCCCCCTCCACGTTGTGCATGGGCCTCCTTTTATAGTGCAAGGGGTCACCGACAGGTGTCAACGTAGGAGAAAGGGGTAAAAATGTAAAAGAGGTGGTAGTTGGAATAGTGCGGGAACAGTGAAGCTACAGTGCGTGAACAGTGGTCGCCACCTACTTTGACAGTGGGGGACAAGGGCATTTAATGCCCGTCGCCGTCGACCCCAAAAGCTCCCGCCCTTGTGTCTCCGTCTGCCACGGCGATGGATCCACCACCGTGAAGTGCCACCGTGTCCCCCAGGCTGCACAGCCATCCGCCACGCGTCCCTGAAAAGGCCCCAGGGCGACGCGTGGGCCGATGAGCGGGAGCGCGGGCACACAGCGCAGTTCTCCCGGCAAGCACCTTGCCGGGGGCTTGACCTTGCCGGGCCCGGGAGCTTGCCGGGCTTTGTAGCTTGTCGCTCCCCGGGCCCTCGCCGGGACGCATATAGCGCCAAGGCGTGTCTTCTATGATGTAATCTTCTAGTCTTCCGGCGAGCTCCTCTTGCGTGGCCTTGCGTGAGTGATGTAACCTTGAGCTCGAACGGCCTTCCCGCAAACTCCGCTTGCCGGGTTTCACCTTCATCTTGTATACTTTGTTTTTGAATGGTTTGGCATGGAGCAGGAAGGTCTTCGGCGAGCATTTGGTAAACCCTGCCGCGGGAAGCTGCAACCGCCCGTGCACAAGTTGGGGTACTGAGGTACCCCTACCTTAGTACACCGATAGATGGTGCCCTATTTAAAATGAATGCAGCTATCTCTAATGCATAACCCCAAAACGATAGTGGTAAATCGGTAAGATACATCATAGATCGCACCATATCCAATAAAGTGCGGTTACGATGTTCGGACGCACCATTACTGTGGTGTTCCATGTGGCGTGAGCTGTGAAACTATTCCACATTGTTTAAAATGAAGGCCAAACTCGTAACTCAAATATTCTTCTCTACGATCAGATTGTAGAAACTTTATTTTCTTGTTATGATGATTCTCCACTTCACTCTGAAATTCTTTGAACTTTTCAAATGTTTCAGACTTGTGCTTCATTAAGTAGATATACGCATATCTGCTCAAATCATATGTGAAGGTCAGAAAATAACGATGCGCGCCACGAGCATCAACACTCATTGGACCGCATACATCGGTATGTATTATTTCCAACAAGTTAGTAGCTCGTTCCATTGTTCCGGAGAACGGAGTTTTAGTCATCTTGCCAAAAGGCACGGTTCACAAGCATCAAATGATTCATAACCAAGTGATTCCTAAAATCCATCTTTATGGAGTTTCTTCATGCGCTTTACACCGATATGACCCAAACGGCAGTGCCACAAATAAGTTGCACTATCATTATTAACTTTGCATCTTTTGGCATCAACATTATGAATATGTGTATTACTATGATCAAGATTCAATAAACCATCACCATTGGGTGTATGACCATAGAAGGTTTCATTCATGTAAACAGAATAACAATTTATTCTCTATCTTAGATGAATAATCGTATCGCAATAAACATGATCTTATCATATTTATGCTCAATGCAAACACCAAATAACATTTATTTAGGTTTAACACTAATCTCAAAAATATAGGGAGTGCGTGATGATGATCATATCAATCTTGGAACTACTTCCAACACTCATCGTCACTTCCCCTTCAACTAGTCTCTGTTTATTCTGTAACTCCTGTCTTGAGTTACTAATCTTAGCAACCGAACAAGTATCAAATATTTAGGGGCTACTATAAACACTAGTAAGGCACACATCAATAACTTGTATATCAAATATACCCTTGTTCACTTTGCCATCCTTCTTATCCACCAAATATTCAGGGCATTTCCTTTTCCAGTGACCATTTCCTTTGCAGTGTAAGCACTCAGTTTCAAGCTTTGGTCCAGCTTTGGGCTTCTTCGCGGGAGTGACAACTTGCTTGTCATTCTACTTGAAGTTCCCTTTCTTTCCCTTTTCCCTTCTCTTGAAACTAGTGGTCTTGTCAATCATCAACACTTGATGCTCTTTCTTGATTTCTACCTTCGTTGATTTCAACATCACGAAGAGCTCGGGAATCATTTTCCTCATCCCTTGAATACTACAGTTCATCACGAGGTTCTAGTAACTTGGTGATGGTGACTAGAGAACTCTGTCAATCACTATCTTATCTGGAAGATTAACTCCCACTTGATTCAAGCGATTGTAATACCCAGACAATCTGAGCACATGCTCACTAGTTGAGCGATTCTCCTCCATCTTTTAGCTATAGAACTTGTTGGAGACTTCATATCTCTCAACTCGGGTATTTGCCTGAAATATTAACTTCAATTCCTGGAACATCTCATATGGCCCATGATGTTCAAAGCGTCTCTGAAGTCCCGATTCTAAGTCGTTAAGCATGGTGCACTAAACTATCAAGTAGTCATCATATTGAGCTAGCCAAACGTTCATAACGTCTGCATCTGCTCCTGCAATAGGTCTGTCACCTAGCGGTGCATTAAGGACATAATTCTTCTGTGCAGCAATGAGGATAAACCTTAGATCACGGATCCAATACGCATCATTGCTACTAACATCTTTTCAACACAATTTTCTCTAGGAACATACCAAAATAAACATATGAAAACAACAACGTGAGCTATTGATCTACAACATAATTTGCAAATACTACCAGGACTAAGTTCATGATAAATTTAAGTTCAATTAATCATATTACTTAAGAACTCCCACTTAGACATACATCTCTCTAGTCATCTAAGTGATCACGTGATCCAAATGAACTAAACCACGTCCGATCATCACGTGAGATGGAGTAGTTTTCAATGGTGAACATCACTATGTTGATCATATCTACTATATGATTCATGCTCGACCTTTCGGTCTCTGTGTTCCGAGGCCATATCTGTATATGCTAGGCTCGTCAAGTTTAACCCGAGTATTCCGCGTGTGCAACTGTTTTGCACCCGTTGTATTTGAACGTAGAGCCTATCACACCCGATCATCATGTGGTGTCTCAGCACGAAGAACTTTTGCAACGGTGCATACTCAGGGAGAACACTTCTTGATAATTAGTGAGAGATCATCTTATAATGCTACCGTCAATCAAAGCAAAATAAGATGCATAAAGGATAAACATCACATGCAATCAATATAAGTGATATGATATGGCCATCATCATCTTGTGCTTGTGATCTCCATCTCCGAAGCACCGTCGTGATCACCATCTTCACCGGCGCGACACCTTGATCTCCATCGTAGCATGATTGTCGTTTCGCCACCTATTGCTTCTACGACTACCGCTACCGCTTAGTGATAAAGTAAAGCAATTACAGGGCGCTTGCATTTCATACAATAAAGCGACAACCACTTGGCTCCTGCCAGTTGCCGATAACTCGGTTACAAAACATGATCATCTCATACAATAAAATATAGCATCACGTCTTGACCATATCACATCACAACATGCCCTACAAAAACAAGTTAGACGTCCTCTACTTTGTTGTTGCAAATTTTACGTGGCTGCTACGGGCTGAGCAAGAACCGTTCTTACCTACACATCAAAACCACAACGATAGTTCATCAAGTTAGTGTTGTTTTAACCTTCGAAAGGACCGGGTGTAGCCACACTGGGTTCAACTAAAGTCGGAGAAACTAACACCCGCCAGCCACCTGTGTGCAAAGCACGTCGGTAGAACCAGTCTCGCGTAAGCATACGCGTAATGTCGGTCCGGGCCGCTTCATCCAACAATACCGCCAAACCAAAGTATGACATGCTGGTAAGCAGTATGACTTGTATCGTCCACAACTCACTTGTGTTCAACTCGTGCATATAACATCTACGCATAAAACCTAGGCTCTGGTACCACTGTTGGGGAACGTAGTAATTTCAAAAAAAATCCTACACACACGCAAGATCATGGTGATTTATAGCAACGAGAGGGGAGAGTGTTGTCCACGTACCCTCGTAGACCGAAAGCGGAAGCGTTAGAACAACGCGGTTGATGTAGTTGTACGTCTTCACGGCCCAACCGATCAAGCACCGAAACTACGGACCTCTGAGTTCTAGGACACGTTCAACTCGATGACGTCCATCGAACTCCGATCTAGCCGAGTGTCGAGGGAGAGTTCCGTCAGCACGACGGCGTGGTGACGATCTTGATGCTCTACTGTCGCAGGGCTTCGCCTAAGCACCGCTACAATATTATCGAGGAGGACTATGGTGGAGGGGGCACCGCACACGGCTAAGAAATCAAGAGATCAATCATTGTTTCTATGGGGTGCCCCATGCCCCCGTATATAAAGGAGCTAGGGGGTATGTGGCCGGCCAAGGAGGAGGGCGTGCCAAGGGGGAAGTCCTACTCCCACCGGGAGTAGGACTCCTCGTTTCCTAGCAGGAGTAGGAGAGAAGGAAGTGCAAGAGAGAAGGGAAGGAAGGAGGGGGCACGGCTCCTCCCCCTAGTCCAATTCGGACTAGGCCTTGGGGGCGCGCGGCCTGCCCTAGGCAGCCCCTCTCTCTTTCCCGTATGGCCCAATAAGGCCCAATACTTCTCCCCGGCAAATTCCGTAACTCTCCGGTACTCCGATAAATACCCGAATCACTCGGAACCGAATATAGCCGTCCAATATATCGATCTTTACGTCTCGACCATTTCGAGACACCTCGTCATGTCCCCGATCTCATCCGGGATTCCAAACTCCTTCGGTACATCAAAAATCATAAACTCATAATATAACTGTCATCGAAACCTTAAGCGTGCGGACCCTACGGGTTCGAGAACTATGTAGACATGACCGAGACACGTTTCCGGTCAATAGCCAATAGCGGAACTTGGATGCTCATATTGGCTCCTACATATTCTACGAAGATCTTTATCGGTCAAACCGCATAACAACATACGTTGTTCCCTTTGTCACCGGTATGTTACTTGCCCGAGATTCGATCGTCGGTATCTCAATACCTAGTTCAATCTCGTTACCGGCATGTCTCTTTACTCGTTACGTAATGCATCATCCCGCAACTAACTCATTAGCCACATTTACTTAAAGCATCTTACAATTCACAACAAGTTCGAGATTGACCCAATTAATTTTACAACATATAGAGATTTCATAATCAAAGTGCATCATGCTAGGCTGCTAGCTATCAAGATGAGAACAACATGTAGCAGATACAAGCATACCAGGCAAGGTGGGCTAGGTGTTTAGTAAGATCATCTACTGTTCAGCAGGAAATCGATTTTTACCTATTATACCAATCAACCACTACAACAACTAGCATTTGACCTTATAACCCGCTGCTAGATGTATTAAATCACGGTTGACTGCAAATACTAGATGCACTGATGCAGAACTCTTTCAGGATCCGCTACAAGTCTACAACAGCAAGCATTTAAATAACAGAGTACTACTAGTTGCAGCAGCTCCTAAATGAGTCTACAGAGACAAGGCAGCAACAAGTTTAAATAACAGAGTACTACTAGTTGCAGCAGCTACCAACTAACTCACAGGTTTGGCAGCAGCAAACCATAGTATGGTAGCATAGCAGAGGAGAAATAATGGGTTGACCTGATATGAAGAAACATGAAGAGAGTGTGGGCCTTGCTTCCATGGCGATGGGATGAAACTGCACTCACACCCGCCATGGTGCTCCTCCTCCATCAATCACAGGTCACAGTCGCAGGTAGCAGCTTCCATTGTGATGGCCTGCTGCACAAACCAAGCGCAGGAATCAGATGGACAGATCCAGAAGAATAAGATGAGGGAAGGGGAGGGTAGGGGAGAGGAGGGGAGAAGAAGATGAGCAGGATAGGGGAGGAGGGCATGAGTACCATGGGCGTCGTTGGAGATGTTGCAGACTCGTCGGAGCGGCGTCGGTGTGGGAGGCGACCGAAACCCTAGCCAGCCACCAGGGAGGGGTCATCTGCCGCTGCGCTGCATGGTGGTTGGGGAGAAGGGCTCTATCTCCGTCTCCATGACGGAAGTGCTGGCGCTGGCCCCAACCAACCACCCGCACGGACGGACGGAGGTAGACCGATGATGGCGCGGTGGGGCGTCCCTCCCGTCCCACTCTCCGTCTCCCCCAAGGCTGGCGAATCTGGCCGCAAGGAGGCTCGATCTGCAGCCTTGGGTGAGAAAGAGAGGGACAGAGACCGCCGGCGGTGGGAGATTTGGGGTCCGGGGCGGCGGCGGTGCTGGGCCGCGGCGGCTCCCCTGCCTTGCTTTGCTTATCCCCTGCCCTGCAGCTGCCGCGCGCTCTGGTACATCTCCGACAATGTCACGCCACCGCCGGCCCCGCTGGAGAGATCCATCGCCGCCGCGGCCGGTCGGGATCGATTGATCGAGGGGGAGAGGGGGTGGGGAGGATTATTTCCGTGTCTTGGCTCCATTTTGGTGGAGAAGGAAGCGAGAGTCTGGCGGGGAGGGTGCAGCGTCGCGAGAGAGAAGACGGCGGATGCGGTGGATGCGTCGCGAGAGGAAGGGGAGCGATGGAGAGGAGCTCCGCCGGATCTAGAAGGGGAGAGGAGGAGAGGGAAAGAAAGGAGGCGGGGAGGTGGATGGAAAATGACCACGAGGACATAGCTAGGGTTTCAGGGTTGGTCTGGAAGGGTTGAGGACGGCCATTGGATCCCCGAGCATCCGACGGCGTATGATGCACGATCCGCGTGAAACATCCATGGACCAATCAGAATGCAGTATGATCTTATGACCATCTAAGTAGGTCATAGTTGCCTAAAAATAATGTGTTAAAATCATGTTAGCTATTTTATGACCTGAGAAATTCAAAAAGAAAATGGAAATCTTCTCATTGTGTCACCAAAATATGAACAAGTTTTCAGAAAAAAATAAAAAACATGAAAAAAGATAAATATCTTTAAAAATGTGTCGTGAGATATGAGTTTTTTGGCAAAAAAAACATTTTTCATTTTTCGAGTGTCCAAAATGAGTTCTTTTGTGAAGGACCTATAATATATTTGTAGCAAAAATGGACCAAATCAGTTTTCTAAAATACTAGGACATATTTAATACACAATTGACCAAATGGTTGGGTGTCAAAAGATTCGATCCACCTCTGGTGAAAAAGGCAAATTCCCATCGATTCAGTTGGAAGCGGGTCAAATTTGAACTGCAGCTGCCTCGTAGTTTGCTCTTTATTTTTTCCAAAAATCATTTCTAGGTACATAAGTATCTATTTAATCAGAGAAACACTAAAAAATTCCAAGATTCAACCACTAGATAGGAACGATCAAGCCTGCCGTTTTGACCGCATTTTGAAACGGGCATAAAAAATTCAAAAAAATCAAAAAATTGGAAAACCTTCGCATTGTGTCATTATATGTGACCAAGTTTCTAGGAAAAATAATAAACTTGTAATACGGTAATTATTTTTAAAAAGTGTTCTCAGAAATGAGCTATCAAGTGTGAAGATTCATGGCTTTCAAGCCAAATGATCAATCTTATGGCCACATTCATGGCATAGTTTGTTCAAATGATCTAATATTGTTCACAAGGGCGCATCTTGGAATTCCAAACAATGTTGCCTAAGGGAGTTTTCATTTCTTTGCACGGAAAAATCATTTTCCATTTTCCGAGTGAACGAAATGAGTTTTTTTTGTGAAGGACCTACCATATATTTGTTGCAAAATTTGACCTAATCAATTTTATAAAATACTAGGCCATATTTAATGCACAATCGACAAAATGGTTGGGTGTCAAATTTTTTGATCCACCTCTGGTGAAAAAGACAAATTCCCCTCGATTCAGTTGGAAGCGGGTCAAATTTGAACTGCAGCTGCCTCATAGTTTGCTCTTTATTTTTTCCAAAAATCATTTCTAGGTAAATAAGTATCTATTTAATCAGAGAAACACCAAAAAAATTCCAAGTTTCAACCACTAGATAGGAACGGTCAAGCCCGCCGTTTTGACCGCATTTTGAAACGGGCATAAAAAATTCAAAACAAATCAAAAAATTGGAAAACCTTCGCATTGTGTCATTATATGTGATCAAGTTTCTAGGAAAAATAATAAACTTGTAATACGGTAATTATTTTTAAAAAGTGTTCTTAGAAATGAGCTATCAAGTGTGAAGATTCATGGCTTTCAAGCCAAATGATCAATCTTATGGCCACATTCATGGCATAGTTTGTTCAAATGATCTAATATTGTGCACAAGGGCGCATCTTGGAATTCCAAACAATGTTGCCTAAGGGAGTTTTCATTTTCTTTGCACGGAAAAATCATTTTCCATTTTCCGAGTGCCCAAAATTAGTTTTTTTTTGTGAAGGACCTACCATATATTTGTTGCAAAATTTGACCTAATCAATTTTATAAAATACTAGGCCATATTTAATGCACAATTGACAAAATGGTTGGGTGTCAAAATTTTTGATCCACCTCTGGTGAAAAAGACAAATTCCCCTCGATTCAGTTGGAAGCGGGTCAAATTTGAACTACAGCTGCCTCATAGTTTGCTCTTTATTTTTTCCAAAAATCATTTCTAGGTAAATAAGTATCTATTTAATCAGAGAAACACCAAAAAAAATTCCAAGTTTCAACCACTAGATAGGAACGGTCAAGCCCGCCGTTTTGACCGCATTTTGAAACAGGCATAGAAAATTCAAAACAAATCAAAAAATTGGAAAACCTTTGCATTGTGTCATTATATGTGACCAAGTTTCGAGGAAAAATAATAAACTTTTAATACGGTAATTATTTTAAAAAAGTGTTCTCAGAAAAGAGCTATCAAGTGTGAAGATTCATGGCTTTCAAGCCAAATGATCAATCTTATGGCCACATTCATGGCATAGTTTGTTCAAATGATCTAATATTGTGCACAAGGGTGCATCTTGGAATTCCAAACAATGTTGCCTAAAAGAGTTTTCATTTTCTTTGCACGAAAAAAATCATTTTCCATTTTTCGAGTGCCCGAAATGAGTTTTTTTGTGAAGGACCTACCATATATTTGTTGCAAAATTGCACCTAATCAATTTTATAAAATACTAGGCCATATTTAATGCACAATTGACAAAATGGTTGGGTGTCAAAAATTTTGATCCACCTCCGTGAAAAGACAAATTCCGCCGATTAGGCTTGGAAGCGGGTCAAATTTGAACTGCAGCTGCCTCATAGTTTGCTCTTTATTTTTTTTCAAAAATCATTTCTAGGTAAATAAGTATCTATTTAATCAGAGAAACACCAAAAAAATCCAAGATTCGACCACTAGATAGGAACGGTCAAGCCCGCCGTTTTGACCGCATTTTGAAACGGGCATAAAAAATTCAAAAAAAATCAAAAAATTGGAAAACCTTCGCATTGTGTCATTATATGTGACCAAATTTCTAGGAAAAATAATAAACTTGTAATACGGTAATTATTTTTAAATGTTCTGAGAAATGAGCTATCAAGTGTGAAGATTCATGGCTTTCAAGCCAAATGATCAATCTTGTGGCCACATTCATGGCATAGTTTGTTCAAATGATCTAATATTGTGCACAAGAGTGCATGTTGGAATTCCAAACGATGTTGCCTAAGTGAGTTTTCATTTTCTTTGCACGGAAAAATCATTTTCCATTTTCCGAGTGAACAAAATGAGTTTTTTTTGTGAAGGACCTACCATATATTTTTTGCAAAATTGGACCTAATCAATTTTATAAAATACTAGGCCATATTTAATGCACAATTGACAAAATGGTTGGGTGTCAAAATTTTTGATCCACCTCTGGTGAAAAAGACAAATTCCCGTTGATTCAGTTGGAAGCGGGTCAAATTTGAACTGCAGCTGCCTCATAGTTTGCTCTTTATTTTTTCCAAAAATCATTTCTAGGTAAATAAGTATCTATTTAATCAGAAATACATGGGTTGATGGTGAGACATCGAGGTTTGGACGGTGGCCGAGGGCCCCAACTCTAGAGCGCGTAAGCTCGCATGCCCACCGCGTGACCGTGGCATTGCCATGTGTTCTGGGCGGCCTAGGCATGTCTAGTGGGTTGGGCACTCCCCAGGTAGGTGCTAGGAAGAAAATCACAACATAAGATTCTCACGAGGAGATCGATCGATGGTCAAACATGAATAAGCAGCCAAGTGTTTGATTTGCGGTACGGGAAATGCACATGGCTAATGGGCGTGAGTTTTCTCTAAGGATGATCAGTTACTAAGAAGACCGTCTTCAAAAAATTTCACCTCAAAAGGAGGAGCCTAGGTGGTACTTGCTTTGCAAAGTACCACACTGGACATAAATACGAATGTTGAATCTAGGCTCATAATAATGAATGGATTGAGCTGGCATTTGGTGGAGGATGGTTATTTGGGCATAGGAAAGCACTGTAGAAAATGGATACCATTTGGACATGCCAAAGTGGTACTTCCTTCACAAAGTGCTGCTTTGAACAGGATAGGAAAATGAATATTGTTGAGTTATTTTTGAACTAGGCAAGGAAGGTTTTTGACATATTTGATGAATATATGATCCAAACAATTTATGAGAATTTTTTGGGAATTTTTGGAATAACAGAAATATAGGTTGCTTCACAAACTAGGGCACAAATTGACACATGGACATGACACATAGGCAAAACTGATGAGACGGCGCCTAGTCATCACAACTCGCCACAATCTACAAGGCTATGACCATCTATATTGGTTCGTTAACAACTAGAAATAAGGCAGCGGACCTGCACTGTTTGCTTTGTGACCATTTCGTGTAAGGAAATTACGACCTTTCTGACCAAAATGGTCGCAATGGTTTAGGGTTTGGAGCCCCCCGAACAGCTTTTGACCAATTGGTCTCAAATGGTCATAGATCTATGACCAATTCTTCCAGGTTCACTGACAGAAGGTCAGTAGTTGACATATTTCTTGTACTGAGTCAACCACATCATTCTTCTAATCATGTGATCCCGTTAATCAAATGACAACTCATGTCTATGGCTAGGAAACACAACCATCTTTAATCAACAAGCTAGTCAAATAGAGGCATACTAGTGACACTATGTTTGTCTATGTATTCACACATGTATTATGTTTCCGATTAATACAATTCTAGCATGAATAATAAACATTTATCATGAAATAAGGAAATAAATAATAACTTTATTATTGCCTCTAGGGCATATTTCCTTCAGTCACTTGCAAGGATGAGATCTGATAGAGATAGATATAGAAGATTACTAAAATGTAAAACAAAATAAAAGTAAAAAAATTGCAGCATTTTTTGCGGTTTTTGGTTTTATAGATATGAAAATATATGATGGTAAACAGACCCGGAGGCCATAGGTTTCACTAGAGGCTTCTCCCTTGAAAGAAAATGTATGGTGGGTGAACAAATTACTGTCGAGCAATTGATAGAAAAGCGCAAAGTTATGATGATATACAAGGCAATGATCATGAATATAGGCATCAAGTCTGAGTCAAGTAGACCAAAACGATTATGTATCTACTACTATTACTCCACACATCAACCGCTATCCAGCATGCATCTAGAGTATTAAGTTCATAAGAACGGAGTAACGCCTTAAGTAAGATGACTTGATGTAGAGGGATAAACTCAAGAAATATGATATAAACCCCGTCTTTTTACCCTTGATGGCAACAATACAGTACATGCCTCGCTACCCCTACTTTGTCACTGGGTGAGGACACCGCAAGACTGAACCCAAAACTAAGCACCTCTCCCGTTGCAAGAAGAATCAATCTAGTTGGTCATACCAAACCAATAATTCGAAGAGAAATAGAAAGATATTTAATCATGCATATAAGAATTCAGAGAAGATTCAAATAATATTCATGGATAATCTGATCATAAATCCACAATTCATTAGATCTCGACAAACACACCGCAAAAGAATATTACATCGGATAGAACTCCAAGAACATCGAGGAGAACATGGTATTGAAGATCAAAGAGAGAGAAGAAACCATCTAGCTACTAGCTATGGACCCGTAGGTTAGTGGTAAACTACTCACGCTTCATTGATAGGGAAATAGAGTTGATGTACATGCCCTCCATGATCGAATCCCCCTCCGGCAGGATGCCGGAAAAGGACCCAAGATGGGATCTCACGGGAACAGAGACTTGTGGCGGCCGAAAAGTATTTTCATGGATGCTTCTAATGTTGGGGGAATATTTCTGAATTTATAGGCGAGGAATTAGGGTAGGAGGAGCTCCAAGGGGCCCACAAGCCCTCAGGGCGCCCCCTAGGGCGCGCCCCTGAGGCTTGTGGCTGCCTCGGGACTCCTCTCACTTCATCTACAAGTCCTACTGGTGTCTTCTGGTCCAAGAAAAATCATCATGAAAGTTTTATTCCGTTTGGAATCCGTTCGATATTCCTTTTCTGTAAAACTCAAAACAAGGAAAAAACAGAAACTGGCACTGGGCTCTAGGTTAATAGGTTAGTCCCAAAAATAATTTAAAATAACATACTAATGCATATAAAACATCCAAAACTGATAATATAATAGCATGGAACAATAAAAAATTATAGATACGTTGGAGACGTATCACACTGTGGCAAGGCATGCACTCATCCTTTCCCGGTGAAGATCTCAACGCGTCGTGGTACTCTGCACGCATACTGTGCGTGGGCCGAAAAGAGTCCCCCGTGTGTGAGATTTCTGCAGGAAGAGGGAATTTCCGCCCTTGCAACTGCGGTGGTCACAAAGAGAAAAGATAAGTTGAAGAACTTTTGATTCCATATCCTTTAATTATCTTTTGCGATTCCCTTGGTTAGAACCTGGTACATGTATATGGAACCTGCAATGCGAAGGAACCCTTCCGTGACCGTTCGCACCCTTGTCTGTTTCAAGTCCATTCAATGGTTCAAGCGGCTACATAAAAAATGTCGAAGGGTAACTTGCCGGTGACAGCACTACCAGCAGGCTGGTAGGGGTCCGCCCCCAACACGTCCGCGGCTAGTGTCAGCCCCGGCAAGCTTCCAGCATGCATAGGGTGTGCAATTATACAAGGATCACGGGTGAAGTAAAGCGAAGGGATAGCATAAGTTCATACACCTACTTAAAAGTAATATTACATCACTAAAGTAGCAGGGGCCTAAAATAAGGTCGAATGTGTCTTTTTGCTTGGCAGCACGGTGACGAATGCAAAAATAAGCTCAACACGATCACCCTGGACCTTTTCGGTGATAGGGGAAACAATCTTGTCGGCGGCGGAGATATATGTGTTTGTCGCCAACTTCTTGATGGCCTTCGAGACGTCAAGCCCTGGATTGTAGTGAACTAGACCAACCAGTGTGGTGTAAAGGACACTGCGAGAAAATTGCCGGGATTTGTTGGCAAAGGATAAATTCTTGTCGTCGCACTACGTCTTCAACGCCTCAATTAAGTCGTCGAAGAACTTGGTTAGCCTGGCGCTGGCGACCTCGTGCTCGGATGTGGGGAAGCCCCAACTCTTCATGTCCATGACCGCGAGCTGGGAAGAGAGACGCTCGGCTATGTCAACCAACTTAGTCCACAGGGAGTATATCTTCTGTCGTTTCTCTAACGTGCCCTTGGCATCTTTCTGGAGAATTTCCGTGGAGGCAAGCTTCTCGTTAAGGCCTTCTCCCACATGTTGGCGGATTCGAGGTTCTACTCGAGGCCGAGAAGTTTGGATTTCAGATCCTGGATCACACAATCGATAGTGATCAGTTCTTGGCCCTTGGACGAGAGCTGCATTTGCAGCTCCCCTAGAGTGTGAGCTGCTTTCTACGCCTCGGCCTTGAGGGCCTCGACCTCCTTGCCGCTGGTGGTGAGCTCTTCCTTCAACTTGCTGGCATGGGTCTTCAAATCTGCCTTGGCGGCGGTAGCAGCTGCAGCCTCATCGGCAGCTTCCTTGAGCTTGGCAACATTCTCTGAAGCTTGTGCCTCTAAGGCCTTCTGTTGGTCATCCTCCAACTTTTGAGTTCGCAACTTCACAAGTGCTTCAATCTCCTTGTCTTTTCTACGTAGGGTAGCGGCAATAGCTTGCTCTCAGAAGGCAAGTTCTTCATCCTTGGCGTTGAGCTGCATCTCGCGCTCCATCAACTTGCTGTCGCGACCTGTTGCCTTCTCTCTGCCAGCATCCAACTTCTCCTCTTGGTTCTTGAGCTCGCGGGATCGATTGTTATAACACGCGTGCAACTCTTCTGATTTCTCCTTCACCTGCTGGTCAACCAAGTCCAAGGATTTGCGCTCTTCCTCAACCCGCTTCTACCTCTTGCCATACATGTCCTAGGAGTCCTTGGACCCGGCAGCCAGGGACTACAAGAACGTATAGTCCCCTTGCTAATTGTTGATGTCGTTGGCATCTATGGACCTCTAGCCCAAGGGAAGCAGGATTCGAGCAACCTCTCCCTCAAAATTCAGCCCTATAGTGCCAGATGAGCTAGGGGCTCAAAAACTAGCCTAGAAGGTCACTAGCTTTGTACTAATTGTCGGGATCGGCGAGGCCACTGATTTTGGTTGCTCAACAAGCACTGGCAGCAAGCCAGTGGTGGGTGTCACGTCCACATCCATCTTGGCGGGCTCAGACTGGTTGTCGGGGGCCTCCTCTGTTGCTGTGTGGGTGATACGTCTCCAACGTATCTATAATTTTTTATTGTTCCATGCTATTATATTACCCCTTTTGGATGTTTATGGGCTTTATTTTACACATTTATATCATTTTTGGGACGAACGTACTAACCGGAGGCCCAGCCCATATTGCTGTTTTTTGCCTATTTCAGTATTTCGAAGAAAAGGAATATCAAACGGAGTCCAAACGGAGTGAAACCTTTGGGAGCGTGATTTTTGGAACGAACGTGATCCAGAGGACTTGGACTGCAAGTCAAGAAGCAGCCGAGGCGGCTACGAGAGGGGAGGGCGCGTCCACCCCTACAGGGCGCGCCCCCTGTCTCGTGGGCCCCTCGAGCGGCCACCGACGTACTTCTTCCTCCTATATAAGCCTCACGCACTCGAAAACATCCAGGAGCCAATGAAACACAATTTCCACCGCCAGTAACCTTCAGATCCGTGAGATCCCATCTTGGAGCCTTCACGGCGCTCACGAGGGGGAATCGACCATGGAGGGCTTCTACATCAACACCATAGCCCCTCCGATGAGTTGTGAGTAGTTTACCACAGACCTTCGGGTCCATAGTTATTAGCTAGATGGCTTCTTCTCTCTTTTTGGATCTCAATACCATGTTCTCCTCCTCTCTTGTGGAGATCTGTTCGATGTAAACTCTTTTTGCGGTGTGTTTGTCGAGATCCGATGAATTGTGGGTTTATGATCAAGTTTATCTATGAGGAATATTTGAATATCCTCTGAATTCTTTTATGTATGATTGAGTTATCTTTGCAAGTCTCTTCGAATTATCAGTTTGGTTTGGCCTACTAGATTGATCTTTCTTTCCATGGGAGAAGTGCTTAGCTTTGGGTTCAATCTTGTGGTGTCCTTACCTAGTGATAGAAAGGGTTGCAAGGCACGTATTGTATTGTTGCCATCGAGGATAAAAAGATGGGGTTTATATCATATTGCATGAGTTTATCCCTCTACATCATGTCTTCTTGCTTAATGCGTAATTCTGTTCTTTATGAACTTAATACTCTAGATGTAGGCAGGAGTCGGTCGATGTGTGGAGTAATAGTAGTAGATGCAGGCAGGAGTCGGTCTACTTGTTGCGGACGTGATGCCTATATACATGATCATGACTAGATAATCTCATAATTATTCGCTTTTTATCAATTGCTCGATAGTAATTTGTTCACCCACCGTAATACTTATGCTATCTTGAGAGAAGCCTCTAGTGAAACCTATGGCCCCTGGGTCTTTCTTTTATCATATAAGCTTTCAATCTACTTTTATTTGCATCTTCACTTTTTGCATCTATATTATAAAATACCAAAAATATATTTATCTTATCATACTATCTCTATCAGATCTCACTTTCGCAAGTGGTCGTGAAGGGATTGACAACCCCTTTATTGCGTTGTTTGCGAGTTCTTTGTTTGTTTGTGTATGTGCGTGGGACTTTTGAGGAGCCTCCTACTGGATTGATACCTTGGTTCTCAAAAATTGAGGGAAATACTTACGCTACTATTGCTGCATCACCCTTTCCTCTTCAAGGAAAACCAAAGCAAGCTCAAGACATAGCAAGAAGGATTTCTGGCGCCGTTGCCGGGGAGGTCTTCCTCAAGTCAAGACATACCAAGTACCCATCACAAACTCATCTCCCTCGCATTTACATTATTTGCCATTTGCCTCTCGTTTTCCTCTCCCCCACTTCACCCTTGCCATTTTATTCGCCCTCTTTTACCCAATCTCTTACTGTCTCTTTCGCTCGCTTTCTTCCTCCTTGCTTTTGTTTGCTGTTATGTCTGAAATTGGGGAGATTATCATCGATATGGACAATAATGATAACATGGAAAATTCCGAGGCTCCGGCTGAAGAACCCCCTATCTTGCATACTAAAAAGTTTCGAATTGGTAGTGGTAACATTATTGGAAAAAGTGTTATTCAAGATTTCTTTACTCGTGCCAGTGCTTTACCTTCAATGGGTGGTTCTATTCTTCACAGAGCTAGTAGTCTTGCGGATGCCATTGCTATGCTTGTAGTTTAACTTGAAAGACAATTTATGCATATGCATCCTTGCATACAAAGAATTTTTCTAGAATTTTCCAATATTGAGCATTCTTCTGTTAAACGTGCTGTTACTATCTTTTTGGCTCATGAGTTTAGATTTATAATAAGAGAGTCCAAAGAAATCTTTGCGCACTATAGGGTGGACGCCGGTCGTCCTCCCATGGAGGCGGTCCTCTTTGATCAAGAGGAAATCAGGCGTTTTCAATCTTCGGACTATGTTGCTTTCAATGAAAACCTTCGAAAAAAGGTTCCTACCAATGTCTTGGTTGATAGAATTACCGAACTTAATAATGATGTTGCCCTTCGAAACAATGAGCTAGGATACTCTCTTGAGTATACGCTCACGAGATTTTGCCAAAAGAATGCTTTTAGTGATGAATTAGTTGTGCATTATGAAGGGCCAAAGGAGGAACCCGTTCCTCCTGAGATTGATCTTGGGGACTTTTGCCCCGCTAAATTTAGCCCTTTTGATTACTTTTGCTTGCCTCAAAGGAAACTTGCTGTCGAACGTAGATAATATGAGATGTGCTTTCAAGATCTATCTTATTATTATGGCACTACTTAGATCTATCTTCGCTTTTATGCCTAGCTAGGCGCGTTAAACGGTAGCGCTAGTTGGGAGGCAACCCAATTTTATTTGTGTTTTTTGTTTTTGTTCTTGTTTAGTAATAAATCTTGCATCTACCTTCTGTTTAGATGTGTTTTTATCTTTTAGTTAGTGTTTGTGCCAAGTAGAACCTATAGGATAACCTATGATGGTAGTTGATTTGATTCTGCTGAAAAACATAAACTTTGCACGGACGAATTTAGTTTTGTTAAATCACACAAACGTTATTTTGCGTTGATTCTTTTTTCTGATGATCAATAGACAGATTGTCTAGGACTTCCTATTTTGGTAGGAGTTTTAGAGTTCCAGAAGTTTTCCTTAGTTACAGATTACTACAGACTGTTCTGTTTTTGACAGATTCTGTTTTTCGTGTGTTGTTTGCTTATTTTGATGCATCTATGGCTAGTAAATTAGTTTATAAACTATAGAGAAGTTGGAATACAGTAGGTTTAACACCAAAATAAATACATAATTAGGTCATTACAGTACCTTATGTGGTGGTTTTGTTTTCTTTCACTAACGGAGCTTATAAGATTTCCTGTTGAGTTTTGTGTTGTGAAGTTTTCAAGTTTTGGGTAAAGCTTTGATGGACTATGGAATAAGGAGTGGCAAAAGCCTAAGATTGGGGATGCCCATGGCACCCCAAGATATTCAAGAATATCCAAAAGCCTAAGCTTGGGGATGCCCCGGGAAGGCATCCCCTCTTTCGTCTTCGTTCATTGGTAATACTTGGAGCTATATTTTTATTCGCCACATGATATGTGTTTTGCTTGGAGTGTCGTGTATTATATTAGTATTTGCTTTTTAGTTTACCACAATCATCCTTGCTGTACACACCTTTTGTGAGAAGCCTACTTGAGTAGAATTTGCTAGAATACTCTATGTGCTTCACTTATATCTTTTGAGCTTGATAGTTTTTGCTCTAGCGCTTCACTTATATCTTTTAGAGCACGGCGGTGACTTATTTTTGTAGAAATTGCTAGTCTCTCATGCTTCACTTATATTATTTTGAGAGTCTTTTAGAACATCATGGTATTTTCTATGGTTATAAAATTGGATCTAGAATGGTAGGCATCCAAGTTGGGTATAATATAAACTATCATAGGAAGTGACTTGGATACTATGATCGATTTGATACTTGATAATTGTTTTGAGATAGGGAGGTAGTGATATTAAAGTCATGCTAGTTGGGTGATTATTAATTTAAAGAATGCTTGTGTTGAAGTTAGCAAGTCCCATAGCATGCTTGTATGGTTAAAGTTGTGTGACAAATTTGAAACATGAAGTGTACCTGGCTTGTGCATCCTTATGATTGGCGGTCGGGGACGAGCGATGGTCTTTTCCTACCAATCTATCCCCCTAGGAGCATGCGTGTAGTGCTTGATTTTTGATGACTTATAATTTTTTGCAATAAGTATATGAGTTCTTTTGACTAATGTTGAGTCCATGGATTATACGCACTTTTACCTTTCCGCCATTGCTAGCCTCTTCGGTACCGTGCATTGCCCTTTCTCACCTTGAGAGTTGGTGCAAACTTCGCCGGTGCATCCAAACCCCATGATACGATATGCTCTACCACACATAAACCTCCATATATCTTCCTAAAACAGCCACCATACCTACCTATTATGGCATTTCCATAGCCATTCCGAGATATATTGCCATGAAACTTTCCACCGTTCCGCTCACCATCGTCATGACATACTTTACTTTTGTCATATTGCCATTGCATGATCATGTAGTTGACATCGTATTTGTGGCAAAGCCACCATGCATAATTTTTCATACATGACACTCTTGATTCATTGCACCATCCCGGTACACCGCCGGAGGCATTCATATAGAGTCATATCTTGTTTTAGTTTCGAGTTGTAATTCATATGTTGTAATCAATGAAAGTGTGATGATCATCATTATTAGAGCATTGCCCAAAAAGAAAAAAAGGAAAGGCCAAAAAAAGGCCCAAAAAAAAGAAAAAAAGAAAAAAAAGGGCAATGTTACTATCTCTTTTTCCACACTTGTGCTTCAAAGTAGCACCTTGTTCTTCATGTAGTGAGTCTCATATATTGTGCTTCAAAGTAGCACCATGTTTTTCATATAGTGAGTCTCATAGGTTGTCTTTTTCATACTAGTGGGAATTTTTCATTATAGAACTTGGCTTGTATATTCCTACAATGGGCTTCCTCAAATGCCCTAGGTCTTCATGAGCAAGCAAGTTGGATGCACACCCACTAGTTTTCTTTTGTTGAGCATTCATTTATAGCTCTAGTGCATCCGTTGCATGGCAATCCCTACTCCTCATCTTGACATCAATTGATGGGCATCTCCATAGCCCGTTGATTATCCTCGTCAATGCGAGACTTTCTCCTTTTTTGTCTTCTCCACACAATCCCCATCATCATATTCTATTCCACCCATAGTGCTATGTCCATGGCTCACGCTCATGTATTGCTTGAAGGTTGAAAAAGTTTGAGATTATTTAAGTACGAAACAATTTCTTGGCTTGTCATCGGGGGTATAGAAGTTGGGAACATCTTTCTGTGACGAAAATGAAGCATAGCCTAACTATATGATTTTGTAGGGATGAACTTTCTTTTGCCATGTTATTTTGAGAAGACATGATTACTTTGATTAGTATGCTTGAAGTGTTACTATTTCTTTTATCAATATGAACTTTTATTTTGAATCATTTTGGATCTGAACATTCATGCCACAATAAAGAAAATTACATTGAGAATTATGCTAGGTAGCATTCCACATCAAAAATTCTGTTTTGATCATTTACCTACTCGAGGACGAGCAGGAATTAAGCTTGGGGATGCTTGATACGTCTCCAACATATCTATAATTTTTTTATTGTTCCATGCTATTATATTACCCCTTTTGGATGTTTATGGGCTTTATTTTACACATTTATATCATTTTTGGGACTAACCTACTAACCGGAGGCCCAACCCATATTGCTGTTTTTTTGCCTAATTCAGTATTTCGAAGAAAAGGAATATCAAACGGAGTCCAAACGGAATGAAACCTTCGGGAGCGTGATTTTTGGAACGAACGTGATCTAGAGGACTTGGAGTGCAAGTCAAGAAGTAGCCGAGGTGGCCACGAGAGGGGAGGGCGCGCCCACCCCTACAGGGCGCGACCCCCTGTCTCGTGGGCCCCTCGAGCGGCCACCGACGTACTTCTTCCTCCTATATAAGCCTACGTACCCCAAAAACATCCAGGGAGCCAATGAAACACAATTTCCACCTCCGTAACCTTCTGTATCCGCGAGATCCCATCTTGGAGCCTTCGCCGGCGCTCCGCCGGAGGGGGAATCAACCACGGAGGGCTTCTAAATCAACACCATAGCCCCTCCGATGAGTTGTGAGTAGTTTACCAGAGACCTTTGGGTCCATAGTTATTAGCTAGATGGCTTCTTCTCTCTTTTTGGATCTCAATACCATGTTCTCCCCCTCTTTTGTGGAGATCTATTCGATGTCAACTCTTTTTATGGTGTGTTTGTCGAGATCCGATGAATTGTGGGTTTATGATCAAGTTTATCTATGAGAAATATTTGAATCTCCTCTGAATTCTTTTATGTATGATTGAGTTATCTTTGCAAGTCTCTTCGAATTATCAGTTTGGTTTGGCCTACTAGATTGATCTTTCTTGCCATAGGAGAAGTGCTTAGCTTTGGGTTCAATCTTGTGGTGTCCTTACCCAGTGATAGAAAGGGTTGCAAGGCACGTATTGTATTGTTGCCATCGAGGATAAAAAGATGGGGTTTATATCATATTGCATGAGTTTATCCCTCTACATCATGTCATCTTGCTTAATGTGTTACTCCGTTCTATATGAACTTAATACTCTAGATGCAGGCTGGAGTCGGTCGATGTGTGGAGTAATAGTTTTAGGTGCAGGCAGGAGTCTGTCTACTTGTTGCGGACGTGATGCCTATATACATGATCATGCCTAGATAATCTCATAATTATTCACTTTTCTATCAATTGCTCGACAGTAATTTGTTCACCCATCGTAATACTTATGCTATCTTGAGAGAAGCCTCTAGGGAAACCTATGGCCCCCGAGTCTATCTTTTATCATATAAGCTTTCAATCTACTTTTATTTGCATCTTTACTTTTTGCATCTATATTATAAAATACCAAAAATATATTTATCTTATCATACTATCTCTATCAGATCTCACTTTCGCAAGTGGCCGTGAAGGGATTGACAACCCCTTTATTGCATTGGTTGTGAATTCTTTGTTTGTTTGTGTAGGTGCGTGGGACTTTTGAGGAGCCTCTTACTGGATTGATACCTTGGTTCTCAAAAACCGAGGGAAATACTTACGCTACTATTGCTGCATCACCCTTTCCTCTTCAAGGAAAACAAACGCAAGCTTAAGACGTAGCAGTGGGCCTCTTGGATGTTCCCCTCGGTTCGCTCAAGATTTTTGCGTCAACAATTTTGGTAGCCTCCTCAGCGGCAGCCTTTGTCCGTGTTCTGTGAACGGGGGTCCCCAGACTTGCCTGCCTGCGGCCTGCTGCGTGGCTCAATCGGTGGCCCAGTACGGCCCGTCTTCATCAACCAACACTCACGACCCTCGCGAGGGGCCAAGCCTCGCGGGGCGGACGACGCAAGGCCTCCTCAGGAGTGGCCTCACCAGGCAGGCTCGCGAGGAGGCGGAGAGATCAAGGAAGGGGGTACCTCGCGAGGTGCCCATGACGCAAGCCATGATGATCAAGACCAGGCGGGTGCCAGGCGAGCGCTAGCCCGTGCAGTGCCCTTGTTTCCTCTTTGGTGCAAAGGGGGCAGGCACAGGCGCGAAGTATCGAAGCATCAGGCAAAGGTTTCCATATTGGTGCAACGAGACCAAGACCAGCAGGACGGCAGGATGGAGGTCACCGTGGAGCCCAAGATGGCGTCATCACAAGCACCTTTGGCAGGCGAAGACCACCTTTAGTCAGGATAGCTTGTACTAGTTGTCCCCCTTCAAAATGGCAGTTGTTGGATCCCTTCCCGCTCAATATTTGGGAAGAGGACCAGGGCCTCTATAAATAGAGCTAGCCTCCATAGTAGAAGGGAGAAGTGAAGTTCATCCGCTCGCCACACCACCTCAAGAACACCTCCCCTCGCGAGGTTGTTCTTCCTCTGTACTATTCATCATCAGCCCAAGAGGCAATCCACCAACACACACAGGAGTAGGGTATTACACCATAATGGTGGCCCGAACCTGTATAAATCTTGTGTCTCTTTTGTTGTTCATCGATCTAGCTTAGGGATCGCGACGAGGCTGAGAGCGAGATTAGGTAGGAGGAGATCTTCGTGCGCACCCCAGTGTTTGAACCATAAGGGTTTTGCCGGAACCCGATATCCGACATTTGGCGCGCCAGGTGGGGGTGCGCCAGAGTCTTCCTTCCGCCGATCTGCGTTCCACTTCTTCGTCGCATCCATGTCTGGCGACCCGACGACCAACACCGACCGCTGGGCGGCATGGCCAGCCCGTGCCGTGCCGCCTGCCCAAGGTGACCTCAACCCTATGCCCCAGACAGCTCGCGCACCATAGAACGCTGTGGGGGCAAGGGCGGCACCGTCTCGCGCCGCCCGCCCTTACTCCACGGCAGGTGCGGGCAGCTGCAAGGGCCTCAAGCCACGCCGCCGCCACAACGCCGCACACTCGACGGGAGCAAGCGAACATGTGGGCCGCGCTCACTGTGGCTCGGGAGCTGCTGCGGTGCAGGTTGCAGGAGAGCGGCTGAGACGCGTTGCTGGAGCACGTTGCCGAGCTCCTGGATGCTGCGACCTCGGGGGCACCACCCTTCTGCTTCTAGCTTCCACCTCGGGCCCCGGTCGGATCGCGCAACGGGCCTCTCTGCACCCGCGCGCCCTCAGGCACACCCCAAGGCATCGTCGACACCAGCTCAATCATCGGCGTCGGACGTCAGGCTGCACCAGCACCACCTCCGATGAACAAGGGCATGCGCATCGCCGCCTACGACTCGAGCGGGCCGCTGCCCCACCATCCTCAAGACGGCGTGTTGGGCCAGGCCAAATGGAGCATGGGGCACTACGACGAGGTCTTTGAGGCGGCGGCCTAGGAGGCTTACGTGCCCCACATGGTGGATCGGGAGTACATGCTGGAAGACGACCCTGGCTCGTTCCTCGGGTCAGGCTGGGAGGAAGAGACGCCAGAAGCCGAGCCTTTTCAGGAGCACCAAGGAAGCCTCACCAACCGCGTAGGCAGCAGCAGCTACCGGGTACCGCTAATTCCTCAAGAGCAAGCTTATGCTAACCATGGGTCGCCTGAGGTTCAGGTCATAGCAGCGGACGGCTGCCCCAGCTCGATAGCCTCCCTTCTGCCAGGAGGAGCGCACTAGGGGCTACAGGAGAGGGACCGGGAGCCAGGCCCCTCACCATGGAGCACGGAGCAAGGCGTCCCCCGGAGGTAGGCCCTCTGCCAGGGAGGTGCTGCAAAGCCTACCCCCAGCAGAGGACCCGTGGTCGCCGAGGGCGCCGCTGGCGTGCCCTTTGCCCCATTGGCATCGTCCTTGGTCTTCGGCCGCCGTCAATGGTGGTCGAGGGTGGCGCAAGGCGGGGCCCTCGTCTGGCGATATGAAGCAAGGCCCGGTGCCTGTGAAGAAGGCCCAGTGCCTGTGAAGCTCGCCACCCGTGATACTCTCACGTAATAATGAGTCAGGCTGTACACGCCCCGGAGTTTCCGGAGAGCCGCCCTTGGGCCTCAGGGGATCCCTCCCATGCCCAGTGGCAGCAATTAGCTCCGCGCTGGTGAGAAGACGTAGAAGACTAGACTAGGCGCCGAACGCGGCCTTTTTCTTTTTTGCCTCTCTTTCTATGATCGAGCTTCCTTGCTTCGGATTTACGTTGAAGTTGAATTTACATTTGTGTGTGCGGGGGAGGGGGGTCTTTTCTCGCTCGTGTGATTTCTTGTGTCCTGGTTTCTGCCCAATTTGGAGTTCGCATCGGCTGCCTCCCCCTCGCGGGCGGGGCTAGGCAAAGCGCATATACATGGTGCGCATGCCATACTACAGCCGGCACTTGCTCTCGCGAGGCCCTCTCGACCGAGACGGCAGGCCCCTCAGGGGATCCTCGGGAGCCCATGACCTCACGAGCTGGTTCGGGACCCGTCCTGACTAAGGTAAACTATAGCAACAAGCTCGCCCCAGGGCCCGTAGATCATGGAGGCACATGTTCAGTATCATTCCTAAAAGCATACAGGCGGCAATCTTTTTACATGAGGGTCTCCCCCTCCCAAAATGCTCTTACAACCTTTGGGGCCGTGCCCGAGCTTTTGTACGCAGGATAAACAGCGGAGAAACACAGGATCAGTCAGACATATCGCTCATCGCACCCTCCTGGTCGCCTCCAGAAGCATCGCTGGCGCCGCTGTCGCTGTCACTGGCATCACCATCACCATCATTGGCGCCACTGTCACCACCATTGACCACGTCGCCACCATCCGCCACGACTACCACCCCGTCATTATCGGAAGCAAAGGCCCTAACAAGCGCATCCACGTTGTCCTCCACCCATCGCGCCAGGTCGCCCTGGATGGCCTCGGGCACCGGAGCGATGACGGCGTCGAAGTCAAAGTGTGGATCAGTGTTCTGCAGATGGCTGGAGACGCGGGAAAATGCACGCCCAAGCAGGCTGCGGCTCCTCTCCTCAACAAGTTGGTGAGCTCTCTCGGAGCGGTTCTCCAGGCGCGTCACCACATCAGTGAAGAAGCGGAGATGACTGGCATAGTTTGTCACGTGAGGATGCGGGGCGTCCTCATCACAGATATTGCCCAGGGCCGCATTGGCCTTGTTCCTGAGTTCCTGGAGCATGGGGTCGTGCATGTGCTCCAGCGTCTGCCATTGAAGCACTACCTCTTTGTTCTACTGTGCAATGGACTTGGCGTCATCAACCCGTTGTTGAAGAAGAAGCAGCTCGGCACGGGCGGAGGTCAGCTCGGCCTGCGCTGAAACCAAGGCGGTTGCGGCAGCGTCCGCGCGCCACTCCGCTTCAGTCAGCTTGGACCTAAGGGCGGCAGTCCTGCCTGCAGCCTCGGCTTCAACCAACTTCAACTTCAGGTCATACCTGCTGACAAGATCTGCGCAAGCCTCCACCATGCGGCGGTCGACCTCTTGCTAGACTCGAGCCTCGCGCACGCCAACATCGTCCTCCGCCTGGGTAACCTGGCGCTCCCTTGTCTCCAACTGCTCAAGATCAAGATTGCGCTCAGCGGCCTCCAGCGTCAGCGCTTCCTCACGCCTGCGAAGCTCCTCCTCCTCGACAGGCGTCCCCTTCAGCGACGCAAGGGCGGCCTGACGTAGCTCCACTTGCTGCTCCAGGGAGGCGCTCCAGGCTTGGAGCTCCCACGCGCGCTTCTCTGTGATCTCGCGACGATAATCTGCTTCCCGAGCCTCCTCCAGAGCCCAGGAGCAGGCCTCTTGCGAGGCCGCAAGGGACGCCTCAGCCTTCGCATTGTCAAGCTCGCATTGGTCGCGCGTGAGGTTGACGGCCACCTTCAGCTTCAAGGCATGCGTCCACATCCGCAAACTCCCCACCAAGCTGGCCCATCGCGTCCATCACCTTCCGGAGGAACTCATGACGAACGATGCTTCATTTGCGTGCAAGCTTGAGCACGCTGTTGATGTCGTCCTCCGTAGTTGGCGTTGTCAGCAGGCTCTGAAGCGGTTCGCCCCCTCTCGGCAGGGGGCTGGTGGCTGGCGCCCCCATGATCGCTGGCGCCCCCACGATCGCTGTCGGGCCCCGCAAGGGACCCAGACTGGTGCAGGCTCATCCCCTGAAGAGGAGCCAAGGATTGATGCCAACCATTCACCATCCACGACCAGAGGAGGAGCCCTGGGCAGGCTGACTGCTCTCCAGGAAGGGTGGCGAAGCAAAGGCGGCAAGGGTACGGGCTCAAGACACCTTGCAGGCAGGCTTACTCCTCCGGCTGACCCCACGTCAGGGGCGGCATGCAGGCTCGAGATGCTCAACGCCAGCGATGAAGGCAAGTCCGGAGGAGGTTGCATCTTGGGAGACTCCACAGGCTTGACAGGAGGGATCCTGAAGAGTCACAGTCAGGAAGGGGAGCAGCAATTGAAGAATTACAAGGATGAGGTACTTACTCGTCTATGGCGAAGTACTTCCTATGCTTCAACGGTCGAATGGTGTGACCACTACAGCTCGAAGACTCCTTCCTCTTGCAGATCGTGGCGAAGTCCATGCGGAACCGACCTAGACGCGGGGACCTGCACGGGGCGTGGCCGGAGAAGCGCCCACGCAGTCGACCTCATGAGCTCCGGCCTCAGGAGCCGCAGGCTGCATCTCCCCCTCGACGACCGTCTCAGGGCGAGCCTCACGGGTTCCGGAGGATGACGCCTCGGGAACCCCAGGGGCCGTAGGCACCTTGACACCCGAGCCTCTGGCCTCAAGCGACACTTGCCCCCCTGCGACCACTCTTGGGGCAAGCTCGGTGCTGGCGGCGGGGTGGGAGCCACAGCGACAGGATTCTCGCGAGTCCCCGCATGGCCAACCGGACGCAACCCCCATTCGTCGAAGGAAGGCATCTATCCCGCGAACTCGACCCTGTTCGAGCAGAGATACAAGAGGATCCCCTCCTGCGGCATATGGCCTGGCGAGGGGTTGCCTGTCAAGACCTCAAGCAACGTCCTCAGTGCTTCGGGCGCTAGTTCCGTCTCCAGGATTGGGGACAACGGGCAACGATGGAGGCGAGAGCAGAGGGCTGAGCACTCCGACATCCACATACAGCCACCGCGTCCGGAACCCGCTCGTGGATGACCGAAGGTCAAAATCAATCCCCGAGGTGGCCATCTCTGCCACGGCCTAGAAGCTCACGCACCCCGAACACTGCGAGGGGCCGGTCAGGCACAGCGAGAAGAAGTAGCGCAGGAGGGCGACGGACGGAGCAATGCCCACCATGGCTTTGCAAACAAAGGCGAAGACGGCGAGAAGGGTAACGGATTGGGGATCAAGATGCATCATATGGATCTGATAATGGGAAAGTACTGCATTGAAGAAGGCGGAGAAGGAGGGAACCAGGCCAGCCCACAAGGCGTCGGCGAAGAACCGAACCTCAGTGATTGTCCTGTCAATGGAGGCGTGGGACGCAGACCAAGCCACCATCTTTCCGCACTCGTTGAAGCTGGAAGCGAGCACAGGGCAGACCTTGCCCAAGGCCTCCAGGTTGAGCACCAGCGACCGGCCGACGGCGGGCTCGATTGCCGCGGGCAGATTGGTTTAGGACAGAGGCTTCTTCCCCTTCTCCTTGCTAGTTGGCGCCATGGCAATGAAGGGGCAGAGCTCAAGTCAGATTGGAAGTGGAAGCAGGGACTCGAGGAAGAAGGGGGAATAGGAAGCACGATGCCAGTGAGGAGGAAATAACTGTGTAGAGCATCGTGGCCGCCTAGCCAGGCGGATATTGGGGCAGTGTGGGGAAGCGGAGACGCCCACGTCCAATCAGTCGCCACGCGTCAACTAAGGCCGCGGGCTGTGGGGGCCCGCGGTGCTCCGCACTTGCCCTTTGGCTTCGCTGCTAAGCCAAGTCCGAGCGCGCCTTTGGCCCGGGGGCTACTGTCGCCGTTCTGGGAACGGGGGTCCCCAGACTTGCCTGCCTGCGGCCTGCTGCGTGGTTCAATCGGTGGCCCAATACGGCCCGTCTTCATCAACCAACACTCATGACCCTCGCGAGGGGCCAAGCCTCGCGGGGCGGACGACGCAAGGCCTCCTCAAGAGTGGCCTCATGAGGCAGGCTCGCGAGTAGGCGGAGAGATCAAGGCAGGGGGTACCTCGCGAGGTGCCCATGATGCAAGCCATGACGATCAAGACCAGGCGGGTGCCGGGAGGGCGTTAGCCCGTGCAGTGTCCTCGTTTCCTCTTTGGTGCAAAGGGGGCAGGCACAGGCGCGGAGTACCGAGGCATCAGGCAAAGGTTTCCATATCGGTGCAACGAGACCAAGACCAGCAGGACGGCAGGACGGAGGTCACCACGAAGCCCAAGATGGCGTCATCACCAGCACCTTTGGCAGGCGAAGACCACCTTTAGTCAGGATAGCTTGTACTAGCTGCCCCCCTTCAAAATGGTCAGTGTTGGATCCCTTCCCGCTCAATATTTGGAAAGAGGACCAGGGCCTCTATAAATAGAGCTAGCCAGCACAGTAGAAGGGAGAACTGAAGTTCATCTGCTCACCACACCACCTCAAGAACACCTCCCCTCACGAGGTTGTTCTTCCTTTGTACTATTCATCATCAGCCCAAGAGGCAATCCACCACCACACACAGGAGTAGGGTATTACACCACAACGGTGGCCTGAACCTGTATAAATCTTGTGTCTCTTGTGTTGTTCATCGATCTAGCTTAGGGATCGCGGCGAGGCTGAGAGCAAGATTTGGTAGGAGGAGATCTTCGTGCGCACCCCAGTGTTCGAACCTTAAGGGTTTTCCCGGAACCCAATATCCGACAGCCTTGGCAATGCTGACTACTTCAACAAGCTTGTCAACTCTTACAGAAGAAGTTGGGGCTGAAGACCAAGACGGAAGATAACAAGAAGAAATGAGATTCAAATTACAGACAGAAACCAAGGAAATTTCTTGTGGAGATGGCTTTGCGACAAGAGGATTACACGGCTGTACTGGTTGGGAAGGGGCAATCTCTTTCCCGGCAACTTATGTCTCCAGCACACGACCCCCGACATTTTCCATCATCGGGGAGGCGCCAGTGTGAACATAGTCGCTGGTGGAGGCCCTTGCTGGAGAATCTCCCCCGGGAATGATGGTTGATGGGGTCCCCTTGGCAGGATTTTCTTCTTGGCACTCATCACCTTGGTGCTCCCCTCCCATCTCCTTGCCGTCACCAAAATAATGAACTTCAACTTTGGTGTCGGCCGGCTGAGGTGGAGGCGCGTCTTGGAGCGGGAGGCTAGCCTAGGGACTGGTGACTACGGTGTCAGCCGCCGGCATTCCCTGCTCGGCCCTTGACGGTGAACCATGGCCCGCCAATGGATTGACCCGCTCCGCCCATTGAGCAAGTGTCTCCTCTTCCCTGAAACAACAAAGAACTAGATCAGAATCGGCAAATGAAGTAAAAATGAGGCATGATGGGAAAATATGGAAGTTGCTTACTCTTCATCAGATTCGAGGAGGACATTCATATTGTACTTTAGTGGTGGGGGTGACTCTCTGGCTCTCTTGATAGCTGGCGGCGGCGAGCTTGGAGGGAGCAAGATCACATCCTCTCCGCAAGTTCTTCCTGGGAAGATGGGGGCTTGAGTTTGGCTTGCCGTACAGGCTGCCGACGTATCAACTCCTGCTTCCCGGTCCTAGTGGTGGACTTCCTCGCCGTGGGAGCAGATTGGGGCGGGGGAGTACCCGCACACTCTTGGCTGCTCCTTCTGCGGATATGTTGCGGTGGCTCGGAGACCTGGAATTCCCCCTCTTCGGGTTTTCCGGCTATCTCCGTCCTGGCAATCTCATCTTCGCCAAGCTCCTCCCACCCCTCTTCGGCAGGCTCCTTATCATCGTCATCATCTTCCTCATCTTCTTCCTCTTTCTCATCATCTCGAGTGTCCCTAGCGAGGCCTGCGGCCCTCGCAGCTTCTGACCTACGGGCCTCCACGATCCTACTAGCAATATATGCCTCCTCCTCTGTCGTGGTGGCCTTGACGTAGTCGGTCTCTTCTCGTTCATCCTCCTCCTTCAGTTCGGAGGCCTATTTTGTTTCATCCGCCAACTTGGGCAGCTTCCAGCTTTCCTTGACCCCTGCGGCGGAGCTGTCCGGCATCCATGCCAAGATGGCGCTCCTCTCCGAGTTGATGTGCAATGGCACGACCGTGGCCGGCAAGTGGAAAGTGCCCGTCTTGTGGAACAACTGTTGGCAAAGCCAGGAGTGACCCAACACCGTCAAGTTGCAGCCGCGTCCTGGATACAGACGCATTTTGTCACCGGCATTCCGATACTCCCAAGCTGGCATGTCTCTCTGTTGCAGTAGGGCAATTCGGCATCGTAGGAAATCAGCTCCGACCATCTCTATGTTCAGACCGGCATCTCTCAGGCGAGCGATCCTGTTCAGAACTGGGCGGAGCTTCTTCTCACTAGCCCCGTACTTATTCCAATCCTCATCGCGTTCGATTCTCTCTGTCCGCGGCAAGCAGAATCCTGGGAAGTTCTCCTCCTGGATCCAGGACCAGGTCCCCTCCATTCATCCCAGTTGCCGTGGAGCTGTCTAGGGATGTAATCCCTTTGGTCATTCCTTCCCCTCAGGAACCATGTCATGCTTCCAGACAACGCCTTGTCTTCAACCCGAGGGACGAAGAAATGGCGGAACAAATCCACATTGGGCATAACCCTGATGAAATCCTCATAGAAATGGGCAAAGACTGCCATGCATGTCATGGCGTTGGGGGTGAAATCAAGCAGCCGGAACCCATAAGTGGACATCAACTCACAGAAGAAATCTGAGTACGGAGGCAGCAAGCCGCAATAGAAGTATACACAGAAGAAGGGGTAGGAATTTGCTGGACCCTTGGGGCCTGAAGGGAGAACCTTGGGGGCTCCATGGCTATCGGTCTCCTTCCCCCACATATATGCATACCTTTCAATCAAGGTGTTGGTGGACAAGGTCGGTGGCGAATAGCTGACATTTTCCTGCCGGTGTTTCTCCAACTCCTCCAGCTCCTTCTTCTTTTGCTTCTCCTTGGGGTCGAGCGGTTTGGCCGCCTTCTTCCCCTTAGGGGTGGCTATCTTGGGCGCCATCAAGGGCTCGGGAAGGAGGGAAGATTGGGGTCGAGACGGATTGATGGTGGCGGCAGTGGTGGCGGCGGTAGATGCGGTTTCTGGCTAGAGGAGGAAGATGAAGCGGGAGAGGGCAAGAGTGAATGAGCAACGCCCCTTTTTCGTGGTTAACTTTTTATGGGGAATACGCGAGGGGGATGGCTCTTCACCGCATTCCCTAGCTGCGGCCCTCGCATGCACGCCACAACGGGTAACTGCAATAGCACCCACGTTCCCACGCCTCGCGATTAATGTGTAGATTGGATGAGCGTCAGCGGGAACCGTCATGATTATAGATTGCAGCAAAAGATTATGTCAGTTATCCTCCGCCATGTGTGTCCGTGCACGTTTTTGGGCCTAGCCCAACGACGTCTCGGATGCGCGTATGGACCAGGCCCGGGGGCTCCTGTCGGTGCACTAAGAACGGGGTCCTTAGCGCCCCTGACTTGTGCATGGATGGTGACAATGTTCCCGGTAAAGGGCCTTGGCGGGGACTAATACCAGGCCAGAGAAGCTGCTCTTCGTGAGATCAAAGAGCACATTAAGAAGAGCAAGGCTTGGAGCAAGGCTACAAAATCTGCAACAGAAGCGACCAACCCTGGAAAGAGCGAGCCGACAAGACAAGACCCGGCAATCCCCTCGAGCACATACTTGCCGCCAAACACCAGCACTCCATCTCTCTGCCAGCTGGTCACTCATCAGTGAGGTGTCGAGCCCGCGGGTGGTTAGGTGGAGACAGTCCGTACATGTCGGCTTGCTGGGAGGGAAGATTACCTTTATCGACACCCGTCCTAATGGTGTGTCAAGCTAATAGGAGATAGTTGAGCAAGTGGTGTGGCAGCCTTGCCAAGGCTCCTCCTCCACACCTAGCAGTGCATTTAATGTACTTTTTTCCTAACTAGTAGAGTTAGGTATGATAGTTCTTTATTAGTCTAATCACCCTGTATGACCTTTTTGCCACTGTGGTAACCCTTAAGCTATAAAAGGAGGGCCAAGGCAACCGATACAGGGGGTCGAACCCTTTGCAACCTTCACGCATAGGTATCGTGTAGTTGTCCTCCCTTAGCGACTTGCAGGGGAAGAGCGCTCCCTGCACTTTCTTCCACCTTCACCCAATACACCAAAGCAGGAGTAGGGTTTTACGTTTCTCAGCAGCCCGAACCTGGGTAAAACTGTGGCGCTCCTCGCTGCCCTTGCTATTTGCGTTGACTGCCCCCCCCCCCTTTGCCGAATTAGTAAAGGGGCTATCTGATACGTCCATTTTGCATCATGCTTTTATATCAATATTTATTGCATTATGGGCTGTTATTATACATTATATCTCAATACTTATGGCTATTCTCTCTTATTTTACAAGGTTTACCATGAAGAGGGGGGATGCCGGCAGCTGGAATTCTGGCTGGAAAAGGAGCAAACATTAAAAACCTATTCTGCACAACTCCAAAAGACCTGAGACTCCACGAAACAACTTTTTGGATTTAATAAGAACTTATGGGCAAAAGAAATAGGCCAGGGGGCCCACACCCTGTCCAGGAGACAGGGGGCGCCCCCCCTAGGGCGCTGCCCCTATCTCCTGGGCCCCCTGGTGGGCCTCCGGTGTCCATCTTCTGCTATATCATCACTTTCCATCTGGAAAAAATCGTGGGCAAGCTTACGGGACGAAACTCCGCCGCCATGAGGCGGAACCTTGGCGGAATCAATCTAGGGCTCTGGCGGAGCTGTTCTGCCGGGGACACTTCCCTCCGGGAGGGGGAAATCATCACCAACGTCATCACCAACGATCCTCTCATCGGGAGGGGGTCAATCTCCATCAACATCTTCACCAGCACAATCTCCTCTCAAAACCCTAGTTCATCTCTTGTATCCAATCTTGTATCAAAACCACAAATTGGTACATGTAGGTTGCTAGTAGTGTTGATTACTCCTTGTAGTTGATGCTATTTGGTTTACTTGGTGGAAGATCATATGTTCAGATCCTCTATGCATATTATTACCCCTATGATTATGAACATGAATATGCTTTGTGAGTAATTACGTTTGTTCCTGAGGACATGGGTGAAGTCTTGCTATTAGTGGTCATGTGAATTTGGTATTCGTTCGATATTTTGATGAGATGTATGTTGTCTCTCCTCTAGTGGTGTTATGTGAACGTCGACTACATGACACTTCACCATTATTTGGGCCTAGAGGAAGGCATAGGGAAGTAATAAGTAGATGATGGGTTGCTCGAGTGACAGAAGCTTAAACCCTAGTTTATGCGTTGCTTCGTTAGGGGTTGATATGGACCATATGTTTAATGCTGTGGTTAGGTTTACCTTAATACTCCTTTTGTAGTTGCGGATGCTTGCAATAGGGGTTAATCATAAGTGGGATGCTTGTCCATGTTAGGGCAGTACCCAAGTGCCGGTCCACCCACATATCAAATTATCAACGCATCAACGCGAATCTTACTTAACGTGATGAAAACTAGCTTGACGATAATTCCCAATGTGTCCTCGGAGCTCCTTCTTCATTATTAGAATTTGTCCAGCTTATCCTTTGCTACATAAAGGATTGGGCCACCTTGCTGCACTTTATTTACTTTTTGCTCGTTACTATTTATCTTATCACAAAACTATATATCACCTACTATTTCAGTGCTTGCAGAGAAAACCTTACTAAAAACCGCTTATCATTTCCTTCTGCTCCTCGTTGGGTTCGACACTCTTACTTATCGAAAGGACTACGATAGATCCCCTATACTTGTGGGTCATCACTGTCCTGTCCCATAGATCGCCGGCTCCACACTGACAAAGACGAAGTTGGGGTTCGCGCGATATTGCCTACGGTTCTTGCTTCGCTGGGCTTCATTGTACATTTGGCCTTCCGCCAGCCGGTGTTGCTCCAGTGCCTGCTACAACACCGACAAAGGCGCAGGATGCACCTTCGCGATGGCGGCATTGTAGTGCGTCTGCGCCTGCTCCATTATGAAGCCGACGTGCATGGGCGTGGGCCCCGGGACGGTGTCGTCAGAGCCCGTCTTCATCGTGGTGTCGTCCTCGTTGTCGGAGACCTCGGACGAGCTGGTCGGCAAGCTGGCCTCGATCTGCCTGGCACGGCGGCTCTACCAGGCGGTGGCATGGGCGGCCACCGCGTGCTTCATCTCAGTGGAAAGGCTCTCCCGCAGAGCTTCGCCGCCTGTAGTCGTGGCGGATGCAGTGCAAGGGAAGAGGATAGGGAGCAGGCTTGTGTTGTGGCATGGAGTTAGTCAGGTGTGGCCGTCTTTAAAAAGCGGATTCCCGTGAGGCCAGACGTCCGGGTGCGTCAATGCGCGGTGCCGAAGTGGGTTTCTCGGCCGACGAGCCTACTTAATGGCGGCATGCGGACGGACATACATTCAACGGGCATGGTAGATATCCGCTCCGTCCCGTCTAGTAACGCGTCTCCGGCATTGAACAGACACGGACACCGGAGAGGTGAAGAGGCAGTGAGATGTCGTGTCTGCCCTAAGCCGTCTTCAATGTGGAGCAGCGCGCTCTATAGCGGCATGAATGCAAGCAGCTGGCGCCGGGTGGGAACGCGCGCGGGAGAGGGAGGAGGGGTTCTGGGTGTGCTAGCGCAATCAGAAGCGGACGTGACAACGATCCGGACTCTCGCAAAGCCCCTTCACGTTTGTCTCCGGTTTGCAGAAGAAAATACGTGTAAATACCCGCGTTGGATGGCTTCCGCTGTCCGGACAACACGGTCAGGACATACATGGGCAGTTTGAGGGCCGACGTTGGAGATGGCCCTTTGGTCATCCAGTGTTGCCCTCCGTGGATAATTGTGACAGTTTTAGTCTAGATTTAAGTATTTGGGCAGCTCTCTTTCCTTTTTTTTTAATGAATCAAAAGATCCTCCAAGGCTGACTTCAAAAGAAAAAAAAATCACCCCCAAGCAACAAATTCAACAAAAACACTATCACAAAGCATACATCCAGAACCGTGAATTATTTATGAAGAACAAGGATCATAACAAGGTACTCCCTCAAGCTTTGAATTATAAGATGTTCTAATTTTTTCCTAAATCGGATGTGTAGACACATTTTAGCGTACTTGTTCACTCATTTCAGCCCGTACATAATCCATATTGAAATATCCAAAACATCTTATAATTTGGAACAGGGTGATGGTAGCTAGCTATTAATATTGTGTAGAGAAAAGATGGAGAGTTGTGTCAGCAACAAACACATCGAACTACTGAAGATACGTCACATCCAGCCAGCTCAAAACAAAACAAAAATGTTGGAATCCGCTGATCCACCCCCACCCAACGGTATGCATGTTCATCAGACGATTCACATACGTCGCGTACGGAGTATTATTACGAAGTCCAGCCTGGTACCGAGGCTAGCCATAATAGCCCAGCACAAAGAAAACCACATGAAATCTGCGGCAACAAACGCTACGCGGTGCCTTAACAGCAGGCTAGAAGTCAAATGGGGAGGCTCACCCACGAGTTACTTCTTCTGCTGCTTCTTCCCCGGCTTCAGCTTTATGACCTCGTCGATGTACAGTATGCCCTTCCCCTTGTACACCTCCGGAGGTTTACTGCTTCGGACGGCTCCGGCGAAATGGTGCACTCTATGCTTGTCGATGCCAGTGCAGCATATTATGTTGGGTTTGAAGCAGAAGACACGGACGGCGGTGGAGCGGTGAACTGCACCTCATGGCTGTAGCCTAGTTTCAGAAACAACTCGCGGCCTCCTTGCTCTGTCCTTGCTTTGAAACCAACTCCGACAAGCTTCAGGAACCGAAAGAACTTGGATTCCATCGCAACAAGGGAGGTTTGTCCGAGGATGAATTGTTTGATTCCGGCTTACCTTAACAAAACAAGGACAAAAGGTTCATCACAAAACTGAGCAGTCATGTAAACAAACAGGAGTATGCTGACAATTTGATATATACACAAGACAGTATTTAGATAAATTATTTTCAGAACACTGCAAGAGATTCAGTAGAATACATATGAGTTCATCACATAATCTCTTATTACAAAGGATGAACGGTAAAAATTAAACAACTCTTACTGAAATAACTACAGGATGAAACACCGACTCTAAACTCTGAAGCCCTACTCGGTTCTTCGACTATTGAAGATGGGGGTTCATGATGGCATATATCGAGTCTCTAAACAGGGAACATTCTAGGTTAGACACAAAGTAGCAAGTCTTACAGGGTGAACTCCCTTGTAGGGAACAATCGGTTGAAAAGAACTGGCCACAGAACAAAGTTTGTGTCTATGTCAAACAGTGGAAGGTACTACACATGTTCTATTTGGGTCTTATCTCGATGCCAAATTTTCTGTGAAATTATATGCATGATTTAGGAATTCCAAATAGGTTTGCATCTGTGAGTTGGACTCTGTGGACAACTCAAAACAAGATTTTACTGAAAAAGAATTGATATCAATGTCAAATTGTTGCTATGCATAAAATTGCTTGCTTCTTACAACATTGGAAGAGCTATTGAAAGGAGGGGAATGGACTAATTAGTCAACTCAACAAGTAGGCTTGGAAGGCCCAATGAAGTTGATTCAGGAGTAGTGGGTGTTGGGTCAAATCATGTTCATAGTTTGTTTCCTGTTGTATTCCATTTCTTTGCTGCTCAACATGGATACTGCGTGATGATAACCCAGTCTCCCTCCAATGATAACTACATTTAGCTTTGGTGCAAAACTGATCAACGCCTTCCATATAAACAGTAAATGCCAAAGGATTTTACTTCCAAGGAAATGTGCAAAACAGAAGCAAGCAATTGCAGCTAGGAATTTAGAGATGGGGGTGTCAGGGCGGTGGAATCGCCAAATCTCACACACATAGCTACACTGGACACGAGTTAACACAGCGATATCGATAGCATCTGCGTGATCTGCCTAAATAGACTACCGATGGGATTAATTGATCATACTCTACATTATAAGAAAATCTTGGCTTTTGACAAGATACATACATACCACTGTTCAAAGTCACTTGGGCACTAAACTTGAAAAAACTATCTTGCCTCCTACGAAAACAGCACAAACTAACTGTAGAAACGATGTAAAAAAGCTATAAGTTTACAATGAGCTTGCGATGTTCACGCCAAGGTTGGTAATTGTTGAATTATACTAGCGCGAAAAACACTGAGCGTCCACACTTAATTCACTTTCCACTAGGCCCTAAGCGTGCCGCGTAAGGAACATCACAAACAAATTCACAGGGCGAATGATCCCCGGCGGAAATGGACGTGGCTAAAGGAATGGCAGGAGCAGCCAGCAGATCGAGAGGGAAGGGGGACGGGTTGGTGGTAATCGGCGCACCTGGGCTGCGAAACCCTCGAGGAGGTCGTCCTCGCCGATGCCGCGAGCAACCACGGCGGAGGCCGGCGGCTGCGCTCCCTTCGCGTGCCCCGAGTGGCCCTCGTCGGCTCCGAACCAACCGCCGCCGCGCGCCGAGTCGTCGCCGAACTAGGGTTAGGAAGCTCTTGTGCGCGGCAGCGCGGCCGTGCTCTCTACTGGTGTGCCCGCCGCTGTGGGTGGGTCTAGGCCAGAACCATTTGCGTTTAAGGTTTCGGCCCATTGCAGTTGTGGCAAGTTTTTTTGTTTAGGATTTTATTATATTTTTTATTGAAGATGCGGTTGTGGCATCTCTAAAAAAAAATGCAGTAATGGCAAGTAATCTCCGTCCCAAATTATTTGTCTTATACAGTAATTGTCTAGATACACACTTCTTTTTTAGTGATCAAAACGTTTTATATTATTTTAAAAAATTGATCTATTTAGTTTCAATCATGATAGTACAACGAACATTAAAAATAATAAAAATTACATCCAGATCCGTAGACCAACAAGCACTAAAGCAAGCTGAAGGCGCATCACTGTCATCGTCTCTCCCTCTCCGGAGCTGGGCAAAACTTGTTCTAGCAGACAATCGGAAAGTCATCGTGCTAAAGCCCCATAGGACTAGGGCAATAGAACATCAACCACCGCCGGTGATGAGTAGCGTAGATCAGAAGAATCCAACATGAAGACGCAAGGACAAAGACGAACGACAAACAGATCCGAACAAATCCATCAAAAATAGACCTACCTATATTAGTTTACACAGGAAGTACTTCCCTGTGTTGAAGGAGTATATTTTATGCCAAGCAAATCACTTTAGAAAGATGTATTCATTTTTTTCTGCTACTTTGGTTTTCATCGTAATGACTTGAGGATCATACTCATCACAACTTGTGCACGATAAAACAGTAGTCCTTTCACAGCAAGCTCGATACAGCTTGTTCAGAAAATACAGTCCAGCTAGGACGTGGCTTCCAGCGATTCTCGAATAAGCTTATCCGTGAGCTCCCTCGGAAGCCCTCGGACACTGTCCGCCGTACCGACCTGCGCAAGCCAGGGGACGCACGGATCAAAATGGCAATGGAATCAGAACTGTCAAGTGGATTTGCAGTCTGTATAGATGAATCTGCTCACTAGTTCCTTGATGAACGGCAGTGCCGATGGATGCGTCAGCTTGAGCCCCCCAGCCACGCAGGTCATGTCTCCTTCCTTCACCTGCAACACCCAAGGATGCAATCGATCTTATTTACCTACTGTTATCTCAGTAACTTTGGGTACAGGAGGTATAGTGCATAACATCTCAATACAGGGATACCAAGTGTAGCAATTTCCTTGGATGTAGATGGAAAGGTTGCTTACGATTTCCTCGATGAACTCGTCCGGTATGTGGTGGAAACAGATCTGCAGATGGAAATGCATGTCCAAATCATTCAGTCTATTTTTCATGTGGGATGAAGCAGCAAGTTCAGACATCCGAAGTTAATCTAACAGGCTGTAGTACCTCGGGTATATCCCAGCCCCCCTTTGTGCCTCCGGTGCTCAGGTTGGTCACCAGAACATAGTTCACCGCAAGCGCTCGGTCACCCGAGTACCCTGCCACAGCACCAGGCACGGAACATCTCAATGATTAGCCACCGTGTTCTTCGCGCAACCACGAGATGATGAAGCGGTTACTTACCCCTGATGAATTCTCTGGCTTCTTCCGTGCTCCTCGGCCTCTCCCTGATCGTCCCCTTGCTCACCATGACCTTCACCGGAAAATCGATCCAACAATCAACCACTGTGCACAGCAGCTACCGTTTATGCCTGAATTGATCTGAGTTGGTTGATGTCCATGTATACCTGGTCTGAAGTGATCAGAAGGGTAGGCCGATCTCTGCTGTCTCCATCACCGCAGCCCTCAACAAGATTCAGTTTAATGGCGTCGGCCTACATGCCGAGAACAACCCAGGATTGTGTCACACGGTTCAAAGCAAACTACTAGAAGCATCAAGTCATTCTCTTCTGAGCTGCAGCAGCTAGTTGGTACCTTGGCTTCGGCTAAGGCCTTGACCAGCTCCTCCGGCTTCTCCCTCCTGATGGCCCTCTCGTCGATGTCAGCGCTCTGGCAGCACACACACCAAATACCCACTCCATCAGCAAGCAGGTAAAGAGGATGAGGTGGATCTAGAAGCTTGATTGGTAACTGGAGGGTACTCGACCATGGTGGCGAACTCGTATCCCATGTCTGACAGGATCGCGCGGCGCGCCGGGGACGACGACCCGAGTATGATCTTGAAGAAATCCCATGAAAAAGCAAGTGGCTCAGAAGAGATGAAGCCCGGACAGTAATCGACGGATACTCCTTTGCAAATACTGAGAGAGATCGTAGGTTGAGAAATGATACTACGAGATATGTATACCTTGAATGATGGGGAGTTGTTGGAGCTGGAAGCCATGTCTGGATCTTCTCTCGCGGAGTTGAACTGAGGATTCTGAACCGTGCGGAGGCTCTGATCCGAGGCTGTTAAATAATCCTGCTGCTTCCGGATTCCAAGCATCCAAGCCTCGAGCTGATTAGAGTTGGAAGTACTACTACTTGATAATTACTCGGTATAACAAAGGGGAATTAAGGGTTGATCATCGGTACTAATTTATTCAGTGCTTTTGACGGTTGACCAGTGTACGCGGCTGTGTGGAGTGGAGTGCGGCATGAGACTTTTCCTGGAACGTTCTCCTGTGCTCCCTTCGTTTTTATTTGTCCGCATATTACTTTTGACTGAAATCAAATTTTATCGTAGAAAATATTATGAAAAATTACAATAAAAATTCTAATGATGTGAAAATATATTCAATGATGAATTTAATGGTACCGATTTGGCATTGTATATGTCCAAATTTTCTCTAGAAAATGGATCGAAGTTTGTAAAGTTTGACTTTAGGAAAAGCTAATATGCGGAGTAAGTAAAAATGAAGGGAGTAATAAAAGTAGGCTGGTCTTTTTTGTGAGTATATAACAAACAACACTTAATACTCTTAATTGAGTTACCTGTCAAAACCCAGCAAAAGGAAAAGATTTACCTGTCAAACGAGCGCTATGACGATTGACAAGAGCCATATTTGTATTCCATTGATTATTCCCTTTTGTAACAAAATATAGAATATTGTCTACCTTCTAATTATTTTTATTACTAAAGCATGTCGCAAAAAATGTGGAGCATAAAGCGGAGGCTCATATTCTATTAAATTGTTTCTTTAGAAAAAAATGGTGCGACATCTATATTCTATACCAATATAAAAAAGCGAGTTGTAGAGATCCAACAAATATCAACCTAACGGTGTACGTCACTTCGGTGTTTAGCGTTAAATATGTTTAGCACTAAACATGCTTAACACCCTTCACTAATTCATATCAACGTCATCATCAACCAAGTAATTATATCCTACGTAATATTTACATGCAATGTGTGATAATGTCCGCGGCTCCCCATTCATTGGCATTTTTGTGCGCGAGAATACTCTGCCATTCTTTGCTTCCAAAGGTTCCAGCATATCAAGATGAAGCAAGTCGTAACCTTTGCGGTGCAGTTTAGAGATGCGCTTCCTTGAATCCGACCACCATGCTTCCAGCTGATCTTGCACTGTTGGCAGAATAGAAAGATCAATACCTAAACGCCTAAAGCACAAGAACCAGACTTGGCGAGCGTAAACGCACTGCAACAGGATGTGGTCCGCCGTGTCCTCTTCTTGGTCGCAAAGGAAACACGGCGAGCTCTGATCTTGAAGGCCATGCCGGTGCCTTCTATCTAATGTTCAAAGGCGATATTGCACTGCACCATATGAAGATCTTACAGGTCAGAGGCGCCCAACATCCCCAGAATGCCGAGGAACATTGAAACTGAATGCCACCCTCACAGGAAATCTTATGCGCAGAGCGGGCCGAGTAAATCCCACTGGAGTTCCACTGCCAAATGGGTTTGTCCTCAGTCTCAGGAACAAGGCTCGTTCCTATGATCAGTTCTAGAGCCGGATGAATTGCATCAGGTCGTCAGTGTTCATTTCCCCAACAATGTCTGAAGTCCATGCATGAAGGTGCAGAGCATCCTTAACCGTTCTCCTATTCACCACTTGGGTCTTGATCATGGCCCATACCATCGTTGCTATGCTATCTCAGCGATAGAACTTCCATTAATCCATTTGTCCTTCCAAAACAACACTCGTCTCCCATTACCTAGCTCCCATTTGACCATGCTATGAAATGCTAAGGCCACCTGTTTATCTATCGTAAGGTTCAATCCTTGCCATGCCCGGAGGTCATCCGTGCGCTTGAGCCACTCCCAGCGAAGGCGGAGCGCAATCCCTTGCTTGTATAGGTTCAAAGCGCCTAATCCTCCTAGATATTTTGGCCTGCACACACGCTGCCAAGCAACCAGACATTTTTTGCCATGTAGCTCTTCCGTCCCAGCCCAGAAGAACTTTCTGCATCCGTTGTCAATCTTCTCTAAGGCCCACTTGGATGCGTCCGCGATGATCAGATGGTGGGTGGGTCGCGCCCGAACAACGTGATTGACAAGAATTAGTCGCCCGGCCTGGTGATCAGTCCTCTTTGCCATCCCGGCATCAGCTTGAGCATTGCATCCACAATCGATTGCCAATCTGACCTCTTGAGTTGCTTGAAACCCAACTGCATGCCTAAATACTTGATCGGGAACGCCTCCATCTTCCATGGCAGCGCCTCTTTCACCAACTCCTCCTCTTCCTCCGTGGCTCTAATCATGACAGCCGAGAACTTAGTGTAGTTCATAACCAGTCCAGATGCCTCTCCAAAGATACCAAGAGTTTCCTTCACAAATAGCAGATCCAGTCGCGTCGGTTTGATGAACAGAACAACATCGTCTGCGTATAATCACAGCCGTTGCATAGGCGTGCAGTCTGGCATCCTGCTAAGAAATTGCGGCTCTTGAGCTTTGACAATCATCTCAGTAAGCACATCCATAGCAATGACGAAGAGGAGAGGAGAGAGAGACTCTCCATGAAGAAGCCCTTGCGCGTGCTTAAATTTCTCTCCCACACAACCATTGACTACCACTCTGGAGCTAGCCGAGGTAAGCAGAATTGCAATCCAAGAGATCCAGCGTTCAGAGAATCCTTTGGCACGGAGAACCTCGAACAGAAACAACCAGGATTGGGAATCGAAAGCCCTTGACATGTCAAGTTTCAGCAAGACTCCTTTAGTTTTCATCTATGCAGCTTACGGGCCATTTGCCTTACTAGCAAAAAATTGTCATGGATGCTTCTTCCCTTGATAAAAGCTGACTGATTGACATTCACCAGCTCTCCCATGCGTCTACTTAGTTTGGATGCAATTAATTTGAAGGAAATCTTGGGTGCACTGTGGACCAGGCTGATTGGCCTAAAATCCTTGATATGGTAGGCATCTGGTTTCTTAGGTAACACCGTGATCAGGGCCTGATTTAATCTGCCAAAGCCTCTACCATTGTTGAGGAATAGTTTGTGGATGGCAGCAATCACGTCACCCTTGACAATCTCCCAAGCTTTTTGGAAGAAGATTCCAATAAAGCCGTTCGGTCCCAGGGCCCTATCTGAAGGCATGTCTTTGATTACTTTCCAAATTTCTTCCTCATGGAAGATAAGATCCTGATCCGAGAGATCAATAGGAGATACACCAACAAATTCCAGATCGACCGTATGTGCCCGAACTATTGATCTGCCTAGAAGATCTCTAGGCATAGAAGAAAGCCTGCTCCTTGCCCTGCTGATCCACAATGACTTGTCCGTCCACATTGATGGTTGGGATAAAAATTTTGTACTTTCTGTCGTTGGCAACCAACTGAAAGAGCTTAGTTTTGGTGTCTCCATCTTGTAACCAGTTCATCCTAGACCTCTGTCTGGCACTCGTCCTCTCCAGCGATGCGAGGCCAAGCACTAGTATCATTCAGTGCAAGTACACATTTACTAGTATCATTCAGTGTCAAACTATTTCTTAAATAATAAAGCGAACGGATAACAAAGAAAAACAGAAAGGAAAACTAGATTTGAAGATAGGTCTAAAGAGCTGTCATAAGATTGTAAGAGGTGAATTGTTTCGTTAGGTTTGCTTCCTACATGCAACCAAGAGGCGGATCTCCACTAGTCAACGCTACCTTGGGTTCCCCTACTCCACGCTGACCGCAACGGCGATGGGTGGGTGGAGGACCCCGGATCTGAGTGTCTGGTTCGTGTCTCGTAGGTCTCAAGTTCTTCAACATCAATAATGTTGGGGCAGCGACACTGATGGGAATAACGATTCCTCAGCTTTCCCCATATGCCGATGGACTTTCTTGGAAGGATTTCGATGGTCAGAGTATGATGCCAATTGTCGGGCATTAAGTTTCGCATGATTAACGTTTTCCCATGGGGGCGACATGCTGCAGAAGGGACAAGGTTGCGGCATGTTCTTTCAGCCAGTGCTATCTTCTCCCTACGAAGCTTAGCTAGATATGGCCCCGTCAAGGAACTTGTGATGTTTGTGTTCCCCTCCTCTGCCTGACCGGAGTTAAGATTATTGTCTGACCCTCCTCGGTGCTAGCTTCTCTAGGACAATGATCTTTCTAGATCATGGTTGTCGGTGTTGTCTGGTTTACATCGATGGTTTCCCAGTCACTACTTCTACAAGCTCCTGGGTTTCAACAAGATTGCCGGACTCCCAGGGTCAAAAACAAGCTCTGCTGACAACACTCTATTGGTGGATGCAAAAGGAAGTGATGATTTCTTTAAGGACTTCTCTGTAATTTCTTATTCTTGAATGGAAGTTCTTGCAAGGCCTGGTTTTATTTAATATATGGCCGTAGGCCTCTTTCACAAAAAAGGTCATTGTGCCCCGAGAGAGTATGTTGACAGTTTGATGTTTTTTTAGATCATTAGCATCATTGTTTGGTGGTTTTCACTTTATTATAACAAGTCAATATCGTCATTTGCTCATCCCGACCTATCCAGTGTCAGATGCAGGATTGATGAAATCCTTATGTTGAGAGGGGGGTGGGGGGGGGAAGGAACAAGAGAAATTTATGTATAATATCTATAACGGTCAAGCTAATTGGACTAAGGTATAAGACCTAGGGCTAATTTACGACTGTTATCATGCACCATGAATCCATATATGTTTTTTGTTGTTGTAAATTTAGTCAAGAACCCTCCCTAACTTTAGAACGATGTTGATTATCAAATAATACTTATAGTGAAACTAACTCTTGTCCAAACTCAAACATTGTGTAAACTTGATACTGGATGGAGCCTATTGTTTTTGCGGGGAAAGGGAGATGGAGCTTAATTTGGATTAGCTTACGAATCCAAGTAATATAAGTTTGTTTTCTTTCATATCTCTCCCAAGCACTTAGCTAGTCAGCTCGGTGGTTGTGGTCTGGTCCGATGAATCATGGATGGCAAGAAGACACCGTCTATTCCTAGGTTTCAAACTCAAATAGGTAAGCACCTAGAAGCTTAACCGTCGATTGTTGTAGGAGTAGAAACTTCACATACCTAAAGGGATAATTGTACTATTCCTTTGTTCGAGTATTGCCAAAAAGTTCTCATTACAAGGCTTTGATGAGGAAATTTGTGCAGTATGCATAGTATACAAGTATCACTTCTTCGTTTCCTTTCATGGTAGGATTTTATGTGTTTTATCAGATTTGAATATACTATGTGTAACAATTTAAGGAGAGTTAGGAAAACACCCTAACCGGGGTCTTCCTCCTTTATCACGCAATTGTTTCTGGACTCTTACTTTTTTTTGGAAATTTTCTAGACTCTTACTTGAATACATTGGGTTGTTCTATTGTTCTAGTATACAACAAGGAGCAAGACTCCTGGATTGTACACATCTTATCTCCTTGTAAGATTTGAATAGTAAAGAGAATAACGACATCCTACATTTCAACAGTTTCTTGTAGCGATTCTCGAATGAGCTTCTCGGTGAGGTTCCTTGGAAGTCCCCGAACACTATCCATCGTACCGACCTGCGCAACAAACATAGAAACCACAATAGTGAAGGAGTCAGAACGGTGAAGTGGATATGGAGTCCCGACCTCCTCGTTTAAGTAGGGGCTATTTGGAAGAATTTGCTGACTAGTTCCTTGATGAAGGGCAAAGCTAATGGATGCATCAGCCTAAGGCCCCCAGCCACGCAAGTCATGCCTCCTTCCTTCACCTGGAACATAGCACGATACAGTCTTAATTACCGAGTGTATGTGTTATTAGTCCATTAACTCAAAGTAGCGGCATATTTTAGACAAAAAATCAGACAATGATCAAATTTAGGTTATAAGACTCGTTCATTTGATCAATTAAGGCCAAAACAGATTTGAGGGAGAAAAAACCGTCCACGTGGCTGCCATGTCGACGTAAATTGAACCGCTCGTGCTTGGCTAACCAGCAAACGTGGGAAGCATGGCAATTGCGAACGATTTACATGGCAATTTACGTCGGCCGAGGGTGACAAGTTTAGTTGGCAAGCATGACAAATCCGCTTCAGTTCATTTTTGCCAGGATTTGTCGTGCTTGCAAACTAAAGTTGTCATCCTTGCGGCGATAAATTGCCATAAAAACGCTTGATTTTCCATCCCCTGCCAGTGAACGTCAACTGAGTAGCATTACCAAATTTTTATAGTGTTATTTTTTTCTCTACAAAATCGGCCAATGCCCAATGGTTGATGTTATTTGCGTTTATTTTTTTTAAGGATGTGATGTGTTGGGCAGGGATTGAAAACTTACGACTTTTTCGATGAACTCGTCTGGTATGTGGTGAAAATAGATCTGCAGATGGACAAAAAAGTCCAAAATCATGGCGAGTTGCAGTCTCTAATCCCAGGGAAGCATTAGCAAGTTCAGTTGGAAATGCAGCTACCTCGGGTATATCCCAACCCCCTTTCCAACCCCCGGTGCTCAGGTTGGTCACGAGAATATAATTCACTGCAAACGCTACATCACCCGAGTACCCTGTCACCACAGCAGGCACGAAACATTTGGTTACAGCCATATGCATCTTGTGCGCGCGCGTTAACAAGATGATGATCAAAGGCTCGTTACCCTTGATGAATTCCCTGGCTTCCTCCGTGCTCGTCGGCCTCTCCCTTATCATCCCTTTGCTCACCTTAACCTTCATCGACAGTGTTAAGTAAGACCCCCAACGAATACAGATTAATTAAGCTCGAGTAGTCACGATTTATGTGCCAATCTTAATTGGTGTCCATGTGTACCTGGTCAGAAGTGATCAGAAGGGTAGGCAGATCTCTGCTGTCTCGATTACGAAGGTTCAGTTGAATGGCGTCGGCCTACACACATACGGCGCGATCAAGAAGCACCCCAGGATTGTATCACAAAGTGTCAAAGCTCATAGCAAACTGAAGATTGTGTCCTGAGCCGTAGCAGCTGGTTGGTACCTTGGCTTCGGCCAAGGCTTTGACCAGCTCCTCGGGCTTCTCCCTCCTGATGGCCTTCTCGTCGATGTCAGCGCTCTGGCAGCACACACACCAAATAGCCACTTCATCAGCAAGTATGTACAGATTTTTTCCATGGTGGAGAAGTTACTATATCAGCCGAATATGGGAAATTGGTGAGCAGAGGACACCCCACCATGACGGTGAACTCGTATCCCATGTCTGACAGGATCGCGCGGCGCGCCGGCGACGACGACCCGAGTATGATCTTCAAGGAGTCGCATGCATGAAGCAACAGGCTTAGAGCAAATCGAGATTGACGGGTACTCATTGGAAATGCTGAGACCTGAGAGGGGTCGTGTAGGTTGATAAGAGACGCGTGTACCTTGAACGAAGATGGGGAGTCGTTGCAGGTGGAAGCCATGCCTAAATTCTTCTCCTGCGGAGCTCGGGCGAGGGATCTGAACCGTGAAGACGCTCAGAGACTGTTAAATGGCTCTGCTGCTTCCTTGGATTCCAAGTATCCGAAGCCTTGGGTTTGTCAGAGTTCGAGTTTGACAGTAATAGTTTAAGACGCAGAGGGGATTAAGAGTAGACCATCGCTAAAGCTGGTTCGTCAGTTCTTTCACGGTTGACCGGTGTGCGTGGCAGTGTGCAGCGCGAGACTCTCCCGGAACCTTCGCCGACGGTTCGATCAAAGTTCGTTCAGGGAAAGTAAGATTTCTAGACATGGCAAATTAAATATATTATTATGGCAAGTTATATTCATCGAGGATGACAAATCTAGTCGGCAAGCACGACAAATCCACCTCATTTTATTTTATTTTGCCAGAAAACCCCCGTGGTTAGCCCCAATGGCCGCACTCCTCGTTGCCTGTCTCCTTCCCCGCCCATTGCTTCCCGCCAGAGTGCGCGTCTTGGCCCAGGTCATGGGCGGGTGGGCGCAAGCCGTAAATCCCTGAGAAGAACCCGCAACCTCGAGCTAGGTACTTCCCCATCCTCCCGATGTTCCTTCTTTCTCGGGTTCTAGGTTTTCCATTCTTGCCAGCATTCCCATTGAGCATTTAGCCAACGTTGCCTCGGATTGTGGCATTGTGTTACGAGGCGAGTGTTGGCCTCGTCTGGAGCAGATTTTGGCCATCCACGCTAAGGAGCAGTTCGATCGTGCCCTCGCAGAGGCTCGTGCTCAGTGTGAGCGCGAGCTTCAGAGGACCTCGGCCACCGCTGAACCCGAGCATAGAGAGCCCAGAGTCGCCAATGGCCTCAGTGATAGTTCGACATGAACCCGCCGGCTCACCCAGTCCACATGATCTACGTCGGCGTCGTGGCCTTCATTGTCAACAAACGTGGCACCTTTCGTATGTGCATCCCACCAATACGCCGAATCACATTGGCGACTCACCAACTGACGCGTCATCTTCGTCACTGAGCTCAGGCCCAAGAGGGTCTTTCGGGTTCCAAAACTTTGGAGCCACATACCAATAGGCGATGACCGGACACCTGCAAATCTTAACTGAACGCAGAACAGACGCATGGTCAAATCTGTTGGGTTATCCAGAGTCTGATAAGTCTTCAACGTATCTATAATTTGTGAAGTATCCATGCTATAATTTCATTATTTATATATGGTTTTGGTGCAATTTTATATTATTTTTCTGGACTAACTTATTAATCTAGTGCCCATGCCAGTTCCTGTTTTTGCTTGTTTTTTCCACAAAAAGTCAATATCTAGAAAGATCCAAATACGATGCCAATTTTGATGATTTTTTCTAGACAAAGAAGGTCCACGGAAGCTTCGGGAGACGTCGAGAAAAGCCACGAGGGCCCCACACGGAAACATGACGCGACTAGTGTTGGTGAACGTAGTAATTTAAAAAAAAATCCTACGCACACGCAAGATCATGGTGATGCATAGCAACGAGAGGGGAGAGTGTTGTCCACGTACCCTCGTAGACCGAAAGCGGAAGCGTTAGCGCAACGCGGTTGATGTAGTCGTACATCTTCACGATCCGACCGATCAAGTACCGAACGTACGGCACCTCCGAGTTCATCACACGTTCAGCTCGATGACGTCCCACGAACTTCGATCCAGCAGAGCATTGCGGGAGAGTTCCGTCAGCACAACGGCGTGATGACGGTGTTGATGATGCTACCGACGCAGGGCTTCGCCTAAGCACCACTACGATATTACTGAGGTGGAATATGGTGGAGGGGGGCACCGCACACGACTAAGAGATCAATGATCAATTGTGTGTATAGAGGTGCCCCTGCCCCCGTATATAAAGGAGCAAGGGGGGAGGCGGGCGGCCTAAGAGGAGGGCGCGCCAAGGGGGGAGTCCTACTCCCGGTGGGAGTAGGACTCCTCCTTTCCTTGTTGGAGTAGGAGAGGGGAAGGCAGGGAGAGAGGAGGAGAAGGAAAGAAGGGGGGCGCCGCCCCCTCCTTGTCCAATTCAGACTAGAGGGGGAGGGGGCGCGCGGCCTGCCCTGGCCCCCCCTCCTCTTCTCCACTAGGGCCCATGAGGCCCGATAAACCCCCCGGGGGGTTCCGGTAACCCCCCGGTACTCCGGTATATGTCTGAAACCTTCCGAAACAATTCCGGTGTCCGAACATAGTCATCCAATATATCGATCTTTACATATCGACCATTTCGAGACTCCTCGTCATGTCCGTGATCATATCCGGGACTCCGAACTAACTTCGGTGAATCAAAACACAAAAACTCATAATACCGATCATCACCAAACTTTAAGCGTGCGGACCCTACGGGTTCGAGAACTATGTAGACATGACCGAGACATGTTTCTGGTCAATAACCAATAGCGGAACCTGAATGCTCATATTGTTTCCCACATATTCTACGAAGATCTTCATCGGTCAAACCGCATAACTACATATGTTGTTCCCTTTGTCATCAGTATGTTACTTGCCCGAGATTTGATCGTCGGTATCTCAATACCTAGCTCAATCTCGTTACCGGCAAGTCTCTTTACTCGTTCCGTAATGCATCATCCCACAACTAACTCATTAGTCACATTGCTTGCAAGGCTTATAGTGATGTGCATTACCGAGAGGGCCCAGAGATACCTCTGCGACAATCGGAGTGACAAATCCTAATCTCGAAATACGTCAACTCAACAAGTACCTTCGGAGACACCTGTAGAGCACCTTTATAATCACCTAGTTACATTGTGATGTTTGGTAGCACACAAAGTGTTCCTCCGGTAAGCGGGAGTTACATAATCTCATAGTGATAGGAACATGTATAAGTCATGAAGAAAGCAATAGCAACATACTAAACGATCAAGTGCTAAGCTAACGAAATGGGTCAAGTCAATCACATCATTCTTCTAATGATGTGATCCCATTGATCAAACGATAACTCATATCTATGGTTAGGAAACTCAACCATCTTTGATCAATGAGCTTGTCAAGTAGAGGCATAATAGTGACACTATGTTTGTCTATGTATTCACACATGTATTATGTTTCCGGTTAATACGATTATAGCATGAATAATAAATATTTATCATGATATGAGGAAATAAATAATAACTTTATTATTGCCTCCAGGGCATATTTCCTTCAGTCTCCCACTTGCACTAGAGTCAATAATCTAGATTACACAGTAATGATTCTAACACCCATGGAGCCTTGGTGTTGATCATGTTTTGCTCGTGGAAGAGGTTAGTCAACGGGTCTGCAACATTCAGATCCGTATGTATCTTGCAAATCTCTATGTCTCCCACATGGACTTGGTCCCGGATGGAATTGAAGCGTCACTTGATGTGCTTGGTTCTCTTGTGAAATCTGGATTCCTTTGCCAAGGCAATTGCACCAGTATTGTCACACAAGATTTTCATTTGACCCGATGCACTAGGTATGACACCTAGATCAGATATGAACTCCTTCAACCAGACTCCTTCATTTGCTACTTCTGAAGCAGCTATGTACTCCGCTTCACACGTAGATCCCGCCGCGACGCTTTGTTTAGAACTGCACCAACTGATAGCTCCACCGTTCAATATAAATACGTATCCGGTTTGCGATTTAGAATCGTCCGGATCAGTGTCAAAGCTTGCATCAACGTAACCATTTACGACTAGCTCTTTGTCACCTCCATAAACGAGAAACATATTCTTAGTCCTTTTCAGGTATTTCAGGATGTTCTTGACCGATGTCCAGTGATCCACTCCTGGATTACTTTGGTACCTCCCTGCTAAACTAATAGCAAGGCACACATCAGGTCTGGTAGACAACATTGCATACATGATAGAGCCTATGGATGAAGCATAGGGAACATCTTTCATTTTCTCTCTATCTTCTGCAGTGGTCGGGCATTGAGTTTGACTCAACTTCACACCTTGTATTACAGGCAAGAACCCTTTCTTTGCTTGATCCATTTTGAACTTTTTCAAAACTTTATGAAGGTATGTACTTTGTGAAAGTCCAATTAAGCGTCTTGATCTATCTCTATAGATCTTGATGCCCAATATATAAGCAGCTTCACCGAGGTCTTTCATTGAAAAACTTTTATTCAAGTATCCTTTTATGCTATCCAGAAATTCTATATCATTTCCAATCAACAATATGTCGTCCACATATAATATTAGAAATGCTACAGAGCTCCCACTCACTTTCTTGTAAATACAGGCCTCTCCAAAAGTCTATATAAAACCATATGCTTTGATCACACTATCAAAACGTTTATTCCAACTCCGAGAGGCTTGCACCAGTCCATAAATGGATCACTGGAGCTTGCACACTTTGTTAGCACCTTTTGGATCGACAAAACCTTCGGTTGCATCATATACAACTCTTCTTCCGTAAATCCATTCAGAATGCAGTTTTGACATCCATTTGCCAAATTTCATAATCATAAAATGCGGCAATTGCTAACATGATTCAGACAGACTTAAGCATCGCTACGGGTGAGAAAGTCTCATCGTAGTCAACTCCTTGAACTTGTCGAAAACCTTTCACAACAAGTCGAGCTTTGTAGACAGTAACATTACCATCAGCGTCAGTCTTCTTTTTGAAGATCCATTTATTCTCGATGGCTTGCCGACCATCGGGCAAGTCAACCAAAGTCCATACTTTGTTCTCATACATGGATCCCATCTCAGATTTCATGGCCTCAAGCCATTTTGCGGAATTTGGGCTCATCATCGCTTCCTCATAGTTCGTAGGTTCACCATGATCAAGTAACATGACCTCCAAAATAGGATTACCATACCATTCTGGTGCGGATCTTACTCTGGTTGACCTACGAGGTTCGGTAGTAACTTGATCCGAAGTTTCATGATCAATAGCATTAGTTTCCTCACTAATTGGTGTAGACGTCACAAGAACCGGTTCTGTGATGAACTACTTTCCAATAAGGGAGCAGGTACAGTTACCTCATCAAGTTCTACTTTCCTCCCACTCACTTCTTTTGAGAGAAACTCCTTCTCTAGAAAGGATCCATTTCTAGCAACGAATGTCTTGCCTTCGGATCCGTGATAGAAGGTGTACCCAACAGTTTCCTTTGGGTATCCTATGAAGACACATTTCTCTGATTTGGGTTCGAGCTTATCAGGTTGAAGTTTTTTCACTAAAACATCGCAACCCCAAACTTTAAGAAACGACAACTTTGGTTTCTTGCCAAACCATAGTTCATTAAGGCATCGTCTCAACAGATTTTTATGATGCCCTATTTAACATGAATGCAGCCGTCTCTAAAGCATAACCCTAAAATGATAGCGGTAAATCAGTAAGAGACATCATAGATCGCACCATATCTAGTAAAGTACGATTACGACATTCGGACACACCATTACGTTGTGGTGTTCCGGGTGGCGTGAGTTGCGAAACTATTCCGCATTGTTTCAAATGTAGAACAAACTCGTAACTCAAATATTCTCCTCCACGATCTGATCGTACAAACTTTATTTTCTTGTTACGATGATTTTCAACTTCACTCTGAAATTCTTTGAACTTTTCAAATGTTTCAGACTTATGTTTCATTAAGTAGATATACCCATATCTGCTTAAATCATCTGTGAAGGTGAGAAAATAACGATACCCGCCGCGAGCCTCAATATTCATCGGACCACATACATCGTATGTATGATTTCCAACAAATCTGTTGCTCTCTCCATTGTTCTGGAGAACAACGTTTTAGTCATCTTGCCCATAAGGCATGGTTCGCAAGCACCAAGTGATTCCAAAAGTCCATCAGTATAGAGTTTCTTCATGCGCTTTACACCAATATGACCTAAACGGCAGTGCCACAAATAAGTTGCACTATCATTACCAACTCTGCATCTATTGGCTTCAACATTATGAATATGTGTATCACTACTATCGAGATTCAATAAAAATAGACCACTCTTCAAGGGTGCATGACCATAAAAGATATTACTCATATAAATAGAACAACCATTATTCTCATATTTAAATGAATAACCGTCTCGCATCAAACAAGATCCAGATATAATGTTCATGCTCAACGCTGGCACCAAATGACAATTATTCAGGTCTAAAACTAATCCCGAAGGTAGATGTAGAGGTAGCGTGCCGACGGCGGACACATCAACTTTGGAACCATTTCCCACGCGCATCGTCACCTCGTCGTTAGCCAGTCTTCGCTTAATCCGTAGTCCCTATTTCGAGTTGCAAATATTAGCAACAGAACCAGTATCAAATACCCAGGTGCTACTGCGAGCTCTGGTAAGATACACATCAATAACATGTATATCACATATACCTTTGTTCACCTTGCCATCTTTCTTATCCGCCAAATACTTGGGGCAGTTCCACTTCCAGTGACCAGTGTGCTTGTAGTAGAAGCACTTAGTCTCAGGCTTAGGTCCAGACTTGGATTTCTTCTCTTGAGCAGCAACTTGTTTGCTGTTCTTCTTGAAGTTCCCCTTCTTCTTCCCTTTACCCTTTTTCTTGAAACTGGTGGTCTTGTTGACCATCAACATTTGATGCTCCTTCTTGATTTCTACCTCCGCAGCCTTTAGCATTGCGAAGAGCTTGGGAATTGTCTTGTTCATCCCTTGCATATTACAGTTCATCACGAAGCTCTTGTAGCTTGGTGGCAGTGATTGAAAAATTACTACTCTCCACATAAACAAAATCCTCCCTCATAATAACTTTCAGTAGCATCATGAATGAATTCAACAATATAACCATCACATAGAGCATTCTTTTCATGATCTACAAGCATAGAAAAATTACTACTCTCCACATAAGCAAAATTCTTCTCATGAGTAGTAGTGGGAGCAAACTCAACAAAATAGCTATCATGTGAGGCATAATCCAATTGAAAATTAAAATCATGATGAAAAGTTCCATGGGTATCTTTATTCTTTATAGCATACGTGTCATCACAATAGTCATCATAAATAGGAGGCATGCTTTCATCATAATAAATTTGCTCATCAAAACTTGGGGGACAAAAAATATCATCTTCATCAAACATAGCTTCCCCAAGCTTGTGGCTTTGCATATCATTAGCATCATGGATATTCCAGGAATTCATACTAACAACATTGCAATCATGCTCATCATATAAAGATCTAGTACCAAACATTTTATAGACTTCTTCTTCTAGCACTTGAGCACAATTTTCCTTACATCATTCTCACACAAGATGTTAAAAAGATGAAGCGTATGAGGCAAACTCAATTCCATTTTTTTGTAGTTTTCTTTTATAAACTAAACTAGTGATAAAACAAGAAACTAAAAGATTTGATGTCAAGATCTAAAGATATACCTTCAAGCACTCACCTCCCCGGCAACGGTGCCAGAAAAGAGCTTGATGTCTACTACACAACCTTCTTCTTGTAGACGTCGTTGGGCCTCCAAGTGCAGAGGTTAGTAGGACAGTAGCAAATTTCTCTCAAGTGGATGACCTAAGGTTTACCAATCCGTGGGAGGCATAGGATGAAGATGGCCTCTCTCAAATAACCCTGCAACCAAATAACAAAGAGTCTCTTGTGTCCCCAACACACCCAATACAATGGTAAATTGTATAGGTGCACTAGTTTGACGAAGAGATGGTGATACAAGTGCAATATGGATGGTAGATATAGGTTTTTGTAACCTGAAAATATAAAACCACAAGGTAACTAATGATAAAAGTGAGCACAAACGGTATTGCAATGCTAGGAAACAAGGCCTAAGGTTCATACTTTCACTAGTGCAAGTTCTCTCAACAATAATAACATAACTGGATCATATAACTATCCCTCAACATGCAACAAAGAGTCACTCCAAAGTCACTAATAGCGGAGAACAAAGGAAGAGATTATTGTAGGGTACAAAACCACCTCAAAGTTATCCTTTCTGATCGATCTATTCAAGAGTCCGTAGTAAAATAACATGAAGCTATTCTTTCCGTTCGATCTATCATAGAGTTCGTACTAGAATAACACCTTAAGACACAAATTAACCAAAACCCTCATGTCACCTAGATACTCCAATGTCACCTCAAGTATCCGTGTGTATGATTATACGATATGCATCACACAATCTCAGATTCATCTATTCAAACCAACACAAATTACTTCAAAGAGAGCCCCAAAGTTTCTATCGGAGAGTCAAGACGAAAACGTGTGCCAACCCCTATGCATAAGTTCACAAGGTCACCGAACCCGCAAGTTCATCACCAAAACATACATCAAGTAGATCACGTGAATATCCCATTGTCACCACAGATAAGCACGGCAAGACATACATCAAGTGTTCTCAAAACCTTAAAGACTCAATTCGACAAGACAACTTCAAGGTGAAAAACTCAATTCATCACAAGAGAGTAGAGGGGGAGAAACATTATAAGATCCAACTATAATAGCAAAGCTCGCGATACATCAAGATCGTATCACCTCAAGAACACGAGAGAGAGAGAGAGAGAGAGAGAGATCAAACACATAGCTACTGGAACATACCCTCAGCCCCGAGGGTGAACTACTCCCTCTTCGTCATGGAGAGCACCGGGATGATGAAGATGGCCACCGGTGAGGGATCCCCCCTCCGGCAGGGTGCTGGAACAGGGTCCCGATGTTGGAAATATGCCCTAGAGGAAATAATAAAAGGATTATTATATTTCAATGTTCATGATAATTGTCTTTTGTTCATGCTATAACTGTATTATCCGGAAATCGTAATACACGTGTGAACACTTAGACCCAATGAGTCCCTAGTGAGCCTCTAGTTGACTAGCTCATTATGATCAATAGATAGTCATGGTTTCCTGACTATGGACATTGGATGTCGTTGATAACAAGATCACATCATTAGGAGAATGATGTGATGGACAAGACCCAATCATAAGCATAGCATAAAAGATCGTATAGTTCGTTTGCTAGAAGCTTTGCCAATGTCAAGTATCTATTCCTTCGTCCATGAGATCGTGTAACTCCCGGTTACCGTAGGAGTGCCTTGGGTGTATCAAGCGTCATAACGTGAATCGGGTGACTATAAAGGTGCATTACGGTATCTCCGAAAGTATCATTGGGTTGACACGGATCGAGGCGGGATTTGTCACTCCGTATGACGGAGAGGTATCTCTGGGCCCACTCGGTAATGCATCATCATAATGAGCTCAAGGTGACCAAGGTGTTGGCCACGGGATCATGCATTACAGATGCGAGTAAAGTGACTTGCGATAACGAGACCGAACAAGGTATTGGGATACCGACGATCGAGTCTCGCAAGTAACGCACCGATTGACAAAGGGAATTGTATCTGAGGTTTGATCGAATCCTCGACATCGTGGTTCAACCGATGAAATCATCGAGGAGCATGTGGGAGCCAACATGGGTATCGGACCCGCTGTTGGTTATTGCCCGAGAGTCGTCTCGGTCATGTCTGCGTGTCTCCGAACCCGTAGGGTCTACACACTTAAGGTTCGGTGGCGCTAGGGTTAGTAGGAAGTCAAGTATGTGACTACCGAATGTTGTTCGAGTCCGGATGAGATCCCGGACGTCACGAGGAGTTCGGAAGGGTCCGGAGGTAAAGAATAATATATAGGAAGTGGTGATTCGCCATCGGGAAAGTTTGAGGTCTCTGCGGTAAAATCTGGGACCACCGGAAGGGTCCGGGGTCCACCGGTGGGGCCACCTATCCGGAGGGCCCCATGGGCCAAAGGGGAAGGAACCAGCCCACGGGGGCTGGTGCGCCCCTAGGCCCACCCCGCGCCTAGGGTTAAAACCCTAGGGGTGGGGCGCCCCGGCTTGGGGGCACTCCACCCCCTTGCCGCCGCCCCCCGGAGATTGGATCTCCAGGGCAGCCACCTGGGGCCTATATAAAGGGAGGGAGGGGGCTGCTGTACCAACTCCCAAGGCGCAGCCCTCCCTCCCAACACATCTCCTCCTCCGTAAGAGCTCGTGAAGCCACAGCCGAGATCTTGCTTCTCCACCATCACCACGCCGTCGTGCTGCCGGTGGAGCTGTCTTCCTCAACCTCTCCTTCCCCCTTGCTGGATCAAGAAGGAGGAGACGTCGCTCGTCCCGTACGTGTGTTGAACGCGGAGGTGTTGTCCGTTCAGCACTTGGACATCGGTGATCTGAATCACGTTGAGTACGACTCCATCATCACCATCCCCTTGAAAGCTTCCGCACGTGATCTACAAGTGGTATGTAGATGCAAACTCACTCCCTTGACTCGTTGCTTAGATGAACTCATAGATGGATCTTGGTGAAACCGTAGGAAAATTTTAATTTTCTGCAACATTTCCCAACAGTGGCATCATGAGCTAGGTCTATGCGTAGTTCTCTAATGCACGAGTAGAACACATTTTTGTTGTGGGCGTGGATCTTGTCAACTTTCTTGCCACTACTAGTCTTTTCTTGCTTCAGCAGTATTGTGGAATGAAGCGGCCCGGACCAACCTTACGTGACGCTTACGTGAGACCGGTTCCACCGATCGACATGCACTAGTTGCATAAGGTGGTGGCGGGTGTCTGTCTCTCCCACTTTAGTTGGAGCGGATTCGATGAACAAGGCCCTTATGAAGGGTAAATAGAAGTTGACAAAATCACGTTGTGGTGATTCGTAGGTAAGAAAACGTTCTTGCTAGAACCCAATCGCAGCTACGTAAAGATGCAACAACAATTAGAGGACGTCTAACTTGTTTTTGCAGCGATTGATCATGTGATGTGATATGGCCGAAGTTGTGATGAATGATGAATTGTGATGTATGAGATCATGTTCTTGTAATAGGATTCACGACTTGCATGTCGATGAGTATGACAACGGCGAGAGCCATAGGAGTTGTCTTTATTTTTTGTATGACCTGCGTGTCATTGAAGAACGCCATGTAAACTACTTTACTTCATTACTAAACGCGTTAGTCATAGAAGTAGAAGTAGTCGTTGGCGTGACAACTTCATGAAGACACGATGATGGAGATCATGATGATGGAGATCATGGTGTCAAGCCGGTGACAAGATGATCATGGAGCCCGAAGATGGAGATCAATGGAGCTTGATGATATTGGCCATATCATGTCACAACTATTTAATTGCATGTGATGTTTATTATGTTTATGCATCTTGTTTACTTAGGACGACGGTAGTAAATAAGATGATCCCTTACAAAATTTCAAGAAGTGTTCTCCCTAAGCGTGCACCGTTGCTACGGTTCGTCGTTTCTAAGCACCACGTGATGATCGGGTGTGATGGATCCTTACGTTCACATACAACGGGTGTAAGACAGTTTTACACAGCGAAAACACTTAGGGTTAACTTGACGAGCCTAGCATGTACAGACATGGCCTCGGAACACGGAGACCGAAAGGTCGAACGCGAGTCATATGGAAGATACGATCAACATGAAGATGTTCACCGACGATGACTAGTCCGTCTCACGTGATGATCGGACACGGGCTAGTCGACTCGGATCGTGTAACACTTAGATGACTAGAGGGATGTCTAATCTAAGTGGGAGTTCATAATTTTGATTAGAACTTTATTATCATGAACTTAGTCTAAAACCTTTGCAAATATGTCTTGTAGATCAATGGCCAACGCTAATGTCAACATGAACTTCAACGCATTGCTAGAAAACCAAGCTGAAAGATGATGGCAGCAACTATACGGATTGGGTGCGGAACACGAGGATCATCCTCATAGCTGCCAAGAAACAAGTATGTCCTAGAAGCACCGTTAGGTGACCCACTGTTCTCCCAGAACAAGAAGACGATTTGAGCGTCTGGCGCGACTCGTTCGATGATTACTCCCTCGTTCAATGCGGCATGCTCTACAGCTTAGAACCGGGCTCCAAAAGCGTTTTGAGCATCACGGAGCATATGAGATGTTCAAGAGCTGAAACTAGTTTTCCAAGCTCATGCCCGGTCGAGAGATATGATGTCTCGACAAGTTCTACAGTTGTAAGATGGAGGAAAACAGTTACATCAAGTGAGCACATCCTCGAAGATGTGCAGGTTGCACAACCGTATGACCCGGTGAACATTAACCTCCCGTGATGAGGCGGTCATTGTGAGAATCCTCGATCGCTTCCACCAAGCTACAAGAGCTTTGTGATGAACTACAACATGCGGGGATGGTGAAGACCATTCTGAAGTGTACTCAATCTTTGAAGTCAGCAGAGGCTGAAATCAAGAAAGAACATCAAGTGTTGATGGTCAATAAGACCACTAAGTTCAAGAAGGGCAAGGGAAGAAGAACTTCAAGAAGGACGGCAAGGATGTTGCCGCGCCCGTAAGCTTCGCTGCCGGAAGAAGTCAAAGAATGGACCCAAGCACGAGACCGAGTGCTTTTATTGCAAGGGAAAGGGCACCGAAGCGGAACTGCCCCAAATACTTAGCGGATAAGAAGGCCGCAACACCAAAGGTATATTTGATATACATGTAATTGATGTGTACCTTACCGATTACTCGTAGTAACTCCCGGTATTTGATACCGTGCCGTTGCTCATATTTGTAACTCACATCGAGCTGCGGAATAAACGGAGACTGGCGAAGGGACGAGGTGACGATCTGCGCGTCGGGAATGGTTCGTGGTCGATGTGATCGCCGTCGACACGCTGCCTCTACATTTACCTACGGGATTAGTTTTAAACCTCAATAATTGTTATTTAGTGCCAAGTTTGAGCATGAACATTGTATCCGGATCTCGTTTGATACGAGATAGCTACTCATTTAAGTCTCGAGAATAATGGTTGTTCGATTTATATGAGAGATATGTTTTATGGTCATGCTCCGATGGTCAATGGTTTATTCTTAATGAATCTCGGCGTAATATTACACATATTCATAGTGTGGATGCAAAAGATGTAAAGTTGATAACGATAGTCCCACATACTTGTGTACATCGCCGCCTTGGTCACATTGGTGTCAAGCGCATGAAGAAGCTCCATCCGATGGACTTTAGAGTCTCTTGATTATGAATCGTTTGACACGTGCGAACCATGCCTCTTGGGCAAATGACCAAGACTCCGTTCTCGGAACAATGGAGCGAGCAACCAACTTGTTGGAAATCATACACACCGATGTGTGCGGTCCAATGGCGTTGAGGCTCATGGAGGATATCGTTATGTTCTCACTCTCCGATGACTTGAGTAGATATGGGTATGTCTACTTAATGAAACATAAGTCCGAGACCTTTGAAAAGTTCAAGGAATTTCAGAATGAGGTGGAGAATCAACGTGACCGAAAGATAAAGTTCCTACGATCGGATCGAGGAGGAGAATACTTAAGTCACGAATTTGGCACACACTTAAAGAAATGTGGAATCGTTTCACAACTCACGCCGCTGGAACACCTCGGTAAACGGTGTGTCCGAACGTCGTGTCGTACTCTATTGGATATGGTGCGGTCTATGATGTCTCTTACCGATTTACCGCTATCATTTTGGGGATACGCTCTAGAGACAGCTACATTCACTTTAAATAGGGCACCGTCTAAATCCGTTGAGACGACACCGTATGAATTATGGTTTGGGAAGAAACCTAAGTATCGTTTCTAAAAGTTTGGGGATGCGATGCTTATGTCAAGAAACTTCAACTGAAAAGCTCGAACCCAAGTCGGAAAATGCGTATTCATAGGATACCCTAAGGAAGCTGTCGGGTATACCTTCTAGTTAAGATCCGAAGGCAAGATCTTTGTTGCTAAGAATGGATGCTTTCGAGAAAGAGTTTCTCTCGAAAGAAGTAAGTGGGAGGAAAGTAGAACTCGATGAAGTACTACCTCTCGAACGGGAAAGTGGTGCGGCGCAAGAAACCGTTCCTGTAATGCCCACACCAACTGAAGAGGAAATCATTAATGATGATCAAGGTACTTCGGATCAAGTTACTACTGAACTTCGAAGGTCCACGAGGACACGTTCCGCACCAGAGTGGTACGGCAACCCTGTCTTGGAAATCATGTTGCTAGACAACAATGAACCTTCGAACTATGAAGAAGCAATGGCGGGCCCAGATTCCAACAAATGGCTTGGAGCCATGAAATCCGAGATAGAATCCATGTATGAAAACAAAGTATGGACTTTGACAGACTTGCCCAATGATCGGCGAGCGATAGAAAATAAATGGATTTTTAAGAAGAAGACGGACGCGGATGGTAATGTTACCATATATAAATCTCGACTTGTCGCTAAGGGTTATCGACAAGTTCAAGGGATTGACTACGACGAGACATTCTCTCCCGTAGCGAAGCTTAAGTCCGTCCGAATCATGTTAGCAATTGCCGCATACTATGATTATGAGATATGGCGATGGACGTCAAAACGGCATTCCTTAACGGACATCTTAAGGAAGAGCAGTATATGATGCAGCGGAAGGTTTTGTCGATCCTCGAATGCTAGCAAAGTATGCAAGCTCCGGCGATCCATTTATGGGCTGGTGCAAGCATCTCGGAGTTGGAACATTCGCTTTGATGAGATGATCAAAGCGTTTGGGTTATATGAGACTTATGGAGAAGCTGCGTTTACAAGAAAGTGAGTGGGAGCTCAGTAGCATTTCTCCTATTATATGTAGATGACATACTCTTGATGGGAAATGATACAAAACTTCGGACAGCATTAAGGCCTACTTGAACAAGTGCTTTTCAATGAAGGACCTTGGAGAAGCTGCTTATATATTAGGCATCAAGATCTATAGAGATAGATCGAGGCGCCTCATAGGTCTTTCACAAAGCACATACCTTGATAAGATTTTGAAGAGGTTCAAAATGGATCAATCCAAGAAGGGTTCTTGCCTATGTTACAAGGTGTGAGATTGAGCTCGGCTCGACCACCGACCACGGCAAAAGATAAAGAAGAGATGAGTGTCATCCCTATGCTTCACCATAGGATCTATTATGTATGCCATCTTGTGTACGGACCGATGTAAACCTGGCCGTAAGTTTGGTTGCAAGATACCAAAGTAATCCCAGCAAGGAACACTAGACAGCGGTCAAGAATATCTGAAGTACCGAAAAGGACAAAGGACATGTTTTCGTTTATGGAGGAGACGAAGAGCTCGTCGTTAAGGGTTACGTCGACGCTTAGCCGACTCAGATCCGATGACTCTAAGTCACAAACCGGATCGTGTATATGTTGAATGGTGGAGCGATGGTAGTGGTGGTGCAAGCGAGCATCGTGGCGGGATCTACATGTGAAGCGGAGTACATGGCAGCCTCGGAGGCAGCGCATGAAGCGATTTGGGTGAAGGAGTTCATCACCGACCTAGAGTCATACCCAATGCGTCGGGCCGATCAAACTCTTCTGTGACAACACTGGAGCTATTGCCCTTGCCAAGGCCCGGGTTTCACAAGAAGACCAGCACATCAAGCGCCGTTTCAACTCCATCCGTGAAAATGTTCAAGATGGAGACATAGAGATTTGCAAAGTACACACGGATCTGAATGTCGCAGATCCGTTGACTAAACCTCTCTCGCGTGCAAAACATGATCAACACCAGAACTCTATGGGTGTTCGATTCATCACAATGTAACTAGATTAGTGACTCTAGTGCAAGTGGGAGACTGTTGGAAATATGCCCTAGAGGAAATAATAAAAGGATTATTATATTTCAATGTTCATGATAATTGTCTTTTGTTCATGCTATAACTGTATTATCCGGAAATCGTAATACACGTGTGAACACTTAGACCCAATGAGTCCCTAGTGAGCCTCTAGTTGACTAGCTCGTTATGATCAATAGATAGTCATGGTTTCCTGACTATGGACATTGGATGTCATTGATAACGAGATCACATCATTAGGAGAATGATGTGATGGACAAGACCCAATCATAAGCATAGCATAAAAGATCGTATAGTTCGTTTGCTAGAAGCTTTGCCAATGTCAAGTATCTATTCCTTCGACCATGAGATCGTGTAACTCCGGTTACCGTAGGAGTGCCTTGGGTGTATCAAACGTCACAACGTGAATCGGGTGACTATAAAGGTGCATTACGGTATCTCCGAAAGTATCATTGGGTTGACACGGATCGAGATCGGATTTGTCACTCCGTATGACGGAGAGGTATCTCTGGGCCCACTCGGTAATGCATCATCATAATGAGCTCAAGGTGACCAAGGTGTTGGCCACGGATCATGCATTACGGATGCGAGTAAAGTGACTTGCGATAACGAGACCGAACAAGGTATTGGGATACCGACGATCGAGTCTCGGGCAAGTAACGCATCGATTGACAAAGGAATTGTATCTGTGGTTTGATCGAATCCTCGACATCGTGGTTCAACCGATGAAATCATCGAGGAGCATGTGGGAGCCAACATGGGTATCCAGACCCCGCTGTTGGTTATTGCCCGAGAGTCGTCTCGGTCATGTCTGCGTGTCTCCCGAACCCGTAGGGTCTACACACTTAAGGTTCGGTGACGCTAGGGTTAGTAGGAAGTCAAGTATGTGACTACCGAATGTTGTTCGGAGTCCCGGATGAGATCCCGGACGTCACGAGGAGTTCGAAGGGTCCGGAGGTAAAGAATAATATATAGGAAGTGGTGATTCGCCATCGGAAAGTTTCGGTTCACGGTAAAATCTGGGACCACCGGAAGGGTCCCGGGTCCACCGGTGGGGCCACCTATCCGGAGGGCCCCATGGGCCAAAGGGAAGGAACCAGCCCACAGGGGCTGGTGCGCCCCTAGGCCCACCCCGCGCCTAGGGTTAAAACCCTAGGGGTGAAGCGCCCTTTGGCTTGGGGGCACTCCACCCTGTGGCCGCCGCCCCGGAGATTGGATCTCAGGGGCCACCTGAGGGGCCTATATAAGGGAGGGAGGGGGCTGCTGTACCAACTCCCAAGGCGCAGCCCTCCCTCCCCAACACATCTCCTCCTCCGTAAGAGCTCGTGAAGCCCGCCGAGATCTCGCTTCTCCACCATCACCACGCCGTCGTCTTTGCCGGTGGAGCTGTCTTCCTCAACCTCTCCTTCCCCTTGCTGGATCAAGAAGGAGGAGACGTCGCTCGTCCGCACGTGTGTTGAACGCGGAGGTGCTGTCCGCTCAAAGACTTGGCATCGGTGATCTGAATCACGTTCGAGCACGACTCCATCATCACCTTGCAAGCTTCCGCACGCGATCTACAAGTGGTATGTAGATGCAAACTCTCTCCCGTTACTCGTTGCTTAGATGAACTCATAGATGGATCTTGGTGAAGCCGTAGGAAAAATTTTAATTTTCTACAACATTCCCCAACACCCGATTGGTTTTTGGTGGCTACAGAGGCTTGCGGCGGCGGAACTCCCGATCTATTGTGCTCTTGGATGCTTCAGGGTATATATATATATAGGCGAAAGAAGTCGGTCAGGGGAGCCACGAGGGGCCCACGAGGGTGGGGGCCGCGCCTCCCTGCCTCGTGGCTTCCTTGTTGCTTCCCTGATGTCTACTCCAAGTCTCCTGGATTGCTTTCGTTCCAAAAATAACTCTCCCGAAGGTTTCATTCTGTTTGGACTCCCTTTGATATTTCTTTTCTTCGAAACACTGAAATAGGCAAGAAAACAACAATTTGGGTTGGGCCTCCGGTTAATAGGTTAGTCCCAAAAATGATATAAAAGTGTATAGTAAAGCCCAAAAACATCCGAAACAAGTAATATAATAGCATGGAACAATCAAAAATTATAGATACGTTGGAGACGTATCACTCATTCTGAGAACTTTTATTTTCTGCTCAAAAAATGACACCACAGTAGTCCTGCTGAAAACAGCGTCAGTCCGGGTTAGTTCTAATAAAATCATACCAAAACCATATAAAATTATTGCAAACATGGCATGAATACTTCATAAATTATAGGTATGTTGGAGACGTATCAGCAGCATCCTGTAGTAGTGTATGATGGCGGCACCGTTGACTACGTCTTCAACCCTAACAGCCCCAATCACCACCACCAGCGCAGCGAAAATAGCATCTGCGGGGCTCATAGCCCCAGATCTTTCGACCTCCGGGCCATTGGCCAGTATGACATCACCACCACTAGCGTCGCTCATCACTCTGATGCAGCAGAACTTCATTGATACCATCGGGTCTGGATCGCTGGGCTTCTTTACCCTTGGGGCCGCCACCTCGGGGCTCGATGGTGTCATAATGACACGGCCAATCATTACGACGGAGGCCATGAGGATCCTCACCATGCCTATACATGGAAACAACCCGACATCCCGGGCTATGGAGGCCCTCTGTGTGTCGACACTAAGTGCAGAATTGCAACTGAACATCGCACTTTGGAGGCCACCGCACGAGAAACGTGGTGGCAACAAACAATGAACAACGAGCAGCTATGCCGACCTCTTCGTCGGCCGCGAGTTGCCATCAAAGACCTCGCAGCCCGTGGATGGCAAGTGAGCATAGGCTTTACAGAGTCCGCGAACGTCGTGCCTCAATCAACACCAGCCCGTGGCCTCCAAGCAGCCGCACCGTTGGTAGACAAGCTACAAGCAACTTTGGGAGAACCAAACCTCCTAGCCAAACAAAGCAACTAGGTTTTCTTTAATTCCCGTCGACGTCGCTGGGGTCCACCTCATCTCTGGTAGTCTTAGGGCCATTGAGGTGCGGTGGACCCCGGCTGTTGTCCGCGGGAAGGATCCTGCTCCGTTTTTAGTAATTATTCTTAATGCAATTATGGTTTGTGTTCTACTCATGGAGGCGAGACGGTGGTGGCTCCTTGCAGATGAAATAAAGTCCTTCCCACCTAGCCCCCGCTTTGATGGTGTGTATTGCACCGTTCATGGGCGTGTGGAGATGTGTCTTCGACGGATCTTGCAGGCTTCAGTCGGTTTTTTCGTTCGGTGAATCTGTTTGGATCCATCATTCTTTTGGGTGTTTACATGTTGGATCCTTCAATGTAAGCGGAAGGAGGTACTTTTTGCTTGGCCACATTGTTAGGGAGTAGTCCGCATGTGTTAGTTTGTATCGCCCCCCCTTCTTTCTCTTTCGGCACTCCATTTCCTTGAGTGTCGGAGACTCTGTTACTTATACCACTCTTCTATCAATGAAAGATATACAAACTTTGCATATTCGTAAAAAAAGGTTGGATCCTCCTTATCTAAAATTCTCTTCATCGATGATGGTTGTTGTTCTGGTGTGATGGTTCTGTGGGTCTTATCACGACGGCTTCCCGACTGTCTATTATAACAAGTTTTGCCCGGCTCCAGCGAGGAATGGACGATGACAGCAACCTTCGGCTCGTTTCAGTGTTTGTAGTCGTCGCTGGGTGGTCTTTAAACTTGGATGCAATCCTTATTATTTCTAATTTTTTTTTGGAGAGAATCCTTATTATTTCTATTATTCTTTGTACCGCCATGACACACGATGAACCGATTGAAAGTTTGTTTTGAAGTACTTACGTATATAGAAGGATGGAGGCAGTAGGTAGCAAATGTGCCATCACGTTTCCGGTGAGGAAGATAGATAGAGATAGAGATGCCCGTCACGTTTGCCGATTCAAAATTCAAAAACGCGATCGCAACGTTCGCAACGTTGAGTTCGCCGAATCCGGAGCGCAAACCAGAGCATCTTCTTTCTACCCAAAAAGATTGCAGTGCTCCTCAAAACCGAGTAGCTAGAAACTTCCGTCCGATCCGAGCGCTCGGCGCAAGATCGGACGCTCCAAACCGCGCCGCGTATGGCAGGGCAGGGCAGGCGGTACGTACTCACAACCCTGCGCTGCGCTGCGCTGCCACCCTGTTCGCAGCTGCAGCCTTTAGCTGGCCCACGCATCTTGACCCCTACGACCGGGTCACGCGACCACATCTCCCTCCCTTCTCCACCCGCTACCACTGTGCTACTCCCACGATGGGCCCGCCCTGTCATCGGCACGGCAGCAGCCTTCCCTCGCGTGAGCCCTGTCGCAAACTCTGCTCGTCGATCATCACGAGCGCTGCACTGCCCGCCCGGGCCCACGCGCAACCGCCTCTGCAAAAGCCAGCACAGACGCAAGCATCCCGGGCCCACGCGTCAGCGAGGCCTTTCCGAGATTCCCTCGCCCAAGGAAATGAGACGCTCGTCTTCTCCCGCAAGAAGCAACGGGAAAACCCCTGACAAAACCCCGAAGCCGCCGGCGCTGGCCCACCGGTCAGCCTATCGCGCGACGGCACGAGGGGCGCGCGTCCGTCGAAACGGGAATCCGTGGGCCCCGCGCGTCGGCGAGTGAGGGAGGGCTGCGGGCCCGCCTGTCAGAGAAGCTGCGCCGTGCCGTCCCTCCGCGGCTTTCTTTCGTGAATGCCAAGCCAGCGTCCGGCTATAAAGCGAGCCCAGCGCCACCATTGCCCAGAGCACGAGAAGCTTTCTCTGGTTGGGTTGGTTGGTTCGTAGTGTAGCCGCCGTCCTCTCTCCTCTCGGGGTTTCGATCGAGTTGGCGAGGCGAGGCGAGGGGGTTCGGCCGTCGGTGATGGAGAGGAAGGAGAGCGGGGAGAAGATGGAGAAGGTGGAGGTGGGCGACGGCGGGAAGAAGCCGGAGGAGGGGACCAAGCCGGCGCCGGCGCCGGCGTGCTTCAAGAAGCCGGCGGGCGAGGACACCGGCATCCTGGAGACCACCAAGGACTACTTCAAGCAGCTCAAGGACACCAGCGCCGACACGCACTGGGACTGCATCAAGAACCGGGTCCGCGCCGCCGGCGACTACATCTCCAACAAGACCAGCTCGGTAACGCCCCCTCCTTCCCCTTCCCCTTCCCCTCGCCCTCCCCTCCTGCTTTGCCTTGTTCTACTTCCATGTTTGCTTGCTGCTGCTGTTCGATCCTGGCCCGTACATGTCCGTTAGATCGCTAGATCGTGCTTCTCGTGCCGGTAGAAACACGATAAGAATGTTGGTCCTCTTGCGGATTTCGTCACATGTGTAGTTCCTAGCCGTTTAATTTCGGAATAATTCGTCGCGTGCTGTTACGAAATGTTGCCACTCTTCGGTTCCCCCTTTTGTTCCTCGGATCGGAACGCATGTTCTTGTAGGAATCGTCCTGTTTTCTTTTCCTGGTAACCACGGAGGTGTTTTACTAGATGTAGCAGCGATTTTCGCGAGATCTTTTTTGCACCTCTTGTCCTGCACGGAGAAGCATCTGGATAAATGTTTTAGATAGGTGTGCTTCCGCTCGCGGCTCGCCTGATTTTGAGGCTGTGTGGTGAAAACAACCATGTGAACGTGATGCTAGTGCAGTGTGGATGAAGTAGCAATTCGTAGATCCTTCGACACTTATTTTTTCCCTCCCGCATTTGGAGATTTCTTTTTCTAAGATTGTTATGCTTACGGACAATTCATTGTGCGATATATATAGGTGGCGATTAACCTGTACAGGCATCCGGATTTCCTGATTCTTGCTGTCAAAGTTGGGGTAACCTTGCTAGTTGCTGCCTCTGTAAGCATTAGTCAGTCTCTGTCCATGTAGATTTATTTTTACAAGATTTCGTCCTGTGTTCAGAAATCTATTCTTGGAATCTAGCCTTTTTTGCCGTCAAATGCTTGTGATCTCTTGAGAAAGCTTGCCGTATTACCTGTTACAGTAACCCACATTTCTTGCTCTGCTGCTATGTGTTGTAGTAGTAATCTTGTTCTAAATGATGAGGATCCGTTCAGACTTCAGTCATACGTTGTTTGATTTTGTTCTTATGGCGGCTGCTGCATATGAATAGTGGCATGTGAGCTTTCTCTGTTCTGCTTGTGATGTCACAGCACCCCACACATCTAGTTTGCTCTGGTTGCTACTGATGCCATCTATTGTAGTTTCTTGCTATACTTCTGTATTTGCTCTGTTGATTCAGAATTCAGATAGAATTTCCCAATTCCGATAGCCTATCTGCTGCTATGTTCTGATGCATCTGAATAGTAGTATTATGATGGAATCTGAATTCTGATAGCCAATGTGCTACTGTTCTCTGATACGTCTGGTTGAATCTGATGGCTAACCCGTGGCTGCTTCGTGATGAGTTGCAGGTGTTTGGCAGGCAGAAGGTGGAGCCTGAGGCCAAGGAGGAGACCCCGGGGGCGAAGCCAGAAGCGGCACCGGCGGCAGCTGAGACTCAGTGAAGGCTTGTCCTGAGCTCGTGATCGTCTTCCATGAACCAACCTGGAGCTTCATTCACTGAGAGTTGTGAGGTCTTATCAGCCTAGAGTTTTTCTTTTCGCTTTGTCCTTGTGTTCGCCTAGTTGGGGCATGGTTTGCCTGAGCGATTTCGCATTGTAAGACCCGTTCCAAGTTGTGGATCTTAATCCGGTTGGTGCCGCCGTCAAGTGCGGTGCGTTTTGGTGACATCTGTTTGTCCTATCACCCTATGCTTCATTTTGTCGAATGGAATGAAAGATCATATGATCATGCAGCCTACTTCCTGTCGAGTTTAGTTGCTTCAGTGTATCCTTTCAGCACTAGACTGGCTGAGTGTTCTGAATGGAGCCTCGGGCTTTGGACTGACAATGCAAAGATTTAATGTATTGATTTGGTAGCCATTCATGACATTCTCCTGCTATGTTGGAAATTAACCTGAACTATTGTTAAAGAAGCACCTCGGGCCAAGAAGCAAGTCTAGGATATATCTGAAGAAGTTTGAAAATGACATAGCCGTTGTCTCATTTTGGCAAATACTTTGGTGGGCAGCAGTGGCGTTTTAGGCAACTGTAGTGATTTTTTTTTGTGGAACAAAGAAACACAAACGTACAATAGCAAATCTGTGAAATGTCTATGATAGGGTAGAATAGTCTTTTTCAACATGGTTAAAAGTTGGTATTCTATGATGGTCCGTCGAGAAAAAGGTTTGTAATGTATGTCCTTCAAAAAGGAGCCGCAACGCATGAGGCATGTGTTTGGACTACACCTTGGCAATTTAACCATTCAGTATGTAAATGCCGGTATGCTCCATCAAACACCTAGGCATGAGAAGATTGAGGCTATTGCCCATACACGATCGGCCCAATGGTAGCTCTTCATTCCTAAATATATGAAGTTTTGGTAGTTCACGTCACACATTTAGAGACGTAGGGAGTACATTGGTGTTGCCTCACATTTTATTTTATTTTAGAAAAGGAGGAAGACCCCTGGCCTCTGCATCTAGACGATGCATGCAACCACTTTATTAATTATTTACAAAAGTCCTTATAAAGAAATACAACAGTAAGTCTGAAGCCACCGTCTAGGCAACATCTGTCGCTACTCCTATCCAGTTAATGAAGGGATGCTGATAGTCCGGGCATAATACCACAGACCTCGCAGCCAAGCCTAACATCTAAGACCTGAGACCCCAACCTAGCCGCTTCTTCGGGTGCAGGGCACCTGTCGTCGGCGTGCTCTCAGATGCCGCCGCCGCCAACTGGCACCGCTTCATCTTCAGAACTGTACTGATGCATCAAACTTGCTCGGTCTAGCTATCGTCGACGCCACCACGGCGCCCAACGGCACCTCCTCTCTACGCGCAAACAGCTGAGCACGTCGCGGTCGCCACTGATACACCTCAGCACCATGCTGTGAAGTACCACCAGCTGACACAACTTGAAGTCTTTGAAAGATCTGTCGTGCGTAGCACCTGCCGACCAGGCATGACAAAGTGTAGCACCTGTCGGTCAGGCATGACTTGACATCTCCATCGAAGCTCTGTGCAAGACGAAGCCGCTCCACCTCCTGCCTCTAACTTCCAGCGCTGCTCCACAAATGATGTTCCCAAGAGAGGAACAACACCACATTGCCGCCATCGTCCGATCTAGAACACCAGATCCTAGGGCTTCCCCCGGAGCAGCACGAGTGGGTCGACAGTAGTTACACGACGATGCCACCATCAAGGTAACGGCGTAGAACGCCACCATCGCCTGTCGTCGGCTCGGTTTTCATCGGCAACCATGTCTCCCCAACTCGTAGCCGGGACTAGATGATGGATCTCGAGATTCGATCACCAAGCCTCTGGCCGGCCATCTCTGACGAAGAAGATGACCACCACCATTGGACAGGGAGACGACGCGAGATGAAGTAGGGCGCTGCCAGCGTGGTCCTGGCCAGCACCACCGGCGCTAGGCCCGCCGGGACCACGCCCCATGGCCGAGGGCAACGGCAAGCGCTGCCATGACGGGGACGTAGATCCGCCGCCCAGATCCGGCCCACCCACGCGCCACCAAGTGGCCACCACCAAGCGCCGTTCAGGGGCAGCCCCGCCGCCGTGAGGGACGCCGCCCCACGGGCAGCAGGCGCCAGCCACCGGCGGAACACCGCCGCGCACCACCGGTTACCACGAGATCTACGGTCGGCCATGGCGAAACGACGAGGACGCCCCGCCGCCACCTTCCCTGGGGACTACGCGGGGGAGGAGTGGGGAGGGCGGCTGGCGGCGCGGCTAGGGTTTCCCCCGTGCGCCAGAGGCTACGCGCGAGGGCCTGCAACACAATTTTCTTTCATGGATTCCTTTTAATGGGAGAGATTTTCACTTCCCGGCCTCTGCACCAACCAGGGATGCATACGGCCATTTTAGTATGAGTACCAAGATAAACATGGTCCTCAGAATTTTTTTAAATGAGTATCAAGATATTTCTTGATGATAGGTTCCACCACACACCAAGCTTGATCCTCAATAAACGGGGGAAAACCCCTGTGCATCACCTGTCAATTCTAGGAATTGAACTCGGGTCACTAGGCTGCACAACCGCATGCCCAACCACTGAGCCAAGGCTCTCTTTACTACATGCATTATTATTTGTCCCCACATGTCGCTACCTCCACCTTTTCCCTCATCCTCCTATTCTTTTCCTCCCTCTACTTAACTTTTTCAATTGAATAACCGACTTCCTCTGCAAGCTTCACCTGGCGCATTGTAGCAGTGGTCCTGCTGCCATGGTGGTATCCAAGCCTAGTTGGCCTGCGGGGCATCAGTTTTGGGGTTATGCATTGGCCATACCCTTAACTTTTTGAACATCCCGTCTTTGTGGTACATGGATGACTTACCGGCATCGAAAAAAATCGGCAAAACTAGGGTTCTATGATGTCACCAAACTACAATTGATCTCCTCGAACCATCAAAATTGGGCAATATAACCGTCATGGCAATGTCAGCCATGGTGCGTCTAGGGTGTCTAGTTGTTGGCGTACCGAGGACGACGCAATTAGCAGCATGGGTTTAAGAAATTGTTGTGCTATTCATGTTTGATGTGTATCCCCGTTGCTAGAGAAGAACGATTGGGCATGTGCTATCATGGCTTCTCTAATCTTGGTCATGTACGAGGCATATGTAAGATTTTGCGCGAGGGGGGGGGGGTAGAGGTGCACGTTAATTAGCTAGAGTAATTAGTTCCCGTTAATACTATGGAGGAAATTGCCTTTTGCAAAGTTTTAAATGGAAGTACACTCCACTTCTGTAGTACTCCCTCTGTCCCAAAATAAGTGTCTCAACTTTAGTACAACTTTGTATAAAAGTTAGTACAATGTTGAGAAATTTATTATTGGACAGAGAGAGTATTAGAGAAGAAAATGTGAAAAACAGTCGAGTTCTATGATTATACACCGATCCACCTTATCCATGTCATTGCCAAGATTACTGCAAAGATTATGGTTGTTAGGCCTATGCCCCTTTCATGGCCGATTCATCTCCAAATGTTAGAACGCCTTCATCAAGTACACAAGAATCGATCCATGAGAATTCGTATGTTGGAAATTTGGCAAGAAAACTCTGGCTCTTTCATTCCAACTTAACATTAGAAAAGCTTCGATTTAGTGAGATTGGGGTATTTGCTCCGGTTGCTACAGAAGTGTGGTATTGCTCCAAAAATTAACAAATCTTCATAGGCCCAACAATCTTGCCACCATTATTCATGGATTTGGGGAGGTCACAGGTTAGTAACAAATGCCAAAAAGGTGTCGATGGTGCGCATTAGTTGCCTCAGTATTGTACTCCGGGAGGTTCTTAAATGGTTTTCCAACCATTCACATATGAGGCCGCCTTTAATATTATTGAGTCTCCCTTTGATGGTGCACCCTCTCCGTGGTGGTTGATTTTTAGCCCCTTATATTGGTAAGATTGTGGAAAGGCTGTCAGATGCATCCTGATTAAGTAAGTTCTCAGTCCTATGCAGTTTATCACCTCACATCCATTGCCTTGTCGCGCAACACCCTTCAAGTTATTGTGAAGTTGTTGGAAACCTTTATTTCGACAGGGACGAAAAAGGTGCATGTCAGACAACGTAAGATTAACTCGGAGCTCGTGTGTCATCCCACACGCCTTGGAGAATTGGGTGTGCTCGGTCTTGAGAAAGTTTTGACGGCTCCGAGATGGTCATGGTTAGGATGGAAAGATCGGCAACAGCTTTGGGTACATCCCCTAACCATTTTGCTAGGATGCACCGCAACTACACAAATAGTTCGATATCACTTGGAAGTTCACTTCGAGTGGCCAGTACTGTATGACCTCGTCTTATCATGCACAATTTGCAATGATTGTTTTTGTGGTCATGAAACTGGCGATTTGGAGCAATGCCCCCCCTGTGTAAATCAACTTTGATGACAGAGTTTGGACCGGCGGTCGTCTTTACAAGAAAGAGCTGGTCCAACTATGGCATTTGTCAGCTCTGGTCACCTTCAAAGAAAGGGTTGGCCAAATTGTGGCCTTTGTGAGCTTTATAGGTGAGCCGAAAATAACCACTCATCTTCTTTTAAAATGTTGTGTCTCTGGGTGCATTTGGGGTTCGCTCTAAGACTGACTTGGCCTAATTCACATGGACATCAATTTTTGGCACACATTATTCATCTTGTCTGAGTCTGGGATAAAGCTATCCAAGCCATTGTTCATGCTCCTGTGTTGGGAGTTATGGAACGAAATAAATGTGTGGGTTTCCAGGAATCATTCATCCTTGCCTCCTATCATAGTTGCAAAGATTAAACGAAAGGCAGTGCCATGCAATGGCGGAGCTACGTATATAGCTGGGGGGCTATTCCCCCCCTCCCCCCGTCCAATGTGCTACTGTTCTCTGATGCGTCTGGTTGAATCTGATTGCTAACCCGTGACTACTTTGTGATGTGTGATAGGTGTTTGGCAGGCAGAAGGTGGAGCCTGAGGCCAAGGAGGAGACTCCCGGGGCGAAGCCACAAGCAGCACCGGCGGTAGCTGAGTCTCAGTGAAGACTATCGATTTGGTGGATTTTGACCTTGACGATCCGGCTATACCGTACCCGATGATACACCTCAACAATCGCTAAACCAATCTCCGATGGTTATTCACCTTGCCATAGGCACGATCAACCTGAACAACGAGGTTCGAGTTCCTGCAACCAACCGAAGAACCAGCAAGAACAAAGGTGGATTGCAACTGAAATTGCGGATAATAGACTGAGCACATGAACTAGATGAAAATTTGGGGTTCCACTTTAGATCTGACAAGGCGGTAGTCCTACACGTCTCGTAGATGCGAATTTTAGCGATGGCTAGACAATACAATAAAAATAAAACATGAGTCTAAACCCTAATATAATGTAGCTATTTATTGAAGGTCGTCGCGCACGGCCGAGTCCGTTGTTGTGTTCCATCCAGACTACTTAAGGAACCGTCCTTCATGGGTCATACTGCATAGACCGAACGTTGTACGCAGGTTGCGATCGACGTGTCTTCGGGAGCACCTGGCGCATCCAAAAATGCCTATGTTCGTGGCTGATTTTGGTCCATGAAGCCAAGTGCTTCGGCCGTTGTGCACTTGGCGCATGCACACATCACATGATGGCTGGATTGGATGGGATGGGTGCATGCATGCAAGGCATGCACATGCATGTATGTGTTCTATGCAGATGAATGAACATACTTGTGGCTGCTCCTCATCTTCACCGGGGCTGGTAAAAAATATTCTATTATTCTGCATATAATAAAAGAAAGTGTTGTATTTCTATTCTGAGTAACAAAATAATAATCTATATAATTATTAATAGAAATCACGTGATTATTGTATATGAGAATGATATTTCTGGTCGTATCTGTAGAGTTCATGGTCATATCATCCTCCCTTTCTTGAAAACAAAGCCGTCCTCGGCGTTGCTTATTCTGGAAAAAAAGACTAACCAAGAAGACAACGTGTATGCATGGTATATGTATATATCATCCACTTTAAGTCCTCTCAAGTGTTGCTCAATGAATATCTCTATGTAGGAGTAATTAGCATATCTAGAGAGATTAGAGGTCAAGGACTCATCACAAGAAATATACAGGTGATACAAACTGCAACTTAGTTTGTACATATAAGTGAAGCATATATTTTTTCTCGAATACGCACGAGTGTGCGTATCATTCATTAAAGAAGAAAGCGGGAAAGAGTCCCGAGTCGACGGTAACATTGAAATTTTACATGCCGGGGTTAACCAACACCACCATACACACGAGACACTACTCTCGATCCGGTCCACCCTCTTCTACCTCAAACCCTATAGCGTTTCCTTTCATAAGGCCAGCCCTAGCCCAAAGAGCGCCCTCCTCCTTAATCTTAAGCGAAACCGCAGCGAATGATGGGGTAGCTCCATTGAATACGATGTCATTCCGGTGCTTCCAAATGCACCACATGACAAGGAGGCATTTGGCGCGAGTGGATCTACGATGGGCAGATGGATGATCCTGCCGGAGGCACCAGTCGCCAAGGCTTTCACTGACCTGGGGCTCGAAATTAGGTCTGTTCATGAGGCCACCCAGCCAGTGCCACACCTGCTTGGCAAACACACAGCCCACAAGGAGGTGCTGAATGGTTTCGTCATCTTGGTTGCATAGAGGGCAGGAATCCTGGTGAGGTAAACCACGGCGGGCCAGCCGGTCAGAGGTACAACATCTGTTCTTTAGGGCAAGCCAGGTGAAAAAGCGGCATCGCAAGGGCGACTTCGGACTTCCAAGTGAAAGCCGCAGTCTGGGAGATGATGCGCCCCATGAATCCCGCGGCATAGGCAGATCTAGCGGAGAACTGCCCGTCCTTCTCCCAGGACCACGCAAGTGTATGCTCAACATCATTCGAGAGCTGCCATCCAGAGATTAGGGTCCACAACCGCAAGAACTCGTTCAGAGCTTGGGGCAAAGGTCCCAAACCCAGCTATCATTGGGTAGAGCATCAGCAACAAGCTTGGATCTTTTAATCCGGTCCGAATCAAGCTATAAACTACGGGTGCAATCTCCTCAATTCTCCATCCGTCCAGCCATCTAGCATCCCGAAGAGGGTAGCTTTGCCATTGCCAATTGTAGTATGAGCCGCCGCATGAACTAAACCCAGAGCTTCAGCCGGAACAGGATGTTGAACTCAGCCCAAGAACGGGCTCGATCCGCATGTTGAAGCCAAGCCCACCTGGCTCGCAGCGCCTTGTTGAGCCACTGAAGATTCGGGATCCCAAGGCCACACGCCCACTTGGGCGTGCACACAGCTTTCCAGGCGACAGAACAGTTTCCTCCTTGGGCATCCTTCTTCCCGCACCACAAAAACCCTCGGCAGATTTTGTTGAGGGCCGCAAGTGTTTTGGACGGTAGATCAAGCACTAGCATGGAATGGACTGGGATTGCACACAGCATAGATTGGATTAGGAGGAGTCGGCCACTTTTCAGCATAGATGCAGCCTTCCACAGAGGCAGACTATCGCCCACATGATCCACCGGCGGTTGGAGCTGCACCGAGCTTTGTTTCCGGAGTGTCAATGGCAGGCCCAAGTACTTGCACGGGAAAGCGGCAATAGGGCATCCCATCATGGAAGATAGAATCTCAATATCCTTGAGAGAACATCAAATGGGAAGAACCGAACTCTTGGCCAGATTGATAGACAACCCCGAAGCTTGGCTAAACAGGGTCAATATCGCGTTGCAGGTTGCAGCCTTCGGATGAGTTGGCTTGATGAAGACCACAACATCATCCGCAAACATGGAAACACGCTGTTGCATGCCAAGTCGAGCCAAGGGAGCGAAAAGGCCATGCTCGGCAGCAAACTGGAAAAGCGCAAAGAGGGGCTCCATACATAGGATGAAAAGCATCGGCGCAAAGGATCCCCTTGCATGAAGCCTTGGCATGCGAGGATGGCTTGCCTGGGCGGCCATTTATCATGACTCGCGTGGAGGAGGTAGCGAGCAGTCCACAAATCCAGGTCAGCCACTTGTGGTGAAGCCCATCCGACACAGGACCTCGATTAGGAACGGCCATTGGATAGAGTCGAACGCTTTAGTGATATCGAGCTTGAGCAGGACTGCAGGACTCGCAAAGCATGAAGGCGTCGAGCCGTGCATTGCACGAGCATGAAATTATCGTGAAGGGAACGCCCTTTGACTAACGCGCTTTGGTGGCAACCCACTAGCTTTGGAAGTTCCATCGCAAGTCTTGTGGCCAGGATCTTGTCGAAGATTTTGATCGGGCCATTAACCAAACTGATCGGCGGAATTCCTTAATATCCACCGCGCCAGCTACCTTTGGCAGGAGAGTAGCGAGTGCTTTGTTGATGGCAGCCATGCCCCTCGAGTCTCCCAAGTGAAACCGGTGCAACGCCCGACATGAAGTCGTCCTTGATGATGTGCCAACAGCTCGCAAAGAATCTGCCCGTAAACCCGTCCGGACCAGGGGCCTTATCAAGTGGCATAGCCTTGATTGTGTTCTCCACTTCCTCCTCCGAGAATGGCTCCTCAAGGCTCGCAAGATCCAGGGAGGGAAGGTCAAGCAAATTCAGGTTTATTGCAGCCTCCCTACTAGGAGCTCTCCCCATCCTACCAGAAAAGTAGTTATCCACCATCTCTGAGATATTGTCCTGCCCAGTGTACATTGTCCCGTTGTGTTGCATGGCAGTGATCACATTCTTGCGATGCCTATGCATGGCCTGCCTTTGGAAGAATGCCGTATTGGCATCGCCTTCGGAGAGATATAGCAGACGAGATATTTGCCTCGCGATAGTTCTTTCGAGCGAGCACAACCCCAGCAACTTTTTCTTCAGAAGCTTACATAGGGCATGTTCCCCATCCGAGAGGGCTCTCGATTCCGCAGCCACATCCAGCCTACCAATAACCTCCATAGCAATCACGAGCTGCAAGCAAACATTGCCAATCCACCTATCGCTCCAACTTTGAAGTGTTTTTGTTGTGGCGTGAAGCTTGCTATCTAGGACCACAAAAGGGTTTCCATCAGCCGGGACTGCATGCCAGGCCTCCCGCACCGTGTCCATGAAACCATCGGCTTTTGGCCAGAAGCTCTCGAACTTAAACCGCCGTCCAATCTGGAATTCAGCATCAAGGTCAACTAGCACAGGGCGGTGGTCAGAAGTTGCCGTACTCATGGCAGTCAGTAAGTTCCTAGGCAAAATATCTTCCCATGAGTTGGTAACGAAGATGTGGTCTATCTTCTCCATGGTTGGGTTCCGCCTCTCGTTCAACCAAGTGTAGCGTCGGCCATTACGATAGAGCTCCTTGAGTTCCATCCGGTTTAGGAAGGCACGAAACCTCGCCATCATCCTGCGGTTAAAACTGACTCTATCCTTGTCTTCGGGATTAACTAGCAAGTTGAAATCACCAACAACTGTCCAAGCACCCACATGCAGATCACGTACACCCCTCAATTCTTGGATGAATTCAATTTTATCCGCATCGCCCTGGGGTCCATACACCCCCGTGAGCCACCACATGGGCGTCCCATCTAGGGTGACAAGGCCAGTGACCGTATTGGCCGTGACATGTCTATTTGAGATAGAAACCACCGTATATCCCAAGCTAGGACAATCCCACCACGAGTACCTGATACGTCTCCAACGTATCTATAATTTTTGATTGTTCCATGCTATTATATTACCCTTTATGGGCTTTATTTTACACATTTATATCATTTTTGGGACTAACCTACTAACTAGAGGCCCAGCCCATATTGCTGTTTTTTTGCCTACTTTAGTATTTCGAAGAAAAGGAATATCAAACGGAGTCCAAATGGAATGAAACCTTCGGGAGCGTGATTTTTGGAACAAACATGATCCAGAAGACTTGGAGTGCAAGTCAAGAAGCAGCCGAGGCTCCCACGAGATAGGAGGGCGCCCCCCCCCCTATAGGGCGTGCCCCCTGTCTCGTGGGCCCCTCAGGCGGCCACCGACGTACTTCTTCCTCCTATATAAGCCTACGTACCCCGAAAACATCCAGGGAGTAGACAAAACACAATTTCCACCACCGTAACCTTCTGTATCCGTGAGATCTCATCTTGGAGCCTTCGTCGGCAGTCTGCCGGAGGGGGAATCGACCATGGAGGGCTTCTACATCAACATCCTTGCCCCTCCGATGAGTTGTGAGTAGTTTACCACAGACCTACGAGTCCATAGTTATTAGCTAGATGGCTTATTCTCTCTTTTTGGATCTCAATACAACGTTCTCCCCCTCTCTTGTGGAGATCTATTTGATGTGACCTCTTTTTGCGGTGTGTTTGTCAAGATCCGATGAATTGTGGGTTTATGATCAAGTTTATCCATGAATAATATTTGAAGCTTCTCTGAATTCTTTTATGTATGATTGAGTTATCTTTGCAAGTCTCTTCGAATTATGAGTTTGGTTTGGCCTACTAGATTGATCTTTCTTGCCATGGGAGAAGTGCTTAGCTTTGGGCTCAATCTTGCGGTGTCCTTACCCAGTGACAGAAAGGGTTGCAAGGAACGTATTGTATTGTTGCCATCGAGGATAACAAGATGGGATTTATGTCATATTGCTTGAGTTTATACCTGTACATCATGTCATCTTGCTTAATGCGTTACTCTGTTCTTATGAACTTAATACTCTAGATGCAGGCAGGAGTCGGTCGATGTGTGGAGTAATAGTAGTAGATGCAGGCAGGAGTCGGTCTACTTGTTGCGGATGTGATGCCTATATACATGATCATGCCTATATAATCTCATAATTATTCGCTTTTCTATCAAGTGCTCGACAGTAATTTGTTCACCCACCGTAATTCTTATGCTATCTTGAGAGAAGCCACTAGTGAAACCTCTGGCCCCCAGGTCTATCTCATATCATATTTGCTTCCAATCTACTTTTATTTGCATCTTTAATTTTTGCATCTATATTATAAAATACCAAAAATATATTTAGCTTATCTTACTATCTTTATTAGATCTCACTTTTGCAAGTGGCCGTGAAGGGATTGACAACCCCTTTATTGCGTTGGTTGCGAGTTCTCAGTTTGTTTGTGTAGGTGCGTGGGACTTTTGAGGAGCCTCCTACTGGATTGATACCTTGGTTCTCAAAAACTGAGGGAAATACTTACGCTACTATTGCTGCAGCACCCTCTCCTCTTCAAGGAAAACCAACGCAAGCTCAAGATGTAGCAAGAAGGATTTCTGGCACCGTTGCCGGGGAGGTCTTCGCTCAAGTCAAGACATACCAAGTACCCATCACAAACCCATCTCCCTCGCATTTACATTATTTGCCATTTGCCTCTCATTTCCTCTCCCCCACTTCACCCTTGCCGTTTTATTCGCCCTCTCTTTCCCAATCTCCTCTCTCTCTTTCGCTTGCCTTTTTCTGCTTGCTTGTGTGCCTGTTTGTCCTTATGGCTTCGCCTAAGGGTCCTGGCCACCTTCTCAGAAGGATGGAAGAGATTGAATCAAATATTAGAAGCTATATGAATTTGCAATTTGAGCATTATAATTTCTTTAGAAAAGAGCTTAAGGAACAAAAAGGTTTTTTTGGGTTTTATGAACAAAGAGCTTGATGATATGAATAAAGAATTTTATGGTGTTAACGCTCAAATTACCTGGCTTGAAAGTGCTATAGCCAAAATTTCTGATAAGCAAGCCACCTTAGTCAATAGGATGGCCGCTAAACCAGAAAAGTTAGATGAAAATAATGATGAGGATCTCAAAGTTATTGATGTGTCTCCTATTAGATCTATGTTTTCCAATATGAATTTTGATAATTATGGGATTGATGATGAATCAACTTAGCCTAGAAGGCGTCCCAAAAATTCGGAGTTTTTAGATCTTGATGCTAAATTTGGTAAAAGTGGGATTGGAGAAGCCACAACTTCAAATAACATTGAACCCACTATCTCGGATTTCAAGGAATTTGATTATGATAATTGTTCTTTAGAAGGTTGTATTTCCTCGTTGCAATCCGTTGTTAATTCTCCTCATGCTTATAGTCAAAATAAAGCTTTTGCCAAACATATGGTTGATGCCTTGATGCAATCTTATGATGAAAAACTTAATTTGGAAGTTTCTATACCTAGAAAACTTAATGATGAGTGGGAACCTACTATAAAGATTAGAATTAAAGATCATGAGTGTTTTGCTTTGTGTGATTTGGGTGCTAGTGTTTCCACGATTCCGAAAACTTTATGTGATATTCTAGGTTTCCATGATCTTGATGATTGCTCTTTAAATTTGCACCTTGCGGATTCCACCATTAAAAAGCCAATGGGAAGGATCAATGATGTTCTTATTGTTGCAAATAGAAATTTGGTGCCCGTAGATTTTATCATTCTTGATATAGATTGCAATCTTTCTTGCCCTATTATTCTTGGTAGACCTTTCCTTAGAACGATTGATGCGATTATTTATATGAAGGAAGGGAATATTAGATTCCACTTTCCATTAGGCATGGAGCACTTTCCAAGAAAGAAAGTCAAATTACCTTATGAATCTATCATGCGGGCTACTTATGAATTGAGTGCCAAAGATGGCACTACTTAGATCTATCTTTGCTTTTATGCCTAGCTAGGGGCATTAAACGATAGCGCTAGTTGGGAGGCAACCCAATTTTCTTTATTTTTTTGTTTTTGCTCCTGTTTAGTAATAAATCTCGCATCTACCTTCTGTTTAGATGTGTTTTTTATCTTTTAGTTAGTGTTTGTGCCAAGTAGAACCTATAGGATAACCTATGATGATAGTTGATTTGATTCTGCTGAAAAACAGAAACTTTGCATGCACGAATATAATATTGTTAAATCACAAGAACATGATTTTGCGTTGATTATTTTTGATGATGATCAATAAACAAAATTTCCAGGACTTCCAATTTTGGTAGGACTTTTAGAGTTCCAGAATTTTGCGTTAGTTACATATTGCTACAGACTGTTCTATTTTTGACAGATTCTGTCTTTCGTGTGTTGTTTGCTTATTTCAATGCATCTATGGCCAATAAAATAGTTTATAAACTATAGAGAAGTTGTAATACAGTAGGTTTAACACCAAAATAAATAAAGAATGAGTTCATTACAGTACCTTATGTGGTGGTTTTGTTTTCTTTCACTAACAGAGCTTATAAGATTTCCTGTTGAGTTTTGTGTTGTGAAGTTTTCAAGCTTTGGGTAAAGCTTTTATGGACTATGGAATAAAGGGTGGTGAGGGAGTCCTGGACTAGGGGGTCTCTGGACAGCCGGACTATCATTATCCGCCGGACTCCAAGACTACGAAGATACAAGATTGAAGACTCCGGCTCGTGTCCGGATGGTACTTTCCTTGGCGTGGAAGGCAAGCTTGGCAATACGGATATGTAGATCTCCTACCATTGTAACCGACTCTGTGTAACCCTAGCCTCCTCCGGTGTCTATGTAAACCGGAGGGCTTTAGTCCGTAGGACGACATACATTACAACAATCATACCATAGGCTAGCTTCTAGGGTTTAGCCTCCTTGATCTTGTGGTAGATCTACTCTTGTACTACCCATATCATCAATATTAATCAAGCAGGTCGTAGGGTTTTACCTCCATCAAGAGGGCCCGAACCTGGGTAAAACATCGTGTCCCTTGTCTCCTATTACTATCCGCCTAGACGCACAGTTCAGGACCCCCTACCCGAGATCCGCCGGTTTTGACACCGACATTGGTGCTTTCATTGAGAGTTCCTCTGTGTCGTCACCGATAGAGCGGATGCCTTCACTCGTCTTCAAAGCGGTGTTTTTATTGGAGGGCCTTGGCATGAGCCAAACTATCCGGCTCGGTGGTTTTCTCATGACCGCCTGTCCGGCCGCCGCTTCGGCAATGACTTCTCAAGTCGTCGGAAGCGATCTTCGCGTCAGCCCCAAAGCTGCCGAACAGTTGGATCCAATAGAGCTCTCGTCTGTTAACGAGCTCTTGGATCGCATCGCCGCCCTGGGAGTCGCTACGGACTACAACCAGATTGGGCTTAAAACCGATCTGAGAGAGATTAACTCTCCCCAGGCCACCCACCACGTCGTAGTGGTAGAGGAGCAATACGGAAACTCTTTGCCTGTGTTGAAAATAATTCGTGTCCGGACTCCCGAACCCTCCATGCCGGATTCCCGCGGAGGGACGGACTTCGATCGAGCATTGAACTTAAAATCATGCATCGCCCCGGACTCACTGGATTGTCTCCAGCAAACCAAGCTTCCGAATTCGGAAACCCCTCGGCCTTTGAGCCCCAAGATGGGCAGGGATCTGGATTTTATTCCACCCACCCGCCCATACATATGCGATCTATCTCTAATACGGTAAGAGCCTTCAGAAACAGTACATCATTACTGGGCCAGATTCCTCCTGGTTATGGACAGGATAAAGGACTGCCGGGAGGAAAACACAATCTCAATCTTCTGCAATAACTGCACGGACAAGGAATCTGAGCGCCATTGATCGTCGCAAAATTACGCGCTTCACCGATCCGCATCCATTGTAAGAAAATCTTGTGCGATGGAGAGTTTTCGAAAACCGAAAATCAATTTTGGGATAATCCGCCCCAAACCCAGTCCATGATAAAAGGGCGCCTTACACTCGGGCCCCGGATGCAAAAACGAAAAACAAAAACCCAATAAGGGAAGCGGAACCGTCTTTGGAGGGATGGCTCAATGGACCTTGTAAACTTCATAATCTGAGAGGAGCCGTCCCAACACATAGCCTTCGAGCATGTTGGATATTACGGCAGGTGGCCAAAAGTGGCGAAGAGCTTCTAGCTCCGGGAAACCACTCCAACAATACCAGCACGGTATCAACAGTCTTCGATACCTTCGCATCAAATAATATGCGAAAGCGAACAATCCGCAGACTCGCCGAAGTCTACCAAGTAGCAACAGCAAATCCATGGAGTGACACAGCTATTACCTTCAACGCCAGCGACGAGCCTAAATTCTGAACAACCAGAGCACCAGCCGCACTTGTGCTTAGTCCCATAGTGGACGGCTTTCGACTGACAAAAGTCCTCATGGACGGCGGCAGCGGACTAAACCTCATCTACAAGGAAACTCTGCGAAAAATGGAAATCGATTGGAGCCGTATTGAGCGAAGCAGCACAACCTTTAGAGGAATAATCCCTAGTCGGGAAGCGCGCTGCACTGGAAAAATCACACTCGATGTGGTGTTCGGCTCTCCGGACAATTACAGATCCGAAGAAGTCACGTTCCAGGTGGCCCCGTTCAGCAGCGGGTATCACGCCATATTAGGACGAGAGGCATTCACAATTTTCAAGCGATACCTCATTACGGGTACATGAAGCTCAAAATGCCTAGGCCCAGCGGAATAATCACTATCGCTAGTGATCCGGACATAGCACTCCGCGCCGAAAACAAGACAGCCGCACTAGCCCTTGAGGCACTATCCGAAGCCTTAGCGGCAGAAGAACTCACCGCGCTGCGCTCTACGGTGAACAGGGACGATGTGATACTCGATAAAAGATCCAAGCCAACCTCCTTCAAACCAGCAGATGAAATAATAAAATTCCAGGTCCATCCAACGGACCCAACAAAGACGGCCTCCATTGGGGAACAATTGAACCCAAGTAGGCGCCGCCTTCTGCGCGAATTCGCCGGAAAATTGGGATATCTTCGCCTGGCATCCTTCGGACATGCCCGGAATCCCACGCAGGTTGGCAGAACATAGCCTAAACATCCTGAAAGGATTTAAGCCAGTCAAACAGGCTCTTCGGCGATTTTCCGAACCCAAAAGACATGCAATGGGAGAGGAGCTAGCCAAACTATTGGAAGCCGGATTCATTAGAGATATCAAACATCCAGACTAGCTAGCAAATCTGGTGATGGTACCAAAGAAGGATAAATCCTGGCGCCTCTGGGTCGATTTTAAAGACCTCAATAAGGCTTGCCCAAAGGATCCTTTCCCACTCCCCGCATCGATCAAATTATCGATGCCACGGCGAACACGATTCGTTGTGCTTCACGGGCGCATACTCGCTATCATCAAATCAAGATGGCGGAAGCGAATCAAGCCGCAGCGGCATTCATCACTCCATATGGACCATTACGCTTCAACACGATGCCCTTCGGACTTAAAAATGCGGCGCAACATATCAGCGCATGATTCAAACATGTCCGCCACCCGGATCGGCAAAAGCAATCGAGGCATACATAGGCGGCGAGTCGTCAAAACAAAACTGCGTTGAAACTCTAGTAGGCGATTTGAGGCTCACATTGAAAACCTCGAGCATATGACATCAAGCTGAATCCGGAAAAATGCGTTTTGGCGTACCAGCCGGAAAGCTCTTGGGCTTCATTGTATCCGTAGAGGAATTGAAGCAAATCCGGCCAAAATCCGAGCTCATCACAGTTGGATATTCCAAAGGACCTCAAACAAATACAAAACTAACGGGATGCGTGGCAGCCTTAAGCGCTTTATCTCCGTTTAGGAGAAAATCGCTACCCTTTATCGCCTCCTCGGCGCACGAACACCAGTGGGCGGATCCGCCACCGCGGACTCGAAGAAATAAAAGCCATACGGCAACAAATCCGGTCTGGCTGCGCCCACTCTGGGCGAACCGATGTTATTATACATCGCAGCAACACATCAAGTTGTAAGCGCGGTCCTCGTCGTCGAACGAGAGACAGAAGGGCATAAATTCCCTCTTCAAAAACCAGTGTATTATGTATCCTTTGTGTTAACCCTTGCAAATCCATTACCCGCACTATCGAGAAGATAGCATATGCGGTGTTCATGGCGTCTCGGAAGCTCGGCACTACTTTCAAGAGTGTTCGATAACGATGGCCTCTGAAGTACCACTCAATGACATTATAAATAACGCGACATAGCGGGCAGGATTGCAAAATGGGCCATTGATCTCTTACCATTCGACATAACTTACAAACCTCGACGAGCTATAAAGTCACAAGTTTTGGCTGACTTCGTCGCCGAATGGACTGAAGCCGAACTCCCTAAAGAGTACGGCGCATACTCCAATTGGACTATGCATTTCGACGGCTCCAAAATGTTGGCCGAACTAGGGGCTGGCGTCGTACTGACGTCCCCAACCGGAGACAAAGTCCAGTATGTACTTCAAATAATGTACACGGACTCCAACAACGCAGCCGAATACGAGGCCCTGTTACATGGTCTCCGGATGGCAGTCTCCATGGGCATTCAACGCCTAGAGGTGCGCGGGGATTCAAACCTTGCAATATCACAAATAAATGGAGACTTTGACGCCAAGGATCCGAAAATGGCAGCATATCGCAACGCTGTCCTAAAAATGTCAGCTCGGTTTGAAGGACTTGAATTCCATCACATAGCCCGAGATAATAACCAAGCGGCCGACGTACTGGCATGCATCGGTGCTAAACGTGATGCTGTCCCTCCAAATATCTTCCTGGAACGGCTCTTCAAGCCATCCGTACTATGGGAAGAGGAGCCCGGTAGTAACAAACCGGAGAAAACCACACCGACCGGTGATTCAGCAGACGACATAACACCTTCAGCCCACGTCATCATGGCAGTAATCGCCGCGTGGACAGAACCTTTCCTAGCCTACTTACTTAGGCAGGAACTCCCAAGACCAAAATGAGGCCCATTGCATAGTCCGCGATCGAAAGCCTACAAGGTCCATGAGGAGAACTTTATAAGAAAAGTACAACGGAGTCCTTCAGAGGTGTATCTCCAAGAGGAAGGCGAAACCTCCTAGCTGAAATTCATGCGGACTAGGCGGACACCATCAGACAGCCGGGCCCTTGTAGGAAAGGCATTCCGTCTGAGATTTTATTGGCCGACGGCTCGGGCGACGCGAGACTTGGTCCAGCGATGCGTTGGTTGTCGACTCTTTGCTAATCGAGCCATATGCCACCCACCGCCCTCAAAACCATACCCATTACGGCCGTCATTGTGCGGGGCTTGACATGGTTGGACCCCTTAAAGGGGAACCCACAAGCAAATGTACCTATTGGTCATGGTTGATAAATTCACCAAATGGATAGAGGCCAAACCAGTTAAAGCGGCGAGTTCGGACCAGTGATAGACTTTATATCGGGGTGGTACACCGTTCTGAGTCCCCACAGCATCATCACCGACAACGGCACGAACTTCACAGCCGATGAGGTTAAGTCATGGTGCAAAAATATGGGCATCAAGCTCGACTATGCTTTGGTTTATCACCCTCAAACCAACGGTCAAGTGGAAAGAGCAAATGGTCTAATAATGAGCGGCATTAAACCCAGATTAGTAAGGTCACTTACTAAATCCGACACACAATGGGTCGAGGAGCTCGACTCCGTACTCTGGGGGCTGCGGACAACGCCAAACCGTACTACTGGATTGACACCATTTTTTATGGTATCTGCGCAGAGGCGGTCTTGCCTGTGACATTATTCATGACTCACCTCGAGTGCGCATGTATGAGGAAAGAGAAGCCGAGCTCGATCGGCGGGACAGCTGGACACATTGGAGGAAGAACGCGGCGTCGTGAAGGCTCGTTCGCATTTTATCGCAGAGCAGGCCGAAGATATCAAAGCGAGAAATACGGGCCAAGACTTACAGCGTTGGTGAACTAGTTCTCGCTGCGGACAAGAAAAGGACAAGCTCAAGCCCAAATGGGAGGGCCCTTCATTATTGATCAAGTCTTGTTGGCGGAGCATACCGTCTGAAATCGTCGGATAACCGACTCGAGCCGAACCAATGGAATGCAGCCCGCCTCCGACGATTCTATGCCTAGCGCCGGACTAAGAGTTCGTCCCCTTCCCCCGTCCAAACTTTTACACTTCGGCTGTCTTTTTGTTTCTCTTTTTATCCCTTTTATTCAAAAGCCCTTACGGGCCTATTTCCGCATTCTTTGCACACCCATGATGTGCCATCCGCACTCATTATTCCTGGGGGCTTCTTTTACAGAAGCTCAATTATGCGGGTTCCATACCCAGCACATGTGTCAAGCTTCCACATGTACCTTTTACTCGCCATTATATGCATCGATATGACTTAAGTTTTGGCCAAGCTGGGTTGGCTGGCTCCTGTGCTTACCCCTCGTTCCCGATTGTTCGGCTAGGAGGTAAAGGAGCACCTCTGCGATTATTCTTGCCGGTCAGCGGATGTGTACCTCGGTGGGTGAAGCCGAAAGCTAAGCGTTCTTAAGGGAATATTGATCGGTGATTTAAAAGATGACTTTTACCCATTTTATCTATCTGCCCCGGATGTTTTATGCTTTCTTTGCAGTCCGGACATGCACTTTAGGGCATGCCTCCCAAATGAAAGGAACCCTTAACGGAACTATTCTCCTGGAAGATGTTTCTTACTAACCATGTAATATAACATAACTAGTTGGGCACTTGTCTTATAAAGCACTAATGACCCCTACTTTGGTCTCCATGCATACCACGGTTGTGTCTCAACCACAGAGGTATTCGGACACACTCCGGACTTTAGGGTCGAGGTTGAAGCGAAAAGGTCGGCAAAGACAAGCGATCTACAATCCGGCTAGAAGGCATTTCACATGTCACTTTAAAGGATAACATACATTGTCAAATTCTTGATTGTATTCCTCCTCAATCCCGTCTAACAGGTTGTCTAGTTTCTGATCCGTTGGGAAAATTTAGCAGCCAACTCTACATGGCTATACACTAAACTCAGAGGATCTCCTTCCCATCGGGCCCCACCGGTCCAACCCGGCCATGTGGTTGGGATCCGCCTTCTTGTACCAGCGTCTTCACCATGGCCCAAGCCTCCACGGCACCTTGACGGCGCCGAAATCTTCCACAAAGCAGGCGCTGCCGCACTCCTGCAGCTTCTCCATAAGCTCTTGAGGCCCTCGGGTAGGGTAAGGGCTGGCCATAAAGCACGAACAGCGCTGCTCATTGCTGCCGAACTTCGTTCGAGTAGCTGCAACAGTTCGGGAAGTTGATCACCCGTTGATATGGGCATGTCCTCTGCAGGACGACCCGTGAGTATACCTACAAGACAAATCATGTCAAAATACTTCCTCGCCGAACTCTTCTTTTCAAAAGAGTCCGCTCAAGCACTTACTATAAATGTTGCGACGAAGCCGCTGATTCTCCTTAACGGAGCCGGACAGCTCGGCCTAAACGCCTTTCAGCTCTTCTCCGAGCTTGGCGTTGGCATCCTGGAGCTTGTTCCTTTCCTGCTGAACCCTATTCAGCACACTCTCGCCGACCTTTAGGCGGCGCAACAATGCTTACTGTCCGGATCTTGTCGGCGGTACCGCAATGTCATTATTAGACTTGCGCGCACGCCGCTGGCGCTTATGTTTATTAATAAAATGTGTTACCGGGAGGGTCTTTGCATCTCCTCTGTGGCAGCAAATCTTGACCTCTAGTTGGGCCTTGCAATCTTGCAGCTCCCGAGACAGTGGGAGTTCTTCTCGGTGAAACTGCGTTTCAATTGATCCTTAAATCAGTTAGCATAACTACTTTAAGTCTCGGGGCTCTTGGTATATACAACCATTGAAATTTCCTTACAGTGTGTCTTTCACATCTTTGCTCCGTGGCTCTGGTAAAACCATTTTGAGCGGCACGGAGATGCGCGTCCCCTGCGTTAAAGGCATCCAATGCCTCAGGGGAAAAGCATGCTTCACGAAATACTGTCCGGCAGCGCCTATGGTTCATGGCGCTCTCCACCTCAGACTTGGTGGCAGACAGTCTGTCGGTATCCTCCGTTGGAGAAGGATCCGGCTCGCGTCTCACGCTTGCCTCCCCCTCCAGGCCAGGCGCTTGAGCTTGGTCGGTGTTGGTCGGATCGGCAATTCCTGCGCTCGCAGTCCGGCGAGCGCTTTTTCTCCTACAAAGATCATGAGCACTCAGGCGTTTCCTAGAAACGTTGCTCTGAAAATTCGAATACGAGCTGTACCTTTGCGACGACGTTCCCGTCCGCACTGCGCTCCTTTTCGCTTCTGCTGGTTGGATGGCCTCTATTGGTTGACCACCGCTGGCTCGGCTTCCTGCCGTAAAGGCGCTTCCTGCAAAATACCATCGTTCGCGAAGGTCAGAAATGGGCAGGGAAGAGATAACGGTGTCCGGACTCCGGTCGCGGTCACCTGGGAAGCCGGACTTAGTCCGGGGTAGTCTGCCGTAATGGCAACCAAGGCATTGTCTATACTGAGCTGGTGATACACCCCGTCGATCAGCTCCACCTTGATGTCCGGGTCTTCTTCGGAGGTCGGATCCAGGGATCCTTCTGGATCCTCGGGTTGTGGAGCAGGACTCACCATGTCCTCCACAGTCCGGCGTAGATCCTGCGCCGAAGACATAATGTAAGAAGCTTAAACTTCGAAGGCATGGGTAGAGCCCTTCAAGGTGTTCGCTTACCCATCCTCTAGGATTGATCATGGAAAACCCATTCAAAGGGTTCGTTCGAAAGAAGTCCTCCTTCTCCCCCTTATACAGGCGGATAGGATCTTTACGGATCCTCGGTCGAATCCGACCCTTCTTGGCCGTGCGGGTGGCATCGTCTTCCCGTTGAAATCCCACATGGGGTGGCCTCTGTATTGTAGTGGCTGTACCCTCGCTTGATGCATGTCGCCATGACTCGATCATGGTCAAGCGGAATGAGCCATTAATCTTATCCGGCCCATCAAATAATGGGCGCTCTTGTCTTCCTCCAATCGGGGCTCATGAGCGCCGGTGAGGCATTTCTTCAAGGAGCAGCACTAAACTCCGGAGGCCGATCCGGACTGGGTCTGGCAGCGGAGCGTCTCCTATATAAAACCACTCCGAGGGCCAGTCTTCGGACGCCTTCTTGGGAGTACCGGATAGGTATCTGGTCCCGGCAATGCGCCATATTTCGGCGCCGCCCACTTGATATATGGACCCCTCGTAAGAACGGGGTACGAGGCAAAACAGCCTCTTCCATAATGCAAAATGGGGCTCGATGCCCATGAATAGATCACAAAGAGCTACGTAGCCCGCGATATGCAGGACAGAGGCGGGCGTGAGGTGGTGGAGCTGGAGTCCGTAGAACTTCAGGAGCCCGCGGAGGAACGGATGTATCGGGAATCCGAGTCCCCTTATCAGATAGGGGACAAAGCATACTCGCTCCCCCTTATTGGGGCTTCGAGTGTCCTCCGCCTGCCTCCCACCTTGATAAGTAACCAGTCCGGCCCGGACTGGGACCATGAAGGCCGGAGGAATAAATCCCTCCGTTTGGAGCTTCACTAGCTCGTTGTGCGAAATAGAGCACCTCCTCCAATTCCCCAGCGGTGGGCTGGGAGCGCGTGAAGAAGAGCCGCATCGACGATCCATGGTGGAATGGATTTTTAGGTCGAAGGCGCTTCAATGGAGTATTCGCAGGAGGAAGACGGTGCGGTTTGGATCTGGATTCTTGCCTCTTTTATAGGCAGACGGCTCGCATGACTAGGGGGTGGAATGTAAAATACGCCCTGGCTTTTCGCATTCGTGCGACGCGTGGAAGAGGGCCATTATTTGGCGTAGAAGCCGAGGAACACAGTATTCAAGATGAAGCCGGACACTATTCAGCATGTACATGGAGTTTGAAGGGAGAACCCGCCTTGCAACGCCGAAGACTATGAACGCGCTGGACTTATCGTTGTTGAAGCCTGGTTCGGGGGCTACTGAGGGAGTCCTGGACTAGGGGGTGTCCGGACAGCCAGACTATCATTATCCGCCGGACTCCAAGACTACGAAGATACAAGATTGAAGACTCCGGCTCGTGTACGGATGGTACTTTCCTTGGCGTGGAAGGCAAGCTTGGCAATACAGATATGTAGATCTCCTACCATTGTAACCGACTCTGTGTAACCCTAGCCTCCTCCGTGTCTATATGAACCGGAGGGCTTTAGTCCGTGGGGCGACATACATTACAACAATCATACCATAGGCTAGCTTCTAGGGTTTAGCCTCCTTGATCTCGTGGTAGATCTACTCTTGTACTACCCATATCATCAATATTAATCAAGCGGGGCGTGGGTTTTACCTCCATCGAGAGGGCTGAACACAGGTAAAACATCGTGTCCCTTGTCTCCTGTTACCATCCGCCTAGGCGCACAGCAGTTGGGACCCCTACCGAGATCCGCGGTTTTGACAGCGACAGTGGCAAGAGCCTAAGCTTGGGGATGCCCAAGGCACCCCAAGATATTCAAGGATAGCAAAAAGCCTAAGCTTGGGGATGCCCCGGGAAGGCATCCCCTCTTTTGTCTTTGTTCATTGGTAACTTTACTTGGAGCTATATTTTTATTCGCCACATGATATGTGTTTTGCTTGGAGCGTCGTGTATTATATTATTCTTTGCTTTTTAGTTTACCACAATCATCCTTGCTGTACACACCTTTTGGGAGAAGCCTATTTGATTAGAATTTGCTAGAATACTCTTTATGCTTCACTTATATCTTTTGAGCTTGATAGTTTTTGCTCTAGTGCTTCACTTATATCTTTTAGAGCACGGTGGTGTCTTAATTTTGAAGAAATTACTAGTCTATCATACTTCACTTATATCTTTTTGAGAGTCTTTTAGAACAACATGGTATTTGCTATGGTTTTAAAGTTGGTCCTAGAATGATGAGCATCCAAGTTGGGTATAATAAAAACTATCATAGAAAGTGAATTGGATGCTATGATCAATTTGATGCTTGATAATTGTTTTGAGACATGGATGTAGTGATATTAAAGTCATGCTAGTTGGGTGATTATGGATTTAAAGAATGCTTGTGTTGAAGTTTGTGATTCCCGTAGCATGCACGTATGGTGAACCGCTTTGTGATGAAGTTGGAGCACAATTTTATTTATTGATTGTCTTCCTTATGAGTGGTGGTCGGGGACGAGCGATGGTCTTTTCCTACCAATCTATCCCCCTAGGAGCATGTGCGTAGTGCTTTGGTTTTTGATGACTTCTAGATTTTTGCAACAAGTACATGAGTTCTTTTGACTAATGTTGAGTCCATGGATTATACGCACCCTTTCACCCTTCCATCATTGCTAGCCTTTCTTGTGCCGCGCAATTTTCACCGGTACCATACACCCACCATTTACCTTCCTCAAAACAGGCACCATACCTACCTATTATAGCATTTCCATAGCCACTCTGAGATATATTGCCATGCAACTTTCCACCATTCCGTTCATATGACACGCATTACTTTTGTCATATTGCTTTGCATGATCATGTAGTTGACATTGTATTTGTGGCTAGGCCACCTTCATAATTTTCATACATGTTGCTCTTGATTCATTGCATATCCTGGCACACTGCCGGAGGCAAATAGAGTCATATCTTGTTCTAGCTTTGAATTGTAATTCTTGAGCTGTAAATCCATAAAAGTGTGATGATCTTCATTATTAGAGCATTGTCCTAGTGAGGAAAGGATGATGAAGACTATGATTCCCCCACAAGTCGGGATGAGACTTCGGACTTTACAAAAAGAAAAATAAAAGAAAAAATAGTAAGGCCAAAAAGAAAAAAAATAAAAAGAATGGCCAACGAAAAAAAAGAAAAAGGAAAAAGAGAAAAAAAGAGAAAAAAAAGAATAAAATGAGAGAAAAAGAGAGAAGGGACAATGCTACTATCTCTTTTTCCACACTTGTGCTTCAAAATAGCACCATGATCTTCATGATAGAGAGTCTCCTATGTTATCATTTTCATATACTAGTGGGAATTTTTCATTATAGAACTTGGCTTATATATTCCAATGATGGGCTTCCTCAAATTGCCCTAGGTCTTCGCGAGCAAGCGAGTTGGATGCACACCCACTTAGTTTCTTTTGTTGAGCTTTCATACATTTATAGCTCTAGTGCATTCGTTGCATGGCAATCCCTACTCACTCACATTAATATCTATTAATGGGCATCTCCATAGCCCGTTGATACGCCTAGTTGATGTGAGACTATCTTCTCCTTTCTGTCTTCTGCACAACCACCATTCTATTCCACATATAGTGCTATGTCCATGGCTCACGCTCATGTATTGCGTGAAAGTTGAAAAAGTTTGAGATTATTAAAGTATGAAACAATTGGTTGGCTTGTCATCGGGGTTGTGCATGATTAAATACTTTGTGTGATGAAGATAGAGCAACAGCCAGACTATATGATTTTGTAAGGATAACTTTAGCCATGTTATTTTGAGAAGACATGATTGCTTTGATTAGTATGCTTGAAGTATTATTATTTCTTATGTTAATATGAACTTTTATTTTGTATCATTTGGATCTGAACATTCATGCCACAATAAAGAAAATTATGTTGAGAACTATGCTAGGTAGCATTCCACATCAAAAATTCTCTTTTTATCATTTACCTACTCGAGGACGACCAGGAATTAAGCTTGGGGATGCTTGATACGTCTCCAACGTATCTATAATTTTTGATTGTCCCATGCTATTATATTACCCCTTTTGGATGTTTATGGGCTTTATTTTACACATTTATATCATTTTTGGGACTAACCTAGAAACAGGAGGCCCAACCCATATTGTTGTTTTTTTTGCCTATTTCAGTATTTCGAAGAAAAGGAATATCAAACGGAGTCCAAACGGAATGAACCTTCGGGAGCGTGATTTTTGGAACAAACGTGATCCAGAGGACTTGGAGTGCAAGTCAAGAAGCAGCCGAGGCTCCCACGAGATAGGAGGGCACCCCCCCTATAGGGTGCGCCCCCCTGTCTCATGGGCCCCTCAGGCGGCCACCGACCTAGTTCTTCCTCCTATATAAGCCTACGTACCCCGAAAACATCCAGGGAGCAGACGAAACACAATTTCCACCACCGTAACCTTCTGTTTCCGCGAGATCTCATCTTGGAGCCTTCGCCGGCACTCTGCCGGAGGAGGAATCAACCATGGAGGGCTTCTACATCAACATCCTTGCCCCTCCGATGAGTTGTAAGTTGTTTACCATAGACCTACGGGTCCATAGTTATTAGCTAGATGGCTTCTTCTCTCTTTATGGATCTCAATACAATGTTCTCCCCCTCTCTTGTGGAGATCTATTTGATGTAAACTCTTTTTGCGGTGTGTTTGTCGAGATCCGATGAATTGTGGGTTTATGATCAAGTTTATCTATGAATAATATTTGAATCTTCTCTGAATTTTTTTATGTATGATTGAGTTATCTTTGCAAGTCTCTTCGAATTATCAGTTTGGTTTGGCTAGATTGATCTTTCTTGCCATGGGAGAAGTGCTTAGCTTTGGGTTCAATCTTGCGGTGTCCTTACCCAGTGACAGAAAGGATTGCAAGGCACGTATTGTATTGTTGCCATCGAGGATAACAAGATGGGGTTTATATCACATTGCTTGAGTTTATCCCTCTACATCATGCCATCTTGCTTAATGCGTTACTTTGTTCTTATGAACTTAATACTCTAGATGCAGGCAGGAGTTGGTCGATGTGTGGAGTAATAGTAGTAGATGCAGGCAGGAGTCGGTCTACTTGTTGCGGACGTGATGCCTATATACATGATCATGCCTAGATAATCTCATAATCATTCGCTTTTCTATTAAGTGCTCGACAGTAATTTGTTCACCCACCGTAATTCTTATGCTATCTTGAGAGAAGCCACTAGTGAAACCTATGGCCCCCGGGTCTATCTCATATCATATTTGCTTCCAATCTACTTTTATTTGCATCTTTAATTTTTGCATCTATATTAATAAATACCAAAAATATATTTATCTTATCTTACTATCTTTATTATATGTCACTTTCGCAAGTGGCTGTGAAGGGATTGACAACCCCTTTATTGCGTTGGTTGCGAGTTCTCAGTTTGTTTGTGTAGGTGCGTGGGACTTTTGAGGAGCCTCCTACTGGATTGATACCTTGGTTCTCAAAAACTGAGGGAAATACTTACGCTACTATTGCTGCATCACCCTCTCCTCTTCAAGGAAAACCAACGCAAGCTCAAGACATAGCAAGAAGGATTTCTGGCGCCGTTGCCAGGGAGGTCTTCGCTCAAGTCAAGACATACCAAGTACCCATCACAAACCCATCTCCCTCGCACTTACATTATTTGCCATTTGCCTCTCGTTTCCTCTCCCCCACTTCACCCTTGCCGTTTTATTCGCCCTCTCTTTCCCAATCTCCTCTCTCTCTCTCTTTCGCTTGCCTCTTTCTGCTTGCTTGTGTGTCTGTTTGTCCTTATGGCTTCGCCTAAGGGTCCTGACCACCTTCTCAGAAGGATGGAAGAGATTGAATCAAATATTAGAAGCTATATGAATTTGCAATTTGAGCATAATAATTTCTTTAGAAAAGAGCTTAAGGAACAAAAAGGTTTTTTGGGTTTTATGAACAAAGAGCTTGATGATATGAATAAAGAATTTTATGGTGTTAACGCTCAAATTACCTGGCTTGAAAGTGCTATAGCCAAAATTTCCGATAAGCAAGCCACCTTAGTCAATAAGATGGCCGGTAAACCAGAAAAGTTAGATGAAAATAATGATGAGGATCTCAAAGTTATTGATGTGTCTCCTATTAGATCTATGTTTTGCAATATGAATTTTGATAATTATGGGATTGATGATGAATCAACTTTGCCTAGAAGGCGTCCCAAAAATTCGGAGTTTTTAGATCTTGATGCTAAATTTGGTAAAAGTGGGATTGGAGAAGCCACAACTTCAAATAACATTGTACCCACTATCTCAAATTTCAAGGAATTTGATTATAATAATTGTTCTTTAGAAGGTTGTATTTCCTTGTTGCCGTTGTTAATTCTCCTCATGCTTATAGTCAAAATAAAGCTTTTACCAAACATATGGTTGATACCTTGATGCAATCTTATGATGAAAAACTTAATTTGGAAGTTTCTATACCTAGAAACTTAATGATGAGTGGGAACCTACTATAAAGATTAGAATTAAAGATCATGAGTGTTTTGCTTTGTGTGATTTGGGTGCTAGTGTTTCCACGATTCCAAAAACTTTGTGATATTCTAGGTTTCCATGATCTTGATGATTGCTCTTTAAATTTGCACCTTGCGGATTCCACCATTAAAAAGCCAATGGGAAGGATCAATGATGTTCTTATTGCTGCAAATAGAAATTTGGTGCCCGTAGATTTTATCGTTCTTGATATAGATTGCAATCTTTCTTGCCCTATTATTCTTGGTAGACCTTTCCTTAGAACGATTGGTGCGATTATTGATATGAAGGAAGGGAATATTAGATTCCACTTTCCATTAAAGAAAGGCATGGAACACTTTCCAAGAAAGAAAGTCAAATTACCTTATGAATCTATCATGCGGGCTACTTATGAATTGAGTGCCAAAGATGGCACTACTTAGATCTATCTTTGCTTTTATGCCTAGCTAGGGGCATTAAACGATAGCGCTAGTTGGGAGGCAACCCAATTTTCTTTATGTTTTTTGTTTTTGCTCCTGTTTAGTAATAAATCTTGCATATACCTTCTGTTTAGATGTGTTTTTTATCTTTTAATTAGTGTTTGTGCCAAGTAGAACCTATAGGATAACCTATGATGATAGTTGATTTGATTCTGCTGAAAAACAGAAACTTTGCACGCACGAATATAATTTTGTTAAATCACAGGAACGTGATTTTGCGTTGATTATTTTTGCTGATGATCAATAAACAAAATTTCCAGGACTTCCAATTTTGGTAGGATTTTTAGAGTTCCAGAATTTTGCGTTAGTTACAGATTGCTATAGACTGTTCCGTTTTTGACAGATTCTGTCTTTCGTGTGTTGTTTGCTTATTTCAATGCATCTATGGCCAATAAAATAGTTTATAAACCATAGAGAAGTTGTAATACAGTAGGTTTAACACCAAAATAAATAAAGAATGAGTTCATTACAGTACCTTATGTGGTGGTTTTGTTTTCTTTCACTAACGGAGCTTATAAGATTTCCTGTTGAGTTTTGTGTTGTGAAGTTTTCAAGTTTTGGGTAAAGCTTTTATGGACTATGGAATTAAGAGTGGAAAGAGCCTAAGCTTGGGGATGCCCAAGGCACCCCAAGATATTCAAGGATAGCCAAAAGCCTAAGCTTGGGGATGCCCCGGGAAGGCATCCCCTCTTTTGTCTTCGTTCATTGGTAACTTTACTTGGAGCTATATTTTTATTCGCCACATGATATGTGTATTGCTTGGAGCATCGTGTATTATATTAGTCTTTGATTTTTAGTTTACCACAATCATCCTTGCTGTACACACATTTTGGGTGAAGCCTATTTGATTAGAATTTGCTAGAATACTCTTTATGCTTCACTTATATCTTTTGAGCTTGATAGTTTTTGCTCTAGTGCTTCACTTATATCTTTTAGAGCACGGTGGTGTCTTAATTTTGAAGAAATTACTAGTCTCTCATACTTCACTTATATCTTTTTGAGAGTCTTTTAGAACAACATGGTATTTTCTATGGTTTTAAAGTTGGGCTTCCTCAAATTGCCCTAGGTCTTCGCGAGCAAGCGAGTTGGATGCACACCCACTTAGCTTCTTTTGTTGAGCTTTCATACATTTATAGCTCTAGTGCATCCGTTGCATGGCAATCCCTACTCACTCACATTAATATCTATTAATGGGCATCTCCATAGCCCGTTGATACGCCTAGTTGATGTGAGACTATCTTCTCCTTTTTGTCTTCTCCACAACCATCATTCTATTCCACATATAGTGCTATGTCCATGGCTCACGCTCATGTATTGCGTGAAAGTTGAAAAAGTTTGAGTTTATTAAAGTATGAAACAATTGCTTGGCTTGTCATCGGGGTTGTGCATGATTAAATACTTTGTGTGATGAAGATAGAGCAACAGCCAGACTATATGATTTTGTAAGGATAACTTTAGCCATGTTATTTTGAGAAGACATTATTGCTTTGATTAGTATGCTTGAAGTATTATTATTTCTTATGTTAAAATGAACTTTTATTTTGTATCATTTGGATCTGAACATTCATGCCACAATAAAGAAAATTATATTGAGAACTATGCTAGGTAGCATTCCACATCAAAAATTCTCTTTTTATCATTTACAAACTCGAGGACGAGCAGGAATTAAGCGTGGGGATGCTTGATACGTCTCCAACGTATCTATAATTTTTGATTGTTCCATGCTATTATATTACCCCTTTTGGATGTTTATGGGCTTTATTTTACACATCTATATCATTTTTGGGACTAACCTATAAACTGGAGGCTCAGCCCATATTGCTAGTTTTTTTTGCCTATTTTGGTATTTCGAAGAAAAGGAATATCAAATGGAGTCCAAACGGAATGAACCTTTGGGAGCGTGATTTTTGGAACAAACGTGATCCAGAGGACTTGGAGTGCAAGTCAAGAAGCAGCCGAGGCTCCCACGAGATAGGAGGGCGCCCCCCCTATAGGGTGCGCCCCCCTGTCTCATGGGCCCCTCGGGTGGCCACCGACGTACTTCTTCCTCCTATATAAGCCTACGTACCCCGAAAACATCCAGGGAGCAGACGAAACACGATTTCCACCATCGTAACCTTCTGTATCCGCGAGATCTCATCTTGGAGCCTTCGCCGACACTCTGCCGGAGGGGGAATCAACCATGGAGGGCTTCTACATCAACATCCTTGCCCCTCCGATGAGTTGTGAGTAGTTTACCACAGACCTACGGGTCCATAGTTATTAGCTAGATGGCTTCTTCTCTCTTTTTGGATCTCAATACAATGTTCTCCCCCTCTCTTGTGGAGATCTATTCGATGTAAACTCTTTTTGCGGTGTGTTTGTCGAGATCCGATGAATTGTGGGTTTATGATCAAGTTTATCTATGAATAATATTTGAATCTTCTCTGAATTCTTTTATGTATGATTGAGTTATCTTTGCAAGTCTCTTCGAATTATCAGTTTGGTTTGGCCTACTAGATTGATCTTTCTTGCCATGGGAGAAGTGCTTAGCTTTGGGTTCAATCTTGCGGTGTCCTTACCCAATGACAGAAAGGGTTGCAAGGCACGTATTGTATTGTTGCCATCGAGGATAACAAGATGGGGTTTATATCATATTGCTTGAGTTTATCCCTCTGCATCATGTCATCTTGCTTAATGCGTTACTCTGTTCTTATGAACTTAATACTCTAGATGCAGGCAGGAGTCGGTCGATGTGTGGAGTAATAGTAGTAGATGCAGGCAGGAGTCGGTCTACTTGTTGCGGACGTGATGCCTATATACATGATCATGCCTAGATAATCTCATTATTATTCGCTTTTCTATCAGTTGCTCGGCAGTAATTTGTTCACCCATCGTAATTCTTATGCTATCTTGAGTGAAGCCACTAGTGAAACCTATGGCCCCCGGGTCTATGTCATATCATATTTGCTTCCAATCTACTTTTATTTGCATCTTTACTTTTTGCATCTATATTATAATATACCAAAAATAGATTTATCTTATCTTACTATCTTTATTAGGTCTCACTTTTGCAAGTGGCCGTGAAGGGATTGACAACCCCTTTATTGCGTTGGTTGCGAGTTCTCAGTTTGTTTGTATAGGTGCGTGGGACTTTTGAGGAGCCTCCTACTGGATTGATACCTTGGTTCTCAAAAATTGAGGGAAATACTTACGCTACTATTGCTGCATCACCCTCTCCTCTTCGAGGAAAACCAACGCAAGCTCAAGACGTAGCAGTACCCACCGCGGGAACATAATAGAAACCGTCAAATTTATTACCAAGACATTGACTTACAACATCCACCGTGATCACTTCCATTTTCGTCTCCTGGAGGCACACAATGCTTGCACTAGAGGCAACCATCACTTGGTATACCGAGCTCCACCGAGCCGGGGAGTTGGGCCCGTGTACGTTCCAAACAAGAAGTTTTGGAGGTTGTGACGACATAGCGAAGGCCTACCACTACCACATCAGAGCAGCACTACTGGCCCTGCACAACCAACTCATTCTCACCCGACAATGGCAAGGCAGAGGCATCCCAACTAAATAAGGCTAGGATCGCCTTGATGTGGCAATCCATCAATGGTTTGTCAAAAAAAGTCCACGTAGGCCTCTAGAGCCTCGTCACTGATCACATTGCCTTCGTTTGCAAGGCAGAGCTTCCGGGTGAGAACTGCCTGCTCCTTGGAAGCCCTGGAACCACGCCCTGCTTTGGCCAGTCGAATGCTTCGGCACGGAGTAGTGATTTGTGGCCGCTTTTGCCTAGGCCTCCTTTGCTGCTTAGGGACCGCTCTAGCTTGTGGTTGTGCTAGGAGAGGGGTGAGAGTTTGCCACAACCTAGAGCAAAACTGGTCCACCTGGTCCTGGAAGGAAGGCTGAGCCTGCACTCGCACCGCTGGGGTAGACGGAGCATTAGCATGTTCAGATAGACTGACCAAAAATCAACCCTCCTTGGATGTGCATGGCTGTGTCACATCTTCATGTCTTGCGGGTCCCAGCAGCGATGGGGTTGCACCCCCGGAATTAGACGAGCCATCCAATGTGCAACTAGCCCAACGGTCACTTCCTGTCTCGGGGCACGGGAGAATCTCATGGACCGAGCCATGCAGTCCTGCCGGAACGGACAAAGCCCACTCCCCAATTCTGATCGAGGGCGATGGGGCCGCAAAGACGCCAGGTAGGGCAGGTGGCCCCGCGGATGGTTCTGAACGTGCCAGCCCCCCGCATTCCACCACAGAGCCATGGCCAAAACGCGGGAGCGACAGCGAGCCATGTGGGCCAACCCTGCTTTCCACTGAATGCAGGCCCAGGTCGAGGGGAGAGCCAATCTCCTATGCGCCAACCTCGACAACCGCATCGATGCTGTCAGCTTCTGTCGAGCCGACTGAGCCTGATAGCCAGACCGCGGTAGCTGATCCGATTGTATCCGCACCCAGGCTTTCCACTGGTCCACATTACGCTGCTTGAACATTACGCTGGTTTGCCGGTGAACATTACGCTGGTTTGCCGGTGACGGGGCCGATGCCGCCAACGAGCCAGCCGGCGACCTAGGCAAGGACGGCGGAGCGCGATGGTCAAAACCAGCACCAGGCGCACCACTACCACCCTGACCGCCACCACAAGCATGATCTCGGTGTCCTCCGAGGGCGGCGAGGGGGGCGGCGGCGGCGGCAGGAGACCATCCACCGGGGGCCCGAGACGAACAGCTGCCTCTTGGGAAATGGCAACCGGGTACCAGAGAGCATCCACCTCAGAGTCCGAGCGACGGGAACGCTCGCTCCTGTGGCCCGGCTCCTTGACGACAAGGATTCACCAATCCAGGATAGGCGCAGGGTCATCGGTGAGAAGCCACACCCTGAAGCCTGCCATGTCGCGCCACGATTCCGTGGCCTCAGCCACCTTGACGACAAGCCCCCGGCCGAGTAGCAGGGTGTCCGCAGTGCGCCTACTCCACGAGTTGGCCGGGAGCCCATGGAGGATCAACGGCACGAGGAATGGCATGGAAATGCCAGTGGCACCAGAGAAACAAGACCAGGGCGAGAAGACCAGATCAAACAGAGGCGTGCCAGCCCGGCCCCGGCGAAGAATCCGGTTCCTAAGCTCCACAGAACGGGAGAGCACAAGGAAATCCTACGGGTAGTACCTCCTGATGGACATGTCTAGGGGCCTGAGCTCGAATTCCTCCACGATTGCCGCAGCCGCCACGGCGAGGGGCGCGGCCTGCCGAGAACCCACGACGGTGACCACGACCGCGCGAGAGAGCTCCTCCTCCAGAACGCGAATGTCAGGCACAGCCTCCATGAAGCAGCAGTCCACCTGGTCATCCGCCACGTACTGCGAGGCCACCGGGGGCGTCAGAGAGGCCACCGGGGCGAACGACACAGATAACACCGGCACGCAACACTGCCAAACGACTCAGCACAGACAACCAAGCTCCACGGCAGACCCACCATGACGGTCCCAAGCGGCGGCAGGCCCGGCGGTGGCGGAGGGAGCCATGTTGGGGGCAAGGGGACGCGCGAGGGGAGCGGCGGGAACTGAAGGCCAGCCATGGCCGGGGAGGGAGGGCGGGAGCACAGCGCAGGCGCCCGGCGGGCCTCCACCAGCGACGAGCTCCGAGGGCGGCGACGCGTGCAACCGCGGGAGATGTGGTTGAAACCGCCACACCAGACGTACTTGGTTGGGTTGGGGCAGTTGCGGGAGATGTGGCCGTCATCTTCGCCGCAATTGTAGCAGCAACCATGGAGCTCCACCAGAAGGGTCGGGCTCCGGGCCGAGACGACAGAAAACCACCGCCTTGCGGGTGGACGGTCGGCGGTCCTTCCGGCCACAGACCCGCTGCCAATGCGCACCCCCATCCTCTGGGCCAGGCGTGGGCGCGGACGACGCGGGGGCGGCGGAGGGACCATGACCATGGAACGGAGGCGTAGAGGGGGCGGCGAAGCCCGAGGCTGTGGAGGCTGAGCAGAGCCGGGAGCCGTCGAGGGAGACGAACCGGCGGAGGTGGAGCCAGAGAGTTGGACGCGGCTCGCCATGAGCGTCGGGAGGGGGGGTGGCCGCCGGAGCCGGAGTAGTGAAGCATATATTCATATAAGCTGATTTATAATGCTTATCATTAAACCATCCCAAAATAGGTGAATAAAAATCCATCATTTCTAAATTGCGTGCAACAACATACTTAAAAAAGTAATCATGCGACAAGCTATTTGGCATATACTTAGCACAAATATTGGAGGTCATATCGAAATGATTAAGCATTTGGATACTTTTATTCTTCTTAAAGCTATCAAGATCATCACAAGTGATGGAAAGCCTATGCACCGGAAATTCATTATCTACACAATCCTCACCAATCAAGTTAAAAGTAAGTTTAGGTGCATAAACACTTTTCACTGAACTCAAACATGTGATTTCAACTATGTTATTTCTCGCATGTAACAAAGACATAGGTGGATCCATCAAAATAGAATACAAAGAATTAGCTTGAGAAATTCTAGCTAATACTTCATCATGTTTAACCAATTGTATGTGATCGAAACCAGTCTAAACAATCAAGTCACATGGGTTAATTTTAGTTGACTTTAACTCAGTCGGTGCACCCAAATCAATGAGGGAATCAGATTCAGTAGTAGGTGCACTGAAAATAGTAAATACTTTAGTCGTTGGATCACACGGTGAACTCAAACCAGCAAGATCTAAAATAGGTGGTGTGATCAAATCTTTGGCACTTGCACTTGTCTCAATACATGTTGTATCTAAACCAACAAGCCAATCATCAATTGTATGTGTAGTAGCAAAACCATTGCCATTATTATTACCTTGTACTTCTGGCTCATATGAAATAAGAACAGTCGATGGTGAGACCTCATAAGCTCCAAGTGTCGCAATCATAGTTGGCGTAGCAACGGGAGAAGTAACCTTCTTTGATGGGGATCCAATCGCACACTTGTTCGTCGTGCATACATGTCTTCTTATTTTCTGTTCAGCTTCACAAGCAAGACGAAACAAATGGTCGACGGAATACAATTTGTCATGCATTATTATGTCATGTATATCATAATTTAAACCTCTGCAAAATCTATTAATAAGATCTTCTTCACATTCTTCTAAGCCACAACGAAACAAAGCAATAGATAAATTATCATAATATTCTTCAACAGTGTTATTGCCTTGTGCTAAACTGTTATTGCCTTGTGCTAAATGTTGCAATTTTCTAAGCAAATCACTAGCATGGTATGAAGGAACAAATCGGTTTCGCATAACAAGTTATAAAGCTTTCCAAGTAGTAGGTCTATTACAAATATTTTCCCTGCAATAATTTCTCCACCAAACTGAAGCAAAACCAAAAAACTTTTCGTGACATCATTTATATTCTTATGCTCAGAAAAATCACGGCTACCAAATATTTCTTCTACCTCAATTTCCCAATCAATATATGAATCAGGGTTTTATTTACCCTCGAAATTTGGCAAAGAGGTAACCTGATGATGTGTGTTTCTACCATGATGTAGATCATGTGACAGTCATTGTACCTTCTGTGGTGGGTAAGAGTGATCTGTATCAAAATGTGGCAAGGCATCTCCCACAATAGACGCAACCCAACCGTTGACCGTTCTAGAATCTTCCATGGTTAGTACCACACAAAAACAAAATCACAAGTATAATGTTCCTATGGTTCTACTCGGAGGTGGTGGGAAAAATTCTCTCAACACTCTAGAAATTATCAAGCTCTTACCAGTTCTTACCGTGCTGCAGTGGTTGTCGGTCGTTGGCGATGTCAATAGTTATCAAAAGATTGATATAGCGATTACCAAGTGACCGAACAAGGTATAATATCGGAGGTGGAGCTTGTGAAGGTTTCCTCAATTCACAATATGTGGCACAATTAAGCAAAAAGTAATGTAAGCTGAATAATTGCTCAAACTCCTAACTAGTGCTGGCAGTCGACTAGTAAGAGACAATCTAAGCCCAGATACTGAATCAAGTGAGTGGAAATCAATGAAAATATGATAGCTCTAAGTAGCTAGATATAAGTGAGGTATAAATGCCGTGTATAATAAAGGTCAAAAACAGATGATAAATGACGTGGCGATGAACACTGTAGCAGCAAAATAATGTCTAGAAAAGAAAATATCAGTCCAAAACAGATGCTAGCCGGCCTGATTTTTTTTTTGCAACCTTTTCTTTTAATTTTTCCCCTTTTTTTGCTCCACTCTTTTTTTCCTTTTTTTTCTATTTTTTTAGGCCGGTTGCTAGCAGAAGTCAGGGACACAAAGCAAGGCTACTGGACAAAGGTGCTACGAGAGCTAGCTATACATGCACTGGTGTTGAGATTAGCTAAAACTAGTAGTACTAATGCACAGAAACAGTAGGCTGCTGGTGGAGAATGTTGGTTGCGGCGCGTGGGGAGGCAGACAAAGAGATTTTGATTTCTAGCGTGGTGCGTGTGGTGAAGCGGCGCTATCGGCCTAGATGATTGTGTGTCTGGCCATAAGCTGCTGCTGTGCAAGTGATGATTTTATGCGATCAAATCAACGGCTGATAAAAAAATAGCAAAGAAAAATGCAGGCGTCCAGAGGTAATAAGAATCGAAAACAATCGATCGCAATCTTTTTTGATGATCTTGAACTAGCATTGCTGAAGGGATTATGTGGGTGGACAAAAACAGATTGATCTAGTAGATAATTTTACACCCTAACCTATCTAAACCAGCACTAATTCTAGGATGAATGCAACCAAAAATTCAACTACACAAATAGTAGATGCAAAAATTGCTAAAGGCTAAAAAAGTAGGTGTAATGGATGAACCAATCTAATATTTTTTTGGCTTTTCGTGGGTTTATAGGACAGAAAAATAAACTAAACTACAAAAATTGTAAATCTCTCACCAATGAACCTGAAAACTGATACCACTTGATGTGACGGTTGCCCGATCTTTCGATGAGAGTGGGGATAACTATCGATTTGGTGGATTTGGACCTTGACGATCCGGCTATACCGTACTCGACGATACGCCTCGAACAATCGCTAAACCAATCTCCGATGGTTACTGACCATGCCCTAGGCACGATCAACCTGAACAACGAGGTTCGAGTTCCTGCAAGAACCAGCAAGAACAAAGGTGGATTGCAACTGAAATTGTGGATAATAAATTGAGCACACGAACTAGATGAAAAGTTGGGGTTCCACTATGGATCTGACAAGGTAGTAGTCCTACACGTCTCGTAGATGCGAATAATAGCGATGGCTAGACAATACAATAAAACCCGAGTCTAAACCCTAATATAATGTAGCTATTTACTGAAGGTCATCGTGCACGGTCGAGTCTGTTGTCGTGTTCCATCCAGACTACTTAGGGCATGTTTGGTTGCCCGCATCAAGCCCAACCAGGCTTGCATGGGAAGGGAGAGGCCTGTTTGGTTGCCTGGTTTTCCTATTGGGCCTGCATCGCACGCTTCTCAAAGCAGCCCAGAGCCTGGCTCGTTGGAAACTCTCGGATAGGCAATTTCTCGCGAGCCAGGCTGAGTGCGGCGCGAGGTCGCACGGGCGAGAGCGAGGCGAGGGTGAGGGGGGATGGCGGGAGATGGAAATCTGGCGTGCCGTCCCGGCGCCAAATTAGCCTCACCCCCTTTCACTCTCTCACCTATAGCCACTGCCCCCCTTTCTTCCCTACTGCCTCACCACCAGCGGCGGCTGCGATTTCAGATCTGCGCTAGAGGGGATGGCGGCGACTTTTGCAGCGGATCTGGTGCTCCCCTTGCTGTTGGCCACCGTCTGGTCGACCTAGTCTGTGCCATGGCTCCCCTATGTCGTCCTGGTCTCTGATGCCAAGCAGCACCCCTCCCCCTTTGTTAGCTCAGTGGTTAGGCCGTTAAGCTAGGTGTAGGATCGATTTCCCACTAAATGAACCGTCGATGTCGACTAGGTTATGGACGCACGATGAGGCTGATAATCCAGGAAGCAACACTAATTAGTGTGATTCAGGCATGGCTCATGTTCATGCACCAGAGAGTTGTACGTCGTGCTGGGAGACCTTTGATCCGCTATGGTCCATTGTTTCCCCGGAAACAGGAGAGAATCCAAAATCTAAACTACATCTACAACTGCAATGACGTCGAGGCTCTGTGGATACTTAGAATGAAAAGAACACCATTTGCCAGGCTTGTTGAGACCTTCAGGAGCAGGGGGCTGTTACAAGATAGCATCAACACCAGTGTCAAAGAGAAAGTGGCCATGTTCCTCCATGTTGTTGGCCATAACCAGAGGTTCAAGGTCATTCACGACACGTTCAGGAGATCGATGGAGACCATCTCTAGGTACTTCAAGCAGGTGCTTTTTGCTATTGGGGAGCTTAGAGGAGAGATGATCAGGAGACCACCTGATCAGACTCCACCCAAGATTCGCGGAAGCCCAAGATGGTATCCATACTTCAAGGTGAGCATTGACAATATACACTTTTCATGGCTTGATATGCTTGTATTGTTCAAGTTGAGCACTAACACATGCTTGTGATGCCATTTTCAGGATTTCATTGGGGCAATAGATGGTACTCATGTCACTGCCAGAGTTCCTAGGTCACAGTCTGCAGCATACAGAGGGAGGAAGAAGTACATAAGCCAGAATGTGCTTGCTACTGTTGACTTTGATATGAAGTTCACATATGTGTCGGCTGGCTGGGAGGGTTCAGCTCATGATGCTAACATTCTCACTGACAGCATGAGTCGACCTGATGGGATCAACATCCCCGACGACAAGTTCTGCCTTGGAGATGCTGGCTATGCATGTCGGTCGGGTATTCTTCCTCACTTCAGGAAACACAAGGTACCATCTCAACGAGTTCTCTAGTAGGAACTATCCTAGGACTGCACAGGAGTTGTTTTATCTCAGACACTCCAGCCTTAGAGTAACTGTTGAGAGGGCATTTGGAGCTCTGAAGAATAGGTTTAAGATCCTGGATCAGAAGCCATTCCACCCACACTCCACTCAGGTTAAGCTAGTTCTTGCTTCTTGCATTCTGCATAATTGGATCCTCCAGTGGGGCTTTGATGAACACGTGCCTGAGGAGGAAGATGTCGACCCTGATGATGTTGTTAGCTCTGGGAATGGTGTGGAGGCATCTGACAATGACACTTGGAAGAACAAAAGGTTGGAGTGGGCAAAGGCGATGTGGCTTAATAGAGACTAGTGCAGGATTTGAAGATGGAAGAAGAACAACAAGCAGCAGAAGTAGTAGCAGAAGTAGAAGAAGTAGTAGTAGTAGTAGTAGTAGTAGTAGTAGTAGTAGTAGTAGAAGAAGAAGAATAAGAATAAGAAGAAGAAGAAGAAGAAGAAGAATAAGAAGAAGAAGAAGAAGAAGAAGAAGAAGAAGAACAGAGGAAGAGGAAGATCTGGTAGCAGCAACACCGATGAACTATCCCTTATTTAGCCAATGGCTCTTAATAATTTGAACTGCCATTTGATACTAATTAGGATGAATTGTCATTTGTTTAAGTAGATGGTGCTACATGTTCAGATTCGGTGTGGTAAGCTCACCACTAGTTTGAAGTGGTGACAACACATTATGCAGGTTACAACCAAACACCATGTCATATGTGCGCCTAATGCAATGCGGGTAACCAAACGCCGGGTCGAAAATGGTTGTCTCATGCAACTAGTGTTGGAAATATGACCTAGAGGCAATAATAAAATGGTTATTATTATATTTCCTTATTCTTGATAATTGTCTATCTTTCATGCTATAATTGTGTTATCCGGAAATCGTAATACATGTGTGAATGCATAGACCACAACATGTCCCTAGTGAGCCTCTAGTTGACTAGCTCGTTGATCAATGGATGGTTACGGTTTCCTGACCATGGACATTGGATGTCATTGATAACAGGATCACATCATTGGGAGTATGATGTGATGGACAAGACCCAATCCTAAGCATAGCACAAGATCGTGTAGTTCGTTTTCCTAGAGCTTTTCTAATGTCAAGTATCATTTCCTTAGACCATGAGATCGTGTAACTCCCGGATACCGTAGGAGTGCTTTGGGTGTACCAAACGTCACAGCGTGGCTGGGTGGCTAAAAAGGTATACTACAGGTATCTCCGAAAGTGTCTGTTGGGTTGGCACGGATCGAGACTGGGATTTGTCACTCCGTATGACGGAGAGGTATCTCTAGGCCCACTCGGTAATGCATCATCATAATGAGCTCAATGTGACCAAGTGGTTGGTCATGGGACCATGCATTACGATACGAGTAAAGTGACTTGCCGGTAACAAGATTGAACAAGGTATTGGGATACCGACGATCGAATCTCGGGCAAGTAACGTATCGATTGACAAAGGGAATTGTATACGGGATTACTTGAATCCTCGACATCGTGGTTCATTCGATGAGATCATCGTGGAACATGTGGGAGCCAACATGGGTATCCAGATCCCGCTGTTGGTTATTGGCCGGAGAGCTGTCTCGTTCATGTCTGCGTGATTCCCGAACCCGTAGGGTCTACACACTTAAGGTTTGGTGACGCTAGGGTTATTAAAGGCTTGTAAGTGATTACCGAATGTTGTTCGGGGTCCTGGATGAGATCCCGGATGTCACGAGGAGTTCCGGAATGGTCCGGAGGTGAAGATTTATATGTGGGAAGTTGTCATACGGTCACCGGAAAAGTTCGGGGGCATATCGGTATTGTACCGGGGCCACCGGAGGGGTTCTGGGGGTCCACCGGGAGGGGCCACCTCTCTCGGAGGGCCTCATGGGCCATAGTGGGCAGGGAACCAGCCCCTGGAGGGCTGGGCGCACCCCCCCCCCTTGGGCCCATGCGCCTAGGGTTTGGGGGGGAACCCTAGAGGGGGCGCCCCCCTTGCTTGGGGGGCAAGCCCCCTCCCCTTGGTCGCCCCCCTCTAGATCTCATCTAGAGGGGGCCGGCCCCCTTCCCCCTTTCCCTATAAATAGAGGGGCGAGGGGAGGGCTGCATACCACATCCAAGGCGCAGCCCCTCCCCTCCCCAACACCTCTCCTCCTCCGTTAAGAGCTTGGCGAAGCCCTACCGGAGTACTGCCGCTCCACCACCACCACGCCGTCGTGCTGCTGTTGGAGCCCTCTTCCTCAACCTCTCCCTCCTCCTTGCTGGATCAAGGCACGGGAGACGTCTCCGCTCCGTACGTGTGTTGAATGCGGAGGTGCCGTCCGTTTGGCGCTAGGATCATCAGTGATTTGGATCACGACGAGTACGACTCCATCAACCTCGTTCTCTTGAACGCTTCCGCTCGCGATCTACAAGGGTATGTAGATGCACTCCTCTCTCTTGTTGCTAGATGACTCCATAGATTGATCTTGGTGATGCATAGAAATTTTTTATTTTCTTCAACAATCCCCAATAGTGCCATCATGAGCTAGGTCTATGCGTAGTTTATATGCACGAGTAGAACACAAGATTGCTGTGGGCGTTGATTTTGTCAATTTTCTTTCCACTACTAGTCTTATCTTGTTTCGGCGGCATCGTGGGATGAAGCGGCCCGGAACGACCTTACACGTACGCTTACATGAGACAGGTTCCACCGACTGACATGCACTAGTTGCATAAGGTGGCTAGCGGGTGTCTGTCTCTCCCACTTTAGTCGGTTCGGATTCGATGAAAAGGGTCCTTATGAAGGGTAAATAGAAATTCGCATATCACGTTGTGGTTTTGGCATAGGTAAGAAACATTCTTGCTAGAACCCTATTGCAGCCACGTAAAAACATGCAACAACAATTAGAGGACGTCTAACTTGTTTTTCCAGCATATGCCTTGTGATGTGGTATGGCCAAAAGGATGTGATGAATGAAATATATGTGATGTATGAGATTGATCATGTTCTTGTAATAGGAATCATGACTTGCATGTCGATGACTATGACAACCGGCAGGAGCCATAGGAGTTGTCTTTATTTTTTGTATGACCTGCGTGTCATTGAATAACGCCATGTAATTACTTTATTTTATTGCTAAACCATTAGCCATAGTAGTAGAAGTAATTCGTTGGCGTGACAACTTCATGAAGACACGATGATGGAGATCATGAAGATGGAGATCATGGTGTCATGCCGGTGACGATGATGATCATGGCGCCCCGAAGATGGAGATCAAAGGAGCAAAATGATATTGGCCATATCATGTCACTATTTGATTGCATGTGATGTTTATCATGTATTACATCTTATTTGCTTAGAACGACGGTAGCATAAATAAGATGATCCCTCATAATAATTTCAAGAAAGTGTTCCCCCTAACTGTGCGCCATTGCGAAAGTTCGTTGTCTCGAAGCACCACGTGATGATCGGGTGTGATAGATTCTAACGTTCACATACAACGGGTGTAAGACAGATTTACACATGCAAAAACACTTAGGTTGACTTGACGAGCCTAGCATGTACAGACATGGCCTCGGAACATGTTGGGGATATAACTACTGAGTGTAACCCAGCCAGGAGGGCCCGGTTCACCCTCAACTATGTTGAAGCCCACGAACATCCAGAAGATGGCATTTTACTAATGAAGCTTAGAGGCCCGGAGCCCAAAGGCGGATTAGGGCCCATAGTGGTAAACTGCCATGTTCATGTAACTTGTATTGTAAGATAGGAAAGGAGAGACCGAGCCGGGCACTTGTATGAGTCGGCATCGAGACTCTGTAGACCAGCCGGGCGTCAACCTATGTATATAAAGGGACGACCCGGCGGCGGTTCAGGGACAAGAAACAACAACTCGAGACTCAGGCAAAGCATATTTGCTCCCTGGTCATCGAAATCCAATCAATCCCATCACAACTAGACGTAGGCTTTTACCTTCATCGAAGGGGCCGAACTAGTATAAACTCCCGTGTCCCTTGTCCGATTTAACCCCTTCAAGCTAACCCGTTGCGATGGCTCTGCGACTAAGTCCTTCCATGAGGACATCTGACGTGTTAATTCCACAACAGTTGGCGCCCACCGTGGGGCTATCGCATGATGGTTTCGAGTTCTTGAAGGGCAGCTCTGAAGGACTCAAGGGGTACGTGGTTCGCCGGATGACCAAGAGTCATCGCGGCAAGCTCTACATCGACGACGAAGGATGGGGCCCCGAGGCCGGTTCAATCGAGTACGGATACCGGGTCCCCTTTGGCGGAATTCATGTCTTCGTCGGCAAGATCGGCGAACCGGGCCCTGAGCCGGACATCTGCACCGACCTCGTCGAGACGGCTCAGCGTGCAAATCCTGCCCGGGTTAAGCCCGCCATGAAGCGTGCGTTCGTAGGATGTGTCCATGGGATCGGATCTGAACCAGTGTCTGAAGGCGAGACGGCTGTTTATTCCGACGGCGAGTCATCCACCGGCGAAACCGAGTCCTTATACCAAATTCATGACGGTGTGTTCGAAGGATATTCCGATGGTAACAGTATTCTGGACCTCCTTGAATCGCCAAGTCGGGTTATTGTGTACATGGCCGGGACACAGCCCACTTTGTAGTCTTCATCTACAGCGGCAATGAATACCGGATCAGCGGCCGTGGTAGGAGCTCCGGCGCGCCGACCGGATCAAGTCCTCTCTGGTTTTATGGATGCCTGGGCGACCTTGTTAACCACGGCAGTTACCCTGGAGACGCAGGATCAGCACAATGCGGACATTGCGAAACTGAAGGACTAGATAACACAGGCTAAGGAGGACCTGGCAATTAAGGATGCTAGGATGGCCGAAGAACGGGCCGCTTTGGATGCCCAACCACAGTAGATACAAGCACAAAATTACCGGCTCATTCTGGATCGGACCGCATCAGATGACGTACTGCGAAGGAAGTACCGGTCTCGTCTGCCGCCGGTCTACGAAGGAGTGAACCTCTTTCACACACCAGGCGATGGGCCGAGCAATCTGGCGGCTGCAAACCGGACTGATGCGCCTAGGGCAGCGCCGGATCAACCACAGATGACGGAACCACCTCGACAAACAGATAACCCGCCGCAGTACGTGTCCACACCGCCGGGTCACTTCTCGAGCCCTTTGCATAACATGATTGCCGCAGCATCTCGCCTGGCAGCCATTCCAATGGAGGGCGATTCACTAGCAGCGATTGAAACGCGGTGGGCTAGGGATTCTTCAAACCGCCGTGGTGCAGCAGGCTTATTCCTATAGCCGAGATAGAATTCATTCAACCCCCCGTCCGAGCAAGAGCTATAGCAGGCACATAGATGAACCAGAAGTGTCTAGCAGTGCGCAGCGCCGTAATGGATCCAATCCGGCGCGCGGTGAGGGAAATGCTCAAGACATGGTGGATAATGGTAGAGCATGAAGGGAGGCCGCTTTGGCAGCACAATATACGGGTCGGCATCAACCCGCCCTGGTTCAGCCAACGGCATCAGTAGACCAAGGCACCGGGCTTGCCTTTAGTTCCTGGGGAGTGTCGTGCCTCATTCCGGCTCTCCGTAATGTGCGACTGCCCAAGGACTTCAAGGGTCCATGTAAGGTGCCTAATTACACTGCAGATCAGCCACCTGAGGCGTGGGTCGAGAGTTATGAGATGGCAATGGAGATGCTAGATGTGGATGAAGCGGCCTGTGCCAAGTATTTCACGATGATGTTGGAAGGGACAACCCGTACTTGGTTGAAAAATTTACCAGCTAACTCCATCGAGTCATGGGATCAGTTGAAGGCCCGGTTTATAGACAATTTCAAAGACAGGTGCAAATAGCCTATGTCCATTGCGGATCTGGATGCTTGTGTTCAAGGGGAGAACGAGTCAACAACTCATTGGGTGCGCCGGGTTTCAGAGGTTTTGCATTTGTCCGACCGGATTAACGCTAATCAAGCGATCATAACGCTGGAGTGTAATTGCCGGTTTAAGTCACTAAAGATGAAGTTGGGACGGCTCAAGCGCCACTGCAATGACATGGGAACCCTTATCGCAGCCTTGGTCAAATATGCCGATTCTAGTAATACCAAGGATCCCGATTCTGATGAGGAGAAACCGGAGAAGGGAAAGAAGAATGGCGGTGCAAAGGGACATCATCACAACCAAGGAGGCCATGGGAATAATGGTAAGCGCAAGGCAGATAGTTCAGATCTTGTGGCTAACACCAATATGCAGCGTCATAAAGGTAAACCGCCCCAGCGCGGTGGAGGGATGAATCTGGAGCGTTTGTTAAACCAGCCCTGCCCAAAGCATGGGACCAAGGAGGCCCCTTCCACACATCTTTGGAAAGATTGTTATATCATGAAGGAGTTCAAGAATTTCGATGTCTTCGGTATGATCGGGGTCCATCGGGCGGTTCAGTCCGAGTTTTCATGGTGGCGGCGGTTCAAGGTCGATTTGAGTAATCGTGGCAACCGAATAACCAAGGTGGTAATGGCCAACAGAATAATCAAGGAAATCAGCAGCGATCAAAGTTATCAAAGTCACCCCAAGCGGTTGAATGGTGGGCGTATCATGTGTTCACTACTAGCCTGTGTAAGCGCGATCAGAAGCTTCACAAAAGGGCAGTTAATGCTATTGAACCGGCTGTACCACGTTATTTACGGTGGTCCGAGCAGCCCATTGTGTGGAGCAGAGAGGATCGTCCGCCCCGGGTTGACAATCCGGGTCAACTGGCTTTGGTGGTAGCACCTCAGGTGGGAGGTTACAAGTTTACCAAAGTCCTGATGGATGGAGGGACCAGTATCAACATCCTGTACTATGAGACTTTTCGTCGCATGGGGTTGACAGACAAGAGTCTTAAACCGTCCAACACTGTTTTTCATGGTGTAGTACTAGGTAAATTGGCATATCCTGTTGGCAAGATTTCTTTGGAGGTTGTGTTTGGAGATGAGCATGATTCCTGGTCTGAAAAATTGACCTTTGAAGTGGTGAAAATCCAGAGCCCGTATCATGCCCTGTTTGGACGGCCGGCTTACGCAAAATTCATGGCGAGGCCCTGCTATATCTATTTACAGCTCAAAATGCCGGGTCATAAGGGGACTATAACAGTGCATGGAAGTCAAAAGATCGCTTTGGATTGTGAGGAAGGTGATGCGGCTTATGCTGAGTCGGTATGTGCTACAGAGGAGCTGAAGTTTTATAAGGACAATGTTGATCTGGCAGACATGACCCCTCTGAAGAAGCCCACCACTGAGCATGACCCAACCCTGAAGTTCAAACCGGCTGATGAAACTAAACTTATTGACTTTGTCCCTGGCGATTCATCCAAACAGTTTAGCATCAGCACCAATCTGGATCTGAAATAGGAAAGCGCACTCATCGAGTTCATCTGTGAGAACCGGGACATTTTTGCATGGAAGCCTTCTGACAGGCCAGGTGTACCGAGAGAACTCGCTGAGCACACTCTCAATATTGATCCCAAGTTTAAACCGGTCAAGCAATTTCGTCGCCGCTTTACGAGGAAAGACGCAAGGCTATTGGTGAAGAGGTAGTCCGGCTGTTGGCTGCTGGGTTTATCATCGAAGTGTTTCACCCCGAGTGGTTGGCTAATCCGGTGCTCGTTCTTAAGAAAAACGACACTTGGCGTATGTGTGTGTGGATTACACAGATTTTAACAAGGCTTGTCCGGCAGATCCTTTTGCTCTCCCGCGTATTGATCAGATTATTGATGCGACGGCGGGTTGTGAGCGCCTGAGTTTCTTGGACGCTTATTCAGGTTATCATCAGATTAAAATGGCAGTTAAGGACCAGGAGAAGACAGCCTTCATCACTCCCTTTGGAGCCTTCTGCTATGTTTCTATGCCCTTTGGGCTCAAAAGTGCCCAGGCAACTTATCAGCGTTGTGTGCAAAATTGTCTTCACACGTAGATTGGGCGTAATGTTCATGCCTATGTGGATGACATTGTGGTGAAGTCCAGGAAAAAGGAAACCTTGATAGATGACCTCAGGGAAACGTTTGACAATCTTCGGGTTTACAAAATGATGCTTAATCCGGACAAGTGTGTTTTTGGTGTTCCGGCAGGCAAGCTCTTAGGTTTTCTGGTGTCCAACAGAGGCATTGAGGCTAATCCAGAAAAAATCAAAGCGATTACATCTTTGGCTAAACCGAAGTGTATCAATGACGTTCAGCGTTTGGCAGGTCGAATTGCAGCCCTTAGCCGGTTTATCAGCTGTTTGGGAGAAAAGGCAATTCCTTTGTACCAGATGTTGAAAAAGACAGACGGTTTCGTCTGGAGCGATGCAGCCAATGCGGCATTTGAGGACTTAAAGCGGCAGTTGGTTGAACCGTCGGTTCTTTCTGCTCCGATTGACAAAGAGCCCTTGTTATTATACGTGGCTGCTAATGCCCGTGCTGTCAGTGTGGCAATTGTGGTGGAGCGCAAAGAGGCTGGTAAGGAATATCCGGTTCAGCGACCAGTTTACTATATCAGCGAAGTACTTATTGAGTCAAAACAACGGTATTCGTATTGGCAGAAGCTGGTTTACGGGGTTTTTATGGCAAGTCGGAAGCTCAAACAATACTTTCAAGGCCATCCCATTACAGTGGTCAGTTCAGCTCCTTTGGGTGATATAATTCAGAACAGGGAGGCGACTGGGCGGGTTGCAAAATGGGCAATTGAGCTTGGCCCACACGGATTGAAGTATATGCCTCGGACATCAATCAAATCACAGGAGCTCGTTGACTTCATCAATGATTGGACCGAGTTACAGGAACCAGAGGACAAACCAGATAATACATACTGGACTATTCACTTTGATGGATCCAGGCAATTGGAAGGCTCGGGGGCTGGAGTTGTTCTTACTTCCCCTCGAGGTGATAAAATTTGTTATGTTCTCCGCTTAATGTTTCCTTGTACTAACAATGCAGCTGAGTACGAGGCCTTACTCCATGGTCTCCGTGTGGCTAAGGAAATGAACTTAAGACGGGTTCGCTGTTTTGGAGATTCTGATCTGGTGGCTCAACAAGTTTCTGGTACTTGGGATTCTAAGGATCCACTCATGGCGGCTTACAGACGCGAGGTGGATATTGTGGCAGGTCACTTTAAGGGTTATCAGGTTGAGCACATCGACCGGCGCAAAAATGAAGCGGCAGATGCTTTAAGCCGGCTGGGATCTCAGCGTAAACCAGTACCACCCAATACCTTTTTAGATATCTTGCATAACCCGTCTGTTAAGTTACCTACAAAGGAGGATTTAGCTGTTCCTGATCCGGAGGCCAAATTGGTGGCCGCTTTACATACCACTCCGGATTGGATGGTTCCATATTTGGCGTATATGAACCGAGGTGAGTTACCAGATGATGAGGTCCTCGCCAGACAGATAATCCGGCGGTCCAAGTCCATGGTTATTCACAATGGCGAGTTATATCGTTGAAGTGTTTCAGGCGTATTCCAACGATGTATTTCTCCTAAAGAAGGACAAGAGATTTTACGTGAAATGCATGAAGGGGACTGCGGTCACCATGCCGGTTCAAAGTCCCTGGTGGCTAAAGCTTTTCGTCATGGGTTCTATTGGTTGATAGCTCATCCTGATGCGGAGGATCTGGTAAAGCGGTGTGACGCTTGTCAGAAATTTTCACGTCGAGCTCATGTTCCGGCTCAGGAGCTATGGATGATTCTTATCACTTGGCCGTTTGCCACTTGGGGGCTTGATATGGTGGGACCTTTTAAGCGCTCCCAGGATAAGAAGACCCACCTGTTGGTGGCGGTTGACAAGTTCACTAAATGGGTTGAAGCGGAGCCCGTCAGCAAGTGTTATGCAGCCACGGCGGTTCAATTTCTCAAAAAGATCATTTTCCGTTTTCGGTTTCCACACAACATCATCACAGATAATGGCACAAACCTTTCTAAAGGTGATATGGAGGAGTTCTGTCAACGAGAGCACATCCGGCTTGATGTAGCGTCCGTGGCTCACCCCTAGTCCAATGGTCAAGCTGAGAGGGTGAATCAAGAAATCCTGAAGGGTATCAAGCCCCGGCTCATGGTTCCTTTGCAGCGGACGCCGAGTTGTTGGGTGGAGGAATTACCATCTGTGTTATGGAGTATAAACACCACCCCAAACCGATCCACGGGTTATACACCTTTCTTCATGGTTTACGGGGCCGAGGCCTTCCTCCCAAGTGATATTCGTCATGATTCGCCCCGGATTGCAAATTGTGTTGAAGCGGATAATGAGCAAGCACGCCAGGAAGCGCTGGACCTGTTAGATGAGAAATGGGGCATGGCTTTGGATCGGTCGGCGGTTTATCAACAAGACCTGCGGCATTATCACAGCCGTCGGGTTAAGACACGAACCTTTCAAGAAGGCGACTTAGTGCTTCGGCTCATCCAGGATCAGACCGATATGCACAAGTTATCCCCACCTTGGGAAGGACCCTTTGTGGTCAGCAAAAATCTGCACAACGAATCATAGTACCTCATTGACGTTCGAGAAGACTCACGCAGTTCTGAGGAAGAGACCCGGCGGCCGTGGAACATAGCTCTCCTTCGGCCTTACTACACTTGAGCCATAGGCTTTTCTTATGTACATATTTCAACAATGTATATATTCTGATCAATATAATAAACCGGCATCCTTGCTATAAGCAGGGCCTCTACCGTTTCTTCTTCAAATCTCTTTGTTTACATGGGGGCTTCAGCTGATAAAGCAAAGTACTACCTGTTAAACCGGCTATCATGCCACAACATAGCTTGGGAGCTTCACACCCAAGGGGCCAAAGAGAGTTTGGACGTTATGCACAGCTCAAACATAGGCACCCATTGAGCACAGCTCACAAAGTTACTTGGGGGCTCTTTTGTGCAAAAGCCACAAAGAGTTTGAAAGGACCCTTGTAATTGGGTATCGACCCACGGCTTGGAAGCCTGGTGTATTCACCTAAAAACCCGGGTTAACCTGCCTTCATCAAGTAAGCCACTCCTATCCAGGTAATCCTGGCATGACCCACTGAACGTTTGACAAGTCAATCTTATACAGACCCTGAACTTGACAAAGTTAAAACCATGATTGGTTAGTTGGAGGCCCATCTTAAAAGGCTTTCCAAAATGGTTTAACTCAGTGGCCTGGCAGCCCATGAAAAGCCTCGAATTTGGGCCTGGTAGCCCTTGAAAAGCCTTGACTACATGATTTCTTGTTTTTTTTGCTAAATTTTCACCCTTTGATGAATTTCTCTTAAACCGGTGTCCATTGACCCGGTGTGGCTTTTCAGTCATCATGTTAACCCGGTGTTTGTTAACCCAGCTTGGCTTTCATCTATAGGTTGTCAAACCATATTATCAAACCGGTGTTAGTTAAACCGGCCTGGCTTTGACTATATGTCGCCAATGTGATCATCTGGTGTTCATCGTATCCCGGTATGATTTATTCATAACATCATTATAGGGTAAGGGTCTTAACAGCTCAAAGATTTGGGTTTTCACCCTTACTAAGGGATTTCATACCACAGGTATGAGTTATTCCATATTTATTCCGCTTTGGTTATTAGCCAAGCTTTATCTTTGGCATTATGACCCGTTCAGCGGTAAACCGCCCGGATAGATCTTTTTATGCAGACATAGGGATTGCATAATATTATGAAGATATACAAAGCTAGCACTGAAATTGGCATGGCGGATCAAGCAAAGTATAGCCCGGTGCACGATGGCAGCAGATCACAGTATTTTAACTAGCCTATTACAAGGTGCTTTATGGCCCAAAATACGGACTTGTTCTTTCCACAGAGCTAAGTTTATGATGCATCAATCAGATTGCCGGGTCAGGACTCATCACCATGTTGACATGATGTTGATGGATCATCTGGCGTCGGTTCAGCCTCCTCCTCCTCATCCAGTGGTTGGAAGTCCATGGTGGTCCAGTCAATCTGGATTAAGGCCTGAAAGAAAGCCTCTTCACTTATAAGTTCAGCCGGATCAACGTCAGGGGCGTAAGTGTGCTTACGGATTGGCGGGATAAGATTTTGCACTTTCGGCAGGACAATGTCAATCCGTTTGTTGTTGGCATCATAGAAGGACTGGTGAACAGTCAAGTTAGCTTCTTCTGCCAATTGACTCGCCAGAGGACGCATCACCCTTGTCACATTTTTGAGGGCTTCGTTATCAAACTCTTCCCCGTTTTCTTGTTCACTAGGGAAGCCCTTGGCGATATAAACCGGATCCAGGTCAGCTATCCATGCCTTGGCTCGAGTAAGTGCCAACAAAGCGCCAGCCCTGGCAGCAGATCACTTCATATCTTCTATCTGTGCTGGCAACATGGACAACCTTGCTAGAGTGTCCTTGATCAATGTGGGGGCGGATTGTTGTACGAGGCTGCACAGAAAACCCGTTGGGCACCGGCATACAGTTGTTCAATCAGAGTATATGTTGCCTTCAGCTTCATCCGCATGTTAGAGCCCAAATGAGCAATGCGGCCACCTACAACGGTTTAAGAATTTCATGTTAAACCGGCACTTCCAAAGATGGTCATCAAAGAAGCCTTGGCAAGAGTACTTACGAAATACTGCAGAAGTCATGGCATTCACTTGGCACTTCAACCCAGTTAGCTCTTCCGCCACCGGTTCAAGCGATGATTCGGCGTCTTCTGCCCGCTTCAGCAATGCATTCTTCCCAGTCTCCCAGTTGACACGCTCTGTCTTGAACCCTTCTTTGAGTTGCTCCATGGCTGCTAAAGCGGTTTTGAGCTCATCCTTGGCCTTGGAAGTTTCTGCTTGTTGGGACTTGATGTTTTCTTGAAGATCAGCAATTTGAGAGCCTTGGTGATTTATATCAGCCTATCACAATCAGATGAGGAGCATGTAAATAATTTATCAAAAAAGTCCCAATCATATAACAAGTTATACACTTGGCACTTGGGGGCTAATGCGGATTGCTTCTTTACAACTGATTGTTTGAAGTCCCAAGGATCAATACAAGTTTTAATCTTGGCACTTGGGGGCTAATGTGTGTTTGATCAGGAAAATACACAAGTCAACAAAGTACAATATGGAATATAAAAGTCCTGGTTTGTCTTTGTAAGACAAACCGGCCCTTGGGGGCTACGAAGTCGAAGTGTTCTTTCTCTTTAAAGTCCCGGTTTATCGTCAAGAGATAAACCGGCCCTTGGGGGCTACAATACAATGAATGTAAAGAATAAAGATGAAGGTGTTTTGAAGATTACCTCATAGCGTTCCTTCACCAGATTCACCAAAACGGCTTCATAATGTCGGCTGGTGTAAAGCCGTTTCAAGAAACCGGAATGAAGATCTTGCGCAGAAAGATTAACATAGCTTGACAAGTCGGTCTTCCCTTGCCCTTTGCCCATAGCTGCAAATTCATCCTTGGCAGTATGCTTCGATAAAGCAACTGGATTGCTTGGGGCGGTATAAGCAGTACCAGTGACAACAACATCATCATCATCTTTGGCTGTGCTCGGTGGATTGACATTGTTTTTGGCTGGGCTTGGCGGTTTGGCAGCAGGGCTTGGCGGATTAGCAGCCAGCGGATCAGCAACTGGACTGGAGGCGTCGCATGTGGACTCGATGTTTCAACATGTGTTTCCGGGTCAGCCTCCGGCGGATTAGCATCAGTAGCTGGGTCTTGCGGGACAGAGTCATCCAGAACAATATCAGGATTTTCACCACCATTGTCTGGGGTCTTCTCCGGTTCAACATCGTCAGTGGGGCCGCTGGTCTTGGCTTTCTTGCTCAATCGGGCCTTGGCACTGCGATATCAAAATAAAGATTAATATGATAAACCGATGCATGAAGAAACAAACCGAAAAGCAATACACTTACCCAGCGACGGTCTTGAGGGGAGGCAGCTGAGTGGTTGATGAACCGCTAGACGAGTTAGAAGACGCCTGGTAATTCGGATCAGACGGATTAAGTGGGTGTCGGAAGAAACCCTTCAAAGGATAACATTTTTCGGGAGAACAAAAAACCTCTGGACGACGCTTCCGGGTTGGAGTATCCGGTAAACCGAAAGAGGTGACTTGCTGGCCACTATGTCGGGTTGTGCGACGCCCTTCAGGTCGCTGTGTCTTTAAAGAAAATTTTGGTTCCAAATAATCAAGAGGGTGAGACTATTTCACTTTCTGAACTGCACGGCGAAATCTTTGAACCGGCACGAGATCTGAATCGGAGGAAAGAGAGATTACCTCAACATGGTCCGCACGGCTGACCTCCGCATCATCCTGATGATAGTCATTGTTAATAAGGTGTATGAAAAAGGAGCCAAGGGAGTCAAGTTCTACCTCTTGATCCGAATCTTCAACATCTTCGGGCGGATCAGCAGCTTCGTCGGTCTTCTTCTTGGCTGCTTTCTTGACAGCTTTGCTCTTGGCACGAGGAGCTCTAGCCGGTTTATCTGAAGCCTTCCTTTTCCAAAAGGAGCTATTGGCCTGGAAAATTAAACAAAGGATTATTAGAACAAATGTTAAAGCGGAGGTGGATCAAGAAAGTACAAGGTTAAAATCTTACTGTTTGCGGTTTGTTGGCGGTGTAAAAGGGAGCCAGCCCGGTTTGACTGCATGTGGCGATTGGTTTGTCTAACATCTTCATCACTGATTCGGTAACTTCATCATCAGTCATTTCTATTTCATTGAACCGTTGAGGGTCCTTGGCATCGCCGGTATACTCATGCATTAATCCGGAGCGGTGACTTAAGGGCAGGATGTGCCATTTAACCCAACAGCGAATGAGATCAACACCAGTCAAACCGTTGGCCAAGAGAGCCCGGAGCTTGGCGAGTTGAGGTGCATAAGTCTGCCGTTCCTTGGCAGTTAACCGACGAGGTAACGGGTGGCGTTGCTAAGCCGGTGAGGGCGGTAACCCGGCAAAGGATTTTCTTCAGCATGGGCTGTGTTCTGACAATAAAACCAAGTTTGGTTCCAGTCTTTGGGATGACTGTGGTGTGATGCATGTGGGAAATCAACTTCCTTCCTCTTCTGGATTGATACACCGCCAAGTTCCGTGTTAGGACCATCAGAAAACTCGGTTCGGCGGTTTAGATGGAAAAAGTCCCGGAAGAGCTCAACGGATGGCTCCTCTTGAAGGTAAACTTCACAAAATACTTGGAAGTTGCATATATTTGATACGGAGTTTGGTCCGATATCTTGCGGGTGCAGTTGAAAGCTAGCAAGGACATCCCGGAATTTTTTTTGATCCGGGAGGGTTGAAGCCCCAGTCTAGGTGATGCATAAAAACAATAACTTCTCCGACTTGAGGCTCAGGAGGGCACTCAGGGCCAGGAACTCGCCAATGAAGGACATTTTTCGAGGCTAAAGCGCCGGTTACAATGTAGCCATTGATCTGCATTTCTGTAATCCGGGACGGAACCTAGTTGCAAGCGGCGAATTGCTTAGTCATCTTGGATAGCAAACTGTAAAGGTAAAATGAAGGCCGGTTTATGATTGACGGTTCAAGAAGTATTAGTTGGTGTTAAATCGGGAGATTTGATCAAGGCATATGTGTGAGATAAACCGGAAATTGCTATTCATATCAAGATGGCGGTTTAAAGTGGGGACTAATGATATACGGCGGATTACCAACTACTAAAGATTTAAACCGCCCTTAGGTGGAGGAGCCTATAACGCCCTCGATGCGGCTATATCTCCCATGTGTCGAAGCACGACTTAGAGGCATAACCGCATTGAAAGCAATGTCGCAAGTGAGGTAATCTTCACACAACCCATGTAGTACATAAGGGAAAGAGATACATAGTTGGCTTACAATCGCCACTTCACACAATTACATGAATAAAGCATTACATCATCCAGATACAATCAAGGTCCGACTACGGAACCAAAATAAAAGAAGAACCCCAAATCGATAAAGGTCCCGATCGACCCCAATTGGGCTCCACTCTTGATCAACTAGAAGCGAAACAACAAAAGGGCAAGATCTTCAACGAGCTCCTCCTTGAGCTTGGTTGCGTCACCGCTTTCGGTAACATAGGCACCGCAAACTGGTTTTGGAAGTATCCGGTGAGCCACGAGGACTCAGCAATCCCATTACCATGGGTATTAAGACTAGCAAAGCTTAATGGGAAAGGAAGGGGTAAAGTGGTGAGGTTGCAGCAGCGACTAAGCAAGTATGGTGGCTAACATACGCAAAGAAGAGCGAGAAGAGAGCAAGCGGAACGGTCGTGAACTAGCAATGATCAAGAGGTGATCCTAAACACCTACTTACGTCAAACATAACCCAGAAACCGTGTTCACTTCCCGGACTCCGCCGGAAAGAGACCATCACGGTTACACACTCGGTTGATGCGTTTTATTTCGGATCTGGTGTCAAGTTATCTACAACCGGACATTAACAAATTCCCATCTGCCACATAACCGCGGGCACGGCTCTCGAAAGTTTATACCCTGCAGGGGTGTCCCAACTTAGCCCATGACAAGCTCTCGCGATCAACGAAGGAATAGACCTTCTCCGGGAAGACCCGATCAGTCTCGGAATCCGGTACATCAAGACATTTCGACAATGGTAAAACAAGACCAGCAAAGCCGCCCGAATGTGCCGACAAATCCGATAGGAGCTGCACATATCTCGTTCTCGTGGCACACCGGATTGTCCAAACTTCCGGTAGGCAAGCCCAATTGCCTGGTGGCCACCGGTGGTGACGGTTTGGACCAACACTCACGACGAGCACCGCCCGGGGGTAAAATAAGATGACCCTCGAGGCGCGACTCCCAAGGGAAAAAGGGCTAGGTGAGGCAAATGGTAAAAGTCAATGTTGGGCCTTCTTTGGACAAGTTTTATTCAAAGCGAACTGTCGGGGGTCCCATAAATCACCCGACCGCGTTAGGAACGCAAAATCCGGGAACATAACACCGGTATGACGGAAACTAGGGCGGCAAGAGTGGAACAAAAACACCAGGCATAAGGCCGAGCCTTCCACCCTTTACCAAGTATATAGATGCATTAATAATATAAGAGATATTGTGATATCCCAACAAAACCCTGTCCACCATGGAGAAATCTTCAACTTCACCTGCAACTAGCAACGCTATAAGAGGGGCTGAGCAAAAGCGGTAACATAGCCAAACAACGGTTTGCATAGGAAAGGTGTCAAAGGTTAGAGGTTCATGGCAATATGGGATGGCTTCATAAACAGGTAATAGGTAGCGCAGCATAGCGATGGAACGAAGCAAATAGCATAGAAATGATAGTAATGAGATCCAGGGTAGCGGTCATCTTGCCTGAAATCCCGCAAGGAAGAAGAACGAGTCCATGAAGAAGATGAAACCACGAAGACGAACCACACGTAGACGAACGAATCCTCACGATCGCAACGAAACGGGAACTATCGAGAAGAAGCACACAACATAGTAAAAACACCACACATGAACAAGACATGATGCACAAAAAGCATGATGCATGACAAAACTAGATGAAGCTACTCATGGCAAAAGATGATGCAAGTAAGAACAACACATCAAGGCAAGTTTAAATGAGGCCGGAAACAACATATAACAATTCCGGTAAGTCCTCATATGCAAATTTCGAAATTGGTCCAGAACTGAATAAACCTTATGTTCAAGTTGTTAAACAGCAAGTTAAGATGCACCACGATGAACTACACGAAATTCTAGTCAAGTTACATATAAAGTTCATTAGATTCGGAGCTACGGTCTAGAAGATATGAGCAAAACAAGTTAAACATGGCATTGATGAAAAATGCACCCAAACATCAAGCAAACACCTCAAAACAAGGATGCAACATGATAATATGGAACTACATGCAAAAACAAGCAAGTTTCATATAGAGCACACTCAAAACGGAGCAACGGTGCAACACACACACACTATACAAGTCATAACAACAATCTGTCCATAACAGCAACTAGGCATATTACAAGCATCAAAACAATATGCTACAGCATCTCAACATGAGAACAAAAGGCATGGGCATGAAGTACACGTAAAGCATATCAAAACATGAACACTGAGCTATCTCCAGAAACAACTAGAACATGCTCAAAAAGACATGGAGATATTGCAAATAATAACAGTTTCAGACTTTAGCAGAAATAACATCAGGTTGCAATGTTTAGAGCAAGCAAACAACATGTTACAGGAAGCTATCATGGCAAACAAAGACATGGCATGAATCTACTAATAGCATAGATCAAAAGTCTCTTACTGACCATGAGCCAAAAGGGCAAGGAAAATATGATGGCACCCATGTAAACATGGCAAGTTATATTACAGATTCAAACATGGCAGGAACTACAATAAGTAGGCATGTTCGTGAGCTTGAACCACTCACCACAGAGCAATACATGGCATGGAAAGGCAACCAACAGTAAGAAGGCATGTTTATGAAGCTAAGCATGGCAAGAGCAAGGTCATAGGGTGCATGGATCACTAGGAAAACACATGGGAACTAGTGAACTTAATGTTAACAGGCTGACAACAACATTTTCAAGCAACTTTGGAGCAAGATTACAACATGTTCCAGCAGGCTATAATTGCAACCAAGGGCATGAATGGATAGAGCATGACATGTAGATCAAAACATGTTTATAAGACATCTCCAGATTATGCATAGAATGATTAGTAGAAGCATGTTTACATAGCAACAAAATATAACAGAATCTGTCAGGAAAACAGCAACAGCAACTACCCTACTTAGCAAGCTTGATACACTCAGCACACAACTCACAAAAATACATGGTTGAAACCCCTGGAAAGATGGCATGGCATAGATCAACATTCATGTAGACATCAACCTCATAGGATGCACACATCAATCATGGCAAAAATGATAAAACAGAAAGTTATAACAGTTTATTGATTAACATCAACATGCACTCTTTCAATGACATTTGGGCATCAAGATGAGCTCAAATGAAAATGATGCAATGGAATGAAATGATCTACTCGTCGAGACAAACAATTTGACATATTACACGCACAAAACGGAGCTACGGATGCAGAGATAACATGCGATGAACAGAGCAACATATTATGACAATTTCGGGACTTAGCAGATTTTTGAAAAAAAAACAGAGCAGCGCAGGATAGCTATGAGGTGCTCGGGCGGGGAATAGTGGCTGCTCACCCACGGGCTTCGGCCCAGTAGGAAGGAGAGGGGCCGGCTGGGCCTGGAGGCCAGCTGGGCCGGACGCGAGGCGGGGCCCTGTACTGGGGCAGCGGTCGACGCGAAGGGACGAGGGCTGCTCCTGCTCGTTGAAGAGGAAGCAGAGGCCATGGCGAGGCTTGACCATGCAGCGGACGAGGGAAGAAGCGGCGGGCGAGGGATGGCGAAGGAGGCAGATCCGGTGAGGGGAGGCCGGATCCGGCGTCGGGTTCCGTTCGGCGGCGGTGGCGGCGAGGATCCTCGGCGGCGAAGAAGGCATGGCGGCGGCTGCGAGAGAAGAGAGAGAGCGAGGTGAGCACGAGAAGGGAGGAGGAGAAGGTAGGGAGGAGGAGGCGGGGCTCGGCTGGGGTCGCCGTGCGGGGACGGCTGCACCACTCGGGCGAGGCTGCCGTGGGGGGGACGGCAGGAGGCGTCTGGGAGGAGCTTGGAGCGGGCGCTCTTGCGCTACGGGCGGCGGCGCTGGGTCGGGCCCAGATCCGGCCCGGCAGGCTGGCGCTGAACTGGGGGCTGGCGGCGAGAGGAGGAGGCCAGGCGGCGTGGCGGCCCTGGTTGGCTCTGGGCGCAAGGATGGCGGCGCTGGCCCGTGGCATCGCGCCAAGTGGCGGCCGGGCGGGCTGAAGAGGTTGGTGGTGACCCCCAAGGTGGGAGGAGGTTAGGGGAGGCTTTGGGGCGCGGTTTTCGAGAAGAAGGAAGGAGAAGGCCAGATTTGGCAAGGGAAGGGGTTTAGATAGGAAATGGGGGTTAGGGTTTGGGGGTGTGGGGGTGTTTTTGGACCGTACGATCGCGATCGTGCGCTCCGGACAGAGGGGGGACTAGGCGGCTGGAGGTGGGCTGTGGAGAGACCATGGGCTGCGGGAGGGAAGAGAGAGAGAGGCCCGGCAGCAGTTTCTGGATACCGAAAACGTCCGACGTATAGACCGACTATATGCGGTTGTAGGTTTAACGGTTGGGCTATCAAATGGACTCCGAATGCGATGAAACTTGGCAGGCGGTCTGTCTACACTATAATAAGACCGCACGAAAAGTTGCAACCCATTCCGAGAACATTTTTATGCCACTTATAAAATAATAGTTGGAGGTGCAGCGGTAGCGTGTAGAGTGTGTCCGGTCTCGAGCGGACAACGGAGAGAACCGGGGGAACCCGAACAGATGCAAGTTTTGAAAAACATGGAGATGAAATGCAGACGATGACATGGCAAAATGCAACACGCAAGCAAATGACATGGCAACGACGGCGAATAACTGGCAGACACCTGGCGCAACGAATCCGGGGCGTTACAACACTCCACCACTACGAGAGGATCTCGTCCCGAGATCTAGGATGGCACCGGAGGGAAAACGGAAGAGGAAGAGAAGAGGTAAAACTAAGTTGCTTCTTTGACCAATGAGTGAAACCAAAGAACCTTGAGAGGTTGAACACATTGAAAGAAACAAAATAACGGAGATGACCAAGATTGCAAACAATTCGTTGGCCAAGAGGAACAAGGAATATGATGAGAACCAAGAGGTTTAGTGATAAGATAGATATTGAAACCACTCCGATTAAAACTAGATAGAGAAGGAATAAGATTGATATGATTTGGGCAGCACTCCGACTGAAAAAAGAAGGAAAAACTTGATAAGATGAAAAGAACTTGAATGGAGGACACGACACGCCGGTTAAATGGATAAGCATGAAGAACATGATCCTCACAATTCGAGATGATGAGAGAAAAGAGGAACAACACAATGCCTCCGGAAGAAATGAAAGAATGGAATGGAATGAACGGAGGGAAACAATATCTTGAAAGAGCACGCTTACAAGAAATGCTAGAACGGAGTTGTTGGAAAACCAACAACGAAAGGAATAAACTTGTAGTGGGCTTATGGGAACATCTCAACACTTGAGGTGAAATTCTGCCACTAACGAAAAACAATTGCTTGCTTGAGATTAACGAAGAGATGAAAGCTTGTTCCATCAAGATGGAAAAGAGATAAATTGGGTCATTAATAAGCACCAAAATAGCAACATTCCTTAGGGAAGGCTTTAGGTGAAATATAGCCCAAGATAACTCCAATGAAGAGATTGATGTATTTAATTATCTCATTCTTGACAATAAGTGAATCATGAAACATGAATGAAACTATCAAAATGCCATAACACCACTCAAAAGATAAGGTCGAAAGAATTGCACTTTGGAATGCAAGATGAAGAATGCTTGAACTACTCAAAACAAAACATGCGTTTAGCACCATGTTTATTTTAGAGTAAAGCTTGGCGGATCTTAACTTCGAGAGAAATCTTGATGAACAATTGAAGAATGAAAAGAATCCTTGACGAAACACCATGTAGAGCCTCAAAGAAGAACTCCGGTAATAAAAGGATGATAAAAAGAAAGAGAAGTTGAAAACACAAGGTGAAGCCTTGCGATGATTTAGATGGAGCTTCACGACGAGATAATACGGAAAAACTTGGAACTCCGGAAAAGAAGGATGAGCAATTGAAACCAAGAATTTGTTGATGAACCTTCGGAATAAGGAATAGAATTTACTCGATGAAACAAGAATAAGAATTACATTATGCTTATCCCTCATCAATTAAATTGATGACCCACAATGGATTTGGCATGCCACTTATTCTCGTAGAAAGGATTAAGATAGATACGCGCAAGCTTGGGAAGGTCTTCAACGAACCACCGGTAGGATTGGAAAGAACGAATGAATTAAATGATAACGAAAGAGGTGAAATCTTGAACGAACCACCGTAAGAATTGAAAATGAACGTAGCAAAGGCACAATTCACCGGGAAGAATTGGAAAATGAATGAAGATACTTGAGGGTATTTAGATACAAATGAACGAATAGATCACGAGCTGATTAGAGAATACTTGAATGATGCACCGGTATGATTTGGAGAACGAGAGCTGAAAGCTTGAATGAATAATACTTATGATGGGCTCCGGATGACAAACTGAGAAGACTCTTGAATATCTCCTGATGGTTGAAAAAGATTCTCACAATTGAAAACAATTATGAGAGGATGGCAACAAGCTAGCACCATGAATCTTGAAGAGAATAGAGCAAGATTAAAGAGAAACTCTTCTTCGGTCTTCAAATGATGAGAATGACAACGAGAAACACCACCAAGAATTATTGAGGCACACCGGAAGAGTCAAAAGCGAAGAGGTTGAGCCAACTATGAAAAGAATTTGAAAGATCTTGGAGAAAAGCATTTGACTGATGATAAATCATTCTTACGTCAAATTTTGCAATGAATTTGGGAATAGCGCCGGGAAAATAGAAGAGTCAGGTAAGATCCTGGGAAAAGACCTGTGGGTTAGGGCCCACTCAAAAGAACACCGTTGAAAAGATTTAAAAGAGATGTTGCACCGGTTGAATTAAATGACTTGAATGAGATACCAATCTCGAAAGAGCTTGAACGAATGTAGAGTGGAAACACGAATCTTCGAGATATCTTGAGCACTCCGGAATAACAAATAGCGAGAAGTAGAATGATATTGAGGTGCACCGGTATGAGAAGACATTGAAATGAGGAAAAAGGTATGATCAACAAAACTTGACTTGAATCCATCGGAGAAGAGAAAAGAATGAGGAATGACGAACTAGTAGAACATCTTCTTGAGAACCACCGGGTAAGAACATTGACGGAAAAGAATGGAGAAAACTTCACAAAAATAAAAGGATACTTGGTAAAGAAATCTTAGTCCTTGAAGAAAAAGGGTGGGAGGGTGGGGAAAAACAAAGACAACTTGGGACGGATGAAACCAACACCATTGAGAAAACTTAGAAATGATCTTGCGGATGGGGAGAATGATCGGACCCACTTGAAGAGAAGCACGCCGGTTGGAAAAGAATTGACATGACAATCTCGATGATCAAAAGGATTAGTACTCCCATAGAAATATGAGAACACCGTTTAGGAAAGGTATGGATTCAACATTTGACTTTGAAGCAACTCGATTTCCACAAGTAAAACAAAACAAAGGATTGGCTTGCAGAATAAGCCGGAAACAAACATATGATAGAGATTTACCCAATCCCATATCATGCATCTGTCGGAAAGATATTCTAGGAGCTACTTGAATTCCCACCTATAAAACTCCCGAAACTTTCTGGTTATGCAATCTGGTGTTGGGGATACAGGGGAAGCAATATATCTCACCCAAACTAACAATACCTACATCCAAGCTGTATCCATCCGTCAACACATAACCAAGAAACCTTCGAAATCGTGTACCTCAACCTTGAAAAGCATCCGTTATACGAGTCATGGCAATACTCCGTACTCACCTCGAGATTGGGTTATCGGGTTATCTCACCAACAAGCGCATAAAAGAGATTTTCGATGTCGGCGTACTAAACTCGGTATTTCGAACTGCAACGATAAAATTATGATGACAACACCTCGAGCTCAACTCCCGGGACACTTCCACTAAACCCCTGACGGGAGGCACCAAGACAATGTTCTCATCATAAAACCATCGAACGATTCCAAGATACCAGCGTGATCCTAAATTTTTTAGTGAAATTTGAGAACGAAGAGTCAAAACTCTCGTCGGGATGCCTTACGGAGCGATGAAGAGGCTGGGAGTAAAAAGAATTCCAAACTCTCCGATATATATAATCCTAAATGACTCAAAACATTTTTCTAGACACAACTCGGCCGCTAAAAACGATCAAGCAGTGGGGCTCCTAAGGTCGGGGAAGGCTCTGATTACCAACTTATAACGCCCTCGATGCGGCTATATCTCCCACGTGTCGAAGCACGACTTAGAGGCATAACCACATTGAAAGCAATGTCGCAAGTGAGGTAATCTTCACACAACCCATGTAGTACATAAGGGAAAGAGATACATAGTTGGCTTACAATCGCCACTTCACACAATTACATGAATAAAGCATTACATCATCCAGATACAATCAAGGTGCGACTACGGAACCAAAATAAAAGAAGAACCCCAAATGCGACAAAGGTCCCCGATCGACCCCAACTGGGCTCCACTACTGATCAATTAGAACGAAACAACAAAAGGGCAAGATCTTCAACGAGCTCCTCCTTGAGCTTGGTTGCGTCACCTGCTCGGTAACATAGGCACCTACAAACTGGTTTTGGAAGTATCTGGTGAGCCACGAGGACTCAGCAATCCCATTACCATGGGTATCAAGACTAGCAAAGCTTAATGGGAAAGGAAGGGGTAAAGTGGTGAGGTTGCAGCAGCGACTAAGCAAGTATGGTGGCTAACACACGCAAAGAAGAGCGAGAAGAGAGCAAGCGGAATGGTCGTGAACTAGCAATGATCAAGAGGTGATCCTGAACACCTACTTACGTCAAACATAACCCAGAAACCGTGTTCACTTCCCGGACTCCGCCGGAAAGAGACCATCACGGCTACACACTCGGTTGATGCGTTTTATTTTGGATCTGGTGTCAAGTTATCTACAACCGGACATTAACAAATTCCCATCTGCCACATAACCGAGGGCACGGCTCTCGAAAGTTTATACCTGCAGGGTGTCCCAACAGCCCATGACAAGCTCTCGCGATCAACGAAGGAATAGACCTTCTCCAAGGAAGACCGGTCGATCTCGGAATCCTGTACATCAAGACATTTCGACAATGGTAAAACAAGACCAGCAAAGCCGCCCGAATGTGCCGACAAATCCTGATAGGAGCTGCACATATCTCGTTCTCGTGGCACACCGGACTGTCCAAACTTCGGTAGGCGAGCCCAGAGTTGCCCTGGTGGCCACCGGCGGTTGACGGTTTGGACCAACACTCACGACGAGCGCGCCGGGGGTAAAATAAGATGACCCTCGAGGCGCGACTCCCAAGGGAAAAAGGGCTAGGTGAGGCAAATGGTAAAAGTCAATGTTGGGCCTTGCTGGACAAGTTTTATTCAAAGCGAACCGTCGGGGGTCCCATAAATCACCCGACCGCGTTAGGAGCATAAAATCCGGGAACATAACACGGTATGACGGAAACTAGGGCGGCAAGAGTGGAACAAAACACCAGGCATAAGGCCGAGCCTTCCACCCTTTACCAAGTATATAGATGCATTAATAATATAAGAGATATTGTGATATCCCAACAAAACCCTATCCACCATGGAGAAATCTTCAACTTCACCTGCAACTAGCAACGCTATAAGAGGGGCTGAGCAAAAGCGGTTACATAGCCAAACAACGGTTTGCATAGGAAAGGTGTCAAAGGTTAGAGGTTCATGGCAATATGGGATGGCTTCATAAACAGGTAATAGGTAGCGCAGCATAGCGATGGAACGAAGAAAATAGCATAGCAATGATAGTAATGAGATCCAGGGTAGCGGTCATCTTGCCTGAAATCCTGCAAGGAAGAAGAACGAGTCCATGAAGAAGATGAAACCACGAAGACGAACCACACGTGAGCGAGCGAATCCTCACGATCGCATAGAAAGCGGAACTATCGAGAAGAAGCACACAACATAGTAAACACACCACACATGAACAAGACATGATGAACAACAAGCATGATGCATGACAAAACTAGATGAAGCTACTCATGGCAAAAGATGATGCAAACAAGAACAACACATCAAGGCAAGTTTAAATGAGGCCGGAAACAACATATAACAATTCCGGTAAGTCCTCATATGCAAATTTCGAAATTGGTCCAGAACTGAATAAACCTTATGTTCAAGTTGTTAAACATCAAGTTAAGATGCACCACGATGAACTACACGAAATTCTAGTCAAGTTACATATAAAGTTCATTAGATTCGGAGCTACGGTCTAGAAGATATGAGCAAAACAAGTTAAACATGGCATTGATGAAAAATGCACCCAAACATCAAGCAAACACCTCAAAACAAGGATGCAACATGATAACATGGAACTACATGCAAAAACAAGCAAGTTTCATATAGAGCACACTCAAAACGGAGCAACGGTGCAACACACACACACTATACAAGTCATAACAAACAATCATCCATAACAAACAACTAGGCATATTACAAGCATCAAAACAATATGCTACAGCATCTCAACATGAGAACAAAAGGCATGGGCATGAAGTACATGTAAAGCATATCAAAACATGAACACTGAGCTATCTCCAGAAACAACTAGAACATGCTCAAAAAGACATGGAGATATTGCAAATAATAACAGTTTCAGACTTTAGCATAAATAACATCAGGTTGCAATGTTTAGAGCAAGCAAACAACATGTTACAGGAAGCTATCATGGCAAACAAAGACATGGCATGAATCTACTAATAGCATAGATCAAAAGTCCCTTACTGACCATGAGCCAAAAGGGCACGGAAAATATGATGGCACCCATGTAAACAAGGCAAGTTATATTACAGATTCAAACATGGCAGGAACTACAATAAGTAGGCATGTTCGTGAGCTTGAACCACTCACCACAGAGCAATACATGGCATGGCAAGGCAACCAACAGTAAGAAGGCATGTTTATGAAGCTAAGCATGGCAAGAGCAAGGTCATAGGGTGCATGGATCACTAGGAAAACACATGGGAACTAGTGAACTTAATGTTAACAGACTGACAGCAACATTTTCAAGCAACTTTGGAGCAAGATTACAATATGTTCCAGCAGGCTATAATTGCAATCAAGGGCATGAATGGATAGAGCATGACATGTAGATCAAAACATGTTTATAGGACATCTCCAGACTATGCATAGAATGATTAGTAGAAGCATGTTTACATAGAAACAAAATATAACAGAATCTGTCAGGAAAACAGCAACAGCAACTACCCTACTTAGCAAGCTTGATACACTCAGCACACAACTCACAAAAATACATGGTTGACACCCCTGGAAAGATGGCATGGCATAGATCAACATTCATGTAGACATCAACCTCATAGGATGCACACATCAATCATGGCAAAAATGATAAAAGAGAAAGTTATAACAATTTCAGCAGATTAACATCAACATGCACTCTTTCAACAGCATTTCGGGCATCAAGATGAGCTCAAATGAAAATGATGCAATGGAATGAAATGATCTACTCGTCGAGACAAACAATTTGACATATTACACGCACAAAACGGAGCTACGGATGCAGAGATAACATGCGATGAACAGAGCAACATATTATGACAATTTTGGGACTTAGCAGATTTTTGAAAAAAAACAGAGCAACGCAGGATAGCTATGAGGTGCTCGGGCGGGGAATAGTGGCTGCTCACCCACGGGCTTCGGCCCAGTAGGAAGGAGAGAGGCCGGCTAGGCCTGGAGGCCAGCTGGGCCGGACGCGAGGCGGGGCCCACGCGCTGGGCCGCGGTCGACGCGAGCGGGACGAGCGGGCTGCTCCTGCTCGCTGAAGAGGAAGCAGAGGCCATGGCGAGGCTTGACGGCGGCGACGGGACGAGGGAAGCCGGCGGCGAGGCGAGGGATGGCCGAAGGAGGCCAGATCCGGTGAGGGGAGGCCGGATCCGGGCGTCGGGGTTCCGTTCCCGGCGGCGGTGGCGGCAGGGGATCCTCGGGCGGCGACGAAGGCCATGGCGGCAGCAGCCTGCGAGGAGAAGAGAGAGAGCGAGGTGGGCACGAGAAGGGGAGGAGGAGAAGGTAGAGAGGAGGAGGCGGGGCTCCGGCCTGGGGGTCGCCGGCGGGGATGGCTGCACCACTCCGGCGAGGCTGCCGGCGGGCGGGACGGCAGGAGGCATCTGCGGGAAGAGCTTGGAGCGGGCGCTCTTGCGCTCTGGCGGCAGCTGGTCGGGCCTAGATCCGACCCGGGCGGCTGGCCTTGAACTGGGGGGGCGGCGGAGGGAGGAGGCCAGGGGCGACGTGGCCGGCCCTGGTTGGCTGCGGGGCGCGAGGATGGCGGCGCTGGCCCGTGGCATCGCGCCAAGTGGCGGCCGGCGGGCTGAAGAGGTTGGTGGCGTGGCCCCCAAGGTGGGAGGAGGTTAGGGGAGGCTTTGGGGCGCGGTTTTCGAGAAGAAGGAAGGAGAAGGCCAGATTTGGCAAGGGAAGGGGTTTAAATAGGAAATGGGGGTTAGGGTTTGGGGTGTGGGGGTGTTTTTGGACCGTACGATCGCGATCGTGCGCTCCGGATAGAGGGGGGGACTAGGCGGCTGGAGGTGGGTTGTGGAGAGACCATGGGCTGCGGGAGGGAAGAGAGAGAGAGGCCCGGCAGCAGTTTCTGGATACCGAAAACGTCCGACGTATAGACCGACTATATTGCGGTTGTAGGTTTAACGGTTGGGCTATCAAATGGACTCCGAATGCGATGAAACTTGGCAGGCGGTCTGTCTACACTATAATAAGACCGCACGACAAGTTGCAACCCATTCCGAGAACATTTTTATGCCACTTATAAAATAATAGTTCGGAGGTGCCGCGGGCGCGTGCGAGTGTGTCCGGTCTCCGAACGGACAACGGAGAGAACCGGGGGAACCCGAACAGATGCAAGTTTTGAAAAACATGGAGATGAAATGCAGACGATGACATGGCAAAATGCAACACGCAAGCAAATGACATGGCAACGACGGCGAATAACTGGCAGACACCTGGCGCAACGAATCCGGGAGCCAGAGATGAAATCTGTTAAGTGTTGACAGAAACAGGTTTCGCACGCTGATGAAATAAAATTGGATCTACCATGCTTCGATAAAGAAAAAATTTTGCAATCTATAATGGCGTTAAGCAGAGCATAGAAGGTCCTACGTTCTACTGAGGATTCTATACAAAGAAGGAAGATCTACTAGTACTGAAAATGGATTCGGAGCAACTACCGCACGAGATCTACGCTACTGACTGGATCAAAGAAACTATGGCAGAAGCAAAATACGAAGAACTGGGATGAACACTTATGAACACAGATGAACTCGTTAACCCTAGCACAGATCTAAAGATGCGAAAAGGGAAAACTTACCAGTGCAGATCTACTGCGGAGGGATGCCGCGAGACTCTGGTTCGATTCTGGGTGATGCAGCGGCCGGAGACGAAGACGACGGTGCGCTCTGTGACGGCGGCGGAGCTCGAGCGGTAGGAGTTCGCGAGAGGAAGAAGAAGAGGCAAGGGGAAATAATGGAAAGACCCGTCGGCTTTATTTATAAGGAGAAAGGGATAAGTGGCAGGCGCAAGGATCGAGGAGCCTGAAGCGGCAAAGAGGGCGCGCATGTCACCTCGATCTTCGGGATACAATTAATGAAGGGAATGTTTTTAATCTTTTTATACAGAGATGATGTCATGATGGTCCGTTGCTGTATCCAGAGGATGACATCATGGCGGTTTAACAAAGTTTACAGGAGAAGGCAACTTGGCAGTTTACGAGAATATAAGGAGATGTTCACAAGATTTCTTTAAGTATTGAAGATTGACATGAACAGGTTCAAATCAATCTGGGGCCTAATGTTGGGGATATAACTACTGAGTGTAAACCGGCCAGGAGGGCTCGGTTCACCCTCAACTATGTTGAAGCCCACGAAGATCTAGAAGATGGCGTTTTACTAATGAAGCTTAGAGGCCCGGAGCCCAAAGGCAGATTAGGGCCCATAGTGGTAAACCGCCATGTTCATGTAACTTGTATTGTAAGATAGGAAAGGAGAGACCGAGCCGGACACTTGTATGAGTCGGCCTCGGGACTCTGTAGACCGGCCGGGCGTCAACCTATGTATATAAAGGGACGACCCGGCGGCGGTTCAGGGATAAGAAACAACAACTCGAGACTCAGGCAAAGCATATTTGCTCCCTGATCATCGAAATCCAATCAATCCCATCACAACTAGACGTAGGCTTTTACCTTCATCGAAGGGGCCGAACTAGTATAAACTCCCGTGTCCCTTGTACGGTTTAACCCCTTCAAGCTAACCCGTTGTGATGGCTCTGCGACTAAGTCCTTCCATGAGGACATCTGACATGTTAATTCCACGACAGAACACAAGAGACCGAAAGGTCGAACATGAGTCGTATAGAAGATACGATCAACATGAAGATGTTCACCGATGATAACTAGTCTGTCTCACATGATGATCGGACATGGCCTAGTTGACTCAGATCATGGATCACTTAGATGACTAGACGGATGTCTATCTGAGTGGGAGTTCATTAAATAATTTGATTGGATGAACTTAATTATCATGAACTTAGTCTAAAACTTTTGCAATATGTCTTGTAGATCAAATGGCCCACGCTAATGTTGCCCTCAACTTCAACGCGTTCCTAGATAAAAGCAAGCTGAAAGACGATGGCAGCAACTATACGGACTGGGTCTGGAACTTGAGGATCATCCTCATTGCTGCCAAGAAAGCATATGTCCTAGATGCACCGCTAGGTGAAGCACCCATTTTCCCAAACAACTCAAGGCGTTATGAGCGCTGGCGTCGCGTAGTGATGATTACTCCCTGGTTCAGTGCGGCATGCTTTACAGCTTAGAGCCGGGGCTCCAAAAGCGTTTTGAGCAGCACGGACCATATGAGATGTTCCAAGAGCTTAAAATGGTTTTCCAAGCTCATGCCCGGGTCAAGAGATATGAAGTCTTCGATAAGTTCTACAGTTGTAAGATGGAGGAGAATGGTTCTGTCAGCGAGCACATACTCAAAATGTCTGGGTTGCACAACCGCTTGTCTCACCGGGAGTTAATCTCCGGATGGCCGTGATCGTGACAGAATCCTCCGATCGCTCCCACCTAGCTACAAGAGCTTTGTGATGAACTACAACATGCAGGGGATGGTGAAAACCATTCCTGAGGTATTTTCAATGCTGAAATCAGCGGAGGTGGAGATCAAAAAGGAACATCAAGTGTTGATGGTCAATAAAACCACTAGTTTCAAGAAAGGCAAGGTTAAGAAGAACTTCAAGAAGGACGGCAAGGGAGTTGCCACGCCCGGTAAGCCAGTTGTCGGGAAGAAGCCAAAGCATGGACCCAAACCTGAGACTGAGTGCTTTTATTGCAAGGGAAGCGGGCACTGGAAGCGGAACTGCCCCAAGTACTTAGCGGACAAGCAGGCATGTAACACCAAAGGTATATGTGATATACATGTAATTGATGTGTACCTTACCAGTACTCGTAGTAGCTCCTGGGTATTTGATACCGGTGTGGTTGCTCATACTTATAACTCAAAACAGGAGCTACGGAATAAGCGGAGACTGGCGAAGGACAAGGTGACGATGCGTTTCGGGAATGGTTCCAAGGTCGATGTGATCGCCGTCGGCACGCTACCTCTACATTTACCTACGGGGTTAGTTTTAAACCTCAATAATTGTTATTTAGTGCCAGCTTTGAGCATGGACATTGTATCTGGATCTCGTTTAATACGAGATGGCTACTCATTTAAATCCGAGAATAATGGTTGTTCCATTTATATGAGATATGTTTTATGGTCATGCCCCGCTGGTCAATGGTTTATTCTTAATGAATCTCGAACGTGATGTTACACATATTCATAGTGTGAATACCAAAAGATGTAAGGTTGATAACGATAGTCCCACATACTTGTGGCACTGCCGCCTTGTTCACATTGCTGTCAAACGCATGAAGAAGCTCCATGCTGATGGACTTTTAGAGTCTCTTGATTACGAATCATTTGACACATGCGAACCATGCCTCGTGGCCAAAATGACCAAGACTCCGTTCTCCGGAACAATGGAGCGAGCAACCAACTTATTGGAAATCATACATACTGATGTGTGCGGTCCAATGAGCGTTGAGGCTTGCGGAGGCTATCATTATGTTCTCACTCTCACTGATGACTTAAGTAGATATGGGTATGTCTACTTGATGAAACACAAGTCTGAGACCTTTGAAAAGTTGAAGTAATTTCAGAATGAGGTAGAGAATCAACGTGACCGAAAAATAAAGTTCTTACGATCAGATCGTGGGGGAGAATATTTAATTCACGAATTTGGTACGCACTTAAGGAAATGTGGAATCGTTTCACAACTCACGCCGCCTGGAACACCACAGCATAACGGTGTGTCCGAACGTCATAATCGCACTCTGTTGGATATGGTGCGATCTATGATGTCACTCACCGATTTACCGCTATCATTTTGGGGATACGCTCTAGAGATAGCTACATTCACTTTAAATAGGGCACCGTCTAAATCTGTTGACACGACACCTATGAATTATGGTTTGGGAAGAAACCTAAGCTGTCGTTTCTAAAAGTTTGGGGATGCGATGCTTATGTCAAGAAACTTCAACCTGAAAAGCTCGAACCCAAGTCGGAAAAATGCGTCTTCATAGGATACCCTAAGGAAACCATTGGGTATACCTGCTACCTTAGATCCGAAGGCAAGATCTTTGTTGCCAAGAACGGGTCCTTTCTGGAGAAAGAGTTTCTCTCGAAAGAAATAAGTGGGAGGAAAGTAGAACTTGATGAAGTACTGCCTCTTGAACCGGAAAGTAGCGCAGCTCGGAAGATGTTCTGTGGTGCCCTGCACCGACTAGAGAGGAAGTTAATGATGATGATCAAGGTACTTGGATCAAGTTGCTCTTGAACCGTGAGGTCCACAAGGACACGTTCCACACCGAATGGTATGCAACCCTGTCCCGGAAATCATGTTGTTAGACAACGGTGAACCTTGAACTATGAAGAAGCAATGGCGGCCCAGATTCCAACAAATGGCTTGAAGCCATGCAATCCGAGATAGGATCCATGTATGAAAACAAAGTATGGACTTTGACAGACTTGCCCGATGATCGGCGAGCGATAGAAAATAAATGGATCTTTAAGAAGAAGACGGACGCGGATGGTAATGTTACCATCTATAAAGCTCGACTTGTCGCTAAGGGTTATCGACAAGTTCAAGGGGTTGACTACGATGAGACCTTCTCACCCGTAGCGAAGCTGAAGTCTTGTCGCTAAGGGTTATCGACAAGTTCAAGGGGTTGACTACGATGAGACCTTCTCACCCGTAGCGAAGCTGAAGTCCGTCTGAATCATGTTAGCAATTGCCGCATTCTACAATTATGAGATATGGCAAATGGACGTCAAAACGGCATTCCTTAACGGCTTCCTTAAGGAAGAATTGTATATGATGCAGCCGGAAGGTTTTGTCGATCCTAAGAATGCTAACAAGGTATGCAAGCTCTAGCGCTCCATCTATGGGCTGGTGCAAGCATCTCGGAGTTGGAACATTCGCTTTGATGAAATGATCAAAGCATTTGGGTTTATGCAGACTTATAGAGAAGCCTGCGTTTACAAGAAAGTGAGTGGGAGCTCTGTAGCATTTCTCATATTATATGTAGATGACATAATTTTGATGGAAAATGATATAGAACATTTGGACAGCATTAAGGCCTACTTTAATAAGTGTTTTTCAATGAAGGACCTTGGAGAAGCTGCTTACATATTAGGCATCAAGATCTATAGAGATAGATCGAGACGCCTCATAGGTCTTTCACAAAGCACATACCTTGATAAGATATTGAAGAAGTTCAATATGGATCAGTCCAAGAAGGGTTCTTGCTGTGTTGCAAGGTGTGAAATTGAGCTCGGCTCAATGCCCGACCACGCGAAGATAGAGAAAGATGAGTGTCATCCCTATGCCTCGGCCATAGGGTCTATTATGTATGCCATGTTGTGTACGGACTGATGTAAACCTTGCCGTAAGTTTGGTAGGGAGGTACCAAAGTAATCCCGGCATGGAACCTCGGACAGCGATCAAGAATATCTGAAGTACACGAAAAGGACTAAGGATATGTTTCTCGTTTATGGAGGTGACGAAGAGCTCATCGTAAAGGGTTACGTCGACGCTAGCTTTGACACAGATCTGGATGACTCTAAGTCACAAACCGGATACGTGTATATTTTGAATGGTGGGGCAGTAAGCTAGTGCAGTTGCAAGCAAAGCGTCGTGGCGGGATATACATGTGAGGCGGAATACATGGCAGCTTCGGAGGTAGCACATGAAGCAATCTGGATGAAGGAGTTCATTACCGACCTAGGAGTTATTCCCAATGCATCGAGGCCGATGACTCTCTTCTGTGACAACACTGGAGCCATTGCCCTTGCCAAGGAGCCCAGGTTTCACAAGAAGACTAGGCACATCAAGCGTCGCTTCAACTCCGTTCGTGAAAATGTTCAAGATGGAGACATATATATATATTTGCAAAGTACATATGGATCTGAATGTCGCAGATCCGTTGACTAAACCTCTTCCGCGAGCAAAACATGATCAACACCAGAACTCTATGGGTGTTCGATTCATCACAATGTAACTAGATTATTGACTCTAGTGCAAGTGGGAGACTGTTGGAAATATGCCCTAGAGGAAATAATAAAATGATTATTATTATATTTCCTTGTTCGTGATAATTGTCTATCGTTCATGCTATAATTGTGTTATCCAGAAATCGTAATACATGTGTGAATGCATAGACCACAACATGTCCCTAGTGAGCCTCTAGTTGACTAGCTCGTTGATCAATGGATGGTTACGGTTTCCTGACCATGGACATTGGATGTCATTGATAACGGGATCACATCATTGGGAGAATGATGTGATGGACAAGACCCAACCCTAAGCATAGCACAAGATCGTGTAGTTCGTTTGCTAGAGCTTTTCTAATGTCAAGTATTATTTCCTTAGACCATGAGATCGTGTAAATCCCGGATACCGTAGGAGTGCTTTGGGTGTACCAAACGTCACAACGTAACTGGGTGGCTATAAAGGTATACTACAGGTATCTCCGAAAGTGTCTGTTGGGTTGGCACAGATCGAGACTGGGATTTGTCATCCTGTATGATGGAGAGGTATCTCTGGGCCCACTCGGTAATGCATCATCATAATGAGCTCAATGTGACGGGATCATGCATTACGGTACGAGTAAAGTGACTTGCCGGTAACGAGATTGAACAAGGTATTGGGATACCGACGATCGAATCTCGGGCAAGTAACGTATCGATTGACAAAGGGAATTGTATATGGGATTACTCGAATCCTCGACATCGTGTTCATTCGATGAGATCATCGTGGAACATGTGGAAGCCAACATGGGTATCCAGATCCCGCTGTTGGTTATTGGCCGGAGAGTTGTCTCGGTCATGTCTGCGTGATTCCCGAACCCGTAGGGTCTACACACTTAAGGTTCGGTGACGCTAGGGTTATTAGGAAGGCTTGTAAGTGATTACCGAATGTTGTTCGGGGTCCCGGATGAGATCCCGGACGTCACGAGGAGTTCCGGAATGGTCCGGAGGTGAAGATTTATATGTGGGAAGTTGTCATACGGACACCGGAAAAGTTCGGGGCATATCGGTATTGTGGGGGCCACGGAGGGGTTCCGGTGTCCACCGGGAGGGCCACCTCTCGGAGGGCCTCATGGGCCGTGGTGGGCAGAAACCAGCCCTGGAGGGCTGGGCGCACCTCCTTGGGCCCATGCGCCTAGGGTTTGGGGGACCTAGCGGGGCCCCTTGCTTGGGGGCAAGCCCCTCCCTTGGCCGCCCTCCTCTAGATCTCATCTAGAGGGGTCGGCCCCTTCCCCCTTCCCCTATAAATAGAGGGGCGAGGGGAGGGCTGCATACCACATCCAAGGCGCAGCCCCTCCCCTCCCCAACACCTCTCCTCCTTCGTTAAGAGCTTGGCGAAGCCCTGTCGGAGTACTGCCGCTCCACCACCACCACGCCGTCGTGCTGCTGTTGGAGCCCTCTTCCTCAACCTCTCCCTCCTCCTTGCTGGATCAAGGTGCGGGAGACGTCTCCGCTCCGTACGTATGTTGAACGCGGAGGTGCCGTCCGTTCGGCGCTAGGATCATCGGTGATTTGGATCACGACGAGTACGACTCCATCAACCTTATTCTCTTGAACGCTTCCGTTCGCGATCTACAAGGGTATGTAGATGCACTCCTCTCTCTCGTTGCTAGATGACTCCATAGATTGATCTTGGTGATGCGTAGAAAAAAAAATTTGTGCAACGATCCCCCAACAATTAGGGGCATGCAGGCAACCAAACTATGTGCATTTGGTGTTTTTTGGTCTGCATCCCTTCAAACCGGCTCAATAGAGCCAGGTTCGCAGGGCCAGGCTGGATCGGCAATGTACGCAGGCTGCGAGTCGACATGTCTTCAGGAGCACCTGGTGCAGCCAAAAAGGCCCATGTTCGTGGCTGATTTTGGTCCATGAAGCCTAGTGCTTCGGCCGTTGTGCATTTGGCGCATGCACACATCACATGATGGCTGGATTGGATGGGATGGGTGCATGCATGCAAGGCATGCACATGCATGTATGTGTTCTATGCAGATGAGCACATGCATGTATGTGTTCTATGCAGATGAATGAACATACTTGTGGCTGCTCTTCATCTTCACCCGGGGCTTGTAAAAAATATTCTATTATTCTGCATATAATAAAAGAAAGTGTTGTATTTCTATTCTGAGTAACAAAATAATAATCTATATAATTATTAATAGAAATCACCTGATTATTGTATATGAGAATGATATTTCTGTTTGTATCTGTAGAGGTCATGGCCATATCACATCATATGTGTTTGTCCTATGCTTCATTTTGTCGAATGAAATGCAAGATCACTTGGTCATGAAGTTCTCTGTGCAACGTGATCTGGTCTTGTTCTGGTTCTTCTTGATGCCACCTACTTCCTGTTGAGTTTAGTCCTTCAGTGTGTTCGTGCAGTAAGTATGTCCTGTGGTTGGTGTTAGATTGCAGAACTGATGGTGAAAAAATCAATACCACTGCTAGTTCAACCCTTCCCTTACGTTTTGCAATGGAGTTTATCGGTTTACTAGGATTGCGTATCGTGCACTAGCATCCGTGACTTCCTTGTTGGTCTTCCTTGTTGCTCTATTTCAGCACTTCAGTGGCTGCGTGTCATGAAGCCTTGAACGCAAAGATTTACTGTACACTGTTGTGAGGCAGCAAATGATTTGGTAGCAATTCATCACATTCTCCTTCTATGGTTCAAATTAATCTGAGCAGTTAAGCATGGTGGTATAGACGTGCCTCCGCATAATAAGCAAGTCCAGAATATATCTGAAAAAGTTTTAAAATGACATGGTGACTGTTCCATTCTCTCATTTTGGCAAATACTTTGGCGGGCAGCAGTGTCGTTTTAGGCAACTGTAGTGCTATGGACGAAATTACCTTTTCAAAGTTTTCAATGGAAGCACACTTCACTTTTTAGTGCTCCCTCTGTATCAAAACATAAGACGTTTTTGCAGTTTAAATTGAACTACAAAAAAGTTTTAGTAGTACTGTATTAGAGAAGGAAATGTGAGATGAGTTGAGTTCTATGATTACAGACTGATCCACATTTCATGGGTCAGCTCATCTCCAAATGTCTGAGCACCTTCATCAAGTACAGAAGCATTCATGAGGATTTATATATTGGGAATTTGGCAAGAAGACGGCAACGCGCTAGAACTCTGGCTCTTTTATTCCAACTTGACCTTAGAAATCTTTCAATTCAGTGAGATTGGGGTATTTGCTCTAGTTATTGTGAAGTTTTAGTCCACAATCAACAGATCTTCATGACCCCCACAATCTTGACGTCATTCTTCATGGATTTGGGGAGCTCATTGCCTTGTCGCACAACACCCTTCAAGTTATTGTGAAGTTGTTGGGAATTTTTCTTTTGGTGGGGACAAAACAAAGTGCTTGTCAAGCGACATAAGATTAACTTGGAGCTCGTGTGTCGTCCCACACGCCTTGGAGGATTATGTGTGCTCGGTCTTCATAAGGTTTTCACGGCTTCGCATTTGAGATGCTCATGCTTAGAATGGAAAGATGGGCAAGCGCTTGGATACATACCCCCTAACCATTTTGCTATCTCTAAGGAGACAAATGATAATGTTAAGAGGGTGCCCTATGGACAATATTTTTTATTAGCAGCATTAACACTTATATGGGAATCAACATGGTTTGCCTACGGTAATTCTTCTCCCTTTGGATGATGCTTCACGGCCGCGAGGGGGGGGGGCGACCTGAACAACACAAATAGTCAATGACATCAGTTGCAAGCTCACTTTGGACTCGTGTATCATGCACAATTTGAAGGGAATGTTTCCACGGTCACGAAACCCCTCCCCCTCCCCCTCAACACATTTTTTATGACTCAACTTCGATTACAGAGTTTCGACCAGCGGTCGCATTAAAAGAAATGGTTGCCGAAATTATGGCATTTGCCAGCTCTATAGGAGTGGCAGAAAGAACCACTCATCTACTTTCCAAATGTCTACAAATTAGTCGACAACATCACTTGAATCTCAGCAAGCGGACACTACTCCACAACCTCATCTAATCGTGGAGCAACTGCCCCCTCCCCTCCAGTATCGTCACCACACTAGAGTTTAACCACCAAATTCGGGATGTATTGGCGTGATTCCTCTACGCCTAGGACAGCATACCCACAAGAAGTGTTTTTTCCTGACTCCACTTCGATGCAGAGTTTGGACCATCGATCGCCTTCAAGGAAAGGTTTGGCCAAATTGTGGCCTTTGTCAGCTTTATAAGAGAGCCGAAAACAACCACTCATCTTCTTTTCAAATGTCGTGTCTCGGTGTGCCTTTGGTGTTTTCTCAGAGACCGAGTTGGCCTAATTCACATGGACATTGAGTTTTAGCACATTTTCCTCAGGTCACGCATTATTCATGCCTATGTGTTGGCAGTTATGGAACAAAAGAAATCTGCAGGTTATCAGGAATCAATTCATCCTTGAGTATCGCCGAGTCCAAACACTTGAGCTTCATCATACCGCGAGAGTGGCTCTTTGTTTTTCCTCATCTGTCTTTACATTTTTGTCAACTCATGAATTAATGAGTCGAAGCAAAACTTTTGCCCGAGCTTAAAAAAAAGAAGTTTGGTTACGCAACAAGCATAGACGACCGATGCCATGTAATTTAACGACCACAATAAAATCAAGTTTGGTTCAAAGGTACGATGTATTTGCACAGAGACGACATGGAGATGCTGCAAAAGAACCAATGTCTGCACAAAGAGGCAGGGCATGAACCGGTGCGAGTGTGCTGTGGATGGACCCGGGGTTTGCTAAATGGCAATGATCCGTAGCTCGTCAGACCCGCAGGTGCAGGATTATTATTGGTTGCTAACAATAATAATAATAATAATAATAATAATAATAATAATAATATAAAAGACTGTACCTGCGTTACCTCCGCCCGCCAAGCGCCGCCTTCCACTTGGCGGCGACATCCTCCAGCGCCCGGCGCGACGACCCTTCCGACGACCACGCGCGTGCCGCCGCTCGCTGCAGGTCCTCGGCCCGGCGCCGCACGGCGCGCCCATTCTCCCCCGCCATGAGCTCGTTCACGGCGGCCGCGACTTCCTCGCGCGCCACGACGCCGCCGTCCTCTCGTGCCCTCGGCCGCAGCGCCACCCCGAGGGTCCCTTCCAGCAGAGCGGCGTTCATCCTCTGCTCCGCGTAAAGCGGCCACGCGACCATCGGCACGCCGGACGCCGCGCCCTCCAGCGCCGAGTTCCACCCGCAGTGCGACACGAAGATAGCCGTCGCCGGGTGGGACAGGACGCGCACCTGTGGCGCCCAGGCCGGCACGGGGAGCCCCCTGCCCCTGGTCCTCTCCAGGAAGCCCTCCGGAAGCCACGCCAAAGGGTCGTCGTCGTCGCCGATCCCGAAGACACACGTGCGGCCGTCCAGGCTCGGCATCCGCACCACCCAGAGGAACCTCTGGCTGCTCGCCTCTAGCCCGGCGGCGAGCTCCGCCGTCTGCTCCACAGACAGCGCTCCGCCGCTTCCGAACGCGACGTACACCACCGACCTTGCCGGCTGGCGGTCCAGCCACTCTAGGACGGCCGACGCGCCGGTTTCCTCGTCGGAGTTTGACCGGACGAACGGCCCCACGGGGAACGCCGGCGGGAACGCGCCTTGCTCCGCCGTCTGCCTGAACTCTTCCGCCATGGCAGGTTCCATCTCGTAGAAGGTGTTCGTCAACAAACCGTCGGCACGGCGGTACCGTCGGCCTCCCAGGAGCAGTTGCGCGTAAGCCGGCCCGTTACAGTCGCGATACGGGACCGGAAGGTCTGCGCGGCGCAGCGACAAGCCCCCGGGGATCTCGAGAGGCTCCGGGAGGTCGCGGTACTCGCCAGGGGCCGCGTCGTCGTGGAGCTCCACGATGCGGCGCATCAGGTAGATCATGGTGAGACTGCTGGGGACGAAGACGTAGCACGGGACGCCGAGCTCGGCGGCGACGGGCAGCGCCGCGGAGCAGAAGAAGTCCGGAACCAGCGCGGCGAGCGGGGTGGTGGAGCCGATGGAGCGGAGCAGGGTGCCGAGGCTGGGAAGGGAGCGTTGAATAAGCTCCACGAGCACGCTGCCACGGAGGGCGTCGGCGGGGAGGTCGTCGATCTTGACGGCCGGGAGCGCGACGGTGGAGACGGAGGCAGGGATGCCGCTGGGGAGGGCTTCTGAGTCGGAGAGGCCGCTGAAGGTGACGATCGTGGCCGCGAAGCCGTGGTGCTCCACGAGCCGCCGGGCAAGCTCGGCGAGCGGTATGAAGTGGCCGGCGCCGGGGCTGGCCAGCAGCACGACGTGCGGCCTCGCCGCGGATGGGGTTGGCGCGGAGCCTGCATTCGTGAACGACTCCATCGTTAGTAGCACCGGTGGCAAGATGTGGTGTTAATTACACAAGCATCTTGTGAGCATCTGGTCTAGTTAAACTGAACATGAGCCGCATGTGATGTGCATGTAATTATATAGCGAGCGCCATAAAGAAATCAATCCGTCAATGTCTTTTTAGCTTTTACACGTAGATAGATTGAAGAAACGGAAGAAATGCCTACGCATGGTTATCACGACTCGGAGTGGAAGACCGAGCGAATTCTTAACCCGCGACTATGAGAACGACGTGCAGTACGATGTTAGGCGCGGAGACGGCACTGTTCAACGACCCCATCGATCGCTAGCCTAGCTGCGCTGCTCCAATGGCGTCGTGGGCGCGGCCAGTTGCTGTACGACATCTCGTCACTTCAGCATCCGATCAGCCCGTCAATGTCTTTCTTTTCAGTTTTCCAACAAAGTATAGTAGATAAAACGTCATTCTTAAAAGTACTTGTGGAAATAATTTCGGGTGGGTACGGTGGAGACGTGCGCGACGGTGAGCACCGGAGACTTGTCTTAGAAGCACCTAGCACCTTTCGGCTTTTTTCCCGCCCTGCGTCCTCGAGCGGGTCTTGCCCGGTGGCACCAGAGGCCGAGGTGCCGATGAGTCTCCCTCTCTAGGGATGTCTTTGTCGTCACTCATCAAGGTTGTCCTCGTCATTGTTGTTAAGGTAGATCTTGAGGGCAACACCTTGACCGTGCTTGGTGGTCTTCAAGGTGTCCTCAGACCGGAGCGGCACCCGCCCCGCAGGCCGGGGATCTTCCACGTGAGGCCAGACAAATGAGGCCGGCTGCCCAGGCCCTCCATGGCTGCCACCATGAGCAAATTGTCGATGACATAGAAGCAAAGTATCATCATTAGATGAAAGAAAGCCCCCCCCTCTCTCACTCCTACCCCTCACACACAAAAAATCATTAGATGAAAGGAATAAAGAAAAGTGCTTACCCCAGCATTGGCGCGATGCTGGAAAATCCGGCATCATGCGGCTTATTCGGGAAGTTGGCGACCTTGCCCTTGAACATCAACGAGAGCATTTCCCTTAGGGGTTTGCTCTTGAAATAGACACCTTGGGTGGTCCGAGTGGCGTCATCCGCGTATACCACATCGATAAACCCTATCTTGGAGCGGCTTAGAGCCATGAGCGTGACATCCACCAACCTCGTACCTTCCTCGGATAGCCTGGCTATTTTCTCGGCAAGCCTAGTAAGCATGGCAGACTCCTGCAGAGCACAGCTCTTTGGCTTCCATGAGTGGTGCCTGTTCCGGGAGTAGGACTGGGGGGGCTGATGATGCCAGTCCAGGGTGGATCTTCAAGTCCTACATCCGATATGTATAACCATTCCTCCTGCCAGTGTTTGTAAATCTTGATGAAGTCCCCTTCCAAGTGCTAAACCCGATGATTTTGCCGATGTTGGCGCCACCACATTCACACATCTCGTTGACGTTGGTCTGTGGCTTGACGCAAAAAATTGCACCCAAACCGAGGTGCAGCAAAGAAAAGCCTCACCTAGGGTCATGAAGCCTTGCCCTTTATTTCATCAACAACCACCTCCTTGTCATTGGAGGTCCCCGAAGCAGCCTGGTTGATCTACATTATGAACAATATGAATGAAGGTCAACTAAAGGACAAATGCGACATACATATGAGCAAGATCAATGAGGAATGAAGAATTGTTTGACCACAATTACCATAGATGTTGATCAAAGATCAACGTTCATTCATCCCACCCACCTACTCCAAAGTCCATATTTATCCACCACCACACTCCACTACATCTTCCAACCATCTATGTCCCTCTCTTGTATTGTCTCATCTTCCACGACTCTGTCTCTCTGTCTCGCCACCTTTTCATCGCCATGAACTCCAGTCTCAGCACCTTCCCCAACGACATTGGATGTTGGGCATTCCTCCTTGGGTGCTTGTTTGGTGTCTGAACCAAGTTCGTGAAGACCATGGAGGTGTGCACTCAGTTCAAAAACATTGACGACATGCATAAAGAGGCCGACATTACGGTGTTGAAGGCCACGACAGAGGAGTTGAAGATGATCATACATGACCCAACCAAAGGTGTTATATCAGTGGGCATACTGCGCTAGGAGATGGATCATGCCGAGTGGGATGGTCCTGGTCAAAGATCCAGATGGGCTAAGTGCGGGTTTGGTAGGGCTCTTCATGACCAACCAGCCATTGTGGTGGCTGTCGGTGTCAAAACCAGCAGATCTCGGGTAGGGGGTCCCAAGCTGTGTGTCATGGATCGACGGGCAACAGGAGACAGGGAACACGATGTTTACCCAGGTTCGGGCCCTCTCTATCGAGGTAATACCCTACTTCCTGCTTGATTGATCTTCATGAATATAGGATTACAAGAGTTGATCTACCTCGAGATCATATGTTGTGGTCTAATCCCTAGAGGTATGATGAGTAATGTCATAATGATCTAGCTTATCTATCGACTAGCCTAGCCTCAGTTTATATAATGTACCAGAGGCCTAAGATAACAAGAGTCCTAGCCGAATACGCCGATGGGGAGGAGTCCTTGTCTTGATCACCAAGTCTTGTGGAATCTTCCTTGTATGCGGCAGCTGTTCGAACTGGCCCATGAGTATACGGCCATGGGGGTCCTCGGCCCAATCTAACTAATCGGGGGACGACGTGGTGAGTACCCCCTAGTTCAGGACACCGTCAGTAGCCCCCTGAACCGGTCTTCAAGTTGGTGACACTCCTCGATTCTTTTGAACTGTTCTTCATCTTCGGTCGTCGGTCTTGAAAACGGGTTCAACAAATCTCCTCATCTTTGATCTTGAGGATCGCCAACGTGCATCCGAAGAGTTTATATGTTGGGTACCCGAGGAGCCCCTTTAAGTTTCCGGCCTTTATCAATGCCTTGTTATTTTTATGCCACACCTCGGGTTTGAAGTTGTTCCCGGGCGGCAATGTCCTCTTGTGTCCGAGCTCCAACGCCGGACTGCATTCGATTTATCTTTCGCAGCCGAGCTCCAATGCCGGATGCTTCCGAGCTCCAATGCCAGAATCTATCCGAGCTCCAACGCCGGATTGTATAAGAGTATTGTTACAGCCGGGCTCCAACGCCAAACTGCATCCGGGCTCCAATGCCGGAATGTATCCGAGCTTCAACGCCGGACTATATCCGAGGTGTCATAGATCACCTTGGCTCAAAAAAGTTTGAAGGAGTTTAGCCGAGCTTAATGTCGGAAATGCCCGCTATGGAGCCAGCCACTGGCGCCCGAGCTTTATGCCGGACTACTTCCGAGGTGATGCACCACCTTGGCCATGGGCTGATTTTTATGAATTTAATTCTGAATTGTGCAATGTAATCTCGGCCGAGATGTATAGCCAGTAGCCCTCAAGGTGCGTGTTGGCCTAATATCCGGGATGCACCTGAAGGAAAAAATCAAACCGCTGACCCTAGTAGCCCTGAGACTCAGGTCAATTCGTAAAATCAGCCGGAGGATCAATTCCCAGCTCGGCAGCATACTTAGGAATAAAAATGCGGTGTGCAAAGTCCTCGAGACTCAGGTTGGGTGTGGCCGACCAACCCAAGGATAATAATCTCCTCGAAAACTATATTGCACTTTAAATTTTCTGCATTGGATTGTCAATGCAGTAGCCCCCGAGACACTGGTCGGGTGGCAACACCAGATCAGGGGATCGATGTACCCCTTTAATATTTGTAAATGATAAGCACGAAGCCCAGTAGACCCCGAGCCTTAATGTGGGCACGGGTAGCCGAATTAAGGGTCGATATCCGTAGTAAAATCACAAATTATGTGTAATGATTCTATGTATCCAAGTACTTTACATCATTAATGCTCGGATGCGCATTGTAAAAAGCTTTGTTGACCGACCATCGGCTTCCACCTCCTTGGCCAGCAGCCGAGGAGTGTTTGTCCTACTTTATAAAGTCTTTATGAGGGCAAAGATTTACGGCAAATAAGGCAGTCCGGCCATACGATTTTATAAACAAAGGTACGCGGAGAGATATGTTGTATTACCTTTTAACATAAGAAACATCTTCCAAAGAATATAGTCCCACTATCTGTTCCTTTCTTTGGGTTGTCATGCTAAGCATGATCATGAAACCTCGGTTCCGATCAATGTGGGAGGAAAATATTGAGGATTTCGTTCGGGGAAAGTTCCCGAACTCTATGGTATTAAGGAACCAAAAAATTTACTTCCATCGTTGCCGACCAATGTGATCCTTTAAGATTGCTAGCTTTTGGTTTCACCCAGTCTGAGGTACTAACTCGGATGACCCGGTAGTAACAATCACAGAGGTGCTCCATTTACCTCCTAGTCGAACAATCGGGAACGTAGGGGTAAGCACAAGAGCCAGGCAACCCAGCTTGGCCAAAATCTTAAGTCAAATTGATGCATATTTATGGCTTTATATAACGATAATTACGGAAGGCAACACTTGTATAATGAATACAAATGTTGATGATATATACTTACTTTGACTCCATTGCGACCGTTTATCAGTTGAAAGTTGCCCAGCGTCAGCTTCTACCCCTTTGTAATTACTATGCAGGGTGTTTCCGCAATAACAAGACAACCCTTAGCCGATGTTTCGGTGCCCGAAGGCGGTTGTGTTAGCGGGAACGAGGCAATCAGATATCCGGGCTTTATAACTTTCACTTAGTCAAAGGAGTTTTAAACTTGGGAAGCTAGCTACGAGCCCCCGGTTAGTGTTCGGTGATAGCTGAGGTCAAGCCGTAAACACTTCGGCCAATGTTATGAATGACCCATCATTTAACATAGTCATCGGATCGCTGACCAGTTTACGCTTATTGTGACAGTCAATTTTCGGCTTTCTCCACTGAGGTGCTTAACCATGCGAGCTGGAAGCACAATCGCAATGGTTCTCCCTTTGCACACCTAGCTGAACAAAGCGGAACGTAGGAGGCAAGCACAGGAGCCGGGCAACCCAACTATTGACCGAAGACACAATTTGATACCGATGCATATATAGCAATATCCGAGAATGTTTTTGCCGAATCTCTAAAGATGTCCGGCGTTGCACTGCAAGACTTATGCTGGAAATACACAAATAGTTTAAAAGTGCCATAAGCTTGGAAAACCAAGAAACATCAGTAAAAACTTGACGTCCGAACAAGATCAAGTGTTCGGTGCCAATCCGAAAATTGGGGGGAAAATTGTGCTTTTGTCGTGCTTTAACATGACACATCCGATCTCAAGACTTCACACGGGTCAGCCTACGGCTTCAAGCTCCTTATCCCAAAGGCGGAGTTCTTCTCCGAGGCCAGTTTAGCAAACTAAACTCGAGCGGCTTTTAGAGAGAAGACAGGCTATCCGGCTATTGACCATATACTCGAGTCGAAAAAGGAGCGGTAAAAAAAGACTATGCAACGACCAAGAAAAAAAAACACATTTACTATAAAACACCTCAAATAAATTTAAGAGCCCCCAAGTGACTTGGGCAAAAGAATTTTATGTATAATGATTGTATGTACCGAAGTACTTATATATATGTGTTCACCCGAACTTTAAACGCGTCTTAACCGACCTTCGGCTTCTCCCTCTTCGGTCAAGGGCCGAAAAGTGTTATGTACTCCACTTGTCGAGAATATCGATAGTGTTTCCGATAACTAGGCAATTAGGCCATAAGGTTGTAACAGAAAAAGAGCGCTCGGGGAACTTATGCTATATTACCGACGAAGTGTAAGAAGCATCTTTGAAGAAAATAGTACCCCCACCGATACCTTTCTTCGGTTGCTCATTATTACTATGAGACTTATGCAATAGATTTTTTGTACTCATGAGTTCCGTTGTGTGCCGACCATTATTGAAAATAGTAAGAGCGCTAGCTTTCGGCTTCACCCAGTCTAAGGTCCGGCTCGGATGACCCGATCATGACAATCGCAGAGGTGCTCCCTTTACTCCCTAGCCGAACAATCGGGAACATAGGGGTAAACACAGGAGCAAGGCAACCCAGCTTGCGGAACACTTAGGTCAATATGGTGCATATTGTGGCGTAATACACGAACAAGGAACGAAGCCGTACAAGTATAATCATATGCAAGAGGAAAAGCTTCATAAAGGAAGCCTCCAAGTAAAAGGGATATTTGAATTTGTGTGTTACAAACAAAGTTTTGACAAGGAACTTTGTCACAAACAACTTTTTTTGCCAAAAAGTATAATGCTTGGTCGAACCGAACAAAATTTAAAACTGAAAGTTTTTGAGCATGAGAGCAACTTAGCTGGTTAATGTGCTCGGTGTTGATGACTTGATTCGGGATTGTGGAGGGACGAAGACGCCCATTGATCTGTGACAGATCCAACAAGGTTTGCAGTCCTCGGCATGGCCGACGTCCCAGCCCCCAGGCCCGAGGTGTCCGAGCAAGGAGTTCGGCACTCCAGAGTAGTGACCGCGTAACGCAGTCAAAATCGATTACCTGCACACATAAAACAGTGCGGTCCAGGAAATAATAATAATAATATATAATCCTTGCATAATTGCTTTACACAAAAATAATTTATTTAAAGAGATGTGGCCTGGTGCCGAAGCCAATGTCGATGCAGGGCGTTGGCGTGACGCAGTGAAGGCGTGACAAAGCCTGAATTTGCAGGGCGGTCCGAGTTTCAGATGCGGCATTCGCCAAACTATGTACGGAAACTGACCGAACCACCACGCGACCGTCTTTAATATGGCCGTCATTTGATAGACCTGTGTACAGATGATAGAACAAACCAGAGTAATAATTCCTTAGGAAAAATAAACCCGACAAGCAAAAATTGTTAGGGTTAATAGCACCTGGTTTATTTGTTGTAGCAGTCCGAAGAAAAGCGACTCCCAAAATTGGGAATCGATCCGCACACCCATTGCCTGATGGGCGATAAAGCGACGGCATGGCGAAGCTGGCAAAGGTTGGCTTGCCGAGGCAAAGCCCTCGGTCCAGCTAACGTGACGAAGCTGGTCGGCTGGTGACGCCGAAGTCACCGGAGTATGTTGATGAAGAAATAGCCAAGTCCCTGGTCTAGCCGAGGTGACGGAGCAGGTTGGTAAGGAGTCGTTGCAGCCGCCATGTCAGCCGAGGTGTTGAGGTAGTTCGGCGTAATGGACATCGGCTCGAAGAAGCAACAGTGCGGTCATGCTGACGCATGTCGTAACTTATGATGTGGCCAATGCTGGTTTGATGAAGTGACCATGCGGCGATGTCGGTGTGCCCGCTCCGTGTAATCCGTGGGGCGGCGATGTTGGTGATGATTTATCTTTGGCGATTCCAAACTCTTGTTCGGCTCACCAAGGTGTCCGAAGAAGTTGAGCTCGGCTCAAAAAGTGAAGACATGTCTAGCGCAGGTCGGCAGACGTGGAGCTATATTGCCGGACTGGTTTGACACCAGCATGATGGCGAAGATTTCCTCAGAGGATGCTTAAGTTTTATGGGCACGTGTTAAGAACAACGCGGCAATACCTTAGAAGAAAATTCCTTTAAAAAGGTTTTCCAATACCACGTTCATAAAGAAACATGAATTCGGGTCGGATCCATATTCGCGCAGAAAGTAGATTTGAAAAGTGATGCACTAATCGGAAGATCTGGAGTTTGGACGGTCGGATCGAGCTGAAATTTTGAGGGGTGGTAGATATGGGAATTCCGCAGCAAATGAATGGTTGGATCTTCCAAAGGACCTCCGAGCTGGGCTTTGGAGACCACGCCCTAAACTCGTCCAGATTGTCGTCCAGGTTTGACAAGGCTCCGGTGTATCATAGATTGCCCGAGATTCCTCCATCGGAACTCGATGAAATTTTCCAGGGTTGTTGTAGACTCAATTCCGCACAGTTTCAGTGAAGCAATCGTCAAAACGACACTCAAGGAGGCGTTGGCGGCGGATGCAAGTTTGCTGTCCAGTAAAATAGCACGATCGCCCGAGGGCAATGTTGACGTTGAGCCCCCAAGCTCCATGGATGATTCCTCCATGATCTTGATAGAGATCGGAGTTGGTGTTGATGAAGGCCCTCGTCCGAATATGACGATCGGAGGCAGGGCACAGTCCTCGGTCAAGCCAAGGCGACCAGTCGAGCCGGTGACGAAGATGTCGATGTCGTAGTTAATCTGCAGACGAGCCATCGATCCTTTTGCCGATCACACAGCGGAACTCTCAATGAAAGCACCATTGACGGTGTCAAAACCGGCAGATCTCGGGTAGGGAGTCCCAAGCTGTGTGTCATGGATCGACGGGTAACAGGAGACAGAGGACACGATGTTTACCCAGGTTCGGGCCCTCTCTGTCGAGGTAATACCCTACTTCCTGCTTGATTGATCTTGATGAATATAGGGTTACAAGAGTTGATCTACCTCGAGATCATATGTTGTGGTCTAAGCCCTAGAGGAATGATGAGTAATGTCATAATGATCTAGCTTATCTATCGACTAGCCTAGCCTCGATTTATATAATGTACCAGAGGCCTAAGATAACAAGAGTCCTAGCCGAATACGCCGGTGGGTAGGAGTCCTTGTAGTGATCACAAAGTCTTGTGTAATCTTCCTTGTATGCGGTAGCTGTCCGAACTGGCCCATGAGTATACGGCCATGGGGGTCCTCGGCCCAATCTAACAGATCAGGGGACGACGTTGTGAGTACCCCCTAGTCCAGGACACCGTCAGTGGCACCGACCACCATCATTCTGGAGGACGACGAGTAGGAGGAGACGGTGGATGTTGTCATCGAGCCATAGGATGTTGGCAATACCGAAGCGATGGACTAGGTGGTCTGGTCAGGGCGCTGGAGCCAGGCGGCCGTACACTGCTCATGGAGGTGGAAGACTACAAGCCTCAGGGCTACCGCCGCTCCAAGGGCCTCCAGGCTCACCACGGCTATGATGTAGTGCTTGCAAGCTTGATTTACCCCTCCCCTAGTACTCAATCTGGTTCAAACCCCTAAAATCCATCGAATATGCGTAAATCAAGATGGTGGTCAATCCCGTTTGAATCCCCGGGAGGTAGATTGGATGCATGTTGCGTGAATCGTAAATCGAAAGCGAGCGTGGTATAACAAAATGATCGAATACGATCCAATTGAGTGCGAGAACAAAGGGCTTACCGCCATTGTCGAACGCCTGCTGATGAGGTGGTGAAGCTAGCGATCAACCGCAGTGCTCGCCGTCCAGTTTTCACTTTGATGCTCATTACCGCTCTTGTCATCCTGATTTTACTCTCCCCACCGCTAGTGTGAGATTAGAGAGAAGGGGGATATAGAGCGGTAAGGGTAGTTATGGCGGCACTTTGGAAAACAATGCGACGACTCGAGTGTGGCTCCTCACGTGCAGCCTCTGATAACCATGTGCCGCGAGTTGCATTGCTCGTGCCTACCTGTGGAAAAATAGCCAGTTCGAGGTTTCCTACTTAGCCATGCTCAGAGGTGCTTTAAATATCGTGCGAGCCAAGATTTTGGTGTGAGACAGGCCACAAAACCTGTGAAAGTTGCACCGCGCGGTCCTGGTTGGACCTAATGAGGCTACAAACACACCAAATATGCATCGCTTCTAGTGAGCAAGAAGGGTCGCTGCCTCACGTGCTTGCGTGCATGGTGACGGAGTTGATTCCGACAAATCTCAGGTAGGGGGTCCGAGCTAGTAGCCTAGATGTGATGGGTAACACAGACAATGGATTTTACATAGGTTCGGGCTCTCCGAGGAGCTAAAGCACTACGTCTTGTGTTGTATAAATTTGGGATGGCCTACAAAGTATAGGTTAATCTGCCATGAGATCGTTATATGTCGTCTACAAGCCCTACCCTCCGGTTTATATAGATACCGGGGGTCTGGTTACAATGTGGTCGGCTGTGTGTAAGATAATCATGTTGTAGACGACCTCTAAGTTCTACACTATGCCCCCAAGTCTTCGAGAATATTCCTCCTGTTGGGGAACGTAGTAATTTCAAAAAAATTCCTACGCACACGCAAGATCATGGTGATGGCATAGCAATGAGAGGGGAGAGTATTGTCGACGTACCCTCGTAGACCGTAAGCGGAAGCGTTATGACAACGTGGTTGATGTAGTCGTACGTCTTCACGATCCGACCGATCCAAGTACCGAACGTACGGCACCTCCTAGTTCAGCACACGTTCAGCTCGATGACGATCCCCGGACTCCGATCCAGCAAAGTGTCGGGGATGAGTTCCGTCAGCACGACGGCATGGTGACGACGATGATGTTCTACCGGCGCAGGGCTTCGCCTAAACTCCGTGACGATATGACCGAGGTGGAATATGGTGGAGGGGGACACCGCACACGGCTAAGGGACGACCTTGAAGATCAACTTGTGTGTCCTAGGGTGCCCCCTGCCCCCGTATATAAAGGAGCAAGGGGGGAGGCCGGCCGACCCTAGGGGGCGCGCCAAGGAGGGGGGAGTCCTCCTCCTAGTGGGAGTAGGACTCCCCTTTCCTAGTCCCACTAGGAAGGAGGAAGGGGGAAGGAAAGAGAGGAGAGGGAGAGGGAAAGAGGGGCCGCACCCCCCTCCTCTAGTCCAATTCGGACTCCCCATGGGAGGGGCGCGCCACCTCCTAGGCTGCTGCCCTCTCTCTCCCCTCAGGCCCACTAAGGCCCAATACTTCCCCGGGGTGTTCCGGTAACCCCTCCGGCACTCCGGTTTTCTCCGAAATCACCCGAAACACTTCCGGTGTCCGAATATAGTCGTCCAATATATCAATCTTTATGTCTCGACCATTTTGAGACTCCTCGTCATGTGCGTGATCACATCCGGGACTCCGAACAAACTTCGGTACATCAAAACTTATAAACTCATAATAAAACTGTCATCGTAACGTTAAGCGTGCGGACCCTACGGCTTCGAGAACTATGTAGACATGACCTAGAACTATTCTCGGTCAATAACCAATAGAGGAACCTGGATGCCCATATTGGCTCCTACATATTCTACGAAGATCTTTATCGGTCAAACCGCATAACAACATACGTTGTTCCCTTTGTCATCGGTATGTTACTTGCCCGAGATTCGATCGTCGGTATCCAATACCTAGTTCAATCTCATTACCGGCAAGTCTCTTTACTCATTACGTAATGCATCATTCCGTAACTAACTCATTAGCTACATTGCTTGCAAGGCTTATAGTGATGTGCATTACCGAGAGGGCCCATAGATGCCTCTCCGACAATCGGAGTGACAAAACCTAATCTCGAAATACGCCAACCCAACATGTACCTTTGGAGACACCAGTAGTACTCCTTTATAATCACCCAGTTATGTTGTGACGTTTGGTAGCACCCAAAGTGTTCCTCCGGTAAACGGGAGTTGCATAATCTCATACTTACAGGAACATGTATAAGTCATGAAGAAAGCAATAGCAATATACCAAATGATCAAGTGTTAGGCTAACGGAATGGGTCATGTCAATCACATCATTCTCCTAATGATGTGATCCCATTAATCAAATGACAACACATGTCTATGGTTAGGAAACATAACCATCTTTGATTAATGAGCTAGTCAAGTAGAGGCATACTAGTGACTATATGTTTGTCTATGTATTCACACATGTATCATGTTTCCGGTTAATACAATTCTAGCATGAATAATAAACATTTATCATGATATGAGGAAATAAATAATAACTTTATTCTTGCCTCTAGGGCATATTTCCTTCACCTCCTATGTGCCATGGGCCTCCTCGACGTGGCCCAGTGGTGAACCGACTTGGGGGTGCACAGTCCGGCCCACCTGGGCAGGGGACGACGTGTTGACTGATCCCTATTTCGAGACACCATCACATGGGACTGACCCAGCACGCCCAGCCTACGCATGTCTCTGAGTCAGCCAACAAACCCGAACTTCTTTCCTTTTGTTTCTACCATTTTTCTTTTGGTTTAGCTTATATTTTAATATGAAAAACATTCACAAATTCGAAATTTAAAATGTTCACTAGTGTGATTTTTTTTAGAAATTTGAAAAAAAAATCATGATGTGTTTAAATAATGTTCACCGTGTCTTTAAAAAAATCACTATATATTTAAACACATTTACCGTGTATTTGAAAATATTTCAAAAAAATGCTCATCTTGTATGTGAAAAAGATTCACAAAGTCTTAAGAAATATTCACATGATATCCTTGTAATTTTTTAGTTTATTTGAAAAAGACTCAACATGTGTTTAAAACAAGAAAAACACAAAAAAGGGAAATAAGAAAAGTAAACCAGAAAATATGTAAAAATACAGCACAAACCTTCCCAAAATTGGGTTGCCGGCTCGAAAACCAAGGAGGAAGCTTCCCTTGAATGCTTCCCTACTCGCCGGTCCAAGACAAGCACGCGAGTTAGAGAGTGCTATCATAATTACAATACTCCCTCCGTTCCAAAATAATTGTCGTAGTTTTGAACTAGGGTTAATTCAAAAATGCGATACTTATTTTCGATCGGAGGTAGTAGAGTTTATGATTTTGTCCACCCATTAGGGACCTTCCTATTTAGTACATAAGCCGCATAATACTACTATTATTCTTAGGAAACTCACACCCCTCCCTAGTTTTGTGAAGCACCAATTCATGAACTTTTTAAAATTCATGAAATTTTGATTATTGGTAAGGGGACCACGCCATGTAGGCACCTTTGACCGGTTTTGTGAAGCTTCCGACCTTTTATGGTCTACTAGTTTCTTTTCGTGTTTTTAATGTTTGTTTTAATTTTACTTTTTAATTCTTGAGTATTTTTTAATTTGTAAACATTTTGAAATTCAATAAAAAAATTCATCATTTTTTCAATTCGCGATAAAATTCATGGATATTTTGATTTTGTAAATATTTGAAAAATTCTTAGAAAAAATCAATTTACATGATTTAGAAAAACTATGGACAAATTTTAGAATGTATAAAAAATATTATTTCACCAACCTTTTCAACACAATTTTTTTCCCTGATGCTTGGTTTTCTCCTTAGCATGCAGGAGAGGAACCAAATGTGAGAGAAACGGAGCAAGCAAGACATTGCGAGCGAACTAGCGAAGATCGCCCATAATGCATGCTTTGGGGGTAACTTAAAAAACTCCATACGCCGCTCGATACGACAAAATGCCGGTTGCACAGGCAAGTAGCGAGCAAACCGCAGATGGGCTGGCCAAATTAGCTAGGATCCTATTCTTTTCATGATGGTATTTTCTGTTTTTTCTTCCTCTTCATCTTTTCTTCAATGTTTTTTTTCCTTTATCTTTCTTGTTTTTTCAATCAATTTTTTCTCATTATATTTCTTTTTATGTTATTTTTTTCATAAAATTTATAATTCTCAAAAAATCCAGAATTTCAATAATTGTTGGTTTTCCAAAAAATATTAGTGTTTTTGAAAACATTGTTTTTTAAATTATGCGGAGACTAAAAATGTTTGATATTTCCAAAAAATGTCCGTACTTTCGAAAATAATCTTTTTTAAAATAATTTGTTAGCTTTTTAGAGAAAAACATTTGAATTTTTGTTGTAGCTTTTTTTAGCGGAAAACCAAGCTTTATTAATCAAGTGTAAGGTTTAGACTTTAGAGGGGTTCTCTGAAAAAACTAGTTTGCGGACACATGTCATAACAAATCTATCCGGCGAAAGATCAAGTGCAAGTGCTAGGCCGTGTGATAACCCACAAGTGTAGGGGATCACAACAGCTTTCGAGGGTAGAGTATTCAACCCAAATTTATTGATTCGACACAAGGGGAGCCAAAGAATATTCTTAAGTATCAGCAGTTGAGTTGTCAATTTAACCACACCTGAATAACTTAGTATCTGCAGCAAAGTATTTAGTAGCAAAGTAGTATGATAATAATGGTAATGGTGGCAAAAGTAAAGATATCAGTTTTGTAGTAATTGTAAAAGTAGCAATGAAAAAGTAAATAAGCGAAGCACAATATGTGAAGAGCTTGTAGGCATTGGATCAGTGATGGATAATTATGTCGGCTGCGATTCCTCATGTAATAGCTATAACATAGGGTGACACAGAACTAGCTCCAGTTCATCAATGTAATGTAGGCATGTATTCCATATATAGTCATACGTGCTTATGGAAAAAAAGAACTTGCACGACATCTTTTGTCCTACCCTCCCGTGGCAGCGGGGTCCTAGTGGAAACTAAGGGATATTCAGGCCTCCTTTTAATAGAGAACCAGAACAAAGCATTAGCACATAGTGAATACATGAACTCCTCAAACTACGGTCATCACCGAGAAGTATCCCGATTATTGTCACTTCGGGGTTGTCGGATCATAACACATAATAGGTGACTATAGACTTGCAAGATAGGATCAAGAACACACATATATTCATAAAAACATAATAGGTTCAGATTTGAAATCATGGCACTCGGGCCCTAGTGACAAGCATTAAGCATAGCAAAGTCATACCAACATCAATCTCAGAACATAGTGGATACTAGGGATCAAACCCTAACAAAACTAACTTGATTACATGGTAAATCTCATCCAAGCCATCACCGTCCAGCAAGCCTATGATGGAATTACTCACGCACGGCGGTGAGCATCATGAAATTGGTGATGGAGGATGGTTGATGATGACGACAGCGACGAATCCCCCTCTCCGGAGCTCCAAACAGACTCCAGATCAGCCCTCCCGGGAGAGATTAGGGCTTGGCGGCGGCCCCGTATCGTAAAACGCGATGAAAACTTTCTCTCTGATTTTTTTCCCCGTGAAACAGAATATATGGAGTTGGAGTTAAGGTCGATGGAGCATCAGGGGGCCCACAAGACAGGGGGGCGCGCCCCCCACTCTCGTGGACAGGGTGTGGGCCCCCTGGCCTTGATTCTTTCGCCAGTATTTTTTATATTTTCCAAAACTTATCTCCGTCGATTTTCAGGTCATTCCGAGAACTTTTGTTTTCTGCACATTAAATAGCATCATGGCAGTTCTGCTGAAAACAGCGTCAGTCCGGGTTAGTTTCATTCAAATCATGCAAGTTAGGGTGCAAAACAAGGGCAAAAGTGTTTGGAAAAGTAGATACGTTGGAGACATATCAACTCCCCCAAGCTTAAACCTTTGCTTGTCCTCAAGCAATTCAGTTGATAAACTGAAAGTGATAAAGAAAAAATTTTACAAACTCTATTTGCTCTTGTTGTTGTAAACATGTAAAGCCATCATTCAAGTTTCAGCAAATATTATGAACTAACCATACTCACAATAACACCTAGGTCTCACAATTACTCATATCAATGGCATAATCAGCTAGCGAGCCATAATAATAAAACTCGGTTGACAATACTTTCTCAAAACAATCATAATATGATATAACAAAATGGTATCTCGCTAGCCCTTTCTGAGACCGCAAAACATAAATGCAGAGCACCTTTAAAGATCAAGAACTGACTAAACATTGTAATTCATGGTAAAAGAGATCCAATCAAGTCATACCTAATATAAACCAATAGTAATGAATGCAAATGACAGTGTGCTCTCCAGCGGGTGCTTTTTAATAAGAAGGTGATGACTCAACATAAAAGTAAATAGATAGGCCCTTCATAGAGGGAAGCAGGGATTTGTAGAGGTGCCAGAGCTCGATTTTTAAAATAGAGAGGAATAACAATTTGAGCGGCATATTTTCACTGTCAACGCAACAACTATGAGATGGATGTATCTTCCATACTACATGCATTATAGGCAGTTCCCAAACAGAATGGTAAAAGTTTATACTCCCTGACCACCAACAAGCATCAATCCATGGCTTGCTCGAAACAACGAGTGCCTCCAACTAACAACAGCCCTGGGGGAGTTTTGTTTAATTATATTGATTTGCTTTGATCTTTTTGGATCATGGGACTGGGCATCCGATTCACGCCCTTTCTCGTGATGAGAGCGGAGTCCACTCCTCTTGAGAATAACCCACCTAGCATGGAAGATATAGGCAGCCCTAGTTGAAACATGAGCTGCTCGAGCATACAAAACAGAATTTCATTTGAAGGTTTGGAGTTTGGCACATACAAGTTTACTTGGAACGGCAGGTAGATACCGCATATAGGAAGGTATGGTGGACTCATATGGAATAACTTTGGGGTTTAAGGAGTTTGGATGCACAAGCAGTATTCCCGCTTAGTACAGGTGAAGGCTAGCAAAAGACTGGGAAGCGACCAACTGAGAGAGCGACAACAGTCATGAACATAAATTAATTCACACCGAGTACAAGCATGAGTAGGATATAATCCACCATGAACATAAATATCATGAAGGCTATGTTGATTTGTTTCAATTACATGCGTGAACATGTGCCAAGTCGAGTCACTCAATTCATTCAAAGGAGGATACCATCCCATCATACCACATCACAATCATTTTAATAGCATGTTGGCATGCAAGGTAAACCATTATAACTCATAGCTAATCAAGCATGGCACAAGCAACTATAATCTCTAAATGTCATTGCAAATATGTTTACTTCATAATAAGCTAAATCAGGAACGATGAACTCATCATATTTACAAAAACAAGAGAGGTCGAGTTCATACCAGCTTTTCTCATCTCAATCAGTCCATCATATCGTCATTATTGTCTTTCACTTGCATGACCGAACGATGTGTATAATAATAATAGTGCACGTGCATTGGACTAAGCTGGAATCTGCAAGCATTCAACTCAAGAGAGAAGACAAAATAATATGGGCTCTAAGTTAAATAAACAATCATGCATATGAGAGCCACTAAACATTTTCAATAAGGTCTTCTACTCTCGACCCCCAAAGGAAAGAAAAGAAAATAAAACTATTTACACGGGAGCGCTCCCAACAAGTAAAAGAAGAACAAGAAATCTTTTTGGGTTTTCATTTTAATTTCTACTACAAGCATGGAAATTAAACTAACTATTTTTTTTGGTTTTTCTTAAGGTTTATCAAACACACAAGAAGAAAGCTAGAAAAAGAAAATTGAACTAGCATGGATAATACAATGAAAGAGTATGAGCGCCGACATCTAGAATAATGTGTGAACATGAATGTGAAGTCGGTGAGAAATACGTACTCCCCCAAACTTAGGCTTTTGGTCTAAGTTGGTTTATGGCCAAGGGTAGCCTGGCTGATATCCGTAGTTGTAACTGGGGTCGTACTGAGATGCAGCAGCAAATACCTCCTGAGCTGCGGCATGTTGGCGAGCCGCCTCCGCTCTCCCCTCGTGTTTAGCTGCCTTCTCTCTGGTAACAACATATCTTCCGTTTTCCTGGTAATCAAAAAGGAAAGAAGCAGGAAGAGTAACATGGACAGAGCTATGTCTGTCAAAGATTAGTCGATACTGGAGGAATTGTTCATTCCTCCTGAGAAAATGATGTTTGACCATAGCGTCATAATCTAAATAATCATGAGGCAACACCATATCCCCCTCTCGTGGGGCTATACCAAGATAATTATCCACACGGATCGCATAAATTCCTCCAAATAAATCTCCAGCCCTACAATTATTATGCAACCTACGTGCAACTATTGCCCCCAAGTTATAATCTGTATAACCTAACATGACACTCTTGAGGACACAAAGATCAGGGACACACATGTGACATGCTTCATCTTTACCATTAATGCATCTACCAATGAAAAGAGCAAAATAATGTATAGCAGGAAAGTAAATGCTCCCTATGGTAGCTTGTGCTATATCCCTAGATTCTCCCACAGTAATATTAGCAAGAAAGTCTCTAAATTCAGATTTTTGGGGATCATTAACATTGCCCCACTGCGGAAGTTTGCAAGCAGTTGTAAAATCCTCTAAGTCCATGGTATAAGATTTATCATAAATATAAAATAGGACACTCTGAGAATTACGCAAATATTTATATTTAAACCTTCTCACAAATGAATCAGTTAATAAATAGTACTGAGGACACTTATCTTGTAAGAAGTCCTCGAGATCGGCATTATCCACGTATGCGTCAAATTCCTCCTTAAAGCCTGCTTTGACCATAAAATCGTCTGATGGCCACTCACAAGCTCGTACTTCTGCGTCCCTTGGTAATTCATCGTCTTGCTCACTCATAGCAAGCCTGGGTCCTTTCTTTATTGAGGAACCACCTTGATACATTCTCCTAGACATATTTTTTCTGAAAAAATTCTGAAATTTTAGTAACTTCAAAATAAAAGTGAATAAAACTAAACAAGATTGATAGCAACTACTCCTACAAGTGCCTAGATCCTATATTATGCATTAGAATTACTTGGGACCTCATAAATTTGACATGCAAGCTCAAGAACAGGGTCACCTATGCAACAGAAATTTACAATGAATAAAGCACTAGAACAAAAACTAATTGGACCAATGGAGGAGTCACATACCAAGCAACAATCTCCCAAAGCAGTTTTGTGAATGGAGCTTTGAGCAAGGAGATCGAAAATCGTAGCAAAATGAGCTAGAACTCGTGCTTGAGCTGGATGGGGATTTTTTTTGGGAAGAAGATGGAGTGTGTGGGTACAGGAATAAGTGGAGGGGGGCACCATGGGCCCACGAGACAGGGGGCGCGCCCAGGGGGTGTGGGCGCGCCCTCCACCCTCGTGGCCAGGTGCTTGCCCCTCCTGTAGTGTTTTCAGTGCCTAAAATCTTCAAATATTCCATAAAAAATCATACTAAATTTGCATGGCATTTGGAGCACTTTTATTTTCGGGATATTTTTTTTATTGCGCGGATAATTCAGAAAATAGACAGATAATACTATTTTTGCTTTAATTATTTTAAATAACAGAAAGTAAAAAGAGGGTACAAAAGGTTGTGCCTGCTAGTTTCATCCATCTCATGATCATCAAAATGAATCCACTAACAAGGTTGATCAAGTCTTGTTAACAAACTCATTCCGAATAACACAGAACTGGAGAAATTTTGAATAACACTAAGTTACCTCAACGGGGATATGAACATCCCCAATAATAAGAATATCATACTTTTTCTTGACAGTAGGAAGAGGAAATTCAAAACCTCCAATAATGATAGTTGGGACTTTTCCAATAGAATTGATGCTATGAATTTGAGATTGTTTCCTCGGAAAGTGTACCGTATGCTCATTACTATTAACATGAAAAGTGACATTGCCTTTGTTGCAATCAATAACAACCCCTACAGTATTCAAAAAGGGTCTACCAAGGATAATCGACATACTATCGTCCTCGGGAATATCAAGAATAACAAAGTCCGTTAAGATAGTGACATTTGCAACCACAACAGGCACATCCTCACAAATACCGACAGGTATGGCAGTTGATTTGTTAGCCATTTGCAAAGATATTTCAGTAGGTGTCAACTTATTCAATTCAAGTCTACGATATAAAGAGAGGGTCATAACACTAACACCGGCTCCAAGATCACATAAAGCAGTTTTAACATAGTTTCTTTTAATGGAGCATGGTATGGTTGGTACTCCCGGATCACCAAGTTTCTTTGGTATTCCACCTTTAAAAGTGTAATTAGCAAGCATGGTGGAAATTTCAGCTTCCGGTATCTTTCTTTTATTTGTAAGGATATCCTTCATGTACTTAGCATAAGGATTTACTTTGAGCAGATTAGTTAAGCGCATACGTAAGAAAATAGGTCTAATCATTTCAGCAAAGCGCTCAAAATCCTCATCATCCTTTGTCTTGGATGGTTTAGGAGGAAAGGGCATGGGTTTCTGAACCCATGGTTCTCTTTCTCTACCGTGCTTCCTAGCAACAAAGTCTCTCTTATCATAACATTGATTCTTTGATTGTGGGTTATCAAGATCAACAGCAGATCCAATATCTACATCATTATTTTTGCTAGGTTGAGCATCAACATGAACATTATCATTAACATTATCACTAGGTTCAGGTTCATCACCTGATTGTGTTTCAGCATCAGAAATAGAAACATCATTGGGATTCTTAGGTCTGTCTACAGCAGGTTCACTAAAAGCATGCAAAGTCCTATCGTTTTTCTTTTTCTTCTTTTTGGAAGAACTAGGTGCCTCTAAATTATTTCTCTGAGAATCTTGCTCGATTCTCTTAGGGTGGCCTTCAAGATACAAAGGTTCCTGAGTCATTCTACCAGTTCTAGTAGCCACTAACAATAAAGTCATGTTTATTATTTAATTCATCAAGCAAATCATTTTTAGCTTTAAGTACTTACTCAGCTTGAGTAGCAACCATAGAAGCATGTTTGCTAATGAGTTTAAGTTCACCTTTAACTCTAGCCATATAATCACTCAAGCGTCCTATCTTGAACGCATTATTCTTTAATTCTCTACCGACATAAGCATTAAAACTTTCTTGTCTAGCCATAAAGTCATCAAATTCATCTAAGCATGGGCTATGAAATTTAGTAGATGGGATTTCAACTTTATCATATCTATAGAGAGAATTTACCTTTACTACCTGTGTCGGGTTATCAAGACAATGTGGTTCTTCGACAGACGGTATATTAAGACCATGTATTTCTTCAATAGGAGGTAATTCTTAACATCTTCAACTTTAATACCTTTTTCTTTCATTGATTTCTTTGCCTCTTGCATATCTTCAGGACTGAGAAATAGAACACCTCTCTTCTTGGGAGTGGGTTTAGGAATAGGCTCAAGAGTTCGCTTAATTGGTTCAGGAATTGCCTCAAGAATTGGCTCATGAAGAGTCCAATAATTTTCATTAGTCAACATATTATTCAATAGTAATTCAGCTTCGTCGATTGTTCTTTCCCTGAAAACACAACCAGCACAACTATCCAAGTAGTCCTTGGAAGCATCGGTTAGTCCGTTATAAAAGATATCAAGTATTTCATTTTTCTTAAGAGGATGATCAGGCAAAGCATTAAGTAATCGGAGAAGCCTCCCCCAAGCTTGTGGGAGACTCTCTTCTTCGATTTGCACAAAATTATATATTTCCATAAGGCAGCTTGTTTCTTATGAGCAGGGAAATATTTAGGAGAGAAGTAATAAATCATATCACAGGGACTACGCACACAACCAGGATCAAGAGAATTAAACCAAGTCTTAGCATCACCCTTTAATGAGAACGGAAATATCTTAAGGGTATAATAATAGCGAGACTTCTCATCATTAGTAAACAGGTGGCTATATCATTTAACTTGGTAAGATGTGCCACAACAGTTTGATTCAAGGCCATAAAAGGATCGATTCAACCAAAGTAATTATTTCGGGATCAACAGAGAATTCATATCCTTATCGAGAATACGATAGGTGAAGTAGCAAAAGCAGGGTCAGGTTTCATTCTAGCATTAAGAGATTGCTGCTTCCATTTAGCTAATAATTTCTTAAGATCGTATCTATCTTTGCAAGCAAAAACAGCTTTAGCAGCTTCCTCATCCATAACATAACCCTCAGGAACAACAGGTAATTCATAATCAGGGGGAGAACTTTCATCATCACTATCATCAATAATAGCATCTTCAATAATTTCATTCTCTCTAACCCTAGCAAGTTGTTCATCAAGAAATTCACCTAATGGCAAAGTAGTATCATGCACAGAAGTAGTTTCATCATAAGTATCATGCATAGCAGAAGTGGCATCATCAATAACATGCGACATATCAGAATTCATAGCAGTAGCTGATTTAGGTGTCGCAAGCTTACTCAAAACAGAAGGAGAATCTAGTGCAGAGCTAGATGGCAGTTCCTTACCTCCCCTCGTAGTAGAGGGAAAAATCTTGGTTCTTTCGTCTTTCAAGTTCCACATAGTGATCAACAGATATAAATTCCAAGTGACTCAAAGAATAGAGCTATGCTCCCCGGCAATGGCGCCAGAAATTAGTCTTGATAACCCACAAGTGTAGGGGATCGCAACAGCTTTCGAGGGTAGAGTATTCAACCCAAATTTATTGATTCAACACAAGGGGAGCCAAAGAATATCCTTAAGTATTAGCAGTTGAGTTGTCAATTCAACCACACATGGATAACTTAGTATCTGCAGCAAAGTATTTAGTAGCAATGTAGTATGATAATAATGGTAATGGTGGCAAAAGTAAAGATAGCAGTTTTGTAGTAATTATAACAGTAGCAATGAAAAAGTAAATAAGCGAAGCACAATATGTGAAGAGCTCGTAGGCATTGGATCAGTGATGGATAATTATGTCGGATGCGATTCCTCGTGTAATAGCTATAACATAGGGTGACACAGAAGTAGCGCCATTTCATCAATGTAATGTAGGCATGTATTCCGTATATAGTCATACGTGCTTATGGAAAAGAACTTGCACGACATCATTTGTCCTACCCTCCCGTGGCAGTGGGGTCCTAGTGGAAACTAAGGGATATTAAGGCCTCCTTTTAATAGAGAACCGGAACAAAGCATTAACACATAGTGAATACATGAACTCCTCAAACTACGGTCATCACCGAGAAGTATCCCGATTATTGTCAATTCGGGGTTGTCAGATCATAACACATAATAGGTGACTATAGACTTGCAAGATAGGATCAAGAACACACATATATTCATAAAAACATAATAGGTTCAGATCTGAAATCATGGCACTCGGGCCCTAGTGACAAGCATTAAGCATAGCAAAGTCATAGCAACATCAATCTCAGAACATAGTGGATACTAGGGATCAAACCCTAACAAAACTAACTTGATTACATGGTAAATCTCATCCAACCCATCACCGTCCAGCAAGCCTACGATGGAATTACTCACGCACGGCGGTGAGCATCATGAAATTGGTGATGGAGGATGGTTGATGATGACGACGGCGACGAATCCCCCTCTCCGGAGCCCCGAACGGACTCCAGATCAGCCCTCTCGAGAGAGATTAGGGCTTGACGGCGGCCCCATATTGTAAAACGTGATGAAAACTTTCTCTCTGATTTTTTTCTCCGCGAAACGGAATATATGGAGTTGGAATTGAGGTCGGTGGAGTATCAGGGGGCCCACGAGACAGGAGGGCGCGCCCAGGGGGGAAGGGCACGCCTCCCACCCTCGTGGACAGGATGTGGGCCCCCTGGCCTTGATTCTTTCACCAGTATTTTTTATATTTTCCAAAACTTATCTCCGTGGATTTTCAGGTCATGCCGAGAACTTTTGTTTTCTGCACATTAAACAACATCATGGCAGTTCTGCTGAAAACAGCGTCAGTCCGGGTAAGTTTCATTCAAATCATGCAAGTTAGAGTCCAAAACAAGGGCAAAAGTGTTTGAAAAAGTAGATACATTGGAGACGTATCACCGTGTCAGCAGGCGAGAGCTTCAAGTGTCGCCAGATCATTTATGTCAGAGAAGACCATTGTTGAAGAGGCCAAAAACTTCAGTATGGTTCTGGCAAACTGTAGAAGAAGCTCCCCTATTACCATTTCTTTGATAGTCCCCATCAACATGGATCTTCGCCAGCCACATGCTGGGGCCTTCCACACATGTAGGTGATCCGCCCCCGTGGTGTTTTATGTGGCTACACATATCACTAGTGCCCTTGAGGGAGCTTAATGGTAGAGAGGTCGGCTATGAAGCTATGAACAAAAGAATGGGTTAAACGTGGGCTGTGGAGAACTCCTTCATGAATTTCATTCCGTCAAGGTGCCCAGATCGCCCAAACTGTAACCACTAGCTTGATCGAACTTGCATATGGTGAGGTTTCAATCATAGCAAATTTCCATTGTGTTAGCACTTGGCTCCCTTGTTGCTTGAAGATGTTATGCAAGTTCCTCATGCACCAAAGCCCAAACACATCACGTCATAGAGCATTGCAGGAGAGAATGTCGCCAGGAATCTTGTGCACCACACAGTTGACAGTTCTCATCAACAGACACATCCCTCCTATGATGCACATTTTATGTGGGGATAGAGTGCTTTGTGACTTGCGAGTCTCCATAAGAAGTAAAGGTTCTTTTCCCCCACACATCAACAACGTATTGTTGGTAATAGTTCTTATGTTTCCATGCGGCCTATTAGACACACAACTCATCAACTCCAATGGCTAGTAGGAGGTCATGTGTTTGATGGCGCTTCCTATTCGGCGCGTAGGGCGCCTCCGAGCACCCACCTTGTGCGTTGTATGGGCCACACATTTTACATTTTTTTTAATTTTTTCTTTCTTTTTGTTTTTGTTTTTGGTTTTGGTTTTGGTTTTTCTTTTCTTTTTGTTGTTTATTTTCTCTTTTTTTATTCTTTACTTTTTCACCTTTTGTTTGTGAATTTCTTTTCAAATTCACATGTTTTGCTAATCGAATTCAAAAATGTTCATCAATGTAAAAAAGATTGACCAATTCAAAAAAATACTTATCGAATTCAATTTTTGTTCATCGGGATTTAGAAAATGTTCATCAAAGTTCAAATTTTGTGCATCAAACTAAAAAAATGTTCGTCAAATTCAAACTTTGTTCACCATTAAAAAAATGTTCACAAAATATGAAATGTGTTCATCCATTTCTGAAAAAATGTTCTTGAATACAATTTTTGTTCATCAACTTCAAAAAATGTTCATAGAATTCAAAATTTGTTCATCAACTAGCAAAAAATGTTTACCATTATTAAAAAATGTTCATCAAAATTTAAACTTCCCGTTGAAATTTTTCACATCTTTTGCATTTGAGAACTTTTTTCAAATTTGGTGAACATTTTTTCGAATCTGCGAACGATTTTGAAAGTCTTATTTTTTTTTTTGAAATCTCGATAAAATAGGAGGGAACCTCGCGCCCCACATGGGCCGGGCCAGAAGGGCGTACATGGAGCGGGTGGGTTCGCTCGTGGCCGATACCTGGCGTGTGCACGGGGCCAAAAAGGCGCATCGACTATTTCTCGCCTTAAGCGACGCGGTAGAGAAGTGTCACTGAAGGTTCTAAGTATTTGGGCCAGCCCCTTCGTTCGCACATTAATGCAAGTACCAAGGATCTGCAGAGAGATGAGCTGCACTGCTAGCCACTCCGCCATGTCCCATTCATTGTAAGAACCAGGGAGCGCGACCTACTTGAGGCCATTTGAGCCGGGGGTTTTCCATTTTCTTTTCTTTCAGTTCAGTTCTTTTTTATTTTCCATTTTTATTCTTTTTTGCATTTTGTTTCTCCATTTTTTCTTTTGTTTTTCTTATGTTGTTTCCTTTTTCACTCTACATTTTCGTATATGTCAATTTTTTTTAATAAGTGATCAACATTTTGTGTATACACGTTCAACATTGTCCGAACACTTATTCAATATTTTTAAATGCTTGGTCAACAATTTAATACTTATTTCAACATTTTTTTAAATACTTGTTCAACATTTTTTAAATACATGTTTCAACATTTTTATATACATGATCAACTTTTTTGAAATACTTGTTCAACGTTTTTCAAATACTTGCTGAACATTTTTGAAATACTTGTTCAACACTTGTATATACCTGATCAACATTTTTCCAAATATTTGTTCAACATTTTTTGCAAGTACTTGTTCAATATTTTTCAAATACTTGTTCAATTTTAAAAAAGTACTTGTTCAACATGTTTCAACTAGTTGTTCACATCTTTCAAATGTTTTTTGAAGAGTATTTTTTGTAATATATATGTATCTATAGTATTTTAAACTATAAACCAAAGTAAAAAAAAGAAAGCAAAAAACATAAACCAAGAAGTATGAAAAAAGGTAAACAGATAACAGGCTGGTGTTTCCCGGGTGTGTGGGCGGGCCCAACTGGCGTTCCCTTCAGTGAGGGTCGCTCCTGTCTCGCTTAATACGAGAAATATGGGTAGAGGGTGTCCGGGGAAAGAAAAAATATCAAGGGAGAAGTGGGAATCGAACTTACACCGCATGCTAACTAAAATCAGCGGGAAAATGACCACTAGACCTTTTTTTAACACAATACAGACGCAAGTGCTTATACATATGCATATACACTCATCTATATTAATGCACACACACACACTACCCTATGAGCACCTCCGAGAAACCGAACCGGCTTTTCCTCCCACTGAAAGCTCATCGCCGAAAATTCTGAAATAAATCTAGAAACAATGCGAGCACCAGGACTTGAACCCTGGAGGGCTGGGGATACTACTGTCCCTCTAACCATCCAATCACAGGTTGGTTCGCAATGACCACTAGACCTGAACCACTTGGTTGTCTACTTTCCGCAAACAAACCTATTGAATACTTCTTTTAGAACAACATTAAAAATAATTTCCATAACTCTACAAATCATTGCAAAAATCAATAAAAAAAGTTTACCAGCATGGAAAAAAGTTAAAAGCTTGAAAATGTTCATGGAATTCGAAAAAAGTTGATCAAATTTTGACAAAATGTTCACAATATTTCTAAAAAAGTTCGAGAACTTAAAAGAAATTCATGAATTTTAAAAAAGTTTCATAGAATTTGAAATAAAGTTCAAAAACTTAGAAAAATTCATCAATTTTAAAAAAGTTCTTGGAATTTGGAAAAAGTTCATCATCTTTAAAAAAAGTTCATCAAATTTTAGAAAATTTCATTAAAAAAAGAAAATGTACATTGATTTTTTTTATCAAATTTGGATAAAGTGCACGCATTTTAGAAAAAGCAAAATAGAAAAGAAAAAAAAATCCGTATACAAACTTCTCAAAAAAATCAACCAATGAACCGCGAATGGTAGAAAGTATAAAAAGAAGTAAAGAGGAAAGTAGTCACACTGGTAGAGGTATCCTAGTGGTTACACCGTTTCAAACTGAAGATGATGAAAGAGAAAAAAGAAGAACGATGAGCCAGCGCAGCTAACGCGGCTGCAGGCACCAGTTTGCAGAAACGGCAATAACCGGCGCCAAATAGGGATTGCCATAGGGTGCCCCAAAAAAGGGCTCCCGTGCGCGGGCAATACCTTTTTTAGGAATTTTCACTGCTTATATCTCTCGCTGCTGGGCCGGCCCAGTCGAGGGGCGGAGGGGCTCCCCGTATGGTCGAGAAGGCCTAGATCCTTCGGGAATCCTGTGGGCGTCCGTCCCGTCTTTTCCCGTGTGCGCCCCCGGTGATTTCCCTTTCCGGTCCTCCAAGAAAGAAAGGAAAAGAAGGCCAGGGAGGATAGGTTTTCCTCCCCCCTTCCTCCAAGAAAAAAACCGAAAGCCAAATCTGCTGCAATTTCCTCCTCCTCTCCAGTCTCCGTCGGTCTCAGGCAGCCGCGCCTCCGCCCTTCCGCCGACGATCCTCGGAGCTCAACCAAGGTAACAATCAGTACTCGATCCATTCCTATCTGTGACAAAGTCCGCTGTCAGACGGGATGCGAGTCAGTAGTCTGTCTCTACGGCACCACGGTGCGCCGGGCCGTAGACGCAATCGCAGTAGCAGACCTTTCTTGCGGGTACCCTGCGGCCTGCGGAATCGCTTGGCTCTCTTAGTGTAAACGCAGGAGCGGAGTTCTCTCGCCGGCGTATACCGAAAACGCGAGGAGGGAGAGCGCCCGCGAGTTGTTCGTCGAAATGCCCGTGTGATGCTGCTTCGTGCGTTACTGAACGTTTTATTCGAGATTCATGTACTTCCGTTACGGAATTAATGGCGTCCCGATTGTATTCAACCGAATTGTACTAGCGAAATCTCTGAATCTGTAGAGTCCTAAACGTGCATTCTAATTCAGCCAGGCGCTTAACAGGCATGATGATGCTGTATTTTCATGTAATTGGTGGTTTGTTGTTTTCTATTCTCCCACCTTGAATTTTGTTTGTTTTCAGCCTTGACCATGCTGGTTTTCCCCCTCTCTTTTTCTTCAAAGCAATTTAAGTGACAGCTGATGTCAAATTATTAGTTATCTATCTCGTTCATGGATCTGGAATCAATAGACAGTGCATTACTTTGTTACTTGTTCTGGGATATTGCTCGGCTCCCTGCTTTGTTTATCGTTTACACGATTTAGCTAAAGCATTGTAGTGCTTAACCTCCTGTTCACCTGGAACTGGAAAACCTAGTTACTTATAATTAACTGCATTAGCACCATTACAACATGATGTTTGTCCAAATGTACAGTGATAGGCGCAATACTTGCTATTTGATGCATCTTTAGATGCCAGCAATTTTTCTGTATAGAACGGGATATTGCGGTGGTATTACTTATATTTTACATTGTTTTAGTTCTTTAACCTTAACTATGCTATAGTTTTTTTACCTTCAATCTTCTTATGTAGTAGTAGTTACCTAAAAATTAATTTTCCTCCTCTGGTTTCATATATCAGTCTTGCGTTACAGATTTGTCTCTGTTCCTTATGAATCCCACCTCAAGTAGATTAGATTACTATTGTCGCGTGATTTCTTTGCTGCACTCTATTAAATCTCAAGTTTAAGAGTTTAAGCCTTTCCAGAGTAGTCTTCTTTCTTCAAGTAGATCAATGCTCGTTTTAGCTTATGCTTGTAGCAGATGACATACGTTCTTTACTCTATGAACATTTATGTCACTTTGCTGATTGAATGTGTAGAGTAGCTGCTATCATGCAGAAGTGAGCCTTGAGATCAATATTACCCTGAACACTTCTTTGCTGTACTCTCTTCAATCTTAGTTTAAGCCTTCCTGGAGTGGTCTTCTTTCTTCAAGTAGACTAATGCTCATTTTGCTTTATGCCTGTGATAGTTAAACAATAAATTCCAGATGGCATATGTTCTTTACCTTATGAACATCTGTGTCCGTTACCTGATAAATTCTGTAGATTAGCTGCAATGATGCAGGAGTTGACTTTTAGATCCATATTACCTTGATATCCTCTTTGGAATATGTATGTTGAACTTTTCCCCTTTGGTTTGTCTCAGTATTGACATTGATTCCAGCAATAGTCTGGAGGTTCTCAGCCACCTGTTTCAGTTTATGCTTGTAGCAGATGACACACACGTTCTTTACTCTATGAACATTTTTGTTCCTTCACTGATTGAGTGTTTAGAGTAGCTGCAATGATGCAGAAGTTAGCTTTGAGATTAATATTACCCTGATCTCTTCTTTGGGGGTATGCATATCAACCGTTTCTCCCTTTGTTTGTTTCAGCATTGACATGGATTCTGGTAATACGCAGACAGAAGGTTCTCAGCCACCTGTTCCTAAAAATCCTGCCATGACGTCGTGCCGGAAGAAGAAAACTGATGATGATGTTACCTTCCTTGAAGATGTGAAAGAGCACATCGACGAGTTCATCCACGCCTCCATGGATGAGCACAAGACCTGCTTTAAGAAGACCATTCAGAAGGTATCTGTGTTGACACTGGAACTGAAACTCGAAACTTCTGTCGTCCTACCTTTTGTTTCTCCTTTGGTATGTTTGTGATCAAGTCGCTTGCTTTGTGTTGGTCAGATGTTTGGGATGTCGAAGGTTGTCGCAGAGCGGTCCGCTGCGGCAAAGGAAGCTGAAGTCGAAAGCGCTTTGCCCCTTCAGACCAGTGTGTCGCAGTAGAAGAATGCGCTGGTGGCGGCCCCTTGTTGCTTTCTGGTGGCCTTGTTCTTGTATCAGGTGTTTTTTCATTTGTTTGAACTGGTCACTATAAATTTCGTGTAAGAAACCTCGAGTAATAACATGAGTATAACCTGAGACTGGATCGCTGGCAGGCCTTGCTATACAAGGCCCACGGTATAGAGTTCCCAGCAGTGCTATACACACGATAGTGGCGGACGACGTGTGCACGACAATGCAATCAGCTCCGTCCATTGCATGGCAACAGCAGACAGCAGGCCGCTAGATGCTTATCGTGCAGTGGTCGTGCACATGTTTGTCGTCTGCGAAGCAGTTCCGTAGAGTTCCAGAGTATAGCCCAATAAGAGCAACGGAAAAGCAACAAGTCTTGCGCATGTGATGGGCCGATTCGTGTGTATCTTAAACTCGGCTCCTCGTCCAGTTCATCCAACCAACTGATTCTGCTCCAAAAAATGTAAAAAAAATTCTGTCTGCAGCAAAATTTCCTCACGGTTCGGTAGGCAATCTTCTGTTTCAAAGTGAGCGGAATTTTTTAGGTACTGTTTCAATGTCTCCTGGAATTCCTTTGAATACTAAAAAAAAAGAAGAGTAAAGTAGAGCTTAGAGAGTAGACGCAATGCGTTTTCAACTGATGGAAAGCCATCCACAGTGACATCTCTGTCACTGAGATCTTTTCTTTTTTCTTTTTAGATCGAGAAGACATCAGTTGTGTAGTCTTTGCGTGTCGGCCACCGGAGGTGAAATCGACTGGGCAGAGCCCGTTTGCCTCGCCACCCCGGCACGGCAACGACGGACGCCTCACCGCCACCAGCAGACCAGCCCACTCGCGCGGGGAACCGTCAGCTAGCCAACTGCTCGACAACGACACGACCCCGCCCCCCACCCCAGCCCCAGGAAACGGCCCGCCACCGCGCGGCACCCCCGACGACCCGCCGCCCTTTGACCCTCTCCCCCGACCCGGCTCCCGACGATGATTTCCCACTTCGCCATCGCTGCAGTGCCAATGCCATCACCGGTTTTTGTTCGGATTCGACCATGGCTTTCGTCGTTAACCCAAGAAAATACAGGTTTGCTATTTCATATCTAGATGTAAAATAGCTATCTCACATCTAAATGCATAGCCATTGGATTTTGTCCTGTCTTTGAGATTCGCGCGTACAACTTTGTTCGTCCCGCTTCGTGCGCGCTCGCGTCGCTGGTGCCGTTGCCTGTCTCGCGGCCCGTTCTTTCCCGTGGATTTTGCGTAGCGGGCCGTTGTTTGTTGGGCTGGCGGGCCGTTTTTTGTCTCTGTGGGAGCAGGTTCGTGAATTAAGAGGGCGGCGATTCAGTTGTGTCCTCTTCACATCCTTCTCCCCCATTCTCCTCTTCGTCAGTTGCTCCTGGAGGCTACAGCGACTTCTGGAGAGCTACAAGAAGAGAGAGTTGCATCTGTTGTTCTCCCCTTTCTTCTCTTCTTTCTTCGTGTATGTGGGTTGCTCACAGATCTATTATCTAGTTTATGGGTTGTTTTTGTGTGTTAATCGATCTAGGGTTCATGCTTCCAATGCCTCCATGAGTTTGTTTGTTTTTGTTTGTGTGTCCATCGATTTTAGGAAAGGTTTTTTGCCCGCTCGCAATCCCCCTGATTGTTAGAAGCACGAGGCTCCTTTTTTCTGTCTGTGTTTTTCGATCTATCTAGTGGTGGGTGGAGCTGCTGGTGAGGTGGGGATTTCGGGTGTAGATAAGGATTGATAAAGAATTGAGTGTGTCACTGCTCATTTTTGTATAGATTATAGCCTCTTTTTCTGGTAGGTGAGGGTGTTCATTTCAGTGTGAGGGTTTGATGGATGGAGCAGATTTTGTTCAATCTCTCTGATAGACTCACGGAGGATTCAGAAAGATTTTTTCAGTGCCATGTGGTGTGTAGTTTGTTTAATGGGGCCGATTTTACATGCTCTGCTAAATTCCCAGTAGATACAGATTCTGAAACATTAATGTTCAGAAAGATTCAGTGTTGTGATTCAGAATTTATATGCTCTGCTAAATTCACAGTAGATACAGATTTAGAAAGATAAATGTTCAGAAAGATTCAGTGTTGTGATTCAGATTTTATATGATCTGCTAGATTTTTTGTGTTTGTTTTTTTGTGAGCATGTGGTCTACTTGTTGCAGGCTGAACTCAACTTTTCTAAGAGTTGTGAATCAACTTTTTTTATATGCAAACAACTGAATATAAATAGAGAAGCAACTCAGAGATGAATCAGCATAGACCATGTGTTTTTTGTTCAGGTTGATTTTTTTGGATTAGTGTTTTTTTGCTAGACTCAGTGGCAGATTTGTACATTTGTTTTATGTTTTAGCAGTATATAGTTGATATCTGTATTAGTTTTAGTATGTATGTTTTGATAGAGCTAGTTTTGATTTATATCAGTCAATGTTTTCATTCAATCTTTCTTTTTTCAGTCATTTGTTTTTGTGACATTTGTTTGTTTCTTTATGTCAGGTGGCAGCGATTGTTTGGGAGCGAGAAGGGGAGGGGGAGGAGAGGAGCAGCCAAGTATGTGGCGTTTTCCCATGATTTATGTGTTTTTTTATTTCTCCCATTTTAGATTTAGTAAAATGTCATCTGTGTTTATTTTATGTGTATAGGTTGAAGTAGTGTGCACCGGTGGTATTAAATTAGTGTGTTAGTCACCGAATGGTATTCCGAGCAAGCAATTTTCTACTTGTCATGTATTTGAGGAAGAGAGATATGACCCACCCCTGGTTTTGTATTTTTGAATGTTGGGGTTGATGCTATGTACATATATGTATGCATTTTTTGATTGAATCATGGGCTGCATTAAAACTGAAGAGTTGAGATTGAATTTGACTTGTACTTTTTCTCATAGCAGACTATGCATGCCTTAGTGTAGACGTGAAGATAAATTTCTACAGATTTGCTATTTTCACATCTAGATGTGAAATAACTATCTCACATCTAAGTCCAGAGCCATTGGATTTATTCTGTCTTTAGATTCACGCAAATCGTTTTTTTGTTTCCGCTAGTACATTCTGTCGGGTTCGCTCGTGTTTTGTGGTCTGTTGTGCGGCCCGTAGTCGATTCTAGCAGCGAGCCGGGGGCGGGTTTGTGGTGTTTGTTGAGCTAACGGGCCGTGTTTGTCCATCTCAGAGCAGTTTTGAAGCGGAGGGGGCGACCATCCTTTTTCCCATCGCACTAGTTTCCCCGTTCCCCATTCCTCAACAGAGCTCCAGCGGCGGTGATTTACGGAGAGCGAGATGGGAGAGAGACGCCATTGGAGTGAGTTGCCCTCGTTTTCCTTGTTTTTTTGCTCTGTCCGATTACTGTTCCTTGCTCACAGATTTAGCACCATCCTCTGTTATTTGTTTGTGTGTTCATCGATCTAGGTTTGCCCCTCAATTCTAGCCAAATGTGGGTAGGGTTCGTTACAGTTTAGCACGTCCCCTTTTTTGTTTGTGTATTTGATCTATCCACGGTTTGTTCCTCAAATTATCCAAATGTGGATGTGGATTTCAAGTAGATAAAGATTCAGCAGGTTGTTTTGGGCGATTTAGATTGAAAACAATAGGCAGTCTTTTGTATCTCCTGCTAGAAGTTTAGTATATCTTTGTGTAGTGTGCGGAGATTCAGTATCTCGTGCTAGAAATTCAGTATAATCTTGTGTAGTGTGTAGAGATTCAGTATCTTGTGCTAGAAATTCAGTATAATCTTATGTAGTGTGCAGAGATTCAGTATCTCCTGCTATAATTTCAGCATAATCTTGTATCAATCATAGTTGATTTTTGTTTTTCAGTCTAGATCCATGTTCTTACATTTTCCATGTCAGTACTTCTGTTAAGTTTTTGTCCAGTATAACAACTTATACATGTGTTTTTATTTTGTCTTAGTGAGTATTTGGATCAATGTGGCAGGCTAAAACCAATTTTTCAGTCTAGATTTTTTTTGTTTGAAAGAAAAGAGATGAACATAAATAAAGAAGCACCTCACGAATGCATCACCTTATACTTTTTTGTTTGTGTATTTCATCAATATAGGTGTTTTCTTTTTTCAGTTCACCCAAATGCGGGGAGTCGGGTGGATTTTCAAGTAGTCAAGATTCAGTGTGATGGCTGCGTAGTTTGTCTTTTAGTTCACCCAAATAAGTTGTCCATGTTAGCTAGCTGAATCGTCGGGTAAACTTGGATATACTATACTATATACATGTTTGTTTTCCTCCAGGAAATTCGCTTGTCATGCGAGAAACAGTTTTTTGCCTTTAAATGAGGCCGGTAGTTTTTAAGGTGGCTGGAGGCATTGAATGGATCTTTTCATCGTGTTTCCTTTTAGGTGGCTGAGTTGTGTGTTGAACTTGTGCTCGTAGGCCTGAGCCCATGCTTATGCTTTTGAGCGGCAACTTTTTCTTCCTCTCCTTTTTCTTACCATGTGCATCCATCCTTTTTTAAAGACTCCCAACTTCAGCAATAGGTTCAGAATGTCTCCGCCTTAGTTCTGATTCTAGGCAGAAGGTAAATTAGTCTGCTGCCAAACTGAGCTTTCATTGGGCTACTAATTATTTTGGCTTTTATGAACATTCATTTGTTTTTTTTTGTAAGTTTTTACAGTATTTGTTATTTTTCCAGTACAAATGGCTCGGTTTCTGAAAAGAATCTTTTTGTCCATGCAGGATGGTGTGCCCAGACTGCCATTCGCATTGCGAGAGTGACAACAAGCAGAGATTTTTTGGAATTGTCATTCGTGAGGGCTCCAAAGCCGCTCTCACCAACAGTGGTAATATTCCTTTTGTTTCTTCTGTCGCAAATGTTTATTTTTCATCTTTTTTATATTTGCTAATTGTTTTATTTTTTTCAATTTTTCTTTTTGTTTTTTGTTGTTGTTAACAGAATATCCCATGCACAGCCAATTGATATGCCGTCGTTGCGAATCTATCATTGACACACAATTGATTTTTTTCCGCTACAAGGCGTTGTCTTAGTTGCAAGTCCACCATCAACACACAACTATGGGCTTCCTACATAACGACGCTCCCAGTTTGCAGGTCCATCATTGACATGGAATTGTGGGTTTTCTTTCTAGTTGTTTTTACTCTAGTTGCAAATCTATCATTGACACGCACTAGGATCTTTTTTGTAGTTATTTTTGCAAGTTGACCCTTGACTCGCAAGGTTTTTTGTGTAGTCATAGTCGCCCCAGTTGCAAGTAGACCATTAACTTGCAACTAAGCTTTGTAGTTTTTTCTCATGCCACTTGCAAGTCGACCTTTGACTCGCAACTGGTTTTTTTGTGTAATCGTAGCCGCCCTAGATGCAAGTCCATCATCGACTCGCAACTCGGACTTGTATTTCTTTTTTCATGCCACTTGCAAGACGAACCTCGACTCGCAATTAGGATTTTTTGTGTAGTTGTAGTCACGCCACTTGCAAGTCCACCAACAACTTGCAACTCGGCTCGTAGTTTTTTCCACGTCACTTGCAAGTCGACCCTCGACTTGCAACTGGGTTTTCATGTAGTTGTAATCGCCCCAGTTGCAAGTGCACCATCAACTCGCAACTCGAACCCGTGGTTCTTTGTCTCATGCCACATGCAAGTCGATCCTCGACTCGCAACTAGTTTTTTTGTAGCCGTAGTCACCCCAGTTGCAAGTTGGCCATCAACTCGCAACTAGGCTTGTACTTTATTGTTTCATGCCACTTGCAAGTCGACCCTCCATGCGCAATTGAGGTTTTGTGTAGTTATAATCGCCCTAGTTCCAAGTGCACCATCGAGTCTCAACTCGGCCTGTACTTTTTCTGTTTCATTCCACTTGCAAGTTGACCCTCGACTCGCAATTGGGATATTTTGTGTAGTTGTAGTCACGCCAATTACATGTCCACCATCGACTCGCAACTCGGCTCACGTCACTTGCAAGTCGACCCTCGACTTACAAGCTGGGGTTTAATGTAGTTATAATCGCCCGATTGCAAGTCCACCATCGACTCGCAACTTCGGACCCGTAGTTCTCGTTTTATGCCACTTGCAAGATGCCCATTGACTCGCAACTTGGTTTTTTGTGTAGTTGTAGTCACGCCGATTACAAGTCCACCATTCACTCGCAACTCGGCTCATACTATTTTGTTTTACATCACTTGCAAGTCGACCCTTGACTTGCAACTGGGTTTGCATGTAGTTCTAATCGCCCGATTGCAAGTCCACCATCGACTTCATAACTCGGCTGTACTTTTTGTTTCATGTCACTTGCAAGTTGACCTTGACTACATAACTGGGGTTTATTTGTGTAGTTGTAGTCACCATGATTGCAAGTCCACTATCAACTTCAACTCGGCCTGTACTTTTTGTTTCTTGCCATTTGTAAGTTGACCCTCAACTCATAACTAGTTTTTTGTGTAGTTAGAATTCGCCCGATTGCAAGTCGACCATCGACTTGCAACTTTGCTCGTACTTTTTTGTTTCAGGTCACTTGCAAGTCAATCCATGACTTGCAACTGGGGTTTCTATGTAGTTGTAACTGTCCCAGCTGCAAGTTCACCATCGACTCGCAACTTGGACCCGTAATTCTTGTTTCATGCCCACTTGCAAGTTGCCATTTGACTTGCAAACTGGGTTTTTTGTATAGTTGTAGTCACGCCAGTTGCAAGTTTACCAACGACTCACAACTCAGCTCGTAGTTTTTGTTTCACGCCACTTGCAAGTCAACCCTCGACTTGCAACTGGGGTTTTTATATAGTTGTAATCGCCCTAGTTGCAAGTCTACCATCTACTCGCAACTAAGACCCGTAGTTCTATGTTTCATGTCACTTGCAAGTCGACCCTCGACTCTCAACTAGTTTTTTTGTAGTCATAGTCACCCTAGTTGCAAGTGCACCATCAACTCGCAACTTGGCTTGTACTTTTTTGTTTCATGCCACTTGCAAGTTGACCCTCGAGTTGCAATTGGGGTATTTTTTGTATTTGTAGTCACGCCCCGTTGCAAGTCCACCATCGACTCACAACTTGGCTTGTAGTTTTTGTTTCACGTCACTTGCAAGTCGACCCTCGACTTACAACTAGGGTTTAATGTAGTTTATAATCGCCCCAGTTGCATGTCCACCATCGACCCGAACCCGTAGTTACATGCCACTTGCAGGTCGCCCTTTGACTTGCAAACTCAGTTTTTTGTGTAGTTGTAGTCACGCCAGTTGCAAGTCCACCAACGACTCGCAACTCGGACCGTAGTTTTTGTTTCACGCCACTTGCAAGTCAAATCTTGTCTTGCAACTTGGGTTTTCATGTAGTTGTAATCGCCAGTCGCAAGTCCACAATCGACTTGCAACTCGGACCCATAATTCTTTGTTTCATGCTACTTGCAAGTCGACCCCCAACTCGTAACTGGTTTTTAGTAGTCGAAGTCACCCTAGTTGCAAGTCGACCCTCGATGCGTTATTGGGGTTATTGTGTAGTTGTAATCACCCCAGTTGCAAGTGCACCATCGACTCGCAACTCGGCCCTATACTTTTTTGTTTCGTGCCACTTGCAAGTTGACCTTCGACTCGCGATTGTTTTTTTCTTTTTTGTAGTTGTGGTAACGCCAGTTGCAAGTCCATCATCGACTCGCAACTCGGCTCGTAGTTTTTTGTTTCACGTCACTTGCAACTCGACCCTCGACTTGGGGGTCAAAATGTTGAGATAGATAGGGTTCATATCTACTTGATATAGAGAGGATACAATTTATAATTTTTCTTCCCAAGCACTTTACTCATTTTATTGGTCCAAAAGAATAACCGACTTAAATCTTTGTTTCTACTGGACAAAAGGGATAACATGTTGACCACCAAGTGGAATTTATTTGTTAGTCAATAAGAGGATTTGATGGTGTTGCAAACTCATGACCCTGAGAGGCAAATGAGTAAGGTGGAACCATCTGCAGAAATTGTTTTGCATTTGAAAAAGCCTCGGGTCAAACACCACTTCTTTGGGTACTAGGATGCATGATCTACAATCAAAACAAAGCGTAAGTTCATCTCATGTTTTTCCTGTCATTTTTGTTTTTATGGTCCCATGTGTATTTATGAATCAATATTTATTTATTTTTCTTTTTTCCCAAATCATACCTGAGTGCCAACGTAGTCCCCTGCATAGCTATCTTCATTTCCCGTGGTCATCAATTTTTACAAAATTTAACATTATGCTTTTCTTCGCCTAAAGATTTTATGGAATGGAGGAGCACACCCCCTAAGTTCTTTTTCTTAGGGGCAACATGCTAACATTTGTCATATGCTGTTTTCTTTCTTATCAGGTGCCAACACTTTTTTGTGAACATGCATAATACACTGAGATGCAGTCAAATTCTAGGTTCTTCTTTCTTAGATGAAAAATTCTAAATTCGGAGTCAGCACTTTTTATTTTGTTCCCTAACAAGGTAATGATGCATCTTTTCCTCTTTCTTTTCCCTAGTGAGGCCAAATATATTTTCTTGATCAGGTTGTATATAGAAATGTAGTTATAGTCTTTCTGGGGAAGGCAATGTTTTTTGCTGAATAAATGGGAATAAATGCCATCTGAAAGTAGTTGCACGCAAACTGGAACAAGGAGGTGTTTTTGTTCTGATCTTTCAGTTAGCACATGTATGAAGCTCAACCCATCTGAAACAAACAAGTTATCTGGCATGTAAAAGATAGTGATACGCAGTTTTTCTCTGACCACTTTCTAAGGCTAGATCAATTTTCTGAGCCTAGATCACACTGACATGCACTTTATTTAGGCGCAACAACACAATGTTGTATGTGTGTTGATGTAGATATGGTCTGCTTAGAAAGACTTTGCTCTGATTTTTTTGACGACAAAAAACTGTTTAATTGTTGTGTGTGTTTTCCAGAGACCAGGACCATCATATGTTTGATGGAAAAAGAAAGGATAATCAAGAGCAAAAAATAAAGATCTACCATCAGAAATTATCTTCAAGGTTGTACACGATCTTGCCAGTAAGGATCTACAAGAAGAGGCCAAATTTTGTACTTGGGTTTTTGCAACTTTTCGTCAGCCACCTAAGCTTCTTTTGCAACTGTTTTTTTTTTCTGCCAACAAGGCCCAGGACTCTGTGCACATGTAGCTCTTCTTTTTTGTCAAACAAACAAATAGACAAATAAAGCCCAACAAACAAGGTCCAGGGGGAGGAGGTAGGTCGGCTGGGTGGGGTGGACTGGCCAGACACAAACAAACAATAACAACAAGCGTCTATGTGTGTGAGGGTGATCGGGTGCAACCAGGCTGGTTGTTTGATTAGAGGATGATGTCAGCTTAGATGTGAGATATTATCTCACATCTAGATGCAACATAGACAGACCCAAGAAAATATAGTTGTGGTTCGGTGAGTGTCACGCCCTGCTGATGCTGATGCTGATGCTGATGTGATCTTGGCCTCTCTTTCCCTCGCGCGCGCGCGGCCGGTGCGCGTTTGAACGGGAGAGGCATGCGGCGACAGAATCGTCCAGGTACCCCGAACGCGACCGGCGCACATATTGTTAAGGCGTTGATCGGTGATGGCGACGCAACCGATTTGTTTAGAGGATCTTGATCAACTTTGTCCTTTCCTGCTCTCCACAACAGGAGCCGGTCTGCGGCTGCTCCTGCTCTGCTTTACACTCCAGCGATCATCATGAGACATGAGTAAATAAACAAAGTCGTGGCGTTTGTTTGTTTGATCAAAACAAACATGGAATGGGGTGGACGGACGCATGGTCAAACAATACACTACATTTCATCGCCAAAAAAAAGACACTACACTACACACTCACAGGTTGATGGACAGTTTTTTTTTTTTGAAAGGAGCCCGAAGATTTGCCTCATTCATTAATTAAGATGGAATAAAGTTGAGGTTTTCGTTACAACACCATGGTGCAAAGCACCAAAATATAACTCTACTCTCACGGCGTGATTACACCCGAAATTTTTGCCCCCTGGCTACCCAAGTTTTTTTTTTTTTGAGATTCCCTGGCTACCCAAGTTAAAGCCTCCGACTTAGTATTTGCGACTTGACGAGTAGTTTACGTGTGCAGTGTGCTACCGCTTGTGTTGAGATGCGTGTCATGCGTAGACCGACCTGGAGTTCTCTTCAAGCAATTCACTGAACCGAGAACTGTTCCGGACAGTAATTAGAAGAGTTCTGACCATAGGAAAACAACAACCATACTACTCCTCCTTCGTAGGGCTTAAACTTTAAACTGAAAACCCGGTCTTCAGTCAACTCATGCAACTAGTAGGAGTACTACAAATCAACAAGAGCAAAACAGGCTTCCTAAAAAACAAGAGCAAATAGGAAGAAATAACAATCATCCATCTTTACTCTACTATTCGCAGGTCAAGAGGGTGGCATGTAGCAATCAGGATCGCGTCTCCATATGCACGTTTGGAATTAACAAGCCAAATCATGTTGACAAATGAATTTCGCACCACAGATTAGTATTTCTTTAATGAAGTGCAGTCGTCTCATCATTTGGGCTTCTTTGACTCCAAATCCCTAGTGCGACTAATCCGCATATGACAGGATCCTGAGTTTAGCAGGCGCCAAGTCTTAGTTCGCGAACACGGACGCGAGAGGACACCATTCAACCGATCTGCATATATTTTAAACCATATTTTACTAATCGGACAAAATTTATGCAAAGCAATCGATATTCATTAAAGTTTCGATAAAAAATAGCACAGATCTTTCATACATAGCATGCAAATTAAGTCTAGTACAATAATGTCTCTAATTCGACTAGACTTCGGATGTACAAATTTTTCATGAATGGATCATGTCGTTCCACGCATACTCCCCCTTCAGCTTCATTCAACAGTGTATGCACGTAAATGGCCGTCCTTCTGTCCTGTGGTACACCATGACGGCACGTGCGGGCTATATATAATGTGTAGACCAACATTGAGTGAATCAATCAATAAACAAGTTGAGCAAGAGAAAGTATAACCTACGATCTCGTCCTCTGCCACGTGCAATGCTCACCTTGCCTCGGGCTGACGAACCACGTTGCAAAACTTGATGACGCTGATCTGGATAACGTGTCAGCGATAGGGCAACGACCTCACGTTGTGTGGTTGAATGATGTACATGTCGAGGGGCGCAATGTGCTTTCGTGCATGAAACTTTTTGTGCACTTGCTCCCAGAAGGCCCTCCTCTGCTCCTGCCTATGAAATCCGGGGATACGACCAGCCGCACATCTCACAACAACTCATCTTTCATGGTCGAGTAGCTCACCATCCTTCATACTCTAAAAAACGACATAGCATTTGATAAACTCAATGGCATTTGTTCGAACACCTGTCGGGCGTGGTGTCCGCTATGGAGGCATCGATGGGGGGCGGGGTGTACCTGGGGTAGAAACAGCTCCAGGGTGGGCAACTCCGTCATAACATCTAGCGAGCGTGTCGCTGCTGGTTGCGAACGTCCAGCAATGCCTCTGTGGCGGCGGGAGACGTATAGCAGTAGCGATGGAGGTGGAGCGTACGGATGCAAAGTAAGGGAGAGAAGGGCGGAGTGGAAGGAAATGAGACCAGAAGGGGGGATTGGGTGGATCGGTGGTGTCGGAGACCTACGTTTCGGGTGTCCAAACTCCCGCAAACCTCCCCCCACTTTGTCTTCATTTTGCGTAAGAAATCGCGTCCGGACCGTTCTGTGAACCGATACAGATCGGCATTAGATGGCTTCCACGGTCCGGATAGCACGGTTCGGACGGAAGCGGGCAATTTGCGGTCCGCCTTAAAGATGCCTTAAGTGGTTTTTCTTTTTAACAAAAAGAGTCCTATTAGTACTACCGTTGTACTACGTATTAGTGTTGTACTCTCTCCGTTCCAAAATAGATGACTCAATTTTATACTAACTTTAATACAAAGTTAGTACAAAATTGGGTCATCTATTTATACAAAATTAGTACAAAATTAGATCATCTATTTTGAAATGGAGGAAGTACAAATGTGTCAATTCGCATAGTCATACATCGTACGTGGGTGTTCTGCGCTACGGCTCCCCGACGACCACGGTGGGCTGCGGGCCCTCGTGGTTGCGGAGATGGCCGCCGGCCGGTGTGCCCACCCGCTGCTACGCGCAAGAAAGGGGCTGGTGCTGTCCACGGGGAAGGCGGTTTGATTGCTTTTATTTTTAAGATCTAAGGATGTGTATGTAAATGTTTTGCTAAGTCAGCTCCTGGCAATTCGGCCCTACTTGTGAAAGTGATTAAACGAGCCAAATCATTCTATTAGTGCTTTTTGCAAAAAACATTACTGAATACGCGGTGATTTTTGCAAATAATTAGGGACTAGGTAGTTTTCCGCAAACGAAGCCTCAAATGTGGTGGTTTTATGCAATTAACTCCATAAATGTTCATATTGTTTTATAGAAACTCGACCAAACTTTATAATATTTGACTTCAGTCAAACTAATACGGGGAGTGAATAAAAATGGAGGAAAAAATGCTTAGAACCATGACATAGGATTGACAGAAGCCAGTTTGTCTACTTTCATTGAGTTATTAGCTTCATACATACTCCCTCCGTTCGGAATTATTTGTCCAAGAAATGAATGTATCTAAATGTATTTCAGTTGTAGATACATCCATTTTTGTGACAAGTAATTTCGAACGGAGGGAGTACAAGATTCGCTTCTCTTTTTTCTTTGAACGAATTGAGACGATTGATTGGAGAGAGTCTCGATCTCAAGCAGATATGGCGCCCTATCTCCCGAAAGATGACTTGGTCAAACGGCCTACGACCTAGCTACCAAATGAGAAATGATGAATAAAATGGTCCTTGGTGCAATGCAAATAAATTCCCGTTATGTCACCGGGCCTCGGCCGAGCTGAACTGGTCCTCAACAGGATTGAAGATGTTGTGGCGGGAAACCTCAACTGTTTCTGGTCCAAGTCCTGGCGCTCGATCCGGTCCAGATATAGAGTAGAGCCTCGTCTGTCGTCTCCATGAGATTTACCAACCTACCGTCATCACTCATCACCTCTCAAGGAGACACGCCTTGTGCGTTGCATGCGCCGTCGCTCCGTATTTTGTATTTCTCGCTTCAGCCGCGCCCATTTTTACTACGGTTCAGTATACTACGCCCCAAGAGCGACTGCAGTGCCGCCGGCGACATCAATTGGTCGCCTCCGGCTCGTCGACGTCTGCATGCTTGGTAGTAGTACGTCGTACGGCGGAATGATTGCGTTTGGAATATGGAGCCAGGGCCAGGGCGTATTGAAGCTGCGCATAAGGGCAATGTACAATGGTGGCATATGGATACATATGCTCCATGATAAAAAGTAATTTGAGGCACCTACATTTACTTTTTCTCTCCAATGCAAGCTACCATTAGTGGGCCTCATTAAGAAATAGAAAAATAAAAACTCTAGTACACATGCATCTCTATTTTTCACTTCAACCTTTTCAGCTTTTGTCACTGGACCACACTTTTTCTCTTCAAGCACCCGCCTCCTGAGAGGATCCCGCTTCCCTATCCGAACCTACTTTACGTCATATTCGATCCTAGATGGCATGCGAGGCATCACCTTGAGGCTATCATTGTACATGCCCTAAACCGTCCGTCCACGGGACAAGACAAGGCCATCAACGTTTCCTTCAAGTGCTCCTCCGCCCCAGCTACCCAGCCCCAGGTCAAACCGTCCTGCATCTCGGTCGGGAGGACGCAACGCTCTCCGAGCGATCGAAATTCTCCGTCCATGACGAACTTACACCTCGATCATTTCTGCACAATCTCCATGTTAATCGCACAGCTCCATGGACCACAGTGTCTTTATTTCCCATGGCAGCTCGCGTGCACTCCAGTACTCCTTGGAGTTGGAGTAGTAGCAGTGCCGCGGAGATTGTGTCCATATCTAAAATATTGGAAATTGTGTCCATATCTAAAATATTACTACTCCCTCCGTCTAGGTGTGTAAGTCATCTTACGAAAATCAAATAATCCCAAAACACTTAGGCGCGGTACATTAACTCTCATCTCGTTTCTTGTTTCATGACATATCAACCAATAAGAGATGTGGGTCATGCATGCTTTAAATGATTTGAGAGTACTAAACACGACATGCATTGGTTAGTTCGTTGCATGCATTGTTATTAATTAGCAAAAACACATTAAGTTCTCTCGTTTTTCCCTCCACCTTGGTCACGGTGCGCAACGTAAGATGACTTACACACCTAGACGGAGGGAGTATGCCTTTTGGATCTTGTGAATAGTTCTCCCATTTCTCCCCTTAACCAATACTTGTTTTGGTAATGATTGGTCGGTGACTTGAACATTTCTCTATCCTGTTATTTAGAAACATAATTTGAGCCATGTTGACTTTGAACACCTACAAAGCAACGAAAATATAACCTTTTCAATTGATGTTACCATTCACTAGGTTGAGTTTCTAATAGTGATTGTTGACCAGCCATCAATAGTTGGTTACCAAATTTCCGCTTGCACAAAAACAACGCATGCATAAAACATGAAACTAAAAGTGATTAGAGGTACTCCATTGGATGGTGTATTAAAGATTAAAAAGCAGGTAATAAATGTGGTAACCAACTATTGTATTTAAATTGGCATATAAAAGGCGACATTTTGCAAGGTACTAGCAATACTCTCCCTAAAAAACAGCAGTCAAACTAACAATATGTAAAATGTTCATCGAATTTGGTTAGACAAAATGTGACACCATCAGAATTTTTTATGAAATTTTTCTCATGACTCACCCATTTTGTACAAAATTACTAACAGAGTAACAGTTATAAAAAATAATTATCAAAGTTGGATACCGGAGATTGTGTCCATATCTAAAATATCAGGTCTTTTGGATCTTCTGAATAGTTCTACCGTTTCTCCCCAAAACCAATACTTGTTCCGGTAATGATTGGCTGGTGACTTGAACATTTCTCTACTATGTTATTTAGAAACATAATTGGAGCCATGTTGACTTTGACAAGCTATACAAAGCAATGAAAATATAATCATTTCAATTGTTGTTACCATTCAGTGGGTTGAGTTTCTAATAGTGATTGTTGACCGATAGGTTGGTAGTTAATAAAAGAACATGTGTATTTTCAAAGGTTTGAGTTGGTATTTTCAAAGCTTAGGGACCAACCACCTCGAGATAAATTTTATACACGATGTGCTGGGACCGAGAGGAAAGTATCCTATTTTTATGAAACTGAAAATACTCCCACATAGTGGTTATAAGCTACGATTTCAACATCAACTGTCCAGAACTGCGAAAAATAAGTAATTACACATTACAGGGAAAAAAGTTGGGCTATTCATAATTGAAAAAATATTATTCTCAACTTACCATATGGATTTATTTTCTTGCATGTATTCTTACCTGCAATTTCATATTGTTGATGTGGAAAGCATGTGATTTTGCACCTCTTTTATGGTTGCACCTACCGAGATCACCAAATTTCATGTTGATTTTGGAAATAATGTTCGGAAGGTTTTTTATAACATGGAAATGTTATGAGGAAAGACAATATACCTTTGTACTAATAATAAGAAAATCTGCTAGCAGAGAAACATCACATGCATAAAAAATGAAATTAAAGAGGTACCCCATTCGATGGATAATTAAGAGACTTTATTAAAGATTAAAAAAAGGTAATAAATATCACAACCAACTCAGACTAGCCACAATGGGAGTAACTTAGGTAGTAACATCGGGTCCAACTCAGCAAATTTACTTATGCGGCAATGAGTTAATGAGGAAAGAGGTTGTTTGAGTAACTTACCTAGTTAGTGTAACATCACATGACTCAATGTAATATGAGTCTATAACCTAATAAATGAAGCTTTGCATGACACCACCAGTGACGGAGACAAGCGGGGGGAGTAGGGGCTGGACCCTCCATCGATCGTGGAAAAGTTAAATTTGGTAGGGTTAACTAGCGATAATATATGCGATTTCACTTACTCGCCCCCCCTAATGTAAATTCTGGGAGACAATGAAAAGCCCATGAGAAAGCCCAATAGACAGATCGACCTCCTCCGCTCCTAGCCTCCTAGGTCCTGGCGTCAAGCATTGCATCTGTGTTTTGTCCCGTGATTAGCGCACGAGGGCGAGGCAAATTCGATAATTTTGACCTTGGGACAAAATCAAATCATAGAATGAACTGCCCGTGAAACTATTTCACGTCCCTGACCTTTTTGTGTAGCGCCCGCCATGCAGGCGTCACACCCTACTGTGCAGCGCCTACCTCTGGGGCGTTGCATACCTGTCCACCGTGGCAGCCCCTGGGCCCGCACCCAGCAGTGCAGCGCCTCAGAGCTAGGCTCCACACATTTAAAGTGCAGCGCCTAGCGCTGCACTGTGACTTATCTAGCCACTCGGCTGGCCCCCTCCCCCACACACCCCAACCCGAGCTTTGCCCCCTCTCCTACTCTCTCCCCCTCTCAAATCCTTTCCCAAATCTTGCAAATTTGGCGAATTTGTCCGTGGATTTCGAAGTCAAACCCTCCCTCAAGGTAATCTTCTCCGATCCCCTTGTTTTGATCCAAGTAATGTTATCATTTTGCTCATTTGTTGCTAGTTTGGGGGAACCCTAGTTTTGTTTGGATCTAGAGATTTGCATGGAGATGTGAGATGTTTGTTTGCCAATTTCCTATGATTAGGCTTTGTTAGTATGTTAGGGTTATTCCTATGGGTGTTCTTATGTTGATGCTAGGGTTAGGTTTAGGGCTAGGGTTATGGTTAGGGTTAGGGTTAGCATTGTTTTTTGATATATATTTTAGGGTTTGTATTCCTTGTTAATCCTTGGATTAGTACTCATGGAAGCAATGTTACGTTGTGTTATTTGAATGCTTATAGGAATGGGAAGAACATGTGTGTTTGTTCATCATGGGGACAAAGACGCATTCTTGAAAGGCAATATTGAACCGGACCCGGATGAGCTTGACATGGTGTTTGATAGTAGTCCTAGCTATGCGGAGCTGTTGCAACAAGTGAGGAAAGATTTGAATTGGATGGACCCTAGTGATATCGTTGAGTTGGAGGGAAGGCATAATGTAGGTTTTGGAATGCACATCTGTTGGAATACAATGCGTGTCAACTTGGAGCAACGTTGGGTTGCATACAAGAAAACGGTGGCCGAATCACTAGACAAGGCTCTTGAGTTATTTGCAACGAAGAAGGTTGATTCAAGGTTGCATTTGGACTTGAACCGGAACCCCTCCCCTTTGGTTGCTAGTAGCCCCCCACCCTTGAAGCGAGATGAAATTGTTGAACCTCTTTCCAAGAAGTGAGGCCAACATTGAGCCCGTTTACAAGCAACCAAGATGAAGCTTTGCAAGAGGAGAATGATGATTATGCGGACGATGACAATGAAGTTGATCTCCATGACAACAATGTGGGTGATCTCGACAAATATCATTTGCAAGAGACAATGGACCATTCCATCCCTTTTTCCCATGCATATGCATCGGACTCGGATGACGATGGTCCCGACGAACAAGTTGAAGCGGAGGGGTTCACGGTGAAGGAGGCCGAAGTTTTCGAGAAGGTATTCGGTCAGGATCATCGGACTACATTGTTCAAGGATGTTAGTCTCGCGGATGAAGCCGTGGTAGATGGTGGCCAATGTACATCTGTTGGGGTTAGGCCAAGCTCTCACTGTGATTCGGGAGATGACAAGAACCGGATTGCAAAATGGTCTAAGTTCGAAACCTTCTTGGAATTGAAGATGTGGCTCGACAACTACTCGGTTACGCATTATCGTCCACACAAGGTGGTGCACTCGGACATCAATGTGCGCTACACGGTTGCATGTGCATGTGAAGATGAAATGTGTCTGTGGATTGTGTGTTCAAGACCATAGATAGGAGGTCCCACTTGGCATGTAGTGAGTTGTGTGCCAACTCACATGTGCCGAGGCAAAAGGGTGGATGGCAAGATTGTGTCACAAGACCACAGACAACTCACGTCCGAGTTCATCGTTTACAGGCTCTCCAACTCAATATCCACACTGCCAACTGTTCGCACACGAACACGTCATCATGTACCCTCGACTCCGGGGGTGATGCACCGCAGCTCACATCGAAGGAGACCCGTCCGGAAGCGCGGTACGCAGGCAATCCGACGAGCGCTTTTGTTGACCCAAAACCCTACACGCCCGGGAGGGACCCCGTCAGGGTGCACGGTAGCTATGGGCTGCCCTAGGTCGACCTGATCGCCCCTAGGGCCTCGAGGTTCGCCGCCCTGCAACAAGAAGAACAGATGAAGAACGAGGAAGAAGAAGAACTAGGGTTAAGGAGAAAAGATAAAAGATAAAAAGTGGTAGATGATTTGATCGATTGTGTGTTATTCAATCGGCCGTCACCCCTTAGATATATAAGAGGCGGCTGGACTTCCCGTGCAAGGAAAAGGCTTGGATTCATGACCAAAACCCTAGTCAAATTCGTATTGATTTTGTCCGAACTTTCCAAAACTGTTCGGTTTAAACTGGTTGCACCTTGCGGGTCTTTTCTGTGGTGGTAAACAATCTCAGATGGAAACGAGCCCAAAAGCAATCTTGACCGTTTCAACGAGACGAACAACTTTCTTGTTGAATGTTTTTTATCAGAGGTCATCTTGAGAGTCCAATCTATCATGCAAAATAGGCTATTCCTTCACGCTACCCATCAGACATGTGTGTGGTGGGGCATGCCACATCTCGCCCTGTGACAGGGCTGCACTCTGATTGCTCTAACGTCTGCATACGAATTTGGATTTGGACAATTTTTACATCAAAATCGATCGTTTCTACGAGACGAAGACAACCCCTGTAGATCATTTTTCCATTTGAGGTCGTCTTGGGGGCTTAACCTGCCAAACTGTATTGCACAATGGGTTGACCGATATGCTCAATAACAATTTTATTGCTAACAAGTAAATTACGCTTCTTCATTGGTCTTTCAAAATTACTTGCGAGGATTTGTCTAATAGATGCATCAATAATAAAGTTGTGACCAAATCTAAAAATAGGTAAATTACTTGACAGACATACCTCTTCAAATATGTTGGGAGAGCATGATGGTGGTGCCACTTGAAGAACATCTTGCTCCGTATTTGGATGGCTCCCCAACACCTTGTCATCATCTTTTTATTTATTCCGTGCATCATTGCTTTGAAGATCCATGTCAGCCGAACTTTGTTCGGCTACTTATTCTTGTCCTTGAGGCTTGTAAATTTCTATGGCACGGAACTCAGGGCAGGAATTAGGTTTCATTGACTTCAGAAAAATCAAGTATGGCTGTTTTGCTATGCTTTCCATGCCCTTTCTCAATAATGCTTGCCTCTTTGAATTTGATGTACTTAGAATATATACTATTTGATTCGGCTTTTCTAATAACCAAATTTTCTTTGTTACCTGAATCAATAACTTTATCTTTTTGAATTTGCAAGGCTTCTCGCTCTCATCTAATTTTAGCCGACATCTCAGCTTGGCGAGCTTTAAACTTTTTCATCTCAATTTCCATCCACTCGTCATGAGATTGCCCCCCAAATACTTTGAGACTCTTTCGGCAATGAGGTGCTGAAACTTTGCGATTGTTTAGGTGGTACACTGGATGGTACAATACTAGGCGATTGCATCATTTGCACAACTCTAGCTTTTACTGCAGCAAAATCATGAGGCTTGCCGCCTTCCATTAGTTCATGTCGAATGGAGTTGCACAAATCCCAAGAGAATGTAAGCTTGTTCTCAACCACCTAGTCTGGATATGGTTGCCCCCCGATGCTTTTAGACTCTTACGGCAATGAGATGTTCCCAAAGTTCTGTAATTGTGGGGGGGGGCATGATATGCCATGGTAGTAGGTGAAGGCATTTGTGCTCCTGTAGAAGTTTCACTTATTCGGCCATGACCATGAAGGTGCGGAGCCGAATTATGGACATCAACAGTTGCGTATGAAAAAGGCGTCGAGCGGGTGCAAGCTCGAGGAGCTATGGCGCCAAAAAATCAGTAGCATTACATGTAGCATATGATGTTTGAGGGTAATTGGCCAAATAACTAGTAGTAACATGGCCAATTGACCTATCCACCGGCATGTTTGGATTAACATACTGCAAGTTATTTGCCGATGAATAAAAACTTGAAACATATTGTTGCATACCATTGGAAGTTCCTACATAGGGTGTCTCAACTTGATTAACCGAACTCATCATGTTATTCATCGACATATAAATTTGTGGGTTTGCCAATGCATGGGAGTTGGGATACATATGTTGCATGTTGCTAAAATTATATGAAGTAGAATCATGGAGATTTTGTTGCATCGGCCCTTGCACATAATTAGATGCATGATTGATAAAGCTAGGGCTAGCCGATACATTATGCTCATTAGATGATCTAGCAACAACATATGCATTATTTGCATCTACATATGTGAATTGGGTATTCATATTACCTTTGTAGATTGCAAACCCTAGATGACGATCTCTTCAGTAGCAAGAACGGGCGGAGACCGTTCAAAGCTTAAATCCCAATGAGTCGCCAAAAAGTGTGTTTGCACACGAACACGTCACCGTGTACCCTCGACGCCGGGGGTGATGCATCGCAGCTCACGTCGAAGGAGACCCGTCCGGAAGCACGGTACGCAGACAATCCGGCGAGCGCTTTTGTTGACCCGAAACCCCACATGCCTGGGAGGGACCCGTTAGGGCGCACGGCAGCTATGGGCTGCCCTAGGTCGACCTGATCGCCCCTAGGACCTCGAGTTTCGCTGCCCTGCAACAAGAAGAACGGACGAAGAACGATGAAGAAGAAGAACTAGGGTTAAGGAGAAAAGATAAAAGATGAAAAGTGGTAGATGATTTGATCGATTGTGCGTTATTCAATCGGCCATCACCCCTTACATATATAAGAGGCGGCTGGACTTCCCGTGCAAGGAAAAGTCTTGGATTCCCGACCAAAACCCTAGTCAAATTCGGATTGGTTTTGTCCGAACTTTCCAAAACTGTTCGGTTTAAACTGGCTGCACCTTGCGGGTCTTTTCTGTGGTGCTAAACAATCTCGGATGGAAACGAGCCCAAAAGCATTCTTGACCTTCTCGACGAGGCGAACAACTTTCATGTTGAATGTTTTTTTTATCCGAGATCATCTTGAGGGTCCAATCAATCGCGCAAAATAGGCTATTCCTTCGCGCTACCCATGAGACATGTGTCTGGTGGGGCGCGCCACATCTCGCCTCGTGACAGGGCTGTACTTCGATTGCTCTAACTTTTGCATATGAACTCGGATTTGGATGATGTTTATATCAAAATCGATCGTTTCGACGAGACGAAGACAATCCGTGTAGATCATTTTTCCATTTGAGGTCGTCTTGGGGGCTTAATCTGCCAAACTATACTCTGAATATAAGATCTTAGTACTTTGAGCATAGTTTCGGCCTTCGAGATGAAATCGGACGGTGATGACCCAAACTTCAAAGATTTTCATATCAACAATACAGAACTCTTTCATGTAGATCACTTCTCCATTTGAAGCCATCTTAAATAAGTTCTTGACCGTGCCAAAATCTGGTGTCAACACCAACAATGAGCGTCCAACATGTCATTGACCTTGTGAAAGCCATCTTTCATTACAAGGTGAAGTACGGCAAGGCATGGAAGGCGAAGCAAGCCGCATTTAAGATGTTGTATGGTACTTGGGAGGAAGCATACAACCGAATACCTAGGTTGCTGTTACCATGGCCACGACAAACCCGGGCATGGTTCATGTGGTCGAGCCTCATGGGCACCAAACAACGGTTCATGAAGGATGGAAAGTCTGAGTATATGGCCGTGCATTTTGGGCATTCGAGCAATGCGTGAGGGCTTTGGAACACTGTAGGCCGGTCATTGCCATTGATGGCACGTTCTTGACCGGACAATACAAGGGCACCTTGTTGGTTGCAATAGCAAGTGATGCCAATAACCGGGTGTTGCCATTGGCATTTGCTTTGGTTGAGGTGGAGAACAATGACAACTGGGAGTGGTTTTTGCGTCTTTTGAGGATGAAGGTGTTACCCACTCAAAGGGAAATTTGTGTCATATCGGATCGGCATCCAGGAATTCTTAACGCGGTGGAGATTGACATTCCCATGCATGCTCCGTTGCACCATCGATGGTGCATGAGGCACTTTTGTTCGAACTTATATAGGGCATGTGGCCTTAAGGAGTTGGCCGATGATCTTCAAGATTGTTGTCTCGCTTTCTCCGACAAGCGGTTCACCACTTCGTACCACAAATTGCTCGCACACAAAAAACTAGATCCCGGGGGTCAAGACTTTTTCAATAGGCACATTCAATACCGGAACAAGTGGGCACATGCTTTTGATGAAGATGGCCGGAGATACGGTCAAATGACAAGCAATATGGCCGAATGCTTCAATAGGGTGCTCAAAGGTGCACGTGGATTACACATGACAACAATAGTTCAATACACATTTGACAAGATGAATGCGTACTTTCTAAAGTACTCGATGGAAACGGATGCAAAGATAGCGGGTGAGAACCCGCGCAAGTACAAGCACAAGTTCCCACCCAAGGTTGATGAATGGTTACAATTTCAATCACGAAAGGCAGACTCGGAAAAGCTATATTATATGACAACGAAGAGTGGAAGTACGAAGTGAAAGAGCCAGGAGGAACCACAAACGATGGCCGCCAACATGTAGGTCGGGCTTTCAAGGTGTCGTTAACACAATGTGATTGCTCTTGCGGGAGGCCATTGTTGCTTCATCTCCCATGCTCACACTTGTATACCGCCGGTCACGTTAGGAATGTGGACATCAATCACCCATGCACCATGAGGGAGTCGTAGTTCTTAATCATGACAGTCAAGAAAACATGGTCTCCCCGCTTTCACCCATATTTTGACCAATCACAATGGCTGGAGTACCATGGTGTTCAACTATGGCCGAATCCGGAGTTGAAGGTTGTTAAACGGGGTAGACGTAAGACAAAGCGTCTGATAACCCACAAGTATAGGGGATCGCAACAGTTTTCGAGGGTAGAGTATTCAACCCAAATTTATTGATTTGACACAAGGGGAGCCACAGAATATTCTCAAGTATTAGCAGTTGAGTTGTCAATTCAACCACACCTGGATAACTTAGTATCTGCAGCAAAGTATCAAAGTAGTATGATAGTAATGGTAATAGTGGCAAAAGTAACGATAGCGGTTTTGTAGTAATTGCAACAGTAGCAGCGGAAAAGTAAATAAGCAAAGCATAATGTGTGAAAAGCTCGTAGGCATTGGATCAGTGATGGATAAATATATCGGATGTGATTCCTCATGTAATAGTTATAAGATAGGGTGACACAGAACTAGCTCCAATTCATCAATGTAATGTAGGCATGTGTTCCAAATATAGTCATACATGCTTATGGAAAAGAACTTGCATGGCATCTTTTGTCCTACCCTCCCGTGGCAGCGGGGTCCTAGTGGGAACTAAGGGATATTAAGGCCTCCTTTTAATAGAGAACCAGACCAAAGCATTAACACATAGTGAATACATGAACTCCTCAAACTATGGTCATCACCGAGAAGTATCCCGATTATTGTCACTTCGGGGTTGTTGGATCATAACACATAATAGGTGACTATAGACTTGCAAGATAGCATCAAGAACCCACATATATTCATGAAAACATAATAGGTTCAGATCAGAAATCATGGCACTCACGCCCTAGTCACAAGCATCAAGCATAGCAAAGTCATAGCAACATCAATCTCAGAACGTAGTGGATACTAGGGATGAAACCCTAACAAAACTAACTTGATTACATGGTAAATCTCATCCAACCCATCACCATCCAGCAAGCCTACGATGGAATTACTCAAGCACAGCGGTGAGCATCATGAAATTGGTGATGGAGGATGGTTGATGATGACGACGGCTGAGGGAGTCCTGGATTAGGGGGTCCTCGGACAGCCGGACTATATACTTTGGCCGGACTGATGGACTATGAAGATACAAGATTGAAGACTTCGTCCCGTGTCTGGGTGGGACTCTCCTTTGCATGGAAGGCAAGCTTGGCATTTCGGATATGTAGATCTCCTTCTCTGTAACCGACTCTGTGTAACCCTAGCCCCCTCCGATGTCTATATAAACCGGAGGGTTTAGTCCGTAGGACAACAACAATCATAATCATAGGCTAGCTTCTAGGGTTTAGCCTCTACGATCTCGTGGTAGATCAACTCTTGTAATACTCATATCATCAAGATCAATCAAGCAGGAAGTAGGGTATTACCTCCATCCAGAGGGCCCGAACCTGGGTAAACATTGTGTCCCCCGCCTCCTGTTACCATTAGCCTTAGACGCACAGTTCGGGATCCCCAACCTGAGATTGCCGGTTTTGACACCGACATTGGTGCTTTCATTGAGAGTTCCACTGTGTCGTCGCGATAAGGCTTGATGGCTCCTTCAATCATCTTCAACGATGCGGTCCAAGGTGAGGTTTTCCTCCCCAGACATATCTTCGTATTCGGCGGCTTCATACTGCGGGCCAACTCGCTTGGCCATCTGGAGCAGATCGATAGCTACGCCCCTGGCCATCAGGTCAGGTTCGGAAACTTGAACTACACTGCCGACATCCACGGAGACTTGATCTTCGACGGATTCGAGCCCATGTTAGGAGCGCCGGATAGTCACGACGAGCATGACTTAGATCTGCCATCAGACGGTGTTCGGAAGATTGCACCTGCGGCTGCCCCGGCCCTTAATCCGGAGCAGATTGTGCCATCCGAGGATGGGTGGATAGACCCCGCCATGGAGGCCGCATATTCCTCGGTGATTGAGCCAAACACAGACTTCACCTCCAAAGAGATCTGTGTCGTCGGACCCCCGGACTCGTCTCCGGCCATAGGTTCTGAACCGCGTGCATATGTGCCTATTGAATCTGATTGGGTGCCGATCATGGAGTTTACCTCCACGGATATCTTTCAGCACTCACCCTAGCGTGACGTGCTAAATTCATTGAGGTCTCTCTCTCTCTCTATCTGGAGACTCATGGCCGAACTATGTCTGGCTTGAGTGGGAAGCGGACGATGAAGGAATTCGTTCCCCACCCACCACCCACTTAATAGCCACTGTCGATGACTTAACCGACACACTCGATTTCGACTCCGAAGACATCGACGGTATGGACGACGATGCCTGAGACGAACAGGAACCACCGCCTACGGGGCGCTGGACAAACACCTCATCATACGATATATATATGGTGGATACACCCAAAGAAAACAATGGCGGGGAATGGAAGGATGCAACGGAGGATAATCCCCTCGAGCAGAAACCAAAGCAACAACGTAGGCGCCGCTCTAAATCCCGCCACAGCAAAAACAGCGATATCAGCGCAAGAAAGAATAACACCCCGGTCGACTCCAAAGGAAACGACGACCCCATGGACCCAGCAATGGAGCAGGATGAGCCAGGGGACGCTGAACATAGTCCGGAGCCGATGTCCAATGATGGCGATCCCGAGGGTAAAATTCATCAACCTGTCTCCGAAGAGGGGAAAAGTCCGGACAACGATGCACTCATCATCCCGGAAAAACACTTGGAACAAGAGAACCTCCATAGAAGGCTTATTGCCACCGCGAGAAGCTTGAAGAAGCAGAAGCAAAGGCTTAAAGCCGTGCAGGATACGCTCAACCGCAGATGGAACAAAGTGCTCGACACTGAAGAAAAATACGACAACGATCGCCACACAAAGAGCTACCCAAAGCGCAAGCTGCTGCCCGAATTCGACGATGAGGCCATAGAGCCCATTCCGCCGAAAAATAATACAGCCGAGCAGCCGGACTGACCACCCCGTGGCCGCAACAGGGCAACTAATGATGCCGCAGACAAGTCAGCACATGATTTACGTGAGCTTCTGGACAAAAAAGCCAGTGTTGCCAGGTCCATCTATGGATCTAGAAAACGTGCTCCGGCGCAGGATCAAAGCCACCAAAACGATCATACCGATCGAATACCAGCTCGGAATCAACACCGAACACAACAGCCGTCGACAGCATGCCATGACACATCCAAATACAAGGGTGTTGCACACCCCCTGTGCTTCACCGATGAGGTGCTGGATCATGAATTTCCAGAGGAATTTAAACCCGTGAATATAGAGGCATACGACGGAACCACAGACCCTGGGGTCTGGATTGAGGACTTTATCCTTCATATCCACATGGCTCGCGGAGATGATCTCCACGCCATTAAATACCTGCCCCTCAAGTTGAAAGGACCAGCTCGGCATTGGTTGAAAAGCCTCCTCAATTGGAAGTTGGGAGGAACTTGAGGATGCTTTCAGGGCCAATTTTCAAGGGCCTAGGTCCGACTTCCGGATGCAGACGATTTAAGTCACATAATCCAACAACCCGGAGAGTCAGCCCGTAAGCTTTGGAACAGATTTCTCACTAAGAAGAATCAAATCATCGACTGCCCGGATGCTGAAGCCTTAGCGGCTTTTAGGAACAGTATCTGAGACGAATGGCTTGCCAGACACCTCGAACGAGAAAAGCCGAGGACAATGGCAGCCCTAACAAGCCTTATGACCCGCTTCTGCTCGGGCGAGGACAGCTGGTTGGCCCGTAGCAGCACCAGCGACCCAGGCACATCAGAAGTCAGGGATGGCAACGGGAAGCCGTGACACAGTAAAAACAAGCGTCAAAACAATGAAGACAACCCAGATAACACGGCAGTCTACACCGGATTCAGGGGCTCTCAACCCAGTCAACGGAAAAAGCCATTTAAAGGCAGCAAAGACAAACCGTCCAGCCTAAATAAGATTCTAGACAGATTATGTCAGATTCATGGCACCCCCGAAAAACATGCAAATCACACCCATAGAGAATGCTGGGTTTTCAAGCAGGTCGGCAAGCTAAACGCCGAACACAAAGGGAGGGAGATGCCAAGTGAAGACGAGGATGAGCCTCGCCAGCCGAACACTAGGGGACGGAAAAAATTCCCACCAGAAGTCAAAACATTGAATATGATTTACGCAACTCACATACCAAAGAGAAGGCGCAAACGCGCACTCTGAGACGTATACGCTGTAGATCTCATCGCCCCCAAATTCAATCCTTGGTCGGCCTGCCCGATCACTTTTGATCACAGGGATCATCCGACTAGTATCCGGCACGGAGGATCGGCTACCTTGGTGCTCGACCCAATAATTGACAGATACCATCTCACCTAAGTCCTTATGGACGGCGGCAGTAGTCTTAATCTGATATATCCGGACACTGTCTGCAAAATGGGGATAGACCCGTCAAGAATCAGCCAAAGTAATACTACCTTTAAAGGAGTAATACCAAGCGTCGAGACTCGCTGCACGGGCTCTCTAATACTAGAGGTCGTATTCGGTTCTCCCGACAACTTCAGAAGCGAAGAATTAATCTTCGACATCGCTCCATTCCGAAGCGGCTATCACGCACTACTCGGAAGAACGGCCTTCGCTCGTTTCAATGCAGTACCGCATTACGCTTATCTTAAACTTAAGATGCCCGGTCCACGTGGCATCATCACAGTTAGCGGAAATACAGAGCGTTCCTTACGAGCGGAAGAATATGTGGCGGCTCTAGCAGCCGAACACTGAACGACCTCTCCAACCAAAATGATCAGTCGTCAAGACCACGGACACAGTTAGACGAGTCCGGTGCACCACCAGCCGTAACAGCCCAGATAAACCTGAGCTTGGGTCTATGGATATACCCACATAGGCGGTGCTAGGGGCTGCTCGCATATAAAAAGCCCATAGTTCGGCTTGACCCTATTAATAATAGATTGCATTTTCATGGTTCGTTAAGAATAAACAACATTTCGCACGAAGTCTTTCACCTGAAGTTTTTTTAGATAATCATCGTGCTACACCCTTCCAGCATACGGCACAATGGAGACAAAGGCGCAGATGTGCAGCAGGGACCCGCCCAAAGGTTTCTTTTTAGATTAAGACCTTGCGTAAACCTTTTTAATGTCTATTGTTGCTTCACACCCTCCGGGCACTCAACGCAACCGAGAGGGATGCTGGCGTTATTGGCATTTCGTCACGCCAGACCTATGCATGTATCTGGAAATTCAGGGCTCATTATCGAGGGCGTTACTCAGCCCAGTATATGTTAGAAAGTCTGAATACCTTAGGGAGTGTTCGGCGTCGCGAGTTTGTCCTTATATGCATCAGCTCCGAATCATGTCTTGGGTCAATAGTTGGGTTTGCCCGGCTCCCGTGTTTTGCTACCTTACGTTCTGCTCTATCGGCTAAGGTGGCACCGTGAGAACTACTCTGATTGTGCCCTGGTTCATCTGGATGAGCACCTCAGTAGAGAAAGCCGAAAACTGACTGTCATGATATAGCGAGAGACTGGTCAACCACTCGATGACCCAGCGGAATCTTCGCAATTCCTCCACATTAACGAAGGACCGGTTTCCCGGTCATGTACGCACGCGCATCGTATTTGGATGAACGCGGAAGTACCAGGGGCTATGTAGTAGCCCCACCGTCAAACTCCTATGGCTAAGTGAAAGTGTTAAAGCTATATAGTCCGATTGCCTAGTTTGCCGCGCTATCACCTCCTTAATGGACCAAGACGTTGGATCAAGTGTGATTACGCGCTTTTTCAAACAACCCCGCATTATATGCGTGGGGGCTAAAGCTGACGACTGCTAACTTTCAGGTTATATACATACATAAACGGCCGCACAGGAGGCATTATAATACTTTTGGGCAAAAGTATAAACACAACCTTTATAAGCAAAATAGCATTGTTTTTACAATTGAGATACATGTCACTCGAACATGGCACTCTTCGAGCACTGAGCCTCTATTAAACAAGCGCCTTCTAGGACTTCTTCAAAATAGCGCTCGGCCGGGTCCTGGCCTCCCGCCGGACCCCGGGTTGCAATACCAGTGGCCTCCATCCCTGTCCAATATGTTTTAACACGGGCAAGAGCCATCCGCGCACCCTATATGCACGCTGACCTCTTCACAGCGTTGATATGCGACACAACACCAAGGAATTGTTGCACTAAACCAAAATAACTGTCCGGCCTTGGTCCCTTCGGCCAAAGATGATCCACGACAGACCTCATAGCAAGCCCGGACAACCTATGGAGCTCAGCCCATGCGCCCATCTTTTCATTCAATGGCAGCGGACGTGTTGGGGCACTGAACTGCGACCAGAATAGCCTTTCCACCTCATGATCTTTCCAATCTTTGAAAAACTCCGTCGCATCAGCAGTACTCTTTGCCAGGTCCGCATACGCGTCTGCAACACTCCATAACTGATCCAGAGGGGCATACTTTGGATCTCCGAACTTCATCCGCAACAAAAAAGGGCCTCCCAGCCGCGATATCTCCGGCTTCACGAAGCTCCTCCCTTATCCATCTAATTTCAGAGTGGGTTTCCTTAGCTGCTTCCAAGGCCTTCTTCAGGTCAGCCGCTTTCGCTTGGCCTTCCTTTTCAAGAAGCTCATAGCGGCCGGCGGCATCTTTCAGCTCAACAACCATCTTGGCTATTTTATCTTCGCTCCGGCGATGAGCAGCCTGTTCGGCTTTTAACTCTTCGGCCGCCTTTAGGGCAGCCGCATTGCTTCTCCGGGCTTGTTCCTTGGCTAGGACAAGCTCCGCCCGAAGGGTCTCCACGGCAGCATCTCCATCTGCAGTCATAGCATATTATAGGTACTAGCATTATGCTCCTCTTAATATTTGCTGACAAGCCGAAAATACATACCCTGTGCCTCGTCAAGCCGCTTGTTCACAAGCGCGATGTCGGCATCAACCATGTCAAGCTGCCGCCTCAGTTTGTCAAAATCAGCAGTCCGGTCAGCCGCCGGACCCTCAGCCGCCTGCACATAACGCAGTGCGATCATTACCTGGGACTATGATCCTCTGTTTGCCGCCTCGGGACGACAACCAGAGTCTCAGGGGCTACTATCTATATGGAGCACACCTAGCGTGTGTGGAATAGCCGAAAATATACATATTACTTTGCATACCTCAAAGCCTTTGAGCAGGCTCGTAAAAGCTTCATTAAACCCGCTTTTGGCGGATGAAATCCTCTCAAACACTGTACCCATTAAGGTATGATGCGCCTCTGAGATAGCCGCTTGCTCCAGAAGACCCGTTAGTGTGTCCTGCTATGTGCCGGACAATCCCAGACTCTTCCTGTTGCTCTCCTTGGGAGCCGAATACCCCGGGCTTCGGGCGGCCGAAGCATTAACTTCTGGCCTTGGCAGATTAGGAAAAATCCTCCGTGATGACACCTCGGGGTCGTCCGCCCCATGGGGCGGGGAGGCAGGAGGAGGCGTTTCGCTCTCCGTCATCCCCGGAAGAAGATCCCCCAAAGACGAACTCTGTTGAGAAGGGCTACGAGCCGGACTGCAAGAGATAGGTCTCGGTTATTATTCTCGGAGATAAAACAGGATATATTTACCAAAGTGCTTTTGGTTCACTTGCATCTCAGTGGAGGGCTGACCCTCTTGCGGGCGTTGTGTGGTGATGACGCCCTCTTGGGCAGGGCCCCCCGGCGAAGGTTTCTTCTCTCGTTTGGAAACCTCCGCTTCCAAGTCTTCGGAGGCGGCCCTTTTCTTCCCGTGAGGAGAGGGGATTTTAGATTCGCCTCCCTGATTATCCTCCTTAGCGGAGGCTCTTACTCCCCCGGTTTGGATGTGTAAGGTATGAAGCCCGCCTGTGGCTTCTCTATTCCTCCCCTCATCTTCTCCTGATGGCACCTGATATGGTGCGCGCTCAAGCATCCTGGTTAATAAAGGATCCGGCGAGCCTTCGGGAAGGGGGGCCGAACACCTGATCCTCTCCGCCTTTCTTATCCAGTCCTGGCCAAGAGCAATTTTTCAGATTGATGTTGTGACAAATATAAAGACAAACATGATCGGTCGCGGAATTACTTACTTGGGTATCCGGACGATTGCAGTTCAGGCCCGCATCCTCAGTGGTGTCCGGACACTTTATTCGTGATCCGAAGAACAATCCGTACATCCCTTCGAGCGTCATGCTGAAGAATTGTTGAATAGTTCGCGGTCCTTCCGGGTTGAACTCCCACATACGGAGAGATCGACGTTGGCACGACAGGACCCGGCGAACTAGCATTACTTGCATTACCTTGACAAGACTGACATCCCTCTTCTGGAGATCTCGAATGCGGCTTTGCAATGTCAGTATGTCATTAGCTGGCCCCGATCCGATCCTTGTTGACCCATGAGCGCTTGATTGGCGGAGGCCCAGCGAAGGCGGCGGCCGCCCGCTTTGTGCCTCGGGGAGCTGTGATGTAGAACCACTCTTGTTGCCATAAGTCGGACACCTCCAGGAAGGAACCCTTTGGCCATAGGGCATCGGCGCCATTGCTTATTAAAGCGCCTCCGCACTCCGCGTGTCACCCGTCGATCATCTTCGGCTTCACACTAAAGGTCTTGAGCCATAAGCCGAAGTGTGGGGTGATGCGGAGGAAGGCCTCACACACAACAATAAACAACGAGATGTGAAGGATGGAATCTGGAGCTAGATCATGGAAATCTAGCCCGTAATAGAACATGAGCCCTCTAACAAAGGGATCAAGACTAAAGCCTAGACCTCGGAGGAAGTGGGAGATAAATACGATGCTCTCGTTGGGCTCGGGAGTGGGGATGACCTGCCCTTGAGCAGGCAGCCTGTGCGGGATTTCAGCGGTCAGATACCTGGCCTCTCTAAGTGAAGGAAATATGCCCTAGAGGCAATAATAAAGTTATTATTTATTTCCTTATATCATGATAAATGTTTATTATTCATGCTAGAATTGTATTAACTGGAAACATAATACATGTGTGAATACATAGAAAAACATAGTGTCACTAGTATGCCTCTACTTGACTAGCTCGTTTATCAAAGATGGTTATATTTCCTAGCCATGGACAAAAGAGTTGTCATTTGATTAACGGGATCACATCATTAGGAGAATGATGTGATTGACATGACCCATTCCGTTAGCCTAGCACTTGATCGTTTAGTATATTGCTATTGCTTTCTTCATGACTTATACATGTTCCCGTAACTATGAGATTATGCAACTCCGTTTACGGAGGAACACTTTGGGTGCTACCAAGCGTCACAGCGAATCTGGGTGATTATAAAGGAGTACTACAGGTGTCTCCAAAGGTACATGTTGGGTTGGCGTATTTCGAGATTAGGTTTTGTCACTTCGATTGTCGGAGAGGTATCTCTGGGCCCTCTCGGTAATGCACATCACTATAAGCCTTTCAAGCAATGTAGCTAATGAGTTAGTTACGGAATGATGCATTACGTAAACGAGTAAAGAGACTTGCCGGTAACAAGATTGAACTAGGTATTGAGATACCGACGATCGAATCTCGGGCAAGTAACATACCGACGACAAAGGGAACAACATATGTTGTTATGCGATTTGACCGATAAAGATCTTCGTAGAATATGTAGGAGCCAATATGGGCATCCAGGTTCCGCTATTGGTTATTGACCGAGAATAGTTCTAGGTCATGTCTACATAGTTCTCGAACCCGTAGGGTCCGCACGCTTAAGGTTTCGATGAAAGTTTTATTATGAGTTTATGAGTTTTGATGTACCGAAGGAGTTCAGAGTCCCGGATGAGATCGGGGACATGACGAGGAGTCTCGAAATGGTCGAGACGTAAAGATCGATATATTGGACGACTATATTCGGAGCTCGGAAAGGTTCCGAGTGATCCGGGTATTTTTCGGAGTACCGGAGAGTTGCGGGAATTCATATTGGGCCTCAATGGGCCATACGGGAAAGGAGAGAAAGGGCCAAAAGGGTGGCCGCACCCCTCCCCTTGGATTAGTCCGAATTGGACTAGGGAGGGGGGGCGCCCCCTTCGTTCCTTCTCCTTCTCTCTTCCCTTTCCTTCTCTCCTACTCCTACTACATGGATGGGTTCCTAGTTCTACTAGGAAAAGGGGAATCCTACTCCCGGTGGTAGTAGGACTCCCCTAGGGCGCGCCATAGAGAGGGCCGACCCTCCCCCTCCTCCACTCCTTTATATACGGGGGCAGGGGCACCCCATAGACACACAAGTTGATCTACGGATCGTTCCTTAGCCTTGTGCGGTGCCCCCCTCCACCATATTCCACCTCGGTCATATCATCGCGGAGCTTAGGTGAAGCCCTGCGCCGGTAGAACATCATCACCGTCACCACGTCGTCGTGCTGACGGAACTCATCCCCGACACTTTGCTGGATTGGAGCCCGGGGAACATCATCGAGCTGAATGTGTGCTGAACACGGAGGTGCCGTACGTTCGGTGCTTGGATCAGTCGGATCGTGAAGACATACGACTACATCAACTGCGTTGTCATAACGCTTCCGCTTAGGGTCTACGAGGGTACGTGGACAATACTCTCCCCTCTCGTTGCTATGCCATCACCATGATCTTGCGTGTGCGTAGGATTTTTTGAAATTACTCGTTCCCCAACGGTGGCATCCGAGCCTAGGTTTTATCGTTGATGTTATATGCACGAGTAGAACACAAGTGAGTTGTGGGCGATACAAGTCATCTTGCTTACCAGCATGTCATACTTTGGTTGGCGGTATTGTTGGATGAAGCGGCCCGGACCGACATTACGCGTACGCTTACACGAGACTAGTTCTACCGACGTGCTTTGCACACAGGTGGCTGGCGGGTGTCAGTTTCTCCAACTTTAGTTGAACCGAGTGTGGCTACGCTCGGTCCTTGCGAAGGTTAAAACAGCACTAACTTGACGAACTATCGTTGTGGTTTTGATGCGTAGGTAAGAACGGTTCTAGCTCAGCCCGTAGCAGCCGCGTAAAATTTGCAACAACAAAGTAGAGGACGTCTAACTTGTTTTTGCAGGGCATGTTATGATGTGATATGGTCAAGCGTGATAAGATATAAGTTGTTGTATGAGATGATCATGTTTTGTTGAAGTTATCGGCAACTGGCAGAAGCCCTATGGATGTCTCTTTGTTGCATAAGATGCAAGTGCCAAATAATTGCTTTACTTTATCGCTATACGATAGCAATAGTTGCAAGAGCAATAGTTGGTGAGACAACCATGTGATGACACATTGATATAGATCAAGATGATGAAGATCATGGTGTCGTGCGGTAACGATAGAGATCATGACAAGATACTTTGGAGATGGAGATCAAAGGCGCAAGATGATCATGGCCATATCATGTCACATATTTTGATTGCATATGATGTTTATCTATTATACATCTTATTCTTGCCTTGATTGATGGTAGCATTTTAAGATGATCTCTCACTAATTATCAAGAAGTGTTCTCCCGAGTATGCACCGTTGCCAAAGTTAAATCGTGCCCGGACACCACGTGATGATTGGGTGTGATAAGCTCTCGTCCATCTACAACGGGTGCAAGCCAGTTTTGCACACGCGAATACTCAGTTAAACTTGACGAGCCTAGCATATGCAGATATGGCCTCGGAACACGGAGACCGAAAGGTCGAGCGTGAATCATATAGTAGATATGATCAACATAGTGATGTTCACCATTGAAAGCTACTCCATCTCACGTGATGATCGGTTATGGTTTAGTTGATTTGGATCACGTGATCACTTAGATGACTAGAGAGATGTCTGTTTAAGTGGGAGTTCTTAAGCAATATGATTAATTGAACTTCAATTTATCATGAACTTAGTCCTGGTAGTATTTTGCATATTATGTTATAGATCAATAGCTCGCGTTATTGCTTTCATATGTTTATTTTGATATGTTCCTAGAGAAAACTGTGTTGAAAGATGTTAGTAGCAATGATGCGGATTGGATCCGTGATCTGAGGTTTATCCTCATTGCTGCAAAGAAGAATTATGTCCTTGATGCACCGCTAGGTGACAAACCTATTGCAGGAGCAGATGCAGACGTTATGAACGTTTGGCTAGCTCAATATGATGACTACTTGATAGTTTAGTGCACCATGCTTAACGGCTTTAGAATCGGGACTTCAAAGAAGTTTTGAATGTCATGGACCATATAAGATGTTCCAGGAATTGAAGTTAATATTTCAAGCAAATACCCGAGTTGAGAGATATGAAGTCTCCAACAAGTTCTATAGCTAAAAGATGGAGGAGAATCGCAACTAGTGAGCATGTGCTCAGATTGTATGGGTACTTCAATCACTTGAATCAATTGGAAGTTAATCTTCCAGATAAGATAGTGATTGACAGAATTCTCTAGTCACCATCATTGAGTTACTAGAACTTCGTGATGAACTATAGTATGCAAGGGATGACGGAAACGATTCTCGAGCTCTTTGTGACGTTGAAATCGACGAAGGTAGAAATCAAGAAAGAGCATCAAGTGTTGATGATTGACAAGACCACTAGTTTCAAGAAAAGGGAAAAGGGAAAGAAAGGGAAACTTCAAGTAGAATGGCAAACAAGTTGTCACTCCCGTGAAGAAGACCAAAGTTGGACCAAAGCTGAAGGCGAGTGCTTATAATCGCAAAGGAAATGGTCCTTTGAAGCGGAAATGCCACGAATATTTGGTAGATAAGAAGATGGCAAAGTGAACAAGGGTATATTTGATATACAAGTTATTGATGTGTACCTTACTAGTGTTTATAGTAGCCCACAGTATTTGATACTTGTTAGGTTGCTAAGATTAGTAACTCGAAGCAGGAGTTCTGAGAATAAGCAGAGACTAGTTGAAGAGGAAGTGACGATGAGTGTTGGAAGTAGTTCCAAGATTGATATGATCATCATCACACACTCCCTATATTTTCGAGATTAGTGTTAAACCTAAATAAATGTTATTTGGTGTTTGCGTTGAGCATAAATATGGTAAGATCATGTTTATTGTGATACGATTATTCATCTAAGATAGAGAATAAATTGTTATTCTGTTTACATGAATAAAACCTTCTATTGTCATACACCCAATGGTGATGGTTTATTGAATCTTGGTCATAGTGATACACATATTCATAATGTTGATGCCAAAAGATGCAAAGTTAATAATGATAGTGCAACTTATTTGTGGCACTGCCGTTTGGGTCATATCGATGTAAAGCGCATGAAGAAACTCCATAAAGATGGATTTTCGGAATCACTTGGTTATGAATCATTTGATGCTTGCGAACCGTGCCTTTTGTGCAAGATGACTAAAACTCCGTTCTCCAGAACAATGGAACAAGCTAGTGACTTATTGGAAATAATACATACCGATGTATGCGATCCAATGAGTGTTGATGCTCGTGGCAAGTATCGTTATTTTCTGACCTTCACAAGATGATTTGAGCAGATATGGGTATATCTACTTGATGAAACATAAGTCTGAAATAGTTGAAAGGTCAAAGAATTTTAGAGTGAAGTGGAAAAATCATCGTAACAAGAAAATAAAGTTTCTGCGATCTGATCGCGGAGACGAATATTTGAGTTACGAGTTTGGTCTTCAACTAAAACAATGTGGAATAGTTTCACAGCTCACGCCACCTGGAACACCACAACGTTATGGTGTCTCCGAACATTGTAACCGCACTTTATTGGATATGGTGCGATCTATGATGTCTCCTACTGATTTACCACTATTGTTTTGCGGTTATGCATTAGAGACAACTGCATTCACGTTAAAAGGGCACCATCTAAATCCGTTGAGACGACACCATATGAACTGTGGTTTAGCAAGAAACCCAAGTTGTTGTTTCTTAAAGTTTGGGGCTGCGATGCTTATGTAAAAAGTTTCATCCTGATAAGCTCAAACCCAAATCGGAGAAGTGCGTCTTCATAGAATACCCAAAGGAAATTGTTGGGTACACCTTCTATCACAGATCCGAAGGCAAGTTATTCGTTGCTAAAATGGATCCCTTCTAGAGAAGGAGGTTCTCTCGAAAGAAGGGAGTGGGAGGAAAGTAGAACTAGATGAGGTAAGCTGTACCTTCTCCCGAATTGGAAAATAGTTCATCACTGAAATCAGTTCGATGATTCCTACACCAATTAGTGAGGAAGCTAATGATGATGATCATGAAACTTGGATCGAGTTACTACAGAACCTCGTGGGTCTTCAGAGTACGATCCGCACCGGTGTGGTGCGGTAATCCTATTACGGAAGTCATGTTACTAGACCATGATAAACCTACGAACTATGAGGAAGCGATGATGAGCCCAGATTTCGCAAAATGCCTGGAGGCCATGAAATCTGAGATAGGATCCATGTATGAGAACAAAGTGTGGACTTTGGTGGACTTGCCCTATGATCGACAAACCATAAGAAATAATTGGATCTTCAAGAGGAAGACAGATGCTGATAGTAGTGTTACTATCCACAAAGCTCGACTTGTCGCAAAAAAGGTTTTTGACAAGTTCAAGGTGTTGACTACAATGAGATTTTCTCAACTGTAGTGATGCTTAAGTCTGTCCGAATCATGTTAGGAATTGCCATATTTTATCAAATCTGGCAAATGGATGTCAAAACTGCATTCCTTAATGGTTTTCTTAAAGAAGAGTTGTATATGATGCATCCAGAAGGTTTTGTCAATCCTAAAGGTACTAAAAAATTGTGCAAGCTCCAGGGATCCATCTATGGACTGGTGCAAGCATCTCAGAGTTGGAATATACGCTTTGATAAGTTGATCAAAGCATATAGTTTTGTACAGACTTACGGTGAAGCCTGTATTTACAAGAAAGTGAGTGGGAGCACTACAACATTTCTGATAAGTATATGTGAATGACATATTGTTGATCGGAAATAATGTAGAATTATTCTACAAAGCATAAAGGAGTGTTTGAAAGGAGTTTTTTAAAAGAAAGACCTCAGTAAAGCTACTTACATATTGAGCATCAAAATCTATTGAGATAGATCAAGACGCTTGATAAGATTTTCAATGAGTACATACCTTGATAATTTTTTTGAAATAGTTCAAAATGGAACAGTCAAAGAAGGAGTTCTTGCCTGTGATGCAAAGGTGTGATGTTGAGTAAGACTCAAGACCCGACCATGGCAGAAAATAGAAAAAGAATGAAAAGTCATTCCCTACGCCTCAGTCATAGGTTCTATAAAGTATGCTATGCTATGTACCAGACCTATTGTATACCTTGCTCTTTATTTGGCAAGGGAGTACAATAGCGAGCTAGGAGTAGATCACTGAACATTGGTCAAGAATATCCTTAGTGAGGACTAAGGAAATATTTCTTGATTATGGAGGTGATAAAAGAGCCCGTCGTAAAGAGTTACATCGGTGCAAGCTTTCACACCGATCCAGATGACTCTAAGTCTCAATCTGGATACATACTGAAAGTGGGAGCAATTAGCTAGAGTAGCTCCATGCAGAGCATTGTAGACATAGAATATTTGCAAAATACATACGGCTCTGAATGTGACAGAACCGTTGACTAAGCTTCTCTCACGAGCAAAACATGATCATACCTTTGTACTCTTTGGGTGTTAATCACATAGCAATGTGAACTAGATTATTGACTCTAGTAAACCCTTTGGGTGTTGGTCACATGATGATGTGAACTATGGGTGTTAATCATATATAGATATGAATATTGGATTTAAATCACATGGCGATGTGAACTAGATTATTGACTCTAGTGCAAGTGGGAGACTGAAGGAAATATGCCCTAGAGGCAATAATAAAGTTATTATTTATTTCCTTATATCATGATAAATGTTTATTATTCATGCTAGAATTGTATTAACCGGAGACATAATACATGTGTGAATACATAGAAAAACATAGTGTCACTAGTATGCCTCTACTTGACTAGCTCGTTTATCAAAGATGGTTATGTTTCCTAGCCATGGACAAAAGAGTTGTCATTTGATTAATGGGATCACATCATTAGGAGAATGATGTGATTGACATGACCCATTCCGTTAGCCTAGCACTTGATCGTTTAATATATTGCTATTGCTTTCTTCATGACTTATACATGTTCCTGTAACTATGAGATTATGCAACTCCGTTTACGGAGGAACACTTTGGTGCTACCAAGCGTCACAGCATAACTGGGTGATTATAAAGGAGTACTACAGGTTTCTCCAAAGGTACATGTTGGGTTGGCGTATTTCGAGATTCGGTTTTGTCACTCCGATTGTCAGAGAGGTATCTCTGGGCCCTCTCGGTAATGCACATCACTATAAGCCTTGCAAGCAATGTAGCTAATGAGTTAGTTACGGAATGATGCATTACGTAAACGAGTAAAGAGACTTGCCGGTAACAAGATTGAACTAGGTATTGAGATACCGATGATCGAATCTCGGGCAAGTAACATACCGATGACAAAGGGAACAACATATGTTGTTATGCGGTTTGACCGATAAAGATCTTCATAGAATATGTAGGAGCCAATATGGGCATCCAGGTTCCGCTATTGGTTATTGACCGAGAATAGTTCTAGGTCATGTCTACATAGTTCTCGAACCCGTAGGGTCTGCACGCTTAAGGTTCCAATGATAGTTTTATTATGAGTTTATGAGTTTTGATGTACCGAAGGAGTTCGGAGTCCCGGATGAGATCGGGGACATGACGAGGAGTCTCGAAATGGTCGAGACATAAAGATCGATATATTGGACGACTATATTCGTGTTCGGAAAGGTTCGAGTGATCCGGTATTTTTGAGTCTGGGAGATTACGGAATTCGTATTGGGCCTCAATGGGCCATACGGGAAAGGAGAGAAAGGGCCAAAAGGGTGGCCGCACCCCTCCCTTTGGACTAGTCCGAATTGGACTAGGGAGGGGGGCGCCCCCTTCCTTCCTTCTCCTTCTCTCTTCCCTTTCCTTCTCTCCTACTCCTACTACATGGAAGGGTTCCTAGTTCTACTAGGAAAGGGGGAATCCTACTCCCGGTGGGAGTAGGACTCCCCTAGGGCACGCCATAGAGAGGGCCGGCCCTCCTCCTCCTCCACTCCTTTATATACGGGGGCAGGGGCACCCCATAGACACACAAGTTGATCTACGGATCGTTCCTTAGCTGTGTGCGGTGCCCCCCTCCACCATATTCCACCTCGGTCATATCATCGCGGAGCTTAGGCGAAGCCCTGTGCCGGTAGAACATCATCACCGTCACCACGCCGTCGTGCTGACGGAACTCATCCCCGACGCTTTGCTGGATTGGAGCCCAGGGAACGTCATCGAGCTGAGCGTGTCTGAACACGGAGGTGCCGTGACGTTCGGTGCTTGGATCGGTCGGATCGTGAAGGCGTCGACTACATCAACAGCGTTGTCATAACGCTTCGCCACGGTCTCACGAGTGCGTGGACAATACTCTCCCCTCTCGTTGCTATGCCATCACCATGATCTTGCGTGTGCATAGGATTTTTTTTGAAATTACTACGTTCCCCAACACTAAGCTTCTTGATGTCCTCCTCTGTGACAGAGGAGGCCATCCACCGGCCTTGAAGGTTGGATCCGGACATGATTGAGGGTCCGAAGCGCTTAGCCTGAACCTTGGGTGTTGGAACTCAAGGAGGGGGAAGGGAAGGATCGAGCATGGGAAGAAGAGGACAGACCATGGCCCCTTTATAAATGGGGGTGAATATCAAGCGTCCCCCGCGTGATCGTTTGGAACTTACCTAAAATCAAGGAGTCATATTAACAAGCACGGTTGGGTTACCCACACCCATATTGAAGAGAATCCCAGGATAAGGGGAACACGACCTCTGCTTCAACAAGACGTGCCAATAGAACCGCCTCATAACGCGTGTAGTGGCAGGCTAGGAAAAATGGTTCGTAATCACCGGGCCGTGGCGTGATGTCACGCTATAAAAGTGGTCAGCAGATTAGATTTGTAAAATATTGTGCTCTCTACGGTGGTGTGTGGAAATTATTTTGCAGAGCCGGACATGATCCTCATATTCAAGATCTTCTATGAAGTATTCGGAGAAGGAACCCGCCTTGCAATGCCGAAGACAATCTGCACGCCGGACTCATCGTCATTGAAGCCTGGTTCAGGGGCTATTGAGGGAGTCCTGGATTAGGGGGTCCTCGGACAGCCGGACTATATACTTTGGCCGGACTGATGGGTTATGAAGATACAAGATTGAAGACTTCGTCCCGTGTCCGGGTGGGACTCTCCTTTGCGTGGAAGGCAAGCTTGGCAGTTCGGATATGTAGATCTCCTTCTCTGTAACCGACTCTGTGTAACCCTAGCCCCCTCCGGTGTCTATATAAACCAGAGGGTTTAGTCCGTAGGACAACAACAATCATAATCATAGGCTAGCTTCTAGGGTTTAGCCTCTATGATCTCATGGTAGATCAACTCTTGTAATACTCATATCATCAAGATCAATCAAGCAGGAAGTAGGGTATTACCTCCATCGAGAGGGCCCGAACCTGGGTAATATTGTGTCCCCCGCCTCCTTTTACCATTAGCCTTAGACGCACAGTTCAGGACCCCCTACCCGAGATCCGCCGGTTTTGACACCAACAACGGCGACGAATCACCCTCTCCGGAGCCCCGAACAGACTCCAGATCAGCCCTCCCGAGAGAGATTAGGGCTTGGCAGCGGCTCCGTATCATAAAACATGATGAAAGTTTCTCTCTGATTTTCTTCTCCATGAAACAAAATATATAGAGTTGGAGTTGAGGTCGGTGGAGCATCAGGGGGGCCACGAGACAGGGGGCGCGCACAGGGGGAGGGGACGCGCCCCCAACCCTCGTGGACAGGGTGTGGGCCCCCTGTCCTTGATTTTTTCGCCAGTATTTTTTATATTTTCCAAAAGTTATCTCCATGGATTTTCAGGTCATTCCGAGAACTTTTGTTTTCTGCACAATAAACAACACCATGGCAGTTCTGCTGAAAACAGCGTCAGCCCGGGTTAGTTTCATTCAAATCATTCAAATTAGAGTCCAAAACAATGGCAAAAGTGTTTGGAAAAGTAGATACGTTGGAGACGTATCAACTCCCCCAAGCTTAAACCTTTGCTTGTCCTCAAGCAATTCAGTTGATAAACTGAAAGTGATAAAGAAAAACTTTTACAAACACGGTTTGCTCTTGTTGTTGTAAATATGTAAAGTCAGCATTCAAGTTTTCAGCAAATATTATGAACTAACCATATTCACAATAACACTTAGGTCTCATATTTACTCATATCAATGGCATAATCAACTAGCGAGCAATAATAATAAATCTCGGATGACAACACTTTCTCAAGACAATCATACTATGATATAACAAGATCGTATCTCGCTAGCCCTTGCTGAGACCGCAAAACATAAATGCAGAGCACCTTTAAAGATCAAGGACTGACTAAACATTGTAATTCATGGTAAAAGAGATCCAGTCAAGTCATACCCAATATAAACTAATAGTAATGAATGCAAATGACAGTGTGCTCTCCAGCGGGTGCTTTTTAATAAGAGGGATGATGACTCAACATAAAAGTAAATAGATAGGCTCTTCGCAGAGGGAAGCAGGGATTTGTAGAGGTGCTAGAGCTCGATTTTAAAATAGAGACGAATAACATTTTAAGTGGCATACTTTCACTGTCAACGCAACAAATATGAGATGGCGATATCTTCCATGCTACATACATTATAGGCGGTTCCCAAATAGAATGGTAAAAGTTTATACTCCCCCACCACCAACAAACAGCAATCCATGGCATGCTCGAAACAACGAGTGCCTCCAACTAGCAATAGTCCTGGGGGAGTTTTGTTTAATTATTTTGATTTTCTTTGATATTTTTGATCATGGGACTGGGCATCCCGGTTACCAGCCATTTTCTCGTGAGTGAGGAGCGGAGTCCACTCCCCTGAGAATAACCCACCTAGCATGGAAGATAAAGATAGCCCTAGTTGAACATGAGCTAATCGAGGATACAAAACAGAATTTCATTTGAAGGTTTGGAGTTTGGCACATAGAAATTTACTTGGAACGGCAGGTAGATACCGCATATAGGAAGGTATGGTGGACTCATATGGAATAACTTTGGGGTTTATGGAGTTTGGATGCACAAGCAGTATTCTGCTTGAAATGCAATGTGAAGGCTAGCAAAAGGCTGGGAAGCGACCAACTGAGAGAGCGACAACAGTCAAGAACATGCATTAAAATTAATTTACACCAAGTGCAAGCATGAGTAGGATATAATGCATCATGAACATAAATATCATGAAGGCTATGTTGATTTGTTTCAACTACATGCGTGAACATGTGCCAAGTCGAGTCACTCAATTCATTAAAGGAGGATACCATCCCATCATACCACATCACAATCATTGTAATAGCATGTTGGCACGCAAGGTAAACCATTACAAGCTCCTAGCTAATTAAGCATGGCACAAGCAACTATAATCTCTAAATGTCATTGCAAATATGTTTACTTCATAATAGGCTGAATCAGGAACGATGAACTCATCATATTTACAAAAACAAGAGAGGTCGAGTTCATACCAGCTTTTCTCATCTCAATCAGTCCATCATATATCGTCATTATTGCCTTTCACTTGCACGACTGAACGGTGTGTATAATAATAATAGTGCACGTGCATTGGACTAAGCTGGAATCTGCAAGCATTCAATTCAAGAGAGAAGATAAAGTAATATGGGCTCTAAGTTAAATTAACAATCATGCATATGAGAGCCACTAAACATTTTCAATATGATCTTCTACTCTTGACCCCCAAAGGAAAGAAAAGAAATAAAACTATTTACGCGGGAAAGCTCCCAACAAGCAAAAGAAGAATGAGAAATCTTTTTGGGTTTTCATTTAAATTACTTCTACAAGCATGGAAATTAAACTAACTATTTTGTTGGTTTATTCTTAAGTTTTATCAAACACACAAGAAGAAAGCTAGAAAAAGAAAATAAACTAGCATGGATAGTACAATGAAAGAGTATGAGAACCGACAACTAGAATAAGTGTGTGAACATGAATGTAAGGTCAGTGAGAAATACGTACTCCCCCAAGCTTAGGCTTTTGGCCTAAGTCGGTCTAATGCTAGGGATAGCCTGGGTGATATCCGAAGTTATAGCCAGGGTCGTACTGAGATGCAGCAGCCAATGCCTCCTGAGCTGCGGCATGTTGACGAACTGCCTCCGCTCTCCCCTCGTGTTCGGCTGCCTCCTCTCTGGTAACAACATATCTTCGTTTTTCCTGGTAATCAAAAAGGGAAGGAGCAGGGAGAGTAACATGGATAGCGCGACGTTTGTCAAAGATTAGTCGATACTGGAGGAATTGTTCATTCCTCACAAGAAAATGGTGTCTGGCCATAGCGTCAAAATCTAAATAAGCGGGAGGCAACACCATATCACCCTCTCGTGGGGGTATACCAGGATAATTAGCAACACGGTTCGCATAAATTCCTCCAAATAAATCTCCAGATATACCATTATTATGCAACCTACGTGCAACTATTGCCCCCAAGTTGTAATCTTTATTACCTAATACAGCACTCTTGAGGACACAAAGATCAGGGACACACATGTGACATGCTTCATCTTTACCGTTAATGCATCTACCAATGAAGAGAGCAAAGTAATGTATAGCAGGAAAATGAATGCTCCCTATGGTAGCTTGTGCTATATCCCTAGATTCTCCCACAGTGATACTAGCTAGAAAATCTTTATATTAAGATTTGCGGGGTTCATGAACATTGCCCCACTGCAGGAGTTTGCAAGCAGTAGTAAAATCTTCTAGGTCCATGGTATGAGATTCATCATAAATATCAAACAGGACATTCTGAGAATTATGCGAAGATGAAAATTTAAACCTTCTCACGAATGAATCAGTCAATTGGTAGTACTGAGGACACTTATCTTGTATGAAGTCCTCAAGATTGGCATTACACACATATGCCTCGAATTCATCCTTGATGCCTACATTAACCATAAACTCGTCTGATGGTCACTCACAAGCCCGCACTTCAGCTTCCCTTGGTGGTTCATCGCCTTGCTCGCGCATAGCACACCTAGGTCCTCTCTTTATTGAGGAACCACCTTGGTACATTCTCCTAGACATATTTCTCTGAGAAAATTTCTGAAATTTTTAGTAACTTCAAAATAAAAGTGAATAAAACTAAACAAGATTGATAGCAACTACTCCCACAAGTGCCTAGAGCCTATATCATGCATTAGAATTACTTGGGACCTCATAAATTTGATGTGCAAGCTCAAGAACAGGGACACCTATGCAGCAAAAATTTGCAATGAATAAAGCACTAGAACAAAAACTAATTGGACAAATGGAGGAGTCACTACCAAGCAGCAATCTCCCAAAGCAGTTTTGTGAATGGAGCTTTGAGCAAGGAGATCGAAAATCGCAGCACAATGAGCTAGAACTCGTGCTTGAGATGGACGGGGATTTTTTTAGGAGGAAGATGGAGTGTGTGGGTGCAGGAATAAGTGGAGGGGGGCCACCATGCGCCCACGAGACAGGGGGCGTGCCCTCCACCCTCGTGGCCAGGTGCTTGCCCCCCGCAGGTGTTCTCAGTGCCTAAAATCCTAAAATATTCCATAAAAAATCATACTAAATTTGCAGGGCATTTGGAGCACTTTTATTTTCAGGATATTTTTTATTGCACGGATAAATCAGAAAACAGACAGATATACTATTTTTGCTTTATTTAATCTAAATAACAGAAAGTGAAAAGAGGGTACAGAAGGTTGTGCCTTCTAGTTTCATCCATCTCATGATCATCAAAATGAATCCACTAACAAGGTTGATCAAGTCTTGTTAACAAAATCATTCCAAATAACACGGAACAAGAGAAATTTCGAATAACACTAGGTTACCTCAACGGGGATATGAACATCCCCAACAATAAGAATATCATATTTTTTTCTTAACAGTAGGAAGAGTAAATTCAAAACCTCCAAGAATGATAGTTGGTGCTTTTCCAATAGAATTGATGCTATGAACTTGAGGTTGTTTCCTCGGAAAGTGTACCGTATGCTCATTACCATTAACATGAAAAGTGACATTGCCTTTGTTGCAATCAATAACAGCCCCTGCAGTATTCAAAAAGGGTCTACCAAGGATAATCGACATACTATCGTCCTCGGGAATATCAAGAATAACAAAGTCCGTTAAGATAGTGACATTTGCAACCACAACAGGCACATCCTCACAAATACCGACAGGTATAGCAATTGATTTATCAGCCATTTGCAAAGATATTTCAGTAGGTGTCAACTTATTCAATTCAAGTCTACGATATAAAGAGAGAGGCATAACACTAACACCGGCTCCAAGATCACATAAAGCAGTTTTAACATAGTTTCTTTTAATGGAGCATGGTATAGTTGGTACCCCTGGGTCTCCAAGTTTCTTTGGTATTCCACCTTTAAAAGTGTAATTAGCAAGCATGGTGGAAATTTCAGCTTCTGGTATCTTTCTTTTACTTGTAATGATATCCTTCATGTACTTAGCGTAAGGATTTAATTTAAGCATATCAGTTAAGCGCATACGTAAGAAGATAGGTCTAATCATTTCAGCAAAGCGCTCAAAATCCTCATCATCCTTTGTCTTGGATGGTTTAGGAGGATAGGGCATGGGTTTCTGAACCCATGGTTCTCTTTCTTTACCGTGCTTCCTAGCAACAAAATCTCTTTTATCATAACGTTGATTCTTTGATTGTGGGTTATCAAGATCAACAGCAGGTTCAACCTCTACATCATTGTTATTGCTAGGTTGAGCATCCACATGAACATTATCATTAATATTATCACTAGGTTCATGTTCATCACCTGATTGTGTTTCAGCATCAGAGACAGAAATATCATTGGGATTCTCAGGTGTGTCTATAACAGGTTCACTAGAAGCATGCAAAGTCCTATCATTTTTCTTTTTATTATTTTTAGAAGAACCAGGTGCCTCTAGATTATTTCTCTGAGAATCTTGCTCGATTCTCTTAGGGTGGCCTTCAGGATACAAAGGTTCCTGAGTCATTCTACCAGTTCTAGTAGCCACTCTAACAGCAAAATCATGTTTATTTTTTAATTCATCGAGCAAATCAGTTTGAGCTTTAAGTACTTACTCTGCTTGAGTGGTAACTATAGAAGCATATCTGCTAATGAGTTTAAGTTCACCTTTAACTCTAGCCATATAATCACTCAAGTGTCCTATGTCGAAAACATTATTCTTTAATTCTCTACCAACATAAGCATTAAAACTTTCTTGTCTAGCCATAAAGTCATCAAATTCATCTAAGCATGGGCTATGAAATTTAGTAGACGGGATTTCAACTTTATCATATCTATAGAGAGAATTTACCTTTACTACCTGTGTCGGGTTATCAAGACAATGTGTTTATTCAATAGGCGGTATATTTAGACCATGTATTTCTTCAATAGGAGGTAAATTCTTAACATCTTCAGCTTTAATACCCTTTTCTTTCATTGATTTCTTTGCCTCTTGCATATCTTCAGGACTGAGAAATAGAACACCCCTCTTCTTTGGAGTAGGTTTCGGAATAGGCTTAGGAGCTGGCTCAGGAATTGGCTCAGGAAGAGTCCAATTATTTTCATTAGTCAACATATTATTCAATAACAATTCAGCTTGATCGACTGTTCTTTCCCTGAAAACACAACCAGCACAACTATCCAAGTAGTCCTTGGAAGCATCGATTAGTCCATTATAAAAGATATCAAGTATTTCATTTTTCTTAAGAGGATGATTAGGCAAAGCATTAAGTAATTGGAGAAGCCTCCCCCAAGCTTGTGGGAGACTCTCTTCTTTGATTTGCACAAAATTATATATTCCCCGCAAGGCAGCTTGTTTCTTATGAGCAGGGAAATATTTAGCAGAGAAGTAATAAATCATATCCTGGGGACTACGCACACAACCAGGATCAAGAGAAATAAACCAAGTACTTCTCATCATTAGTAAACAGGGTGGCTATATCATTCAACTTGGTAAGATGTGCCACAACAATTTCAGATTCATAGCCATAAAAAGGATCAGATTCAACCAAAGTAATTATCTCAAGATCAATAGAGAATTCATAATCCTTATCAGTAACACAGATAGGTGAAGTAGCAAAAGCGGGGTCATGTTTCATTCTAGCATTAAGGGATTGCTGCTTCCATTTAGCTAATAACTTCTTAAGATCATATCTATCATTAGCAAAAATAGCTCTAGCAGCTTCTTCATCCATAACATAACCCTCAGGAACAACAGGCAATTCATAATTAGGGGGAGAACCTTCATCATCACTATCATCAATAATTCCGTTCTCAATAATTTCATTCTCTCTAACCTTAGCAAGTTGTTCTTCAATATATTCACCTAATGGCACAGTAGTATCAAGCACAGAAGTAGTTTCATCATAAGTATCATGCATAGCAGAAGTGGCATCATCAATAACATGCAACATATCAGAATTCATAGCAGTAGTAGGTTTAGGTGTCGCAAGCTTACTCAAAACAGAAGGAGAATCTAGTGTAGAGCTAGATGGCAGTTCCTTACCTGCCCTCGTAGTTGAGAGAAAAATCTTAGTTCTTGCATATTTCAAGTTCTTCATAGTGATCAGTAGATATAAATCCCAAGTGACTCAAAGAATAGGGCTATGTTCCCCGGCAACGGCGCCAGAAATTAGTCTTGATAACCCACAAGTATAGGGGATCGCAACAGTTTTCGAGGGTAGAGTATTCAACCCAAAGTTATTGATTCGACACAAGGGGAACACAAGTATATTCTCAAGTATCAGCAGTTGAGTAGTCAATTCAACCAAACCTGGATAACTTAGTATCTACAGGGAAGGATTTAGTAGCAAAGTAGTATGATAGTAATGGTAATAGTGGCAAAAGTAACGATAGCGGTTTTGTAGTAATTGCAACAGTAGCAGCGGAAAAGTAAATAAGCAAAGCACAATATGTGAAAAGCTCGTAGGCATTGGATCAGTGATGGATAATTATGTCGGATGTGATTCCTCATGTAATAGTTATAACATAGGGTGACACAGAACTAGCTCCAATTCATCAATGTAATGTAGGCATGTATTCCGAATATAGTCATACGTGCTTATGGAAAAGAACTTGCATGACATCTTTTGTCCTACCCTCCCGTGGCAGAGGGGTCCTAGTGGAAACTAAGGGATATTAAGGCCTCCGTTTAATAGAGAACCGGACCAAAGCATTAACACATAGTGAATACATGAACTCCTCAAACTACGGTCATCACCAAGAAGTATCCCGATTATTGTCACTTTGGGGTTGTTGGACCATAACACATAATAGGTGACTATAGACTTGCAAGATAGGATCAAGAACTCACATATATTCATGAAAACATAATAGGTTCAGATCTGAAATCATGGCACTCGGGCCCTAGTGACAAGCATTAAGCATAGCAAAGTCATAGCAATATCAATCTCAGAACATAGTGGATACTAGGGATCAAACCCTAACAATACTAACTTGATTACATGGTAAATCTCATCCAACCCATCACTGTCTAGCAAGCCTACAATGGAATTACTCACACACGGCAGTGACCATCATGAAATTGGTGATGGGGGATGGTTGATGATGGCGACAACGACGAATCCCCCTCTCTGGAGCCCCGAACGGAATCCAGATCAGCCCTCCCGAGAGAGATTAGGGCTTGGCGGTGGCTCCGTCGTAAAACGTGATGAAACTTTCTCTCTGAATTTTTTCTCCACGAAACAGAATATATAGAGTTCAAGTTGAGGTCGGTGCAGCATCAGGGGGCCCACGAGACAGGGAGCGCGCCCAGGGGGAGGGGGCGTGCCCCCACCCTTGTGGACAGGGTGTGGGCCCCGTGGCCTTGATTCTTTCGCTAGTATTTTTTATATTTTCCAAAATTTATTTCCATGGATTTTCAGGTCATTCCGAGAACTTTCGTTTTCAGCACAATAAACAACACCATGGCAGTTCTGCTGAAAACGGCGTCAGTTCGGGTTAGTTTCATTCAAATCATGCAAGTTAGACTCCAAAACAAGGGCAAAAGTGTTTGGAAAAGTAGATACGTTGGATATGTATGAGCGTCTTAGAGGCGACATGGACAGATGGGGCCATGGTGGCCGCCGCAAAGCGGGCAACGACCAATTCCAAGAGCCTTGTGAGAGCTCCCGTTCTGGGGAGTGTAAAGGTCATGGCCACAACAAAAGAAAATGTACGAAACCAAGGAAAAGGTCCAAGAAAAATGATGCAAGCACAAGCCAACAAGGAGCTACAGAAGGAAGCCAACCAAGTGGTAGCCAACAAGTGCCAAGCCAACCAAGTGGTAGCCAACAAGTGCCAAGCCAACCAAGTGGTATCCAACAAGTGCCAAGCCAACCAAGTGTTAGCCAAAGAGGATCTAGGCAGCAAAGAGGTCGACAACTAGGACTTACAAGAGGCCGTGGTGGTGGTAGAGCTCGTGGTGGTGGTGTAGGCCGTGGTGGTGGTGGTGTTGGCCGTGGTGATGGTCTTGGCCTTGTTGGTGGACTTGGTCGTGGTGATGGACAGGGACAAGGTCGTTATAGAGGAATGTTTGGATACCTCGATGGACCATTTCCGTATGTTGCTCACTAACTATAATGTTTCATATGTTCTTGTTTTTCATATGTTCTTCTTTTTCATATGTTCTTGTTGTACATGTTCTTCCATTTGTTTTTATTGTCTTTACTGACCATTATGTTTCACTCATTGTAGGTATGGCGGCTTCCCAACCCAACAAACCAACAATGAAGGAGGATGGCGAATATGAGAAGGCGGGATGGTGGGAGAAGGCTGCGAAGATGCTTAGAGATGAGGATGCAGCCGCACTAAAGAACAAAAAGGAAGAGGAGCTTGAGAATAAGAGGAAGCAAAGAGAGGGAGAGAGCGACAAATGCGATGTGGGCTAGGGAGCAAGCGTTGGTGAGGAAATATGAGGAGGCATAGAAGAAGCGTCAAAAGGATTTTGAAGAAAGAACCATGAAACTTTGGGCATTTGCAGCTGAAAAAGAGGAGAGGAAGAACAAGATATTCATGGAGAGGGTGGTTAAGGAGGCTCACCTCATAAGGAAAAGGGGGGAGGAAGAGGAAGAAGAAGAAGGGAAAGGGGCCTTGCTCTACGCAATAGAGCTATGTCATCTTCAACTTCAACTTGCTTGTGGACGATCATCGTGTTATCCTCCAAACTATGCTCTTCGATTTGGTTGTGAACTACTATGTGTCATGAACTACTATGCCTCCTCCTCAATTTGGTTGTGAACTAGTATGTGTCGTGAAGTACTATGTATTTCCTCCTAAATTTGGTTGTATGAACTACTCCTCAAGTTGAAGTACTATGTGTTATGAACTACCATGTGTCGTGAAGTACTTTGTGCATATGTTATCTTCACAGTTGTTTGCTTGCTATGTATCAATCCTACTTCACATCATCATACTATGTCTGCATATGCTAAAAAATTCACTAAGTCCCAGTGCAACGCCTAGCCAGTGGGCGTTGCACTGTATAGTGTGGCGCCGGCAAGCTAGGCGTTGCACAAGTCTGTAACTATCCAGAGAGCAACAGAAGGCATGGAAAGTTACAGACTTGTGTGGCGCCTAGCATACAGGCGCCACATTGTACAGTGCAACGCCCACGTGCTAGGCGCTGCATTGTATAGTGTGGCGCCTGCAAGCTAGGCGCCACACAAGTCTGTAACTATCCAGAGAGCAACAGAAGGCATGGCAAGTTACAAACTTGTGTGGCACCTAGCATCCAGGCGCCTCACTGTACAGTGCAACGCCCACGTGTTGGGCGTCGCACTGTATAGTGTGGCGCCTGCAAGCTAGGCGCCACACAAGTCTGTAACTATCCAGAGAGCAACAGAAGGCATGGCAAGTTACAGACTTCTGTGGCGCCTAGCATGCAGGCGCCACACTATATAGTGCAGCGCCTAGCACGTGGGTGTTGCACTATATAGTGTGGCACCTGCAAGCTAGCTGCCACACAAGTCTGTAACTTGCCCTGCCTTCTGTTGCCCTACCTTCTGCGAGGTGCCGACCATCCTTTTGCCTCTTTGGGTAAAGTCTTCAGGTGTGTATTTCTTGATTCCCTTCCTAGGCTGTAACTGGGATGCAGACCGAACCTGGTACGTCCCCAAGGTCATATCATCAGCAACCTATGCATCAACAAAAGATATGGAAAGACCGTGTGTGAGGATATAGTTAGCAATGCATCAACAATTGGATATATGCTCATGCCATACCTCTTGGGTGATCACACCCACATCCTCATCCTCCAAAGGATCACCATGGCCCTGACCCGAAGTGGGATCTGATGGTGTTGCTGACCTAGACTGTTCTGGTGATACATACTCGGGGTCACAACAACCAAAAAGGTTTGATAGCCGCCTTAACTTTTGGCCCCGGCGCAGCAACATGTACAAGTGAATGAGACATCGAACGTAGCAAAACATGTTAAGTGCTAGTTTGAAGGATGTAAGTGCATCTAGTGCCCCTTAGTGATTTTGGTGTATTGAAGACTTATAGGTTAAGGGACTAATGCATTTGCAAGTGTACACAGGTCTATAAGTCTATGAGGAGTTTGATATTTACAGAGAAAGTCGACCCCTAAAAATGAAGTTCTTCAACTGAAGACTTTGATATTCTTAAGACTTTGTGAAGACTTTGAAAGTGAAGAAATTGGTGTGACCTTGAAGACTTGATATTCATTTGAGGAACATGAAGCGTGAAGACTTTTGTTTTCGTAGTTTCATTTTCTCTTTCTTGAGTCATAGGAAACACCGTCTTTGTTAAAGGGGTCGAGGAAATACTAAGGAAAAATTTCCATTTGATGCTCAACTCAAAATCTTACACCTACCAATCCCTTGAGTGAAGCCTTTGGAAATTTCATACAGTTTAGTCACTTTCTTGAAGGATGAGATGAAGTTCTTCCGTGTTGATGAATTTGTTTCGACCGAGGAGTTAGGAATTTGCCAGTCTGAATTGCCTACAGTGAGGAACATGATAGCCCCGAGGAATTTGAGAGCCAAATTTCCGACCGTTCTTTGTCTTCTTGCGCCACCTGTCCCAAAATATCCTATCCACCTAACGGTCATATCATTGAAGGGCATTTATGTCTTATCATGTCGGGCTGCTCCTAGGCTATAAATAGCCGCCCCCTACAACCACTAGCTGGTTGGCTGCTCCGAGAGAACTTGACACTTGTCATTTGAGAGCAACCCATCCTCCGAGGACTTTGAGCGAAAATCATCAAGTGAGGAAAACCCAAACCAAACCCCTACAAACCCAAAGTGATTGAGCATCATCAAGAAATTGATCTGCATGGATCGACGCTTGTTACCTTTGAAGACTGTGCTTCTTCCAGACGGTTAGGCGTCATGGTCTAGAGCATCCAAGAGGAATTGTGGATCGCCGAGTGACCAAGTCTGTGAAGGTTTGGAAGTCGCCTGAAGACTTACCACGAGTGATTGGACGAGGTCTGCGTGGCCTTAGTTCAAGGAGAATACGGTGAGGATGGGTGTCTGAGCTGCGTGCTTTCGGTGATCGGGTGTCCAGGATCTGCGTGTCCTCGAAGTTTAAATACTCGGCCGCTCCAACAGACGCATAACCGAGACAGCAGTTGAACTGGTCTACCAAATCATTGTCTTCACCAACCTAACTGGTTCTATTTCCTCAACCCTTTCATTTCCTCATTACTGTGTTGAGTGCTTGTTCATATCTGTGCTTGAAGACTTTGACTGAAGACTTTCTCAATTTCCTCAGTTCAATTTCTTCAGTCTGTTTGTCTTCATTTTGTGTTATCATGTGATTACGCTTTCTGTACTCTGTGCTAGTCTTCATTTCATGATGATGACCATGCTTGTATTCTATTATGCTTACTTCTGAGTACTTATTCCGTTGCAAGTAGTTCTTCGCGAAGGAATTTCCTCACCAGCAAATTCCTCAGTGAAGAATTCATAAAAATCGCCTATTCACCCCCTCTAGTCAATATAACGACTTTCAATTGGTATCGAGCAAGGTACTCCCTTGTTACGTGTGATTTTGGTTTAACGCACCGAGTTTTAGTTATGTCGACCGCAGTATGAAGAATGTGACATGCCCTATCTTTGACGGTCATGATTATCCCAAGTGGAAGGCCATGATGAGGAAGCGCCTCATGGCAATGAACGACAAGCTGTGGACCATCGAGATTGGTCTTATCGATCTATGCAAGATGGCGGACGCTGATGATATTCGCAAGTACACTCGACTTGACATCTTGGCGAAGGATATCATCATTTACGCCTATCGAGAGATGAATTCAAGCGCATTATGCATCTTTGCAATGCGAAGCTTATCTGGGACCGAATCTCTGATGTGTATGAAGGTCATCGAACCCGTCATGATCCCTGGTTTGAGGACTTCAAGGAATCTCTCAAAACGATGACTTTCGAGCGTAATCATCATCTTCGTGATCATGTCTCATGGCAAACGGTCTTTGAGGTAACCGAATGCTCCTCATCCGAGTTTTGTAACGATGAATCTGATAATGATGAATCTGATAATGATGAATCTGATGTTGATATTGAATCTTGTTATACCAAACTTGTTTGCATTGCCACTAAACAACAAACGGCTTTGGAACAAGTTCAAAACATGCTAGACAAAAGTGATGATATGTTGGGTAAAGAAATGGATCAGTCAAAAGCATTGGGTGAATGTCTTCAGAGAATTCACTCCAAGTTTGACGCCCTTCAAGATCAACATAATATCCTCTTGACTGATCACGAAAAGCTTTCTTCTGAATCTCTTCAAAGAAAGCAAGATCTTGAGAAGCTGAGAGTGTGTTATGAAGATCTTCAGAAGGAGCGCGATTCATTACTAGCTCAATGAATCAGCGCTTCTCAGGAAGAATTTGTTCCTCCATGCTTAAAGTGCATTGAACGTGAATCTGCTAATTCTTCACCTGAATGTTCAAATGCTTCAATAGTTACAAATTCTTCACCTGCCTCTGCTATCACTAATTCCTCATTTGAGGACATTGCTAGTATCACTGACAATGCAGGGTTGAAGGAACTGTACATGACAGGCATGTACAAAAGCCTCAAAGGGCATCAGACTCTTTGTGATGTGCTTAAAAAGCAGATCCTAAACAGAAACCCTAGGAAAGAGGGTATTACCTTTGAGAGGAAACTCAATGCTGATGGAACATATGGAAGCTTTGAGTAGTACCCCAAAACCTCATGGGTTCTTTGCAAAGGGACCTCCAGTTGATCCATCTAACTTATCCGGCTTTACATGTGAATCTCCTCATTCTTCTGATGAGTCATTTGACTCCAACTATAAACTGTTCAAAAATCAGAAGGGTGAAGTATTTGCTAGATATGTTGGCACTAACTGCAGGAATGGTTCTCCTATGAAGAAAATCTGGGTTCCCAAGAAGTGCCTTGAAAGTTTTCAGGTGAATGTCCTCATGACACCACCTGTGAAGAACACGAACCCCAGATCAAATTGTTCATATGGACCAAATTCTTCATATGGATCCAAGTCCTCATACGGACCAAATTCCTCACATGGATCAAATTCCTCAAAAGGATCAAAGTCCTCATATGATTATCATCGTGCTAACAACTCTGTTTCGTAGGGTAGAGCTAAGGGTATGAATATGTGCATTATTCTTCAAACCATTATGTTCATAAGTCCTCGAAGAATTTCTCTGCTTATTCATATGCTTACCCTAACCCCTCTTATGTGAAACGAAATGGTTTGGCCTCTATGCCACCATTCTCGTATGGTGCTCGCAGAGTGATGAACTCTTTGCCACCCCTTCAGATGTGGGTGGTGAAGAAAAGAACTAATCTCTTTTGCAGGTCAGTCTCGGGACGTGCTTTAATGTCTCAAGAATTTCTTTGGGGACCGACAAAATTACTCGAAAGGACGCAGCGAATCATGATGAAATGAACCTTCATTTCACACGTCCTCATCTTGCTATATCTGTTTATCGCTTGATGAAATTCATCGATGAACTTGATATCATATTCTTCATCGATGAAGCATATGAGATTGTAAACTACACTAATTCATCTGCAGGATGATCAACCCAAAACTCTTGAATGGGTCCTCGATAGTGGATGTACGAATCACATGATTGGTGACAAGAATCTATTGATGGATGCTCCTTATCACCGTCACATCTGAAGCATATCATCTTTTGCCGACAAAGGCAAAAGTCGTATTGGGTCTTGGTAAGATTGCAATCTCTAAGGATAAACACATGGACAAAGTCATGCTTGTTGAGTCCTTAGGATACAACCTCATGTCAGTCTCAATGCTTTGAGATCTTGATATGGTTGTTGTCTTTGGCAAGTATCGCTGTGTTGTGATTATGGAAGCTGACAATTCCAAAGTCTTCGAAGACTTTAGGAGAGGAGATTTGTATATTGTTGATTTCTCTACAGGACCACAACCAGCCGTGTGTCTACTTGCAAAAGCTTCAGAAGGCTGGCTATGGCATCGACGACTTGGTCACGCAGGCATGAGGAATTTGCACACACTTGCGAAGAAGAAGCATGTCATTGGCATTGAAAATGTCAAATTCCTCAAGGATCACTTATGCGAACTGTGAAGCGGGAAAAATGACCAAGGCCAAGCATCCAAATAAGACTATCATGACCACTACTCGTCCATTCAATTGCTTCACATGGACCTCTTGGACCTAATCATTACTCAAGAAGTCACTAATGATGCATCTCTATATGGTTTTGTCATTGTTGATGATTACTCTCGATATACATGGGTACACATTGTTACTTACAAACATGAAGTGCAGGAAGTCTTCAAACGATTTTCCTCGAGGGCTTCAACCAACTTTGGTGTGAAGATGAAGCACATCAGAAGTGACAATGGAACTGAGTTCAAGAATTCCGGTCTTGATGACTATCTTGATGAACTTGGTATTACTCATGAGTTATCTGCTCCCTATACTCCTCAGCAAAATGGCGTCGTGGAGCGCAAGAACAGAACTCTTGTTGAGATGGCTCGCACTATGCTTGATGAATACAAAACACCTCAGCGTTTTTGGATTGATTCAATTGATACTGCGTGCCACATCATCAACAGAGTATATCTTCACAAATTCTTCAAGAAGACGGCCTATGAACTCCTCACTGACAAGAAACCCAATGTGAGTTATTTCAAAGTTTCGGTGCTAAATGTTGGATTAGAGATCCTCACCACAATTCTAAATTTGCACCGAAAGCACATGAAGGTTTTATGCTTGGTTACGGAAAGGACTCGCACACCTCTGAGTCTTCAACATCGTTCGCACAAGATTGTTGACACTATAGATGTGCGGTTCGATGAAACTAATGGCTCGCAAAGAGAGCACCTACCTTCGTGTTAGATGAACCAGCTCCGAGGATTCTATCAAGTTCAAGGCAAGCGAGGATGTCATTCCTCTTCAAGAATCTCTGAAGAATTCATTCCAGTTCATGAAGAACGTCGAGTGATGCACTGAAGAAAATCTTTGAGGAAAATGGTGTGAAGAAAATGCTGATCAAATTCCTCAATGACAACCAGATCATCCTCGCGTTGCAAAAGAAGTGCAAGTGGAGAAGATCATCGATGACATTCGCGCACCAGGTCCTCTCACATGCTCAAAAGCTTCACATTTATCTAACTTTTGTGGGCACTATGCTTTTGTCTCTATCACAGAGCCCACTAAGGTTGATGAAGCATTTTTGGAGCCGGAGTGGATTCAGGCTATGCAAGAAGAATTACATCAGTTCGAGCTTAACAATGTCTGGGAACTGGTCAATCGTCCAGATCCTCGCAAGCATAATATCATTGGCACAAAGTGGATCTACCGCAACAAGCAAGATGAAAATGGCCTTGTGGTAAGGAATAAGGCACGACTGGTAGCTCAAGGCTAACACAGGTTGAAGGAATTGATTTCGATGAAACTTTTGCACCTGTTGCTAGACTTGAGGCTATTCGCATATTACTTGCTTATGCTAACCATCATGATATCATCTTATATCAAATGGATGTGAAAAGTGCATTCCTCAATGGTAAGCTTGAGGAAGAAGTATATGTTGCTCAACCCCGTGTTTTCAAGATCCAAAGAATCGACAAAGTCTTCAGACTCAATAAGGCCCTCTATGGCCTCAAGCAAGCCCCTCGGGCGTGGTATGATACATTGAAGGAATTCTTCGTGAAGAATGGCTTCACACCCGGTTCACTCGACCCTACTCTCTTTACTAAATCTTATGATGGTGAACTGTTTGTGTGCCAAATATATGTTGATGATATTATCTTTGGCTGTCTTGACCAACGTTATAGTGATGAATTTGCCTATATGATGAGTGAAGAATATCAAATGTCTATGATGGGAGAGTTGAAATTCTTCTTAGGTCTTCAAATTTGTCGCAGCGCAATGGCATATTCATATCTCAGAGAAATACCTCAAAGATGTCTCGAGGAAATTCGCATGCAAGATTGCAAAGGTGTCAAAATTCCTATGCCCACAAATGGCCATCTATGCAGTGATGAAAATGGTATTGACTTCGATCACAAGGTATACCGCTCCATGATTGGTTCTTTATTGTACTTATGTGCATCTAGGCCAGATATAATGCTTAGTGTTTGCATGTGTGCCCGATTTCAAGCTGCATTGAAGGAATCACACCATAAGGCTGTGAAGCATATTCTTCGATATCTAGCTCACACACCAACACTAGGATTATGGTACCCCAAGGGCTCTGCTTTTGATCTCATTGGATATTCGACTCGACTATCTTTGGTGATCGTGTGGACCGCAAGTCAACATCCGCACTTGTCATTTCCTCGGACGATCTTTGGTCCGTTGGTCCTTGAAGAAACAGAATCGTATCACCGCTCTCATGCGGAAGCTGAATACATTCTGCTTGGCTCTTGCTGTGCTCAACTGCTTTGGATGAAGCAAACCTCAAGGACTATGGCATCAACATGAAGAATGTGCCTCTCCTCTGCGACAATGAGAGTGCCATCAAGATTGCTCACAACCCAGTTCAGCACTCGAAGACAAAGCACATTCAGATTCGTCATCATTTTCTTCGTGATCATGTGTTGAAGGGCGACATCTCCATCGAGCACGTGAAGACTGAAGAACAGCTAGCTGATATCTTCACTAAGCCCTTGGATGAGAAGAGATTTAGCAAGTTGCGGTGTGAGCTAAATATCTTAGAATCTTCGAATGCTCTTTGAAAAGGACACACATCCTAACGCTTATGCAAAATTGATGACTTAGATGTGCAACACATGAAGAAACGTTTTTCTTCAATCAATGAAGAATAACACTCTAAGTGTGAAGAAATTAATGAAGAATTTGATTCTCAGAACCCTACGACAATTGTACGCGGTGTCTGAAATCATCATTCTTATACGGTGGGTCACGCCACCACAAAAAGTTGAAAATCTTCAATTTGAGTTTTTCCTCATTTGTGAAATTCTTCAGTTTTCAAATTCTTCAACTTTGCAAAATCTTCACTGTTTCCGTCGTTTTTCTTCATTGGCTATATATATATATATATATATATATATATATATATATATATATATATATATATATATATATATATGAGTTTATGTCCTCTACAAAGATTCACTTATGGCTATTTCTTCAAGTTGTTTTTTCGCTAAGTGAATGTGATCGGACCCTTCCCCTCTATGCTATACTCAACCCAATCTATTCACAAATTCTTCATGTGCGTTCTATTTGAAACTCGCTCAAAATCTTCTTTGTGTCCTTGTCATTTGAAGAAATTGCGAACGAAACTTTAAAACAAATCTTATCCAGATTTTCAGTTTTGCCGCTCAAACCGTTCCGCATCCCACGATGCATTATTATATTCACCCACGATCTTACACAATCTCAACTACACAGTACGTGGGTGACACATGTCGCGTGAAGGAGAAAGGGCAGGGGCATGTTCGTCCCAAAATCTTCGGGCGAACAGTTTTTCACCGTGGCTATAAATACCCCTCTCCCCTTCCTCACTTCATTTACTCCGCTCGATCGCTCTCTCTCGCTCGAGCTCCTCAAACCCTAGCGCCGCCGCTACTCCATCATTGCCGGTGAGTAAGAGCTTGCTGCCTCGACCTCGTCGCCGTCGATTCGCGCCGGTTATGGAAATCTTCACTCCCGCCGCCAGTAGCTGTCTTCCTCTGCCAAGTTAGGGCGTGGGAGATCTAACCTGAAAAACTTCACATCTGTTCATCTCAGTTCGTCGTGTTCTTCACTTCGGGTAATTAAATGTTACTTTTACTACTCACTTTGATTCTCAAACTTTCCTGAAAATCTTCAAAGGTGTTTACTCTTCAAATCTTCACACATATGAACACCTCACACATTGTATGTTCTTGATCCATTTCTCTAAGCAATCATTTTCTTCAAGATTCCTCAATTGTGTGGATCTTCGATCTGTACAACTCTGGAACCTAAGACAAAGAACACTTAGTGAAATTCCTCAAGGCTCATCTGGTCAAATTCCTCAAAACTTGTCTTTTTGAAAAACCTTCTGAGAACGCATATGACCTCTCCAAATTCCTCGCACCTATACTCTGTTCACAGGTACTCATGTCCGCTGCTGAATCACTAGGTTCTCATCAACTTAACTCATTTGCAGCATTCCTCGAAGAAAAATTGCATACTTCTTCAGAGTGTTCAATTGTTCAAATTCCTCATCTGAAGAATATGGCTGAAGGTAAGAGACCGCAGAAAGGAGGAAAGAAGCCTGAGGTCATGACTACTTTTGAAATCCCTGAGGAAATTTATGCTGGCTATTGCACACCTGATGAAGCAAAATTTGGCAAAGAAACCAAAAATCAGCGCAAGGTGCGCATACAGAATATTGAACGGAGATGGGCAAGAGAATGGAGGGAGTACAGATATGTGACTCCAAAGTATATGAAGAAATTTGCTTTAAATCCTCCATGCCCAAGAGCTCCATTGGCACCTGGCCAAGTAGCTGATCCCACCAGCATCAAGCGTGGTGAGGACTTTCCTGAAGAATGGGCTAAGCGCCAAGCCAAATTGGCAAGACAAGCCAAGGAGGCAGTGAAGAAATTCAATGAGGATTACGCCATCGCTGCACAGCATCGAGGCCTCGGTCAAGCCGAGGAAATCTATGCCAAAGAAGCCTGCTCAGAAGCCAAGTGCTTCACCAACAGGCGCCCTCACGGCCAAGTTCTCGGCTATGCCCTCACGGCAAATTCCTCGATCACATCGCTCCACCAAAGTCCTCAAGCAGCTCCATCAAAGTCCTCGGCTCTGTGCATCCGCTACATGTCAAAGGACTACGGGTTTCTCAATTGCCTCTGGTGTCTCAGCAAGTTCCTCAGGTGCACCAATGTCCTCATCAGGCCCCACACTGTTGAAGACTAAAGCAACAGCGGGACGAGGTCCTCGGCCAAGTCCAAGGAAGAAACAGGTCGCATTCCATGTGCCCTCTGATAATGAAGCTTCTGATGATGAACTTGCAGAAATCATCAGAGACACACAGGTGAAGGCCGCTAGAGCCAAAGGCACATCTGTGCCATTGCTTTTGGATCCGAAGAAAATCCTCGATTACATTGATCTCTGGCACAAGGATCCTAACACCCCCATGCCTGATTTTCATGTGACTCCTGGTCAAAGTCACATGCTGACCCATTTCATCACTCAAGAGAAATGGAAATTTGAAAAGGCAAGAGAGATCAAGAAAGCTCAATACAGAAATGAGAAGCTCCTGAAGAAAAATGTTGTCAGAATAACACCTGAGGAACTTCTCAAGGCTCAGTCTGAAATTCAAGCCCTCAGCAAAGACTTTGATGCCTACTATGCTGATTGGCAAGGAGATAAAGTGAGATTCGTCAATCTGACGAAGAAATTGACAAATGTTGCAGCCCCATCGCAACAAGAAAACCCTCAGGCTGCAGACTCTGCTCAGCCTGCTGAAGAACATGCCAGCACCGCTGATGATTTTCAGCCTGCTGAAGAAAATGCTAGTTCCAGGGCTGATGACTCCATTCCAGCCGCTGAAGAAATTGCCAGGGCATCCACTAGTGGTGCGCTCAAGAAACCGAAGAAATGAGGGCAATCTGCATCGGGCCATACTGAATAAAATCAACCAGATTCCTCAACTCCTCCCGCGCCTACACCAACTCCAATTCTTCCATCTGCCTATGAGGTGAAGAAGACCAAGGCTGAAGAGCGAGCTGCAGTGAAGAAAAGGAAGGCATCAGCTGCGTCAGAATCTTCGACTGCGAAGAAGATGAAGCCAATGACCAGCTCACTTGAAAATCCAAATCATGTTGTTCCAATTTCCTCCATGCCATCAAAGGAACTTGTTCCTTTTGGAGAAGACTATGTGATCCCAAGCGGATCTGATGAAGAAAATCATTCTGCTGCTTCGTCAGAGCAGATTGATGAAGAAATTGAAGTGGACGCAATCCCTTCAACGCCAGTCATTTCCTAACCTATGCCTCAGTTCACAGCTGAAGAGGCTGGTGTTGAGGAAATTGAAGATGAAGATGTGGATATAGGATGCACCACACCAGTGATGAATGATGACTTTTGGGAAAGTCAGCATCCCAATACTCCTCTATTCACACCTATCTAACAGATTCCTCTGTCCCCTGCAACAACTGTTCAACTGGGCTCTGAAGAAACTCAACCCACTCCCTCTGTTCATGAATAAATTCCATCCACTAGTGCTGAAGAACCTGCTGCTGCTAATCCTCAGGTTGCACAAGAAGAGGAACAAGAAATTCCTCAGCCTGAAGAACCTGAGGTTGCGATTCCTGAGGTGGTACTGCAACTCACTGACATCCCTCTGCCAAAGCCGAAGAATCCGTTCTCAAGCAAACAGAAGTTCAAGGCTGAAGACTTCTTTTCCGAGCATGTATTCTTCACTGATTACAACCCCTATGACTCTGCTCGCATAAGGAAAAGGCGTTTCTGGACTGCCAGTCAAGCCAACTTCTATTCCTCAGTGCTGTTTGACAAAGACAAAATCTTCAATCATGAACATATTCCTCACGTGGATATGGAATCTCTGCCATGCTTGGAGCCAGTCCTCAGTGTTCTTCACGATGCAGGATTACTCAATTTCTGCACTGACATCTGTGATTGGAATGAAGAACTCATTCTTCAGTTCTACGCTACACTGCATATCACTGGAGACGCTAAAGATGTCAACTCATGGGTGTTCGATTGGATGACTGAAAACACTCACTACAAGGCAGCGGCAACTGAATTGCTTCGCGTCCTTCCTCTCGATCCTCCCCATGACAGTGCACGTTGCATCTACAATGACCCTGAACTGACAAATCACTATATGCAAGTGCTTATGAAGCCTTTGAAGCCTGGGCAGGCCCCACGAACCAAATTCCTCGTCAAAGAATTAATCTATGTGCCTCGGACTGTCTATCGCATTCTGTCGAAGACAATGAGTCCTATCAAAGGCCACGACTCAAATGATGAAGAAGTCGTTGGCATCATGAAGAATATGCTTTTAAACATCATTCATCGCGTTCCCGTCAACTTCCATGATTTCTTCATGAGGACTCTGGCCAATATTGCTATGTCACCATTCGAGCTGAAGCCCTATGCTCTTCGGATTATGAGATTCATCAGGGCAAGATCTTCACTGAATTACAAAGCTGACACTCTGAACCACGGTAGCTACTTGCCTCCCATCGAAAATCCTCAAGCCACAGCACCCAGGGTGATGACTGACCGTGAGTTACTCCTCAGTCTTCATCAGAAGGTTGATCGCAATCACAAATGGGTAAAGCGTCAGTTTGGTGCACTTCTTCACAACATGACCTCAACACACAATGCAGTGAAGAAGAACCATTACTACCTTCATGAAACCCTCAACCGCACCTGGGCTGTCCTCACTCATGTCTATAGCGTTGAAGAACTGAAGACTATGGGTCTCAAGGAAGAATTTGACTGGTCTGCACCTCCTCCGAAGAAATTCAAGAGGGTCAAAGTTCCTCCACTGGTGGCCAGCTCTTATTCTTCATCGCGTGACACCGATGAGTATGAAGATTTGGACGACAGTGCGGCAGGCCCTACTACAACAAACAACCCCGACAACGCTAGCGCTCCTCCATCAACTTGAAATTCTTCAGGGGCGTTAGTCCTCGGTTTCAATTCTTTTGGTCATTTGATGACAAAGGGGGAGAAATCTGATTTAGTCTTCAAGCGGGTCTATATTAAGGGCGTTTTTTAAGTTACAACTCTCGTTCTTCTGAAACTTTTATTTGGATCGAGTTGTAATCTTAAACCCGATGGTGCGCTGATGCTTTTGTTGCACTATGCTCTGATACTTTTGATGCTTTATTCGGCATGCTTATTCCTAGTTAATATTATTGCACGCATGCTGAATTTCATCAGGCACCATATTTCATCATGCATTTCAAATTCTTCATATTATATATCAAATGCGTGTATGAATTACAAGATATAGGGAGAGATCTCCATGATTCAACTCTTCAAATGTGCATTGCCTCAAACGCAAATTCCTCACTATGCACATCTTCGGGGGAGTTCTTCTATATCTTGCAATCAAATTCCTCAATATCAGTATTTACACTTCATATGTTTATCCCCGTTGAAAGCTTAACCTATATTGTCATCAATCACCAAAAAGGGGGATATTGTAAGTGCATCTAGTGCTCCTTAGTGATTTTGGTGTATTGAAGACTTATAGGTTAAGGGACTAATGCATTTGCAAGTGTACACAGGTCTATAAGTCTATGAGGAGTTTGATATTTACAGAGAAAGTCGACCCCTAAAAATGAAGTTCTTCAACTGAAGACTTTGATATTCTAAAGACTTTCTGAAGACTTTGAAAGTGAAGAAATTGGTGTGACCTTGAAGACTTGATATTCATTTGAGGAACATGAAGCGTGAAGACTTTTGTTTTCGTAGTTTCATTTTCTCTTTCTTGAGTCATAGGAAACACCGTACTGTTAAAGGGGGTCGAGGAAATACTAAGGAAAAATTTCCATGTGATGCTCAACTCAAAATCCTACACCTACCAATCCCTTCGAGTGAAGCCTTTGAAATTTCATACGATTCACCACTTTCTTCAAAGGATGAGACGAAGTTCTTTCCGTCGTTGATGAATTTGTTCGATCGAGGAGTTAGGAATTCGCCAGTGCGAATTGCCTACACAGTGAGGAATATGATAGCCCTGAGGAATTTGAGAGCCAAATTTCCGACCGTTGCTGTGCTGCGCGCCAGCTATCCCAAAATATCCTATCCACCTAACGGTCATATCATTGAAGGGCATTTATGTCTTATCATGTCGGGCTGCTCCCTAGGCTATAAATAGCCGCCCCCTACAACCACTAGCTGGTTGGCTGCTCCGAGAGAACTTGACACTTGTCATTTGAGAGCAACCCATCCTCCGAGGACTTTGAGCGAAAATCATCAAGTGAGGAAAACCCAAACCAAACCCCTACAAACCCAAAGTGATTGAGCATCACTGAAGAAATTGATCCTGCATGGATCCGACGCTTGTTACCTTTGAAGACTGTGCTTCTTCCAGACGGTTAGGCGTCATGGTCTAGAGCATCCAAGAGGAATTGTGGATCGCCGAGTGACCAAGTCTGTGAAGGTTTGGAAGTCGCCTGAAGACTTACCACGAGTGATTGGACGAGGTCTGCGTGGCCTTAGTTCAAGGAGAATATGGTGAGGACTGGGTGTCCTGAGCTGCGTGCTCGATGATCGGGTGTCCGGATCTGCGTGTCCTCGAGTTTAAATACTCACCGCCCAACCAGACGTACAACTGAGACAGCAGTTGGAACTGGTCTACCAAATCATTGTCTTCACCAACCTAACTGGTTCTATTTCCTCAACCCTTTCATTTCCTCATTACTGTGTTGAGTGCTTGTTCATATCTGTGCTTGAAGACTTTGACTGAAGACTTTCTCAATTTCCTCAGTTCAATTTCTTCAGTCTGTTTGTCTTCATTTTGTGTTATCCTGTGATTACGCTTTCTGTACTCTGTGCTAGTCTTCATTTCATCATGATGACCATGCTTGTATTCTGTTATGCTTACTTCTGAGTACTTATTCCGCTGCAAGTAGTTCTTCGCGAAGGAATTTCCTCACCAGCAAATTCCTTAGTGAAGAATTCATAAAAATCGCCTATTCACCCCCCCTCTAGTCGATATAACGCACTTTCAAAGGAGATGTGAACCTTAATGAATGCTCAAAGTGCACCTTCACATCGCTTTTGCCAGTCAGGGTTGTTTCCAGAATAGTCTCGGTCTCATCAGCTGCTTTCTTGATCTGGGCACGCTATGAACAGAAACGGTATTAATGTGTTAGGCAAGCGAAGATGAGAATAATGCGAATGGAAAAGCAAGAAGGGAAAATACCACAAAGTTCATCATTATAGCTGAAGTGATCACTGAGTTGCCTTTCTTGACTAATGCGTTGTACTGGTGCTGGGCTAGCTCATAAAAAAGGTTGGATCTTCCAAAATCTTATCAGCATACGCCGGCTTGCATACCTCCACACGGGTACTTCCAAGAAGCCATGTGAGATAGTTGTTGAACGCATCCGGGCAGTGCTCACGAAGCTGGGCTTGTTTTTCAGCCCTAGCTTGCTCCACACTAAGCGCGAACTATACGACATACTTCCTGTGATGCTTGGCCGAATCCTTGATCTTCCGCTGCTTTTTCCTATCCTACCTGCAAGTCAGAAACATAATATTACCACCATCGAAACCGCCAAGAAGCCGCTAAGTGCTCAAGGTTAATTATATCTTACCCGTGTAGCACCTTGTCCGTGTCCTCCCACTCCGGCGAGTGTGGCTGGAACAAACCGAACTGGCGGAACACCCGATGTGGCAGGTGAAGCTCAACCGCCCAGTTGCATATGAGTGGGCACCGCATATGCCAGAGATCCCTATCCCTAGTGCACATCGGATTCAGCCTGAACTCTATAGGGTTACCAAAACTCTATCCTTTTCCATACGGCTCCCATTCCACCTGCAAAATGGGATAGAATGCAAAATTGATATCAAGTTACGATAGAAGCATGATAATCACTTATGCAATGTCGATTCACCTGCTCAGGTGTGATCGCGTCCAGCTCGCTCTTGTACAACTTGTACATGACCGACGGATCATCCGTCGTCTCATTTAACACATACCACTTGTAAGCCCAAGTGGGGCGCTGTAGTGGGTCGTATTTGTCGTCCCAATCCTCGTACTTCATGGTCTTCGGTCATCCAACCGGCAAACGCTCCCAGCTCCATATGGAAAGTGCGAGCATACAACCACCAATACCTCCAGATGGCCTACAATAGGCTTCGTCCAGCTGCACATAAAAAAGAACATGGTTGAATTAACAACAATATCACATTGATAATGTAGCAATGAAGTGAAAAGGAAACAACTTCATACCTGTCGATACAAGTAAGCCAGTGTCGCCGAACCCCAACTCCATTTGCTATCAAAGACGGTCAACGCCTTCAGCCACATCCAAGGAGCATTCTTGCATGTGCCATCAGCAACCATAGTCCTGGATATCACGTACCACATGTAGACACGAGCATATGTCTTGACCGTGTCCTCATTAGCATCCTCAGGGGAAGTACCAAAGTTCGATGTAATCCACGTGAAAGGAGCACCGACTGCGACTCTTTCCTTCTTCTTGTCTTCTACTTCTGGTTCCCGAGGCTCCGGAGGAACCATACCGATAAGGGCATGCATCTGCGCGCGCCACCCATCAGAATCGGTGTTCATACATAAAGGGTTCCCATCGATAGGAAGACCGGTGATCATAGCCATATCCTGGAGCGTCACGATTATCTCCCCGGTCCGAAGATGGAAAGTGTGTGTCTCCGGCCTCCAATGATCAATAAGCGCGGTGAGTGCTGCAGCATTGTTGGGTGGCGTCAACTGGACCAACTGAATGAAAGGGAGAAGTCCTGTCTCCCTTACATACGGTGTGTACCGCTCATCATAGCGCATCCACCCAAGGGTGACCCCGTGAGACCGAAGCTTCAAAGGTGCGAGCTCCTACAAACAAACAAACAAATCATTACATATGGGGCATTTGTGTTTGAAATAAACATGAAATTCATAACACTGGCAACTTTCATTATTACCCGCTGCTCCACCAACATAGCGTACGACCGGTGTTGTTTGTCCGAGTGATCATCGAGAAGCCAAACCATCCTAACAATTTGAAAAAAAAACTTTCTTGTCAACACAATTATCTTTTGAATACAAATAAATTAAAGTACGCCTACTAGATGCAAAATTCAAAGTATATGTATCCAAAGCATTCTTGTCAAAACAAATAGAAGTTCAACACAAATAAACTAAACTAGGCCTACTTCATACAAATAAACTTTTCCATAGAAATAACATGTCAACCTATGTATCCAACCATATTTTTTCAAAAAAAAAACTAAACTAGGATTCCCCAAATCAAACAAACAAGAGTTCTAATACATGCAAGATTATAATACATGCAAGATTCTAATCTAATCAAATCAAACAAAGGTTCCCCAAATCTTCAAAATAGTATATTTTCTATGGATAGAAAGAAGGGGATCGGAGGAGAGTACCTTCTAGGATGGATTGGTGACGAAATACACATACCAAATCGTCGGATCTGAAGGATTTGGGAGAGGGGATTGAGAGGGGGAGAGGAGGAAGCCGCCGTGTCGTTCTGTTCTGTAACCCCCTTGGAACGAATGGGTGGGGTGGGGGGAGGGGAGCGGGCGGCTGCAATCTAAGTCACAGTGCAGCGCCCGGGGGCTAGGTGCTGCACATTACATGTGTGGCGCCTAGCACGTAGGCGATGCACTGCTGGGTGCGGGCCCAGGGGCTGCCACGGTGGACAGATGTGCAACACCCCCGAGCTAGGCGCTGCATCGTATAGTGTGGCGCCGACGTGACGGGCGCTACACAAAAAAGTCATCGGCGCGAAATAGTTTCACGGGCAGTTCATTCTGTGATTTGATTTCGTCTCGAGGTTAAAATTGTCAAATTTGCCCAAGAGCGATTAGGTTGCGCGGCTGCTCTCCTGCCGCCTCCTGCCCTCCCCATAACTGCTTGTGATCAGATTTGACGGTGACCCAAGTGCTGCAACGGGGCGCGCTGCACTCACCAATTCTCCACACTACAATCAAAAGGTGAACACTATCCAGTAACCTGTCTCTCTTTTCTTTCTTGCGGGGAGTAATCTATCTCAACTACAGTACTTTATAATAATCTTTCTCAGTTCTCATTCCTTTTGTGTCAAATTTATACATCAGATGCTAGTTCTAAGATTTGTAACTCGACAGTTAATTATGAAGAGAAAAATAAATCCCGAGAAACTGTAAACATTAATTCAGGTTTTTCAATCTTTGTACGTCCCATCTAGCTTCTGCGTGCCAGGCTTTTTAGGGTATATATAAATTCATTGACTTGTTATGGCCACAGATTATTCTTGTTATGGCTGTAGAACTATAGTCTTCATAATGATGTGGGTACATTAGATATTCATATTATATTAAGATTTATCACATTTCTACATGATTTTGTTTATCCGATCATTACTCCGGTCATTGGATATTTGCCCCCCCCCCCTCCCCCCATGCTCAAATCCTGGCTTCGTCCTTGAACACCACACTTATGTTACTACACACTAGTGCATGTTACTCTCCATTATGGCTAGTCTTATGGATTGGACGGTCGGTTGAGCGGAGAAACGAAGAGACAATTCGTTGGTCTTCGGCTGCAAATCGTCAATGTTGTGTTCCAACACGACGGTTGTTGGCGTATGTGTGTGAATTAAAATACAAATAGACTTTGCAGACATTTTGACTATTTCTGGAACCTTTCGGTGTACACTAGTACTTTTTTTCAGAAGAAGAACAACTCTCTTTTTCTACCATTTACTCTTCTACGTTCCTTTGTTGGAACGGATCACCAATGTGTGTCTTTTGCAGGACCACGACGACAACGAGGACCGGCCGGCCGGCCGTTGATATGCGGACTAGACAGCTAATATTAAATCACCGTTCATTTTCTCAGATTGCATATGCCTGCACCCTTGGTGTTTGATCGTATATTAACTTTCTTTCTCTAATATATTAACTGGGAGAGCTTCCAACTCTGTCCATGATAAAACAATACAATAAAATCACATGCTGAGTGTCTTATATGTCAGACACCGGTATTACTTGTGATGTTTGTAATGCCATCAGTGGCGGAGCTAGATAGGAACAGTTGGACGGGCCAATGCCGTTCAGGGTATAGGAAATCCTATAAAATTTGCCCTCGTGACCCCAGTTTGCCCTCACACTACACTATTTTTCGTTTGGATTGGGCGGATCATAGCATGCTTTTGCTCCCGCGTAGCTCCGCCACTGACTGCTATGAAAGATAATGAATAGATTAGAGGTTGCTCGATTGCTCACTCATCATTGGATAATGACGATATGCAGCCTTCGCTAATCGGTTCCGTCATCACGACGAATCCTCAATGCAAACCTACAGTTGATAAAAGGTGTAGGGGGCGAATCCTTAAGAGCAGTGCTATATGGACGATAATTCATGCACCATATGTGGACGATGCTTGTGATCTGACTACAACATTTTTTTTTGAAAGATCCAGACATTTCTGGCTTTTCATTGGCTTAGCAGGAGAGAGTTACAGAAGTGTGGTGACCAAAACTGATCAGCACAACAAAGTACAGAAAAGCGTGGTAGGAAAGGGCAGGCACACCCTCCTCCGCCTGATGAGAACTAGCCTACTCCTCGCGTTGTATCCCCGAAGGGAGGCGCTATAGCATGTGCTCCGGCGAGTCTCCATTGTTCGATGTCTCTCCGGCAGGCCTCCGTTATATTGCGTGCACTTGGTGTCTTATCTCTGAAAGTGCATCTGTTTCTCTCAAGCCAGATTTGCCAGGTGATCAAGGCCACCATCGTCCTGATTCCTCTTCTTTCTCGTGGCGCCGCGGAGTTGAGGATTGTGGTGATGGCCTCCGTTGTGGTGTTGCATGCACTCCATGATGCCGGGGATAGTGTGCCGCAACCCACCCAGGTGGCTGCCGTTTTCCAAACTTCCTCTGAAATGGTGCACTCCCAGAAGAGGTGGAAGGAGGACTCGAGGTTACGGCAGCATAACTGACAGAAGTAGGGGTTCTCCCAGCCCCTGCGCTGCAGGCGATCGTTGCACCAGAGCCTGTTTTGGTGCAGCAGCCAGAGGAAGAACTTGATCTTTCCGGGCGCCCATATCTTCCAAACCAGGGTTTTCATGGCTGAGGTTGGCTGCGGAGGTAGTTGGGAGAGATATGCTGATCTCGCCGTGTAATCTCCACCGGCTTTCCAGGTGATCTTGTCCTCGGTCCCTTGCTGCAGCGCCAGGTTCGCCTCTCTGATACGGCGCTGCAGCAGCACCGCCTGTTGAATGATCTCCGGGCTGCTGTCTCGCCTGAGGTCCGTGATCCATCTGTCATCACGAGTGGCCTCCGTGACAGTGCGGTTCTTCCTGATTGATTTCTTGAAAAGGTCGGGGTAGACCTGCCGCAGTGGCTGCTCACCGAGCCAGGAGCAGTGCCAGAAAAGCGCTCTGTTGCCGTCGCCCACAGTCACCCTCGTTGCCGAGGAGAAAAGCGCCCTTTCCTTATCATCGCACGGCAGCTCCAGCCGTGTCCATGGCCTGGCCGGGTCCATCCACGCGAGCCAAAGCCAGCGGAGGCGCAGCGCACGCGCGAAACGCTCCATGTTGTGGATGCCGAGGCCGCCGTGCTCGACCGGAGATTGTTGACTACAACATTTGGGCAAAGGAAGACCAGATTGTTGGATTTCTATCGTGCTAGCATCGTGCAAAAAAACATCGTGTGTGTAGTAGTTCCAAATCCTTAACCTCCAGAATTTTAATACTCCCACTACCAGAGGCAGCTTAATTTCTCAAGGAACAGTACGTGCACAACGTCTTGCTACTCTAGCCTAGCCTATGTGACTAATCAAATGACATGGCAACTCCTATCCGTTATGCTATCATTGTCGTTGATACGCAAGCATATCGTCAGTACTGTACCTACTAGAACTAGTTAGTTAACGAGGCCACCCCTTGTAGTATTCTGCCACTGCTACCACTCCTACTTAATTAGGCTAACTGCATTTAGCAGTTCCGGCCGATGATGTTGTTGCGGCAGCTGAAGCAGCAGCAAGTTATGCTAAATTAGGTTAACTACATTGACAATCATGCATGACTAGCGCATGCATCTCAGAGATGGGTTGGGATAGGGATACACTGTACCAGCTGACTCGTAGTTGGTAGAGCACAGGTAGAGAGCATCAGATACGTGGAGCTCATCACCTACAATTCGAGTACCTACTAAATTAAAAATTAAAACGGATCGGCTCACTTTACACAACTGGGATGCGTAGACGTGTAGTGCCGGCTCGATTCCAATCATTCGAGGGCAGAAGGCCGCTCGTTTGGGTGTAGAATATTGTGGCATCCAGCGCGAGCACATCCGCACATGTACGTACAGGGAAACCCTTCAAGTAACACGTCGGGCTAGTGGCGTAGTGCATGGGCCCATGCGTATGTATATGCATGCATGCCTCCGATTCATTTTTGTGGATGCGCAGGGAGAATCAGATATAGTTGTGGATGCGTACTAGTGCTTGTTACGTATGGGAATATCAAAAGCCAAAAGGAGGAGGCGTGGTTTGGTCGAATGTCCATCCTTTTTTTCCAAAAAAAACAAAGATTGGTCTATCCCTTTTTACTAGAGGAGAAAGTGGATTGTTCATGTTCTCTCCTTCTTTCTAGGAGAAAAGGTCGCAGTCATCTATGAACGGAAACGTACATGAGTTCCGGGCGGGGCGACGGGCGGGGCTACCGCGCGCGTGCCGCCGCTCCTCTCCGGCGAGGGTCGGCGGATAGGTGGCAGGTTTTGGGCGCTCGCGGACACCGATGAGGAGGACGCGGACGGAGATGCGGACGATGCTCCGCCATCGCCGCCGACGCCGACTCCTTCCGACCACGTCAACGATTGGTTCAACGCGGGCTACACGGAGGAGGAGGTCACTTCTTCCATTGGCGAGGTTTTGCCACCCCATGATCCGGCAAGGATCGGGTTGCGCACTGACGACAAAAGGGAGATGGTTCGCCGGCTAGTTCATCGGAGATTATCGTCGGCGGCGGTCAAGCCTTGGAAGGGTCCGTTACCGAAGGTTAGTTTGCCAAATCTCACTGTTTTGATCTCGTTCGGCCAGAGTCGTGGATCACTGTAAATCGTAAGAAGAAGGGTCGCCGGACGACGGCCAGATCATCGCCGGCGGCGCTGGCGTCTGTTTCGCCGAGAGTTCCGGGTCTCGGGATCGCTGCGGATCGTCAGCGTCGTTTGAAAATTCTCGTTGGCTGTGAGGGGCTGACTGAGGCCGATGTTGGGCTGTGTCAAGTTGGGCCGAGGTTAGCTGGGTATGAGGCCCAGACTAACCCGGTGCCGAACCAGCTCGTGCTGAGAACAGATCGAGACGTCGGTGTAGCGCGGATCGGGCCGGTATCGCCTGGGTATGTGGCCCAGGGGGATACGGTTTTGATCGAGGCTCGGGGCGACGTAGCTTCGTCAGTTTGCACGTCATCTCGTTCTGCGCCGTCGTTGGCTAGGGTTCAGAGACGCCGGAGTCCAAACTTGCGATCGGCCGGGGCTGGACGAGCGCGACCCAGAGATAATTGCATCTATAGTCCTTGTACTCGCTGGCGACGTCCAACTCAGTCCTGGAACTTGCGTATTGATTCAATACGGTCCCGATACATGAAAATACGTGGTCAATACGGTCCTTGAGGTTGAAACGCCAGTCCCGGCTCTACGTCGTTGCATACGTACTGTGTATTCCACCGTATGCCACGTCAGACTGGCCCTGCTTGTCAGGTTGGACCCATACGTCAGTGGGATATTGAGAAATAATAAAAGGAAAAAAAATGCACGTGGTCGCTGTGGTTCGAACCCGCAACTTGTGGGCCGGGGAAGCGCACGAAAGCTACCAGACCAAGCGTGTACATGTGATATGTGAGGAGATGCACAGATTATATATCTAGTACTTTCTATAAGAAATCTATTTAGTTTTTTGAGTGAAAAGAAATATAATTAGGTATTCACAGTCTTTTTTTTTTGGGCTGTACGGGCCTCTTTCTTTTGTTTTATAGCTACGGCCCAGCTGTCTTCTGTTTTTTTGTTCGTGTTTATTTTTTTGGCAGTCTCCTATTTGGCGCAAGCAAACAAAAAAAAAACAATGGCACGAGCAACCTGGTGCATACCCCACTGAGCCCACTGCATACAGAAATTTTGAAATTGCGAATATTTTTTAGTTCATGATTTTTTTTCAAATTGGTCAACATTTTAAAAAATTGGGCTGAACATTTTGTGAATTTAAACCTTGTTTTTAGAATTGAAAAAATGTTCACCGTATTTTTTAAGTTGCGTCATTTTTCGTTCATGAAAGTTTTACAAATTCGTCAATACTTTTTGAAATGGCGTATATGTTTTTTGGAGCTCGTCAGTTTTTTTTTGCATAAGCAAACATTTTTGTTTAATTTGTAAATAACTTTTGAAATTCTTAAACATTTTGTTTGTGATGAACATTTTCTGAATTCATCAATATTTTTTTGAATAAGTGAACATGTTTTCAAAATTTAGGAAATATATTTTTCTAAACCCGAAGCATTTTCTTGAATATTTTGATAAATTCAAGGACATTTTTTGTATACACAAACTTTTACTTGTGAATCATGAGCATTTTTTTAATCGAGGAACATAAAAAAAAATCAATTAATGAATACCAAGTGTGTGTGTGTGTGGGTGTGCGTCTGTGTGTGTGTGTGTGTGTGAGTGTGTGTGTGTGGGGGGGGGGGGTGTGTGTGTGTGTGTGTGTGTGTGTGTGTGTGTGTGTGTGTGCGTGCGTGCGTGCGTGTGCGTGTGCGTGTGCGTGCATGCGCGTGCGTGCGTCTGTGCGTGTGCGTGTGCGTGTGTGTATGTGAGGAGATGCACTCCCTATATATTTAGTCTTTTGTACAAGTTGCGCAAATTTTCTAAGTTGCGAACATTCTTTTTTGAAGTTTTCTAAAGTTGCACTCACTATCCAAGGAGATGCACTCCCAAAATGTTCACCATATTTTTGAAGTTGCGGACATTTTCTAAATTCATGAACTTTTCCAATTTAGTGAATATTTTTCGAAACTGCGTACATGTTTTTTGGAACTAGTCAACAAGTGTTTTTGCATAGGCAAATATTTCTTGAAATACGTGGGAAAAAATGAAATTCAGAATTATTTTTTGTGACGAACTTTTTTGAATTCATCAATATATTTTTGAAATATTGTTTGAATATTTTTTGAAAATTCACGGACATTTGTTGTAGACACAGTGTTTTACATTTTAATCATGAACATTTTATGAACCGATGAACGTTTTTGTTTTCTAAAAACCTCATGAATATTTTAAAATTCATGTATATTTTTAAAGAGACACTAATATTCTTATAATATATAGTACATCCCCATGTTAAACAAGATCACACACTTGGCCTGGTGGCCGGCTCAACCAGTGGTTGGGCAGAGCTTGTGTGTTCGAATCCCCCCGCGTGTTTTTTTTTTCAATTTTTTTCCAGCCCACTGACATATGGGCCGCATACGAACATGGCCTCCGCTACAGAAATATGAGATACGTATGTGACATGTAGAGCCAGGACTGGTGTTTCAACTTCATGGACTGTATTGTCCACGTATTTTCATGTACCGGGATCGTATTGAAGCAATACGCAAGTTCCAGGACTGAGTTGGATGTCGCCTGCGAGTACGAGGACTATAGATGCAATTATCTCGCGCGACGCATTCCTCCGCTTGGCCCGATGGCGGGCCGCGGAGGTGCTGTGCCGCCGGGCAAGAAGTCGGGGACCGACCGAGCGCAGGCTGCGCCGCCGCTGGCCGCGGCAGCGTGCCAAATTCTGCAACAGGAAGTGGGGCTGCACTGCTGTTTCCTGTGGGTAGCGGACGAGGGGCGGGGCTGCAGGTCAACCAGGGGTCAGGCCGTGGGGTGCCTCCACCGCAGGTGTTGCCTACTGGCCGTGGTTCGGCGGTGGTGGCTTCGGGCCGTGGTGGAGTCTCTGGTCCGAGATCGCCGGCCAATGCTACTGCGGGGCTAAGGCCTCCGGCGCCGGCAGCGACCGGGATGATCCCGGCGGGCCGTGGTGGCGCGATGCCACGCAGATCGCGCCGACTTTTGAACGCAGCATCCGGCCGCCCCTCCGCCACGCGTCGTCGCGAAGCCCTACACCGTAACGTAGTCGGGCGGCGGAGAAGCAAAGAACCGCCGCCGCCTCACAGCTTTCGCCGCGCCCAAAGGCATGGGGTGATGATGGGTTCGATGCGTACGGGGCTGGTAAACACCATGGGTCCTCGTCAACGGGCGGTGGTCGGGGCTACGCTTGGCAGAGCGATGGCACGGCGGAGCGTCCCTTCATGGGGCCACCAGGAGGTTTTGTTGAGGGGGCGTCTGGCCCGGGCTTCAGACAGCGGGGTGGATTCCGCGGTCATCGTGGTGGTCGTGGGGGTCGAGGTGGCCGGTACCGTCCTCGACAGCCACCGCCGCCTGTGGTTGACCAGATCGCGGTTGACGAGACTGTTGAGGAGCAGGTTCTGTCAGGACAAGCTATGGAGGTGGTCTCCGCGCTTGCCTCGGCTGAGATTCCAGGATCGAAGCCCAGGTCGACTGAGATAGTAGAGGTAACTGGCAGGTCTGACTCTGAGCGGGAGGCCAAGTGGGCGCGTAAGAAAGAAAATATGTTGTGCTATAGATGTGGTGGAAAGGGACACTTTATTGCTGGGTGTGTTGCAGAGCTTTGTGGCACTTGCGGAAAACTAGCACACGACTCAGGGGATTGTCCGTTTTTGAGAGATCAGGCACCAGCACTCATGATGTATGGAGTGTATTGTGCTGAGCTTACTTTCTTTGAATCTCCAACGGAGATGGAGGTTCCTGACGAGACTTTGAGTTTAACGACTGGGTTAGTCAAAGTTGCCAGAGGAGATGTCTCGGAGGCACAGATTGTTCAGAGGCTCAAGGAGTTAGCTCCTGGGGATTTCCAGTGGGAGCTTGTTAGCACGAGGACAAACTATTTCGGGTTGAGTTTCCGTCAGTTGAGGATCTTCAAAGACTTCTGAGCTTCGGAATGTGCAAGGTGCTGGGTACTGATAGTGTGCTTGAGTTTCACGAGTGGAAGAGGATTGAGCCTACGGGCAAGCCGCTGGCTCAGGTTTGGTTGCGGTTCTCTGGGGCCCCCTCCAAGCCGATGCAGGATGCCCGGGTTGTGGCCAGTTTGGGTATCATGGTGGGCAGACCAGAGCGAGTGGATATGGACTTCACCAGAGCCCACGGCATTGCCCGTATACTGGTTAGTGTGCTGAACATCGAGTATGTGCCTGAGGTGGTAAAGTGGGCATATCGATGCCACATCTATAACCTTGTCATTGAGTTCGAGGATGAGAGTCTGTTCGTTGAGGCGTCCAACGGGGACGGATACTGATATGCACGAGGGTGATGATGGCTCGACTCTAAAGGAGGCACCAGCAGCTGATAGTGGGCGAGAGTTGTCCACTGCGCCGGGTGCTGACTCTCAGACGTCTGCAGATGGTACGGCACCACCTTCTACCGTGCCTACGACTACCCTCAGATCCGGGTCTTTCGAGCCGGCATCTGCGCCTCTGAGACTTTGGAGTGATCGTGTGGAGTCTGATGAGGTGTTCGAGCATACGCTGCCGGTGCTGGAGTCTGAGGAGTATGTGGTTCCTCTTCTTGGTGCATCGCCGATTTCGGTCAGGGATGAGGCGAAGGAGACTGTTCTCGCTGGCTGGGGTCCGGAGATGGTGATTTCGGATTCCTCCGCTGCGGTCGTGGTCTCTCAGGTTCAGCAGGCGGTGCCTTCGGATGATGGGGGCGTGGGGCAGGAGGCCTCCGCGCTCTCATTGGGGCTTCCGGAGGACGTGTTCCACACGGTGCTGCTTGACTCTTCGGGAGGGGGGCCGAGGCTGCCAGCCACGGCTCCTTCCTTCCCTTTTGCCGGGCCGGTTTTGCTGGCACCGGCGTTGCTTTCCGGAGAGGGCTCGGGGCAGGTGGCCTCGGGGCTCTCTCCTCCGGGGGCGCCTAGGGAGGCCTGCTTGCCTTCAGCGCCGGTGACGCTGGCTGGCCGTTGGGCCGGGATGGATGGGGAGCTCGGGCAGGAGGCCCTGGTTCCACCTTCCCCCGGTTTGGAGTTCTCCAATGCAGCTACTCGAGAGGAGGTGATTGCGTTCAGGGGTATTCCGGATCCGGTCTTTGAGGGGCGACGGTTGAGTAGCCGTCTCCAGAACCATCCGTAAGTGGACGACATTCAGCAGCGGTGCGCTATGAGGGCGGCCAAGCTTCGTGACGTGGAGGTCACTACTGGTATGTCGGTCAATATCTCTAATTCTATTTTGCATTTTTCCAATGATGAGATTATCAATAATGCAAATCAGCTAGGAATTTCACTAGGTAGTAATGATAGTGAAATCTCAACCTCGGTTAATGATATGCTGGATTTAGAGGCCGAACGGGCGCTTGAGATGATGCGTAACTTAGCTGCGGTCAACCCCATGAATGATTCAGATATCGACGCTTTAGGGGTCAGGGCGCTCGATAATCTTTGTGCGGATCTGGCTAAACCGTCTCCTGAGCCTGAGGACGAGGATGAGCGAGTAGACAATGTGGATTTGTGCACCTCTGCGACTGGTTGTGAGGACCAGCTGGAGAGTTTCAATGCTCCTAAATGCAAATGGAAGCGGAAGATCTACCCGGTTTCCGCAGTGCGGAGGAGCGCCCGGATACGAACGGCTAAAAAAATCCACGATGAGATATGAAAGGAATCTTTTGGAATAGCAGAGGTCTGAAAGACTTGGCTAAAAGAAGGTTTCTTGCTGAGGCTTCTATTGAGCATAAGTTGGACTTTATCGCTTTGTCAGAAATGGGTAGAGCCAACTTCTCGCCACAATTTCTAAATACTCTTTCGGGGGGTATTGATTTCGATTGGCATTGTCTACCTCCGCGAGGAAGATCGTGTGGGATTTTACTCGGAGTTATATGTGATTCGTTAGAAGTCCGAAGTGTGGTCATGGGAGATTTCGCTGTTAAGTTTAGGGTGAGGTCGAAGTCAGATGGGTTTAACTGGGCTTTGGTGGCGGTATATGGTGCCGCTCAGCCCGAGCTCAAACCGGATTTCTTGGCTAATCTGGTTAGGACTTGTGGTTCTGAACAACTTCCTATCGTGGTGGGGGTGATTTTAATATCATCATGAGGAGTGATGAGAAGAATAATGACAATTTTGACGGCCGATGGTCGTTCATGTTTAACACAATCATTGAAAGCCTGGATCTGCGTGAGATAGAGCTTTCAAGCCGAAAGTTTACCTGGGCTAACGCCTTGCCAAATCCGACGTTTGAGAAGCTGGATCGAGTCCTGGCTAGCGTCGAATGGGAGCAGAAATTCCCATATGTTACGGTCCAGGCGCTTACTCGTGGTATTTCTGATCACACGCCATTATTTCTTGACTCCGGGGAGGCCACCCACTTGGGAAATAAAAATGTTTTTTCTTTCCAGCTTGCTTGGTTTGAGAGAGAAGGTTTCTTGGATCTCGTAGCCAGAGAATGGGCTAAGGATGCAGGAGGTCGGTCTGCACTAAAGCGCTGGCAGAATAAAATTAGGCATTTGAGAAGCTTCCTACATGGGTGGGCTAAGCATCTCAATGGGATTTATAAGGTTGAAAAGGAACAACTCCTTGCGCTTATTCAGTCCCTTGATGTAAAGGCCGAAACCATGATCCTGCCAGCTTCAGAGCTTCATGCCAAGCTTGATGCAGAAATGAGGCTGAAAGAGCTCCTTCGCGAGGAAGAACTAAAGTGGGCGCTTCGGGCTAAGGTCAGTAGAGTCGTTCAGGGGGACGCGAACACTCAATTTTTTCACTTGATCGCCAATGGTAAGCATAGAAAGAAGAGGATCTTTCAGCTTGAACAACATGAGGGAACGATTCTTGGTCAGGAAAACTTAAAGCAATATATTACCGAGTATTACAAGCAGCTGTTTGGGCCTCCAGAGGACAACTGTGTGTCGCTGGATGAGTCTAGGATTGAGGATGTGCCTCAACTTACGGCTGTTGAGAATGATATTTTAGTAGCTCCTTTCTCTGAGAAAGAGGTGTTTGAGGCCATTTCCCAGATGAAGAATAATAAGGCTCCTGGCCCAGATGGTTTCCCGGCAGAGTTCTAAAAGAAGTGTTGGCACATTATTAAAGGAGATATCTTGCCATTGTTCAATGATTTATTCTCTGGCCAGCTTCACCTTTTTCAGCTGAATTTTGGAACGATAACCTTACTTCCCAAGAAGACAGAGGTAGTGCGGATTGAGCAATTCCGGCCTATCTGTCTTCTCAATGTTAGTTTCAAATTTTTTACCAAGGTCGGGATGAATAGGCTCACACAGATTGTGCATACTGTGGTGCAGCCTACTCAGTCTGCTTTCATGCCGGACAGGAACATCCTGGAAGGGGTTGTGGTCTTGCATGAAACGCTCCATGAGATTCACACGAAAAAACTTGATGGCGTTGTTTTCAAGGTGGATTTCGAGAAAGCGTACGACAAAGTCAAATGGCCTTTCCTTCAACAGGCACTACGCATGAAGGGTTTTGATGAAGCTTGGAGACGACAAGTCGAATCCTTCACGCAAAAAGGGAGTGCTGGAATTAAAGTGAATGATGATATAGGTCATTATTTCCAGACACATAAGGGCCTGAGACAAGGTGATCCAATGTCTCCTATTTTGTTCAACATTGTCGTTGACATGTTGGCAATCCTGATAGGTAGGGCAAAGGAGGCCGGCCAGGTAGGTGGCTTGGTGCCTCATCTAGTTGATGGTGGTGTGTCCATCCTGCGGTACGCTGATGATACGATCATCTTTATGGAGCATGACTTGGCAAAAGCGAGAAATATGAAGCTGGTGTTGTGCCTGTTTGAGCAATTGACCGGTCTGAAGATTAACTTCCATAAAAGTGAGTTGTTCTGTTTTGGGAGAGCCAAAGAGGAACAAGATGCATATAAGCAATTGTTTGGTTGTGAATTGGGAGCACTTCCGTTCACTTACCTAGGTATCCCCATTCATCATCGTAAGCTGACAAACAGCGAATGGAAGTGTATCGAGGATCAGTTTGAGAAGAAACTGAGCTGCTGGAAGGGCAAACTCATGTCATATGGAGGCCGATTGATTCTTATTAATTCGGTGCTCACGTGTCTGCCTATGTTCCTTTTGTCCTTTTTTGAAGTACCAGTTGGAGTTAGGAAAAGGCTGGACTTCTATCGGTCCCATTTCTTCTGGCAGAGTGATGAACTTAAGAGAAAGTACCGTTTAGCCAAATGGGACGTCATCTGCCGGCCGAAAGACCAAGGGGGTCTTGGCGTTGAAAATCTTGAGGTCAAGAACAGATGTCTTCTCAGTAAGTGGCTATATAAGTTAGCAGCTGAGATTGAAGCTACTTGGGCACAGATTCCGCGTAACAAGTACTTCCACTCAAAGACTTTGTCGCATGTGACAGTCAGACCGACCGATTCGCCTGTCTGGAAAGGGCTAATGAGAGTCAAAGCTACTTTCTTTAATAGAACAAAGTTTATTGTTGGTGATGGCAACATTACTCGCTTCTGGGAGGATACTTGGCTGGGGGAAGCGCCGTTGGCGCTTCAGTATCCATCGCTATATCGTATTGTGCAGCGTCGTGATGCTCTGGTTGCAACGAGTTTGCAGTCCACTCCCCTTAATATTCTGTTTAGGAGGGTGCTTGTTGGAGACCGGTGGGAAGCCTGGCTTCATCTGGTGAGTAGATTGATGGAGGTTCAGCTTAAGCATCAGCCCGATCAGTTGTGTTGGAAGCTTACTAGATCTGGGGAATTCACAGTCAAGTCGATGTATATTGATGTCATCAATTCTAGTGTGATTCCTAGTTCCAAACATGTTTGGAAAGTTAAGGTTCCTCTGAAAATCAAAGTGTTTATGTGGTTTGTACATAAACAAGTCATCTTAACGAAAGATAATTTGGTTAAGCTTAATCGACAGATCTACTAGGTGTAGTTTCGTGATCGGGATGAAAATATCAAGCACCTCTTCTTTGATTGCCCGCCGACGAGGGTATTGTATGCGTTGATTGCAAGTTGTTTTAAGATTACTCCTCCGAATTGGTCAGGTCGTTATTTGGAACGTGGCTTGTTGGGATAGAGTCCAAACAGCTAGACAAATTCGTGTAGGAGCGCAGCGTTGTTATGGGCAATTTGGAACTGCAGAAATGATTTGGCTTTTAATGTAACAACTATTCATTTTTGCAGGTTTTATTCCGGGCATCTTGTGCTAATCCGTATGTGGTCCTTACTCACTCCGACGGAGGCCAGGGAGCGTTTGGTTACTGGATCTCTTCAGTGGGAGATGGTAGCGCGGTATATCTTCAACCGGTTTGGATGGCGGTCATGTAATAGGATAGGCGACTATTTTACCTATCTATCTTATGCCAGCCGGTTGTGGCTTTTGGGCCTTTATTTGCTTTTGTTGCTCTTTGTGAGCCAGCTTCTCATTTTGGTGCAGACTGCAAGACTTTGTTAAACTTATTTATTTATTTTTAAATGTGTCCGTATACATCTTTCTGATGCAGAGGCCGGGGAGCCCCCCCTTTCGAAAAAAAATCCTCTGTCTTTTTCATACTACAAAATAGCACACATTTTTAGTTGTAACCGAGCACCGTTTCTTTCTTTGAGGGAGTCCCTAACTGAGAAAAGAAAAGTTAATTATTCCCTCACAAAGTTATACTAAAGTTGCGACAACTAATATGGATCGAAGGAGATAACTAGAATCCCGCCAAAAAAAGTTACTAGTTAGCTAGAACCAGCTTGAAAACAATCGTTCCCCCGGTGATCCGGTCTGGTTTCTGTCCCTCCCACACTTGCTCGCGTGCACGTTTCAGTGCCATCCGTCAATGAAATCTTCATGGTTGTCGTTTCGACCAGGAGGCGGATGCTACGCGTCATCCGGCTGATACGCGCGAGTAATCAGCCGGTTCGCTAGCCACCCGATCCGTCCACCAGCATGCGTCTACAGCCGTACGATCCATGCATGGGCCCATGCGTATGTATATGCATGCATGCCACCGATCCATTTTTGTGGATGCGCAGGGAGAAGAGATTCAGATATAGTTGTGGATGCGCACTGTAGTAGTGCTTGTTACGTATGGGAATTTCAGAAAGGCAAAAGGAGGAGGTGTGCTTTGGTCGAATGTCCACCCCTCCCTTTTTTCTTGAAACAAAGATGGGTCTACCTTTTTTACTGTGGGTTCTTCATGTTCTTTCCTTCTTTCTAGGAGAAAAGGTCGCAGTCATCTATGAACGGAAACGTACATGAGTTTATCCTCTGCCTTTTTCATACTACTACAAAATAGCACACATTTTTAGTTGTAACCGAGCACCGTTTCTTTCTTCGAGGGAGTTCGTAACTAAGAAAAGAAAAATTAATTACTCCCTCACAAAGTTGTGCTAAAGCTACGACAAGTAATATGGATCGGAGGAGATAACTAGAATCCCGCCAAAAAAAGTTAGTTAGCTAGTACCAGTTTGAAACTTTGAAAGCAATCGTTCCCCCGGTGATCTGGTCTAGCTTCTGGCCCCCACACACTTGGTAGCGTGCACATTTCAGTGCCATCCATGAAATCTGAGTTAATTACAAGGAACTACCACACTTCGGCACGTCGTAACGAATCAGTACCACTAGTCACTTTTTTGCAGTTCAGTATCAACTCAAAGCCTAAGTGTTGCAAAACGGTCTGACAGTCGTATAAGCACGTATTGACCACGTATCTGACCGACTGGGCCCACGTGTCAGGTGCCACGGTGGCGTACCCGCGCCGCTGACTCGTGCCACTCGGCTCGGTCGCTGTATGTGGCTCGGTTGGGTCGAACCCTAGTTTCGTCTCCCCTCTCCCTTCTCTCCCTTTCCCCTCTCAGGCAATGGCGACGGCGAATCCCGGTGGCGGCGATGGTGCGTGCGGGTATGGAGACCTTCCCGGCCTCAGGAGCGATGAGCACTTAGGTCTGGACGACGGAGGCGGCTCCAGTTCGTACTACTCCAGCGCCGTCGACGAGGATTTGGAGGAGGAGGCAGCGTTGTCCATGGAGAACAGGGTCAGGCTGGCAGAGATATGGGTGGTCAATCCTACCAGCAGCCATCACTGGACCAGTGGAGCTGCTGGCGGCGTGCTGTAAGTCCCACTCTTCTCTCCTTTCTGCCTATTTCAAAACGGTGGGCTAGGGTTAGTTACTCATGATAGTGAAAATTTGTGCTGTCAATTGTAGTTTGGATGATGCTGTTTGGGATGTTCAGATTCACTTTGATGCACAACATAATCTGGATAGGAAGATATGCAGCTCAGATGTGACATTTCTGAACCTATATGCACTAATGCACAAACAAGTTTTTTCTTTCTCTAATGAACTGTACCACATGAAGAATTTAGGCAGAGGAGAGGAGAGAGAGCATGGGTTAGAATTGTTTGACACAAATATCAAACTGCAGCAACTAAAGAAGGAATATGAGCATAGTTTAGTTCTGAATTTGCTAGTGAGGGCAACAACACCTTTGTATGTCAAATAGAAGAAGATTCAATGAGAGCAAAGTACAATAATGTCTGTCAGAGGAGAGAAGAAGATTTAGCAACTATATTGTATGAACCACCTACTGTGTATGATCTCAGTGAGCCTGCAGTTCTTGCTGTTGATCAACAAGGTGTTGTTTTTCATAGTCAGTGCAACAACAGTCCCACTCAACCTACTGTTGTGTGCACACAAGAAAGCAGAAATTTCAGTAAGGGGAAGCTCAAAGTTGTAATGGAGGAAGAGGCACTGTTAGAGGAGGCACATAATAATAGTGATGACTCTGACGCTGCATATGACAGTGATAACAATCCTTTCTGCATGGAGAAGTACAGGATTTCCGAAGACACAAAGATAATAGAGGGGAATATATTAGCAGAGAAAGAAGTTGAAGATCAAGACACAGATGAAGATTCGGATGAGGATTCAGAAGAGGAACAAGTACATTATGAGGGTGACACTGAGGTTGAGGATTTGTTTGAGAAGGAGGAGGAGGAGGAGCAGGAGAAGGAGGATTAGGTCAATGTTGTTACAAGAGAAGAAGCACCAATGCAAAAACCTGCAAAAAGTAGGAAGAAGCTGGCAGTTAGAAGAGGCCCTACTACTAGGTCACATTCAGGTGTGTTGGAGGAGGTGAAACCTGATTTCATACCTTCAGATGAAGAAGACGATGGGTGCTGTCTGAGGATGAAGATGATGGACATGAGCCACTGCCATTTGTTCTAACTAAAGGGAGGGAGAGTAGGGCCAAGAAAAGGAAACCAAGGATCTGGTACAATGACAAACTTGAGCAACCACATCAGCAGTTATGTTTGTACATGTGCTTTAAGGATCATCAACAGTTCAGAGATGATTTGTTGATCTTGCACATCACACAGGCCAGAGACTTCAGGTATCACAGAAACTCATACCAAAGGATCATTTCCTGTTGTAAGCAAGAGCACTACCAGTTTTGCATAGTTGCTGCAGTTATCAAAGGGGAGAAGACTTTTGCTATTAAGAAAATAAGGCTGGAGCACACTTGCCCTAGCAGCACAGAGACATCAAGGATTAGGGAAAAGTGGCTTGCAAAGACCTATGAGTCATTGTTCAGGTCTGACCCAACCACTAGCATGCACACTTTGATTGACAACTGCAATGAGAAATATGGTGTTGATGTGCCAAGACACATGGCCTATAGGGCCAAAAACCTTGCTATAGAAGTTGTGCTAGGAGAGCACAAGAAGCAGTATCCCAGACTTAGGGATTATGCTCAGACAATCATGGACACAAACCCTGGCAGTAGAGTTGTAGTTACTGTTGGGGAACGTAGTAATTTCAAAAAAATTCCTACACACACAAGATCATGGTGATGCATAGCAATGATAGGGGAGAGTGTGTCCATGTACCCTCGTAGACCGAAAGCGGAAGCGTTTGCACAACGCGGTTGATGTAGTCGTACGTCTTCACGGCCTGACCGATCAAGCACCGAAACCACGGCACCTCCAAGTTCTTGCACACGTTCAGCTCGATGACGTTCCCCGTACTCTGATCCAGTAGAATGTCGGGGAAGAGTTTTGTCAGTACGACGGCGTGGTGATGATATTGACGTTCTACCATTGCAGGGCTTCGCCTAAGCACCGCTACAATATTATCGAGGAGAACTATGGTGGAGGGGGGCACCGCACACGGCTAAGAGATCAATGATCAATTGTTGTCTATGGGGTGCCCCCTCCCCGTATATAAAGGAGTGGAGGAGGGGCTGGCCAAGGGGGGTGGCGCGCCCTAGGGGGGCAGTCCAACCCCAACCGGGAGTAGGACCCCCCTTTCCTATTAGGAGAGGGAGAGGGAAGGAAGAGGTGGGAGGGAAGAAGGAAAGGGGGGCCGGCCCCCATCGCAATTCGGATTGGGCATGGGGGCGCCCCCTCCTTTGCTTCTTCTCCATCCTTTCCACTAAGGCCCAATAAGGCCCATATACCTCCCGGGGGGTTCTGATAACCTCCCGGAGCTCCGATATTGTCCCAATCTCACCCGGAACCTTTCCAGTGTCCAAATATAGTCGTCCAATATATCGATCTTTATGTCTTGACCATTTCGAGACTCCTCTTCAAGTCCGTGATCATATCCGGGACACCGAACAACCTTCGGTACATCAAAACTTATAAACTCATAATAAATCTGTCAACGAAACCTTAAGCGTGCGGACCCTACGGGTTCGAGAACTATGTAGACATGACCGAGACTCGTTTCCGGTCAATAACCAATAGCGAAACCTGGATGCTCATATTGGCTCCTACATATTCTACGAAGATCTTTATCGGTCAAACCGCATAACAACATATGTTGTTCCCTTTCTCATCGGTATGTTTCTTGCCCGAGATTCGATCGTCGATATCCAATACCTAGTTCAATCTCATTAGCGGCAAGTCTCTTTACTCGTTATGTAATGCATCATCCCGTAACTAACTCATTTCCTACATTGCTTGCAAGGCTTATAGTGATGTGCATTACCGAGAGGGCCCAGAGATACCTCTCCGACAATCGGAGTGACAAATCCTAATCTCAAAATACGTCAACTCAACAAGTACTTTCGGAGACACCTGTAGAGCACCTTTATAATCACCCAGTTACGTTGTGATGTTTGGTAGCACACAAAGTGTTCCTCCGGTAAACGGGAGTTACATAATCTCATAGTCATAGGAACATGTATAAGTCATGAAGAAAGCAATAGCAACATACTAAACGATCAAGTGCTAAGCTAATGGAATGGGTCAAGTCAATCACATCATTCTCCTAATGATGTGATCCGTTAATCAAATGACAACTCATGTCTATGGTTAGGAAACTTAACCATCTTTGATTCACGAGCTAGTCAAGTAGAGGCATACTAGTGGCACTCTCTTTGTCTATGTATTCACACATGTATTATGTTTCCGGTTAATACAATTCTAGCATGAATAATAAACATTTATCATGAAAGAAGGAAATAAATAATAACTTTATTATTGCATCTAGGGCATATTTCCTTCAGTCTCCCACTTGCACTAGGGTCAATAATCTAGTTCACATCGCCATGTGATTTAACACCAATATTCATATCTGTATATGATTAACACCCATAGTCCACATCGTTGTGTGACCAATACCCAAAGGGTTTACTAGAGTCAATAATCTAGTTCACATCGGTACGTGATTAACACCCAAAGAGTACTAAGATATGATCATGTTTTGCTCGTGAGAGAAGTTTAGTCAACGGGTCTGTCACATTCAGAGCCGTATGTATTTTGCAAATATTCTATGTCTACAATGCTCTGTACGGAGCTACTCTAGCTAATTGCTCCCACTTTCAATATGTATCCAGATTGAGACTTAGAGTCATCTAGATCGGTGTAAAAGCTTGCACTGATGTAACTCTTGACGACGGGCTCTTTTATCACCTCCATAATTGAGAAATATTTCCTTAATCATCACTAAGGATATTCTTGACCACTGTCCAGTGATCTACTCTTAGGTCAAAATTGTACTCCCTTGCCAAACTCAGAGCAAGGTATACAATTGGTCTCGTACACAACATATCATACTTTATAGAACCTATGACTGATGCATAGGGAATGACTTTTCATTCTCTTTCTATTTTCTGCCATAGTCAGGTTTTGAGTCTTACTCAACTTCACACCTTGTAACACAGGCAAGAACTCTTTCTTTGACTGTTCCATTTTGAATTACTTCAAAATCATATCAAGGTATGTACTCATTGAAAAATCTTATCAAGCGTCTTGATCTATCTCTATAGATCTTGATGCTCAATGTGTAAGCAGCTTCACCAAGGTATTTCATTGAAAAACTTTGATTCAAGTATCCTTTTATGCTATCCAGAAATTCTATATCATTTCCAATCAATAATATGTCGTACACATATAATATCAGAAATGCTATAGAGCTCTCACTCACTTTCTTGTAAATACAGGCTTCTCCAAAAGTCTGTATAAAATCATATGCTTTGATCACACTATCAAAGCGTTTATTCCAACTCTGAGAGGCTTGCACCAGTCCATAAATGGATCACTGGAGCTTGCACACTTTGTTAGCACCTTTCGGATCGACAAAACCTTCTGGTTGCATCATATACAACTCTTCTTCCAGAAATCCATTCAGGAATGCAGTTTTGACATCCATTTGCCAAATTTCATAATCATAAAATGCGGCAATTGCTAACATGATTCGGACAGACTTAAGCATCGCTACAGTTGAGAAAATCTCATTGTAGTCAACACATTGAACTTGTCGAAAACCTTTTTGTGACAAGTCGAGCTTTGTAGATAGTAACACTACTATCAACGTCCGTCTTCCCCTTGAAGATCCATTTATTTTCTATGGCTTGCAGATCATCGAGCAAGTCCACCAAAGTCCACACTTTGTTCTCACTAATTGGTGTAGGAATCACTGGAACTGATTTCTGTGATGAACTACTTTCCAATTCGTGAGAAGGTACAATTACCTTATCAAGTTCTACTTTCCTCCCACTCACTTCTTTCAAGAGAAACTCCTTCTCTAGAAAGGATCCATTTTAGCAACGAATATCTTTTCTTCGGATCTATGATAGAAGGTGTACCCAACAATTTCCTTTGGGTATTCTATGAAGACGCACTTCTCCGATTTGGGTTCGAGCTTATCAGGTTAAAACTTTTTCACATAAGCATCGCAACTCCAAACTTTAAGAAACAACAGTTTAGGTTTATTTCTAAACAATAGTTCATACGGTGTCGTCTCAACGGATTTAGATGGTGCCCTATTTAATGTGAATGTAGCTATCTCTAATGCATAACCCCAGAAATGATATTGGTAAATCGGTAAGAGACATCATTAATCGCACCATATCAAATAAAGTGCGGTTATGAAGTTCGGACACACCGTTTCGCTGTGGTGTTCCAGGTGGCATGAGTTTGTGAAACTATTCCACATTGTTTTAACTGAAGGCCAAACTCGTAACTCAAATATTCATCTCCACGATCAGATCGCAGAAACTTTATTTTTCTTGTTACGATGATTTTACACTTCACTCTGAAATTCTTTGAACCTTTCAACTATTTCAGACTTATGTTTCATCAAGTAGATATACCCATATCTGCTCAAATCATCTGTGAAGGTCAGAAAATAACGATACCCGCCATGAGCCTTAATACTCATTGGTCTGCACACATCAGTATGTATTATTTCCAACAAGTTTGTTGTTCGTTCCATTGTGCCGAAGAGCGGAGTTTTAGTCATCTTGCCCAAAAGGCATGATTCGCAAGCATCAAATGATTCATAACCAAGTGATTCCAAAAGTCGATCTTTATGGAGTTTCTTCATGCGCTTTACACCGATATGACCCAAATGGCAGTGCCACAAATAAGTTGCACTATCATTATCAACTTTGCATCTTTTGGCATCAATATTATGTATATGTGTATCACTAAGATCGAGATCCAACAAACTACTTTTATTGGGTGTATGACCATCGAAGGTTTTATTCATGTAAACAGAACAACAATTATTCTCTGACTTTAAATGAATAACCGTATTGCAATAAACATGATCAAATCATATTCATGCTCAACGCAAATGCCAAATAACATTTATTTAGGTTTAACACTAATCTCGAAAATATAGGGAGTGTGCGATGTTGATCCTATCAATCTTGGAACCACTTCCAACACACATCATCACTTCACCCTTAACTAGTCTCTGTTTGTTCTGTAAATCCTATTTCGAGTTACTAATATTTAGTAACCTAACAAGTATCAAATACTCAGGGGCTACTATAAACACTAGTAAGGTACACATCAATAACCTGTATATCAAATATACCCTTGTTCACTTTGCCATCCTTCTTATCCACCAAATATTCAGGACATTTCCATTTCCAGTGACCATTTCCTTTGCAGTGTAAGCACTCAGTTTCAGGCTTTGGTCCAGCTTTGGGCTTCTTCGCGGGAGTGACAACTTGCTTGTCATTCTACTTGAAGTTCCCTTTCTTTCCTTTTGCCTTTTTCTTGAAACTAGTGGTCTTGTTAATCATCAACACTTGATGCTCTTTCTTGATTTCTACCTTCGTCGATTTCAATATCATGAAGAGCCCGGGAATCGTTTTCGTCATCCCTTGCATACTATAGTTCATCATGAAGTTCCAGTAACTTGGCGATGGTGACTAGAGAACTCTATCAATCACTATATTATCTGGAAGATTAACTCCCACTTGATTCAAGTGATTGTAGTACCCAGACAATCTGAGCACATGCTCACTGGTTGAGCGATTCTCCTCCATCTTTTAGCCATTGAACTTGTTGGAGACTTCATGTCTCTCAACTCGGGTATTTGCTTGAAATATTAACTTCAATTCCTGGAACATCTCATATGGTCCATGACGTTCAAAACGCCTTTGAAGTCCTGATTCTAAGCCGTTAAGCATGGTGCACTAAACTATCAAGTAGTCATCATTTTGAGCTAGCCAAACGCTCATAATGTCGCAGATCGCTCCTCGCAATAGGTCCATCACCTAGCGGTGCATTAAGGACATAATTCTTTTGTGCAGCAATGAGGATAAACCTCAGATCATGGATCCAATCCGCATCATTGCTACTAACATTTTTCAACACAATTTTCTCTAGGAACATATCAAAATAAACATATGAAAGCAACAACACGAGCTATTGATCTACAACATAATTTGCAAAATACTACCGGGACTAAGTTCATGATAAATTTAAGTTCAATTAATCATATTACTTAAGAACTCCCACTTAGACAGACATCTCTAGTCATCTAAGTGATCACGTGATCCAAATCAACTAAACCATGTCCGATCATCACGTGAGATGGAGTAGTTTTCAATGGTGAACATCACTATGTTGATCATATCTACTATATGATTCATGCTTGACCTTTCGGTCTCAAGTGTTACGAGGCCATATCTCAGATATGCTAGGCTCGTCAAGTTTAACCTGAGTATTCTCGCATGTGCAAAACTGGCTTGCACCCGCTGTAGATGGACGAGAGCTTATCACAACCGATCATCACGTGGTGTCTGGGCACGACGAACTTTGGCAACGGTGCATACTCAGGGAGAACACTTTTATCTTGAAATTTAGTGAGAGATCATCTTATAATGCTACCGTCAACCAAAGCAAGATAAGATGCATAAAAGATAAACATCACATGCAATCGATATAAGTGATATGATATGCCATCATCATCTTGTGCTTGTGATCTCCATTTCCGAAGCACCGTCATGATCACCATCGTCACCGGCGCGACACCTTGATCTCCATCGTAGCATCGTTGTCGTCTCGCCAACTATTGCTTCTACGACTATCGCTACCGCTTAGTGATAAAGTAAATCAATTACAGGGCGATTGCATTTCATACAATAAAGCGACAACCATATGGCTCCTGCCAATTGGCGATAACTTCGGTTACAAAACATGATCATTTCATACAATAAAATATAGCATCACATCTTGACCATATCACATCACAACATGCCCTGCAAAAACAAGTTAGACGTTCTCTACTTTGTTGTTGCAAGTTTTACGTGGCTGCTACGGGCTTAGCAAGAACCGTTCTTACCTACGTATCAAAACCACAACGATAGTTCGTCAAGTTAGTGTTGTTTTAACCTTCGCAAGGACCAGGCGTAGCCACACTCGGTTCAACTAAAGTTGGAGAAACAGACCGCCCGCTAGTTACCTGTGTGCAAAGCACGGCGGTAAAACCAGTATCGCGTAAGCGTACGCGTAATGTCGGTCCGACCGCTTCATCCAACAATACCGCTGAACCAAAGTATGACATGCTGGTAAGCAGTATGACTTGTGTCGCCCACAACTCACTTGTGGTCTACTCGTGCATATAACATCAACGCATAAACCTGGCTAGGATGCCACTGTTGGGGAACGTAGTAATTTCAAAAAAATTTCCTACACACACACAAGATCATGGTGATGCATAGCAACGAGAGGGAAGAGTGTGTCCACGTACCCTCATAGACCGAAAGAAGAAGCGTTAGCACAACGCGGTTGATGTAGTCGTGCGTCTTCACGGCCCGACCGATCAAGCACCGAAACCACGGCACCTCCGAGTTCTTGCACACATTCAGCTTGATGAAGTTCCCCGTACTCTGATCCAGCAGAATGTCGGGGAAGAGTTTCGTCAGTATGACAGCGTGGTGACGATCTTGATGTTCTACCGTTGCAGGGCTTCGCCTAAGCACCGCTACAATATTATCGAGGAGAACTATGGTGGAGGGGAGCACCGCACACGGCTAAGAGATCAATGATCAATTGTTGTATATGGGGTGCCTCCCTCCCCGTATATAAAGGAGTGGAGGAGGGGGGCGGCCAAGGGGGGTGGCGCGCCCTAGGGGGGGAGTCCAACCCCAACCGGGAGTAGGACTCCCCCCTTTCCTATTAGGAGAGGCAGAGGGAAGGAAGAGGTGGGAGGGAAGAAGGAAAGGGGGGCCGGCCCCCCTCCCAATTCGGATTGGGCTTGGGGGGGGGGCCCTCCTTTGCTTCTTCTCCCTCTGATGGATTCATGTACCTAGGGTAGGGTCATAGGCCTGACCTAAACGTCCTACCCAAGGACACCCTTAGAAGAGATCACCTTCCAGTCGACCAACGAGGAACACACTCGACTGACTAGAAGGACTCGACCATGGAGACTCGCTCGACCATGAAGATACACTCGACCACCAGAAGGTCAGAAGGCACTCCGCAACGCAACGGCCTGTAATTGAATAGACTTAATGATAGTTAAGGCATTTTATGAGGGCGTTACCAAGAACGCCTGTGCTTAATGTACTTTAACCCCTCCATTATGTGGGCTGGCTGGGGTCCTGGTGCACTCTATATAAGCCACCCCCCTCCACAGGCAGAGGGGTTCGCACTCTTGTAACACCTATACTTATAATCTACTCGACCGCCTCAGGGCACCGAGACGTAGGGCTTTTACTTCCTCCGAGAAGGGCCTGAACTCGTACATCGCTTGTGTTTACAACCTCTCCATAGCTAGGACCTTGCCTCTCCATACCTGCCCCCACTCTACTGTCAGACTTAGAACCACGACAGTTGGCGCCCACCGTGGGGCAGGTGTTTTAGCGATTTTGTGGAGAAGTTGCGGTACTTCCGAGTACTTTCATCATGATGACTGCTGGAGTTTTGGTCGAGGGGCGCGAGATCCGTCTCGGCGCTCTCACCTTTGTCGCCGACGACTCCGCGTGGCTCCAGGAGGCTCCACTCGACATCGATGCGCTCCCCGTCCGTGGTGCGACGCATTTTCGCGCATGTGTCCGCGGCGTTCTGCGGCGGCAACCGTCGACCCCATATCGGTCGACTCCTTTATCGACCTCCGCCGGTCTCCCACCAGCGCAAGCGCCTGGTCGGTCGAGACTCAGCGGTGGGTGAAGCACGCGATGGCTCGCCAGACAGCCACCGCCAGTCGCGCGCAATTGAGCCCGACGAATCCCTCTACGGCCTGTTCGATCTGTCGACTGGCTCCGTAGAGACTGCATCCGAATGCGATAGCAGTGATCCAGCGGCGGAAATCCTCATGGTCGACGGCCCCCGCAGTCCTCCCGGCTTCGCCCATGGAGGCGGAGCGGGCGGTGGAGGTGACCCCGCACAAGACCACGAAGAGTACCAGCCCGAGACACTCGACTCTCTGCAGAGAGAAGAGCTTCGCCGCAGGAACATGGATGCCCTGCATACTCCCATCGCGGGAGAAACCCCCGAGGCTCGCGCCTTGGAGGAGGCACGTTTGGCCAATGTGGCTGAACGCGCTCGCTTGGAGAACCTTCAGCGAGCACTCGACGGCAATGCTGGCAACGAAGTTCTGAAGCGGCCGACGTCAACTCTTCCCGCCGACTCAGGTATACCGCACGCCAATTCAGAATTTAGCAGCTGCAACCCGTATAGCAGAGTCCATCCAGCATTCTCAGTCGGAAGCGGGAGAGGCTTGATGCGATCGAGATTTACTCCGAGCAGCGGAGGACGAACTCAGTCAGTGTCGTAGTCGCGATCGCGCATGTAATTCACAGTCGATCCGTCGCTGCGAATACTGTTCAGTCGGCTCACAGTCCCAGATCGCCTCCGCGGCAGGAAGGGCGCGACAACCGGCGAGATTAGTATGGAGACCGACACGACCGGGATGACAGGCGTTGAGTGCCCGTTTCCTCCCCGAGGGAAGGGTCTTACGCTCCTCGGCGGCAGGATGACAGGCGTCAGTTCAGTACGGGGCGAAGAGCTCCAGTCGACCCCAGAGAACCAGGTTTCGACGCGCGATCCATTATCGTGCAAGGCTTGGTCGACCGGAACAGAGCCCATCGAGGTGGACCCGAGAGAGATGCACCCACGAGCAGTCGAGTGCACGTTTCTGGTCCAGAGTGTTTTAGCAGGGCTATTAGAGCCGCAGTGATCCCCCAATTTCAGGTTGGCAACAGGAGTCAGCAAATTCACTGGGGAGTCCAAGCCTGAAACTTGGCTTGAAGATTACCGAGTGGCTGTTCAGATTGGTGGTGGGAATGACGAGGTGGCCATGAAGCATTTGCCCCTCATGTTGGAAGGTTCTGCCAGGGCATGGCTGAATCAGTTACCTCCTAGCAGTATATACACTTGGGAAGATTTTTCCCGAGTGTTCGTCAGGACTTTTGAAGGAACCTGCAAGCGACCGGCTGGCTTGACAGAGCTGCAAGTCTGTGTGCAGAAGACCAATGAGACTCTCCGAGAGTACATTCATAGGTGGATCACTCTGCACCATACTTTGGAAAATGTGTCAGACCATCAGGCAGTTTGCGCCTTCAAAGATGGCGTCAAGAACAGAGAATTGAGTCTGAAGTTTGGTCGAACCGGCGACATGACCTTGAGTCGAATGATGGAGATTGCTACCAAACGCATAACGGCGAGGAAGAGGACCGACTCAAGCGGCAAGTACAAGCCAAGTCATCGGAGAGGGAAATTCGATCGGAAGCAGAAGCGAAAGCCGAGCCAGCAGCTCCTGGAGAGGCTCTGGCCGTGACTCAGGGGAAGTTCAAGGGGAAGCCAAAAGGATCCTGGAATCCTAAGAAAGTAAAGGATAAAGAAGGAAACGAAGTGATGGATATGCCATGTCATATTCACACGAAGAAAGATGAAGAGGGCAACATCATTTACCCAAAGCACACCACTTGCGAGTGTCGACTCCTGATCCAGTAGTTTCAGGGAAAACAGTCTAAGGACAAGGAGAAGGAGCCAGACAAGGCCGAAGACAAAGAGGACAGTGAGGAAGAATATCCGCATGTCAACTCCACTCTGATGATCTTCGCCGATGTGGAAAGCAAGAGTCGACTAAAAGTCATTAACCGTGAGGTAAACATGGTTGCTCCAGCAAAACCAAGTTATGTGAGATGGTCCCAAACACCCATCACATTCGACCAATCTGATCACCCGACTCACATTGCCACCCCTGGGAGGCAAGCTTTGGTGGTCGATCCAGTTGTCGAAGGCACTCGACTGACGAAAGTGCTGATGGACGGTGGTAGTGGGCTGAATTTGTTGTATGCGGATACACTGAAAGGAATGGGCATCCCGATGTCCCGATCGGCGCCAAAGAATATGAGTTTCCACGAGTCATACCAGGGAAGAAGGCCAACTCACTCGGCCAAATAGCTCTGGACGTGGTTTTTGGTGATTCCAAGCATTTTCGCAAGGAAAAGTTGACCTTTGAGGTTGTGGATTTTCAGAGTGCGTACCACGCCATTTTGGGGAGGCCAGCCTACGCACGATTCATGGCTCGACCATGTTACGTGTACCTCAAACTGAAAATGCCAGGTCCCAAGGGAGTGATCACTGTCACTGGCGATCGGAAAAGGCAGAAGAGTGCTTTCGGAAGGGCTCAAGATTGCCGATTCGTGTGACAGCGGTCGAGTTCAAGAGTACAAGCAAAACGCAGATCCGAAAGTGATTTGTTGCGATGCAAGAAACCCGCCACGAGATCGCATTTCACCGTCGGTGAGACGGCCAGTTCACATCCACCCGACCGACCTCAATGCAGCCCCGACCCACATCTCCACGACACTCGACCCGAAATAGGAAGAAGCGCTCATCCAGTTCCTCCGTGAGAACTGGGACATTTTTGCATGGAAGCCAGCCGACATTCCAGGTGTTCCCAGGGGACTGGCTGAGCATCGCCTCAGAGTCGACAAATCAGCAAAACCAGTCAAAGAGCATCTTCGGCGGTCCACCGTTCAGAAGAGAAAAGCTATTGGTGAGGAAGTGGCTCGACTGTTGGCGGCAGGATTTATCCGAGAGATATACCACTCCGAGTGGCTCGCTAATGTCGTCATGGTTCCCAAGAAGGACAACTCACTCCGCATGTGCATTGATTTCAAGCACATCAATCGGGCCTGCCAAAAGATCATTTTCTCTCTCCTCGCATAGATCAAATTGTTGACTCGACCGCGGGATGTGAGATTGTCTTTTCTAGACGATATTCGGGTATCATCGATCCGTCAGTATGGACCCGATGAAATAAAACAGCTTTCATCACTCCATTCGGTGCTTCGCTATATCACCATGCCATTCGCCTCAAGAATGCGGAGCCACATTTATGCGAATGATTGAAGTGTCTTCTCACTCAAATCAGTCGGAATGTGGAAGCATATATGGATGATATCGTCGTTAAGTCGCGAAAAGGTTCCGACCTGCTTGCTGACCTCGCCGAAACATTTTCCAACCTCCGAAGGTATGATATCAAGCTTAATCCATCAAAGTGCACATTCGGAGTTCCTGGTGGAAAATTACTCGGTTTTCTATTTTCCGAGCGAGGGATCGATGCTAATCCAGAAAAGATCGGCACTATTCTCCGAATGAAACGCCCTGTGCGAGTGCACGATGTCCAGAAGCTTACTGGATGCTTGGCCGCTTTAAGTCGATTCATTTCACGACTCGGTGAAAAGGCATTGCCTCTTTACCGATCGATGAAGAAGGCGAACAAGTTCGAGTGGACTCCAGAAGCTGATGCAGCGTTTGCCGAGCTAAAAGCTCTGCTCTCCACCCAGCCGGTGCTTGCTGCTCCAATCAACAAAGAGCCTCTGTTGCTTTATATTGAAGCCACAGGACAAGTCGTCAGTACATTGCTTACGGTCGAGCGGGAAGAGGAAGGAAAAGCCTTCAAAGTTCAGCGCCCGGTGTATTATTTGTCTGAAGTCTTGACTCCATCCAAGCAGCGATATCCGCATTATCAGAAGCTTGTTTATGGGATATACATGACCACGAAGAAGGTTGCTCATTATTTCTCTGATCATTCTATCACGATCGTAACGACGCTTTCTATCGTAGATTCTCGCACAATGAGACGCAACCGGTCGAGTGGCGAAATGGGCGATTGAACTTCTTCCCTTGATATCAAATTTGAGGCAAAGAAAGCCATTAAGTCCGTGCAATAGCGGATTTCCTTGCCGAGTGGATTGAACAACAGCAGCCGATCGAAGTTCACTCGAGCATTGGACCATGTTCTTTGACGGCTCTAAAATGCTGAATGGTTCGGTCTTTGGGGTTGTTCTGGTTTCCCCGGAGGAGATAAGCTTAGGTATGTGCTCCAGATTCACTTTGATTCCTCCAACAATGAGGCAGACTACGAGGCCCTTTTATATGGATTGCGCATGGCCATCTCACTCGGCGTTAAATGCTTTGATGGTCTATGGCGACTCAGATTTAGTGGTCAACCGGTGATGAAGGAGTGGGACGGAGAAGCCCAAAGAATGATTGGATCTTGCAATGCAGGTGAGGAAGCTGGAAAATAAGTTCGAGGGTTGGAGCTCCATCACATCCCCGATTGAAAAATCAAGTAGCGATGATCCGCGAAGATAGGTTCCAAAAGAGAAGCCATCCCGAGTGGTGTGTTTTTGGAGCATATACACACTCCGTCAGTTAAAGAAGATCCCTTCATAGAGGAAGCTCCACAGCCCAAGAGTGCCACAGATCCGACTGAAGTTGAGGTCCCAGCAGCGGTCGACTTAGTCATGGAAGTTTTAGTGGTCACTCCCGACTAGACAATTCCCTACATCGCATATATCCTGAGAAAAGAGCTCCCAGAAGATGAGGAAGAGGCTCGGCAGATCGTCCATCGATCCAAAGCCTTTACCGTTATCAAAGGACATTCAGATAGAGAAAGCCCGATCGAGTTGGTCAAAATGCATAACGCCGTAAGAAGGTCGAGTCATACTCAATGACATCCACTCGGGGACCTGTGGTCACCATGCGTCCTCTCGGACCATTGTAGCCAAAGCATACCGAGCCGGATTTTACTGGCCAAGGGCGAATGAGATGGCGAAAGAAATAGTGGACAAGTGCGAAGGATGTCAGTTCTATTCCAATATGTCACACAAGCCCGCGTCAGCTCTGAAGACCATTCCACTCGTCTGGCCTTTCGCAGTATGGGGGTTGGACATGGTTGGTCCCTTGCGAACAGGTCGGAGCGGTTTCACGCATGTGCTGGTAGCAGTCGACAAGTTCACCAAGTGGATTGAGGCTAAACCGATCAAGAATCTTGACGCCGGTACTGCTGTTTCCTTCATCAGGGAGCTGACGTTCAGATATGGAGTCCCGCACAGCATCATCACGGATAATGGGTCGAATTTTGACTCGGAAGAATTCAAAGATTTCTGCAACGCTCAAGGCACACGAGTCGACTACGCTTCAGTCGCCCATCCACAGTCGAATGGGCAGGCAGAACGAGCCAATGGCTTAATCCTCAAGGGTTTGAAGCCCCGACTGATGCGAGATCTCAAGCATGCGGCTGGAGCATGGGTCGACGAACTCCCTTCAGTGCTTTGGGGATTGCGGACCACACCCAATCGGTCGACCGGAAGAACTCCATTCTTCTTGGTCTATGGAGCTGAAGCAGTCTTGAAAGTGATCTTCTCCACAACGCTCCCGGATTGAACTCTACAACGAAGCGAAAGCTGAGCAAGCGCGTCAGACGCAATGACCTTCTAGAGGAAGAAAGGGAGATGGCTCGATCCGCCGACCATTTACCAAAGCAAGACTTGCGTCGCCTTTACGCCGAGAAATGTGAGAGGTCGAGCCTTCCAGAAGGGGATCTAGTTCTCCGAGTGGATCGCAGAAACAACATAAGCTCGCTCCCTCTGGGAAGGACCCTTCATTGTCACCAAGGTTCTCCTGGCGGGCGATCGTCTTTATAACGTCGAACACAATATCGAAGAGCCCCGAGCTTGGAATGCGGATCTGCTCCGCCCATTTTACACTTAAAGTTTTTCACTCGGATGAGTTGTAATAAAGTATTTCTGTAGTTCATGGATTTCAAATAATAGTGTCATAATTCCTTCATAATTGTTGTCACCTTTTATTTTTGTCCAGTAAAATTTTCCCCTAGTGGGTGGCTTAGTCGCGAATCCGTTTCGCCTAAGTTTGTACAAATCCTACCGAGTGGTAAGCCAGACTTCTACTCGGGGGCTTAGCCGCGAATCCGTTTCGCCTAAGTTATAAAAATCCTACCGAGTGGTAAGCTAGACTTCCACTCGGGGGCTTAGCTGCAGCCCAGTGCTCGCCTAAGTTATTAAAAATCCTACCGAGTGGTAAGCCAGACTTCCACTCAGAGGCTTAGCTGCAGCCCAGTGCTCGCCTAAGGTATTAAAAATCCTACCGAGTGGTAAGCCAGACTTCCACTCAGAGGCTTAGCTGCAGCCCAGTGCTCGCCTAAGGTATTAAAAATCCTACCGAGTGGTAAGCCAGACTTCCACTCGGGGGCTTAGCTGCAGCCCAGTGCTCGCCTAAGTTATTAAAAATCCTACTGAGTGGTAAGCCAGACTTCCACTCGGAGGCTTAGCTGCAGTTCAAGTACTCGCCTAAGTACAACGTACGCTCGCAAGGAGGACGAGGCGCAGGTCGACTGCGACCCTCTCCTCCGAGCTATGCCATAAGTACAACGTACGCTCGCAAGGAGGACGAGGAGCAGGTCTACTGTGACCCTCTCCTCCGAGCTACGCCATAAGTACAATGTGTGCTCGCAAGGAGGACGAGGCGCAGGTCGACTGCGACCCTCTCCTCTGAGCTCCGCCACAAATACAACGTGAAAACCCTACCGAGTGAAGAGCAAACCTCTCACTCGGGGGCTTAGCTGCAGCGCAGTGCTCGCCTAAGGTATTAAAAATCCTACCGAGTGGAGAGCAAACCTCTCACTCGGGGGCTTAGCTGCAGCCCAGTGCTCGCCTAAGGTATTAAAAATCCTACCGAGTGGAGAGCAAACCTCTCACTCGGGGGCTTAGCTGCAGCCCAGTGCTCGCCTAAGGTATAAACAAATCCTACCGAGTGGTAAGCCAGACTTCCACTCGGGGGCTTAGCTGCAGCCCAGTGCTCGCCTAAGTTATTAAAAATCCTACTGAGTGGTAAGCCAGACTTCCACTCGGAGGCTTAGCTGCAGTTCAAGTACTCGCCTAAGTACAACGTACGCTCGCAAGGAGGACGAGGCGTAGGTCGACTGCGACCCTCTCCTCCGAGCTACGCCATAAGTACAACGTACGCTCGCAAGGAGGACGAGGAGCAGGTCGACTGCGACCCTCTCCTCCGAGCTACACCATAAGTACAATGTGTGCTCGCAAGGAGAACGAGGCGCAGGTCGACTGCGGCCCTCTCCTCTGAGCTCCGCCACAAATACAACGTGAAAACCCTACCGAGTGAAGAGCAAACCTCTCACTCGGGGGCTTAGCTGCAGCCCAGTGCTCGCCTAAGGTATTAAAAATCCTACCGAGTGGAGAGCAAACCTCTCACTCGGGGGCTTAGCTGCAGCCCAGTGCTCGCCTAAGGTATTAAAAATCCTACCGAGTGGAGAGCAAACCTCTCACTCGGGGGCTTAGCTGCAGCCCAGTGCTCGCCTAAGGTATAAACAAATCCTACCGAGTGGAGAGCAAACCTCTCACTCAGGGGCTTAGCTGCAGCCCAGCGCTCGCCTAAGGTATAAGAAATCCTATCGAGTAAAGAGCAAACCTCTCACTCGGAGGCTTAGCTGCAGCCCAGTGCTCGCCTAAGGAATAAGTCGACTGCAGTGGGCATCTTGCTGTGAACCTGCAAAGGGCAATTCGAGCCAAAAGCAATCATATCCAAACATCAAATCCAAGTTTAGGTCGATACCTAAAGGAACTGAAGTGCTCAGGCACTAAGCCTGTTAAGGTTTATCAGTTACAATTCCACTCGGCATACCGAGGCAAATTTAAAGTGTCGGACTTAAAGGAAGTTTTTTACCCCTCCTGTAGAGGGCTGGAAGGAGCAATGAACTCATCGAGGTCGATCCCGTCTGCAATCCGGGTAGAGGCAGCGATAAAAGTTTCCATGAAGGACCTGAAGTCGTGTTTCTTGGTGTTGGCCACTCGGAGAGCCGCCAGCTTCTCTTCTCGTGCATCCTTGCAGTGGACTCGGGCAGCATGTGGCGACATCTGCGCCACACCGAGCCGAGGACTTCTTCCACTCCTGCACTCGGTCAGGGACGGCGTTCAGTCGAGCCATCAGCGACTCGAGGTCATTTTGGAGTGTCGCCCTGGGCCAGAGCGTCGAGTCGATGCGGGATGTAGCAACCTTCAGCCTTGCGAGGTAGTCCACGACAGCTGCAACACGGGACTCCAGTCGGAAGACATTCATAGCAACTTCATCATTCACCAGAGAATTGACAGGGTCAAGGTTAGGCTCCAACTGGCTGGTTTCTTCTTCAAAGTTTCGACAGAATTCTGCAAAGACAAAACTCCGAGTCAAGATAATGGTCGAATGTGAGCATCACAGTTGGAAATGCTGGTCGAGTGTAAAAGATTACCTTCGAGCATAAGGAACAATTTCTTAGCAAGACCACCCGAAGCCTTCGAGGTCATTCTTCTTCCTACCAACTGGTTGATCTTCTCGGTCGAGTGGTCTTGTCGGGTTTCGATCGGTCGACATCCTTGGTGGCAATCGCCAGAGCAGCTTTCAGATTGGTATTTTCCTTTTCAAGCTTGGTGGTGAAGCTAACTTCTCGTCGGCAAGCTTGGTCTTCTCGAATAGCTCAAGATCCTTCTTCTTCTTGGGCCTCCTTCACCTTGCACGCAAGTTACAAAGAAAGTCAGATTTTGAAACAAATGGGAGGAAAAAGGAGTCGTCGAGGTCTCACCGAACATACCTTTGGTCTCCTCCTTCGCCTTCGTCAGATTCTCCTGCACTAGCTTCAGATCCAGCTCAAGATGAATGTGCTTCTGCTCCAGTTCAGTATAGCGAGCCGCAAGGTCACAGGATTTCTACGAAGAATCAATCGACAAAATGTCAAAGATGATTCACTTCCGAGTGAATAGGGAAAAATCATATGTTTCTAAGACTACAGCCGAATGCAAGCATTCGACCGTAGTCTTAGGGACTACACCCAGTGGGTGCACTCAGCGTGCACCCACTGGTTCTATGCAAGATAGAGTCGACCAGTCGACCAAAAAAAAAGAGAAACTTCTTCAGACTGTAATCCACTGCCAGCAGTCGACCACAGTCTCGGGGACTACACCAAGTGGGTGCACTCAGCGTGCCCCCACTGGTTTCAGAAACCCATTCGCCCTAGTCGAATGATGATCAATCTTTACTTATAAAGCCTAAGGCCGATCGCCAACAATGACCTTAGCCTTGGGGACTACACCCGGCCGGTGCACTCAGCGTGCCCCGCTAACACGGAGTTTTTATCGACACACCCGGTGGGTGATTGCTATGGATTTCAAAAAGAAAAAGTTTTGATAGCATATCCTAACGTAGCAGCGGTGGTCGATCGACTGAACATCGCTTTGAAGAGCGGAGCTGGCGTCATAAGCTGCTTGGCTTGCATCCTGGATGATCTTCACCTGCTCCATCATGATCCCTCCTTGGCGTATCGCCACCTTAGCAGCGCTAGCTTGGTCTTCCGGGACGTGGTGCGTGGTGAAGAGCGAAGGTTGCCCAGCACTCGACGAAGTGGGACGAGCACTCGTCAACGGCACCACGAAAGATACGGTGGGTCGAGTGGTGTTCTCCCCCTCCGTGGCAACAGTCTCGGGCGCCGTCACATCTTGGGCTGCTTTGCCAGTGGACGCCTTCCTGCTCCTCCTATGTCTCAGTGGTTCTTCGTCCTCATGATCATCATCAGGAAGGGCGATAATGTCATTGGATGGAGCTTCAGAGAAGAATCAAAGTTAGAAATGATGAGTCAGTCGACTAAAGACGGAATTAAGGGTATAGTACCAGGATTTGAGGTTGCCGCGTCCTCCATCTCATGGTCCTCAGCCTTGCACGAGGTTTCGAAGTTGCAAGACCTTGAAGTTCCAAAGAATCATCGATTAATTCAAGTACCAACCAGAGATAAAGTTTGTACAAAACAGAAGACTTAAGTAATATGTTTACCCCGATATGGTGGGGATGGACACCTTCATTTTCGGCAGGGCTTGGTTGGCCTCGACGGAGCTACCTTCGATCGCTTGGCGCCTTCTCGCCGGCACCGAGAAGCGGTCCGAGGCGTTTGGTCGATCGCGAGGCGCAAGAACCCCCTACCGCGTTCATCGCGAGGTCATGAACGAAGTTTCGACCGCTTTTCCGAGCGGTGGTGCAACCTCCTCCTCCTCCTGCTCTACTTCGTCCTCATCATCGCTGCCGTCGCCATCGTCATCTTCAAGCGTCTGAATCCCACTCATCTGGCTCTCGCCCCGCTGGCTTCTCCTCCTCGGCCGGAACTCGAGCTCCGTTGGGCATTGAGTACAGCTCGGTAAGGGCTCGAAGACGCCAAGACAGAGTTCAATCGACCAAATTGCGTAACATCTGTAAACAAACTCAACAGATATACAATGGAAAGCGAGCAAATGCACCTTATCCGAACGCCTGTGATGGTCGAGTGGAGAAATCCTCCCGGATCCACGGGATTATCCTTGTTCCCGATGATCGCGCCATCCACCTTTCCACTATGGCGTCGTCGAATGCCTCCGGTGGACTCGAGTCTCGTCTTCAGCCCCAAGAAGACAACCACATGCGGTGGCTTCGAATCAAGAGGCTGGATTCGCCTCGAAGGAAAACCTCCGAAGGTCCATGCCGACCACGCCGTCCCGAACCAACCGCACCACGCGATCCATCAACATCTTCACATCAGCTCTCCTCCGGAACCACCTTTAGAGAGGAGGGTTTGTTCACTCGACTCATGGTGAATGGAGGAGTCCACTGATCGTCCCGTCGGCTCATTACAGCGAGAGAACCGGTCGATCGCCACCGACCGACTTCGGGAAAAGTCATAGCTGGAAGGTGCTCTTATTCCTCACTTGGATTCCTAGGCCCCGCACATCTGGACTACTTGGGTTTCTCATCGCTCGACTCGCCTTCTTCACGGTCTCGAGAACGACATGTGAAGATGTGCTTGAACAAGCCCCAGGCACGGTCGACAGCCAGGAAGTTCTCGCACATAGATACAAATGCAGCAAGATACTGCTGATGGAGTTCGAGTAAAGTGGTGGAGCTGGGCTCCAAAGAAGTTCAAAACCACGAAAGAAAACGCCGGTGGCGAGAAAATCCTCGATCGACATGAGTGGCCAGGAGCACACACTCACCCTCCTCCGGCTGAGGTTGCCACTCTTTACCGGGAAGTCTTGCGGCGCCGTGGGGGATCAGCCCGTCCTCGGCCATGTCGAGGAGATCCTTCTCCTTGATGGTCGACTGGATCCAATCTCCCTGGACCCAGCCCTTCGGCAGGCGGGATCTCGACGATGACCCGCTGCGGCTGGTGGATCTCCCCTTCGCCTTCTCCACCGCCGACGCCTTCTCCGCCGCCGACGCCTTCTTGGCGTGCTCCAGCACCGCCGTCTTCTCCTTGCCCATGATCGCCGGCGAAATGCGCGAGGGAGAGCGTTGCGGAGGCGACAGCGGTTGCGTTGGGCGGAGACGAGGAGAGCAGAGGAGAAAGAATGGAGTCTCGTGCGTAAACCCTCACAAGTCGCATTTATAACATCCTTCCGAGTGGATGACAGGTGGACCCGGGCAATCCAATCATATCCCGAAACAGTTGCATTGACACGATACGTGGCGGAAAAAGCGGCACGGAGATCGAGGCGCCCATGTCCTGTCCCGTCCGAAAAGTGCCATGGTCCGTTTTGGCCAAGGCTTCCCCAAATTTCAGATCTCGCGGAATCATGCGAGCGCAGATCGGTCTCGTGAAGTGCGAGATTTCTGCGATCCGTCGCTCGGGAACCGGCAAAGAATAAAAGATCACTCGACGAAAGAACAAGAATGGATCGAGTCGACTGAAGAAAAGTTGCTCGTTATCGACAAAGAAGATCTTGGTCAAGAACGACGCATAACCAGCATTGCCAAAGTTCAATCGGAAAACAACATCAACTCCTTCCTCATTCAAGCCTCGATCCATTCGGGGGCTAATGATGGATTCATGTACCTAGGGTAGGGTCATAGGCCTGACCTAAACGTCCTACCCAAGGACACCCTTAGAAGAGATCACCTTCCAGTCGACCAACAAGGAACACACTCGACTAACTAGAAGGACTCGACCATGGAGACTCGCTCGACCATGAAGATACACTCGACCACCAGAAGGTTAGAAGGCACTCCGCAACGCAACGGCCTGTAATTGAATAGACTTAATGATAGTTAAGGCACTTTATGAGGGCGTTACAAGATGCGCCTGTGCTTAATGTACTTTAACCCTCCATTATGTGGGCTGGCTGGGGTCCTGGCGCACTCTATATAAGCCACCCCCCTCCACAGGCAGACGGGTTCGCACTCTTGTAACACCTATACTTATAATCCACTCGACCGCCTCAGGGCACCGAGACGTAGGGCTTTTACTTCCTCCGAGAAGGGCCTGAACTCGTACATCGCTTGTGTTTACAACCTCTCCATAGCTAGGACCTTGCCTCTCCATACCTACCCCCCACTCTACTGTCAGACTTAGAACCACGACACCCTCCTTTCCACTAAGGCCCAATAAGGCCCATATACCTCCCCGGGGGTTCCAATTGTTGGAAATATGCCCTAGAGGCAATAATAAAAGTATTATTATATTTCAATGTTCATGATAATTGTCTTTTGTTCATGCTATAAATGTATTATCCGGAAATCGTAATACACGTGTGAGCACAAAGACCACAATATGTCCCTAGTGAGCCTCTAGTTGACTAGCTCGTTGTGATCAATAGATAGTCATGGTTTCGACTATGGACATTGGATGTCGTTGATAACGGATCACATCATTAGGAGAATGATGTGATGGACAAGACCCAATCATAAGCATAGCATAAAAGATCGTATAGTTCGTTTGCTAGAAGCTTTGCCAATGTCAAGTATCTCTTCCTTCGACCATGAGATCGTAACTCCGGTTACCGTAGGAGTGCCTTGGGTGTATCAAATGTCACAACGAATCGGGTGACTATAAAGGTGCATTACGGTATCTCGAAAGTATCTTGGGTTGACACTAATCGAGATGGGATTTGTCACTCCGCATGACGGAGAGGTATCTCTGGGCCCACTCGGTAATGCATCATCATAATGAGCTCAAGGTGACCAAGGTGTTGGCCACGGATCATGCATTACTGATGCGAGTAAAGTGACTTGCGGTAACGAGACTGAACAAGGTATTGGGATACCGACGATCGAGTCTCGGGCAAGTAACGCATCGATTGACAAAGGAATTGCATATGTGGTTTGATCAATCCTCGACATCGTGGTTCAACCGATGAAATCATCGAGGAGCATGTGGGAGCCAACATGGGTATCCAGACCCGCTGTTGGTTATTGCCCGAGAGTCGTCTCGGTCATGTCTGCGTGTCTCCCAACCCGTAGGGTCTACACACTTAAGGTTCGGTGACGCTTAGGGTTAGTAGGAAGACTAGTATGTGAATACGAATGTTGTTGAGTCCGGATGAGATCCGGACGTCACGAGGAGTTCGGAAGGGTCCGGAGGTAAAGAATAATATATAGGACGTGGTGTTTCGCCATCGGGAAAGTTTGGGGTTTCGGTAAATCTGGGACCACCGGAAGGGTCCGGGTCCACCGGTGGGGCCACCTATCCGGAGGGCCCCATGGGCCAAAGGGGAAGGAACCAGCCCACAGGGGCTGGTGCGCCCCTAGGCCCACCCTGCGCCTAGGGTTGAAACCCTAGGGGGGGCGCCCACCGGCTTGGGGGCACTCCACCCCCTTGGCCGCCGCCCGGAGATTGGATCTCAGGCCGCCACTTCTGAGGGCCTATATAAAGGGGGAGGAGGGGGCTGTACCAACTCCCAAGGCGCAGCCCTCCCTCCCAACACTTCTCCTCCTCCGTAAGAGCTCGTGAAGCCACAGCCGAGATATCGCTTCTCCACCATCACCACGCCGTCGTGCTGCCGGTGGAGCTGTCTTCCTCAACCTCTCCTTCCCCTTGCTGGATCAAGAAGGAGGAGGCGTCGCTTGTCCCGTGACGTGTGTTGAACGCGGAGGTGCTGTCCGCTCAGCACTTGGCATCGGTGATCTGAATCACGTTCGAGTACGACTCCATCATCACCTTGCAAGCTTCCGCACGCGATCTACAAGTGGTATGTAGATGCAAACTCTCTCCGTTACTCGTTGCTTAGATGAACTCATAGATGGATCTTGGTGAAGCCGTAGAAAAATTTTAATTTTCTCGCAACGTTCCCCAACAGTGGCATCATGAGCTAGGTCTATCGTAGTTCTCTAATGCACGAGTAGAACACAATTTGTTGTGGGCGTTGATCTTGTCATCTTACTTGCCTCTACTAGTCTTTTCTTGCTCAACGGTATTGTGGGATGAAGCGGCCGGACCAACCTTACACGCACGCTTACGTGAGACCGGTTCCACCGATCGACATGCACTAGTTGCATAAGGTGGCTGGCGGGTGTCTGTCTCTCCCGCTTTAGTTGGAGCGGATTCGATGAACAAGGCCCTTATGAAGGGTAAATAGAAGTTGACAAAATCACGTTGTGGTGATTCGTATGTAAGAAAACGTTCTTGCTAGAACCCAATCGCAGCCACGTAAAAGATGCAACAACAACTAGAGGACGTCTAACTTGTTTTTGCAAAGCGATTGATCATGTGATGTGATATGGCGAAGTTGTGATGAATGATGAATTGTGATGTATGAGATCATGTTCTTGTAATAGGATTCACGACTTGCATGTCGATGAGTATGACAACCGCAGGAGCCATAGGAGTTGTCTTTATTTTTTGTATGACCTGCGTGTCATTGAAGAACGCCATGTAAACTACTTTACTTCATTACTAAACGCGTTAGTCATAGAAGTAGAAGTAGTCGTTGGCGTGACAACTTCATGAAGACACGATGATGGAGATCATGATGATGGAGATCATGGTGTCAAGCCGGTGACAAGATGATCATGGAGCCCCGAAGATGGAGATCAATGGAGCTTGATGATATTGGCCATATCATGTCACAACTATATAATTGCATGTGATGTTTATTATGTTTATGCATCTTGTTTACTTAGGACGACGGTAGTAAATAAGATGATCCCTTACAAAATTTCAAGAAGTGTTCTCCCTAAGCGTGCACCGTTGCTACAGTTCGTCGTTTCTAAGCACCACGTGATGATCGGGTGTGATGGATCCTTACGTTCACATACAACGGTGTAAGACAGATTTACAGCGAAAACACTTAGGGTTAACTTGACGAGCCTAGCATGTGCGGACATGGCCTCGAACACGGAGACCGAAAGGTCGAACACGAGTCGTATGGAAGATACGATCAACATGAAGATGTTCACCGATGATGACTAGTCCGTCTCACGTGATGATCGGACACGGGCTAGTCGACTCGGATCGTCGTAACACTTAGATGACTAGAGGATGTCTAATCTAAGTGGGAGTTCATAATTTTGATTAGAACTTTATTATCATGAACTTAGTCTAAAACCTTTGCAAATATGTCTTGTAGATCAATGGCCAACGCTAATGTCAACATGAACTTCAACGCGTTCCTAGAGAAAACCAAGCTGAAAGATGATGGCAGCAACTATCGGATGGGTCCGAAACCCGAGGATCATCCTCATAGCTGCCAAGAAACAATATGTCCTAGAAGCACCGTTAGGTGACCCACTGTTCTCCCAAGCTGCCAAGACGATTTGAACGTCTGGCGGACTCGTTCGATGATTACTCCCTCGTTCAAAGGCGGCATGCTCTACAGCTTAGAACCGGGCTCCAAAAGCGTTTTGAGCATCACGGAGCATATGAGATGTTCAAGAGCTGAAACTAGTTTTCCAAGCTCATGCCCGGTCGAGAGATATGATGTCTCGACAAGTTCTATAGTTGTAAGATGGAGGAAAACAGTTACATCGGTGAGCACATCACGAAGATGTCAGGTTGCACAACCGTATGACCCGGTGAACATTAACCTCCCGGATGAGGCGGTCATTGACAGAATCCTCGATCGCTCCCACCAAGCTACAAGAGCTTTGTGATGAACTACAACATGCAGGGATGGTAAAGACCATTCTGAAGTGTTCTCGATCTTTGAAGTCAGCAGAGGCTGAAATCAAGAAGGAACATCAAGTGTTGATGGTCAATAAGACCACTAAGTTCAAGAAGGGCAAGGGTAAGAAGAACTTCAAGAAGGACGGCAAAGATGTTGCCGCGCCCGGTAAACCTGTTGCCGGGAAGAAGTCAAAGAATGGACCCAAGCACGAGACCGAGTGCTTTTATTGCAAGGAAAGGTCCTTCGAAGCGGAACTGCCCCAAATACTTAGCGGATAAGAAGGCCGCAACACCAAAGGTATATTTGATATACATGTAATTGATGTGTACCTTACCGATTACTCGTAGTAACTCCCGGTATTTGATACGGTGCCGTTGCTCATATTTGTAACTCACAGCAGGAGCTGCGGAATAAACGGAGACTGGCGAAGGACGAGGTGACGATCGCGCGTCGGGAATGGTTCCAGTCGATGTGATCGCCGTCCGCACGCTGCCTCTACATTTACCTACGGGATTAGTTTTGAACCTTAATAATTGTTATTTAGTGCCAAGTTTGAGCATGAACATTGTATCTAGATCTCGTTTGATACGAGATGGCTACTCATTTAAGTCGAGAATAATGGTTGTTCGATTTATATGAGAGATATGTTTTATGGTCATGCTCCGATGGTCAATGGTTTATTCTTAATGAATCTCGGCGTAATATTACACATGTTCATAGTGTGGATGCCAAAAGATGTAAATTTGATAACGATAGTCCCACATACTTGTGGCACGCCGCCTTGGTCACATTGGTGTCAAGCGCATGAAGAAGCTCCATGCTGATGGACTTTTAGAGTCTCTTGATTATGAATCGTTTGACACATGCGAACCATGCCTCTTAGGCAAAATGACCAAGACTCCGTTCTCGGAACAATGGAGCGAGCAACCAACTTGTTGGAAATCATACATACCGATGTATGCGGTCCAATGAGCGTTGAGGCTCATGGAGGATATCGTTATGTTCTCACTCTCACCGATGACTTGAGTAGATATGGGTATGTCTACTTAATGAAACACAAGTCCGAGACCTTTGAAAAGTTCAAGGAATTTCAGAGTGAGGTAGAGAATCAACGTGACCGTAAGATAAAGTTCCTACGATCGATCGTGGGGAGAATACTTAAGTCACGAATTTGGTACACACTTAAGAAAATGTGGAATCGTTTCACAACTCACGCCGCTGGAACACCTCAAATAAACGGTGTGTCCGAACGTCGAATCGCACTCTATTGGATATGGTGCGGTCTATGATGTCTCTTACCGATTTACCGCTATCATTTTGGGGATACGCTCTAGAGACAGCTACATTCACTTTAAATAGGGCACCGTCTAAATCCGTTGAGACGACACCGTATGAATTATGGTTTGGGAAGAAACCTAAGTCGTCGCTTTCTAAAAGTTTGGGGATGCGATGCTTATGTCAAGAAACTTCAACCTGAAAAGCTCGAACCCAAGTCGGAAAAATGCGTATTCATAGGATACCCTAAGGAAACTATCGGGTATACCTTCTACTTAAGATCCGAAGGCAAAGTCTTTGTTGCTAAGAACGGATGCTTTTCGGAGAAAGAGTTTCTCTCGAAAGAAGTAAGTGGGAGGAAAGTAGAACTTCGATGAAGTACTACCTCTCGAGCGGGAAAGTGGTGCAGCGCAGAAACCGTTCTGTGATGCCCACACCAACTAAAGAGGAAAACGTTGATGATGATCAAGGTACTTGGATCAAGTTACTCTTGAACTTGAAGGTCCACGAGGACACGTTCCGCACTGAGTGGTACGGCAACCTGTCATGGAAATCATGTTGCTAGACAACAATGAACCTTCGAACTATGAAGAAGCAATGGCGGGCCCGGATTCCAACAAATGGCTTGAGGCCATGAAACCGAGATAGAATCCATGTATGAAAACAAAGTATGGACTTTGACAGATTTTCCGATGATCGGCGAGCGATAGAAAACAAATGGATTTTTAAGAAGAAGACGGACGCGGATGGGAATGTCACCATCTATAAAGCTCGACTTGTCGCTAAGGGTTATCGACAAGTTCAAGGGATTGACTACGATGAGACATTCTCTCCCGTAGCGAAGCTTAAGTCCGTCCGAATCATGTTAGCAATTGCCGCATACTATGATTATGAGATATGGCAGATGGACGTCAAAACGGCATTCCTTAATGGATATCTTAAGGAAGAGCTGTATATGATGCAGCCGGAAGGTTTTGCCGATCCTCGTAACGCTAACAAAGTATGCAAGCTCCAGCGATCCATTTATGGACTGGTGCAAGCATCTCGAGTTGGAACATTCGCTTTGATGAGATGATCAAAGCGTTTGGGTTTATCTTGAGACTTATGGAGAAGCCTGCGTTTACAAGAAAGTGAGTGGGAGCTCAGTAGCATTTCTCCTATTATATGTAGATGACATACTCTTGATGGGAAATGATACAAAACTTCGGACAGCATTAAGGCCTACTTGAACAAGTGTTTTTCAATGAAGGACCTTGGAGAAGCTGCTTATATATTAGGCATCAAGATCTATAGGGATAGATCGAGACGCCTCATAGGTCTTTCACAAAGCACATACCTTGATAAGATTTTGAAGAGGTTCAAAATGGATCAGTCCAAGAAAGGGTTCTTGCCTATGTTACAAGGTGTGAAATTGAGCTCAGCTCAATCACCGACCACGGCAAAAGATAAAGAAGAGATGAGTGTCATCCCTATGCTTCAGCCATAGGATCTATTATGTATGCCATCTTGTGTACGGACCGATGTAAACCTTGCCGTAAGTTTGGTTGCAAGATACCAAAGTAATCCCGCAAGGAACACCGGACAACGGTCAAGAATATCCTGAAGTACCGAAAAGGACAAAGGACATGTTTTCGTTTATGGAGGAGACGAAGAGCTCGTCAGAAGGGTTACGTCGGCGCTAGCTTCGACTCAGATCCGATGACTCTAAGTCACAAACCGGATACGTGTATATGTTGAATGGTGGAGCATGAGTGGTGCGGTATGCAAGCGAAGCGCCGTGGCGGGATCTACGTGTGAAGCGGAGTACATGGCAGCCTCGGAGGCAGCGCATGAAGCGATTTGGGTGAAGGAGTTCATCACCGACCTAGGAGTCATACCCAATGCGTCGGGGCGATCAAACTCTTCTCGTGACAACACTGGAGCTATTGCCCTTGCCAAGGAGCCCAGGTTTCACAAGAAGACCGGGCACATCAAGCGTCGTTTCAACTCCATCCGTGAAAATGTTCAAGATGGAGACATAGAGATTTGCAAAGTGCACACGGATCTGAATGTCGCAGATCCGTTGACTAAACCTCTCTCGCGTACAAAACATGATCAACACCAGAACTCTATGGGTGTTCGATTCATCACAATGTAACTAGATTAGTGACTCTAGTGCAAGTGGGAGACTGTTGGAAATATGCCCTAAAGGCAATAATAAAAGTATTATTATATTTCAATGTTCATGATAATTGTCTTTTGTTCATGCTATAAATGTATTATCCGGAAATCGTAATACGTGTGAGCACAAAGACCACAATATGTCCCTAGTGAGCCTCTAGTTGACTAGCTCGTTGTGATCAATAGATAGTCATGGTTTCCTGACTATGGACATTGGATGTCGTTGATAACGGGATCACATCATTAGGAGAATGATGTGATGGACAAGACCCAATCATAAGCATAGCATAAAAGATCGTATAGTTCGTTTGCTAGAAGCTTTGCCAATGTCAAGTATCTCTTCCTTCGACCATGAGATCGTGTAACTCCGGTTACCGTAGGAGTGCCTTGGGTGTATCAAACGTCACAACATAACGGGTGACTATAAAGGTGCATTACGGTATCTCCGAAAGTATCTCATTGGGTTGACACTAATCGAGGCGGGATTTGTCACTCCGTATGACGGAGAGGTATCTCTGGGCCCACTCGGTAATGCATCATCATAATGAGCTCAAGGTGACCAAGGTGTTGGCCACGGGATCATGCATTACGATGCGAGTAAAGTGACTTGCGGTAACGAGACCGAACAAGGTATTGGGATACCGACGATCGAGTCTCGCAAGTAACGCATCGATTGACAAAGGAATTGCATATGGGGTTTGATCGAATCCTCGACATCGTGGTTCAACCGATGAAATCATCGAGGAGCATGTGGGAGCCAACATGGGTATCAGACCCGCTGTTGGTTATTGCCCGAGAGTCGTCTCGGTCATGTCTGCGTGTCTCCCGAACCCGTAGGGTCTACACACTTAAGGTTCGGTGGCGCTAGGGTTAGTAGGAAGACTAGTATGTGAATACGAATGTTGTTGAGTCCGGATGAGATCCCGGACGTCACGAGGAGTTCGGAAGGGTCCGGAGGTAAAGAATAATATATAGGAAGTGGTGTTTGCCATCGGGAAAGTTTGGGGTTTCGGTAAAATCTGGGACCACCGGAAGGGTCGAGGGTCCACCGGTGGGGCCACCTATCCGGAGGGCCCCATGGGCCAAGGGGAAGGAACCAGCCCACAGGGGCTGGTGCGCCCCTAGGCCCACCCCGCGCCTAGGGTTGAAACCCTAGGGGTGGGCGCCCACCGGCTTGAGGGCACTCCACCCCCTTGGCCGCCGCCCCGGAGATTGGATCTCAGGGCCGCCACCTGTGGGGCCTATATAAAGGGGGAGGGAGGGGGCTGCTGTACCAACTCCCAAGGCGCAGCCCTCCCTCCCAACACTTCTCCTCCTCTGTAAGAGCTCGTGAAGCCCTCGCCGAGATCTTGCTTCTCCACCATCACCACGCCGTCGTCTTGCCGGTGGAGCTGTCTTCCTCAACCTCTCCTTCCCCTTGCTGGATCAAGAAGGAGGATCGTCGCTCGTCTCCGCACGTGTGTTGAACGCGGAGGTGCTGTCCGTTCAGCACTTGGCATCGGTGATCTGAATCACGTTCGAGTACGACTCCATCATCACCTTGCAAGCTTCCGCACGCGATCTACAAGTGGTATGTAGATGCAAACTCTCTCCCGTTACTCGTTGCTTAGATGAACTCATAGATGGATCTTGGTGAAGCCGTAGAAAAATTTTAATTTTCCGCAACGTTCCCCAACACCAATAACCTCCCGGAGCTTCGGTATTGTCCCAATCTCACCCTGAGCCTTTCTGGTGTCCAAATATAGTTGTCCAATATATCGATCTTTATGTCTTGACCATTTCAAGACTCCTCGTCAAGTCCGTGATCATATCCGGGACTCCGAACAACCTTTAGTACATCAAAACTTATAAACTCATAATAAAACTGTCAACGAAACCTTAAGCGTGCGGACCCTACGGGTTCGAGAACTATGTAGACATGACCGAGACTCGTTTCCGGTCAATAACCAATAGCGGAACCTGGATGCTCATATTGGCTCCTACATATTCTAAGAAGACCTTTATCGGTCAAACCGCATAACAACATACGTTGTTCCCTTTGTCATCGGTATGTTACTTGCCCGAGATTCGATCGTCGGTATCCAATACCTAGTTCAATCTCATTACCGGCAAGTCTCTTTACTCGTTACGTAATGCATCATCCCGTAACTAACTCATTATCTACATTGCTTGCAAGGCTTATAGTGATGTGCATTACCGAGAGGGCCCAGAGATACCTCTCCGACAATCAGAGTGACAAATCCTAATCTCGAAATATGTCAACTCGGCAAGTACCTTCGGAGACACCTGTAGAGCACCTTTATAATCACCCAGTTAAGTTGTGACATTTGGTAGCACACAAAGTGTTCCTCCGGTAAACGGGAGTTACATAATCTCATAGTCATAGGAACATGTATAAGTCATGAAGAAAGCAATAGCAACATACTAAACGATCAAGTGCTAAGCTGACGGAATGGGTAAAGTCAATCACATCATTCTCCTAATGATGTGATCCCTTTAATCAAATGACAACTCATGTCTATGGTTAGAAACTTAACCATCTTTGATTCACGAGGTAGTCAAGTAGAGGCATACTAGTGACACTCTGTTTGTCTATGTATTCACACATGTATTATGTTTCCGGTTAATACAATTCTAGCATGAATAATAAACATTTATCATGAAATAAGAAAATAAATAATAACTTTATTATTGCCTCTAGGGCATACTTCCTTCAGTTACAATAGTTACTCCAAAACCTACTACAAAAATACCACATCGAGGACCAAGGTTTCATGCTATGTTCTTCTGCATAAATGGAGCAAGGGAGGGATTTCTCAATGGATGCAGACCATTCATTAGTTAATTATGCCTTCCTTGTATTATATGTCAACTTTTTAAATCTTTGTTATTGTACATCACAATTTTTCATTGTTTAGTAGTGCTTTATAGTGACTTAAATATATAGTATTGTTAGTTGTTCTTTGGTTGCAACAACATGTGTTGATGGATGCTTTATTAAGCTCACCACTGGTGCTCAAATCCTTGCTACCACCGGAAGAGGTGGCAATGACAATATTTTACTTCTTGCATTTGCTATTGTTGGACAAGAGGACACAACTAACCGGTGTTGGTTTCTGCACCAACTGAAGATATGTCTAGGAGGAGAACTTGGGAAATTTGGCCTTTATACTATCATGTCTGATAGACAAAAGGTATGCATGCATCTTCCTGTTATGTTCTTCTCCATTAAAGTTACTATCTACATAGCATGTTATGTTCTAGATGAAGTAGTACAACAACTAAGTCTAGCATTCTATGTGAACATGGGCTACTAAATGCAGTAAATCAAGTTTAGCAAGTGACCAGTGGGTAGCAAACACATGCTATAAACTTGGAACTTCATACATGTGGCTGCAGAAAGTGGGACCTGTCTGGCATACCATGCAACCATGCAATATCAACAATTAACAAGGCGGAAAGATTTTCAGAGGACTATGTCTGCAATTTCTTCAAAAAACCTTTTTACCTAGTTGCATATGAACCAATGATATATCCAATTCCTGGTGAACATGATTGGACAAGGACAAATGGACTAGACATAGAGCCACCCAAATTTCATTTGAAGAAGGGGAGAAGGAAAGAGAAGAGAATAAATGGCAGATTTGAGGTTCCAAAACCAAAGAACGGTTCAAGAATGGCCACTATAACATGCAACAACTGTGGGCTCCAAGGCGATAGGTACACCAATAGCAAGCAACAGTTGAGCCCAGAGTTGGCTATGAGGAAAAACAAGCATGTGGTAAACCCTTGTTAATAGTACTTGTTAATTGGGTTTCAAGTTTTATGTGCTAAACCCTTGTGACTAACTATCATGTTTCCATTTATGTTTGCAAGGCACCTGCAAGATCAAGGAATGAAGCTACTCCACCAGCAAGATCACGGCAGCCACCATCAAGATCACAGCAGCCACGAGCAAGGTCTGCTACTCCAAAATCTGATTCTGCCAGATCTGTAAGAAGGTCAGCTAGTGCAAGTGTTCCAAGGCCTTTCACTGCCCCAAGATTTGCTGCTGGAGCTTCATCTTCTGGTCCTTCTACTTCTGGTGCTCCTCCTTCTAATGTCCCAAGGAGTCATTCTGGCTGCATGGCATTCTTTACTGCCAGTGGTAACACTTGAGTGATAGAATGGTGCATTTATGATTCTATACAATGAATGTTGCAACTTTGGTCTGATGTGTACCAGAAAATGCTTATGGGTTTTGCTTCTGAACTAAGTTATTTGTGCTTCAAAACTATGTATGTTCTGATGGAGTACTAAGTTGGGTCTGATGTGTACTAAGTCTCATATGAGCCATGTTTAATGTGTACTAAGTTTAATGTGCTTCTGAACTATGTATGTTCTGATATTTGTTTGTTTATACCTTCATATAATACTTGTCTGGTTTAGGGTGGCTCGGCGTCGAGGGAACCCTAGCCACCCAACTTGTTTGGTTTAGGGTGGCTCGGCGTCGAGGGAACCCTAACCCCCCACTTGTTTGGTTTAGGGTGGCTCGGCATCGAGGGAACCCTTTCCACCCAACTTGTTTAGTTTAGGGTGCCTCGGCGTTGACGGAACCCTAGCCACCAACTTGGTTGGTTTAAGGTGGCTCGGCGTCGACGAAACCCTAACCGCCCAGCTTGTTTGGTTTAGGGTCGCTCGGCGCCGAGGGAGCCCTACCCACCCAACATGTTTGGTTTAGGGTGGCTCGGCGTCGAGGGAATACTAACCAGCCAACTTGTTTGGTTTAGGGTGGCTCGGTGTCAAGGGAACCCTACCCACCCAACTTGTTTGGGTTAGGGTGGCTCGGCGTCGACGGAACCCTACTCACCCAACTTGTTTGATTTAGGGTGGCTTGGTGTCGTCAGCGGGTACAACGTGAGGCGGCTGGTGGATGCGGCGGGCCATCGGATAAGGAGCCCGCATGGAACCGACCGGAGTAATCCAGATCGCCGATGGGAGAGACATGTCATCCAAGTGGTCGCCGGCTCGAACCGTCCGTGTTGTGTGGGAAGCTTCTCAGGTGCACAGCCGTCCAAGGTGCGTCTTTGCTGTGGGGAAGCCTTGCCACTGAACACATCTCCAGGGACCACGCCATGGAGGAGCGGCTCCGCAAGGACAGCGGGTCAACAGCACCATCGGAGGGATCCCAAGCAGCATACAAGCCGTGTCCGTTGCTAAGGCCACTCAAGTACTCCATCCGTCCCAAAATAAGTGGCTCAAACTGTTGAGACACTTATTTTGGGACGGAGGGAGTAATTGCCTTTTCTTTTTTTGAACAATTGCTTTCACGACCATGTCATTGTGGATCCTAACTCTTTGTTGCATGTGTAGCATCTGCACTGCATAGAGCTTGCAGGATGTATCTGCCTCCACTACTCGCTCTAGGGAACCATGTCTAAATTATTATGGTTCATATGGCCATGGCATTGTTTTTCCTTTGAATTCGAAAAAGCAGTAAGGGCCTCTGTGATCCAAAGGATTTTCATATGAATTTCGAAGGATTAGAATTTTTCTATGTTGATCGTTTGATTCATATGAACATGACACTGTTTCTCCTATGAAGCACAAACAAACCAAAATCTAGCAGAATTCTATGACCATGACATTGCAATCATACTTACGTTTTTCCTATTCCTACGCTTTTGCAATCATGTGAATCAAACAGGGCCTAAAGGAAATACTAGAGTAGACGCTATGCATATATTTAACTGATGGAAAGCCATCCACATTAACACCTCTATGTCACTAGTATCTTTTGCTTCTCTGAGACATCACTCGTAGACTCGTAGTCTTTGCATGTCGGCCACTGGAGGCGAATCGACTGGGCACGGCCCGTTGCCTCGCTACCCCGGCAACGGGACGCATCAGCACCAGCAGACCAGCCCACTCGCGCGTGGGCCCGGCAACTAGCTAGCTGCTCGACACGACGTCCCCCACCCTCAGCCCCAGCAAATGGCCCGCGAGCGCGGTTTTCGTTCAGATTCGACAGCGGCCGTCGGTCGGCGTCGAGATAGTCGTCTCCGCTTGATGTGATCTCGCTTGCTCCCTTCTCCTTCCCTCGCTTGCGCGGCCGGTGGGGGTTTGAACAGGAGAGGATACTGACTCGCATCTACCCTCCCTAGCTGCGGCGACTGGGTTGTCCAGGTACCCCGAACGCGACCGACCCGCGCGAAATGTATATATTGACAAGGACTTGATCCACTGACGGCGATGTAACCCATTTGTTTAGAGGATCTTTCATGAGGGACGTGTCCTCTCCTCCTCTCCACATCAGAAGGTGGCTGCGACTGCTCCCGCTCTAGTACTTTTCACTCCAGCGATCAGCAACAACGTCCAACCTTTGCTTGTTTGTTTGATCAAAAACAAACATGGATGAGTTGGACGGACGGGCGCACGGTCAAACACTACCACACACTCGCCGCTATGAGTAGTTTACGTGTGCAAGCTTGTGTTGAGATGCGTGACATGCGTAGACCTGGAGTGCTATTCAATCAATTCCCTGAACCAAGAAGTCTTCCGGTAATTAGAAGAGTTCTGACAAAAGAAAAAAACTATACTACCTCCGTCTCGGTGAATAAGTCATTCGCGTAGTTCTAGGTTGACGATTTAACTATCTAAATATGTATCATATGTGACAAAAAATATATATTTAGAAACTACATCCTTGTAGAAATCTAGTGATGTACTTTTCATAACGTATAACACATATTTAATTGCTCAAATAGATGACCTAGAACTACGTGAATCTAGTGATGTACTACTCCTTCGTAGGGTTTAAAGTTTAAACTGAAAACCCGGTGTTCAGTCAACTCATGCAACTAAGTACCTATAAATCAACAAGAGCAAAACAGGAAGAAAGAATAATCATGTTTGCTCTACTGTCCGCAGGTCAAGAGGGTGGCATGTAGCAGTCGGGATCACGTCTCCATATGCACGTTTGAGGTTGAAAAGGCAACTCATTTTTTTTTGCGGGTGAAAAAAGGCAACTCATGTTAACAAATGAATTTCTCACTACAGAATAGTATTTATTTAATGAATTGCAGTCGTCTCATCATTTGGGCTTCTTTGACTTCAAATTCCTAGTGTGACTAATCTGTTCGTATATGACAGGATCTTAAGTTTTTCTTTTTGGATAATCAGGGGTGTTCTGTTTTTTTCGGAACATGGGTGTTCTATTTTCATTAAGAAAGGAACGCTCTTCAATCAATTCCCTTTCTGAAAAAATAAATCAATTCCCTGAACCAAAGATATGTTCCGGTGATTAAAAAGAGTGCGCATATTTGAACAGGCCAACAATATGGTCATAGTTTTTTTTTTTTTTTTTGAGAAGAACTCCAGATTTTGCCTGCAGCGCCTAATCAGATTAGGCAAGTCAACAATCTGCTGAAACATTATGCTGCTCAAACTGGGTTGAAAATAAATTACGCATAATCTGTGATCATCCCTCTTAATGTAAATCCTCAAACTCTGAACATAATACTTGCTAAATTGGGCTGCCAACAAGGAAGTTTTCCATTTACATATTTGGGGTTACCTTTGAGTGATCACAGATTAAGAGTGGAAGATTTCAATCCCATTTGTCAAAAAATTGAGAGAAGACTGAGTGGATGCTCTAGCATGTTGTCATATGATGGTAAACTCCTTGCAAAAGTTGTGTTCTCTGCCTTGCCTATATTCTTCATGAGCACTCTGGCTCTCCCAGTTAGCACCATAGATCAAATAAACAAATACTTAAAGGCATTTCTTTTGGATGAAAGTTGGACAAGATCAACAAGGACCAGTCCTTATCTTATCTGGAAGAAGGTCTGTCAACCAAAGGATCAGGGAGGTTTAGGCATGTTGGATATTGCCTTACACAACAAAACACTCCTGTTGAAAAATCTCCACAAGTTCTTCAATAAAGAGGATTTGCCATGGGTTAAACTCATCTGGGACACTTATTACAACTCACAACTTCCAGGGCATAAGATGGAAGGATCTAGTTGGTAGAAAATCACTTAAAGCTCTTACCACTATTCAAAGAATATTATCAATGCACTATGAGAAATGGGCAATCCATCATTTTTTATCATGACAAATGGCTTGATGTTCCTCTATCCAACAAGTTCCCAGAGCTGTACTCATATGTAAAGAAGGATTCAATTTCTGCAGCCTCTTGGGTAGGAGAACCAAATCCTCATGTGTTGCTCCACGCTCCACTTTCAGAATAACATATGCTCAATTGAATGAAATTCAAAACCTAGTGAACATGAACTGGAATGAGCACAGAGGCGATAAATGGAAAGGAACTGGGCAAGACTCAAAATATTCCTCTGTCAGAATGTATAATGCTATTTGGCCAAAGACTGAAAAAATATACTGTTTAAATGGATTTGGAAGACTTCAAATAGATTATGGCATAAAATCTCTTTCTGGCTTCTACTTCATGATAGAATCAACATTAGGAATCTACTGAAGAAACTTTAAGGCACCTTTTCTGGGACCGTAACTTTGCACAAGAATGTTGGAAATGCATTGTGCCACACAGAAAGCTTGGAATATCAATTTTTGATGACATTTTGATTATACACTCATATCTCCCAAAAGAATTTGCTATGGACATTATTATCCAAGGTTGTTGGAGAATTTGGACTCTGAAAAATGGAAAGATTTTTATAAAGGAGGTGCCAAGTATTAATTGCTGGAAGTATTGGGTCAAAGAAGATTTGGGTCTTCTGCAACACAGGATCAAAGGAAAACATTTGGACAAATTCAAGGCTTGGATATCTACTCATCAATGACGACTGTAGAGATTGAAGATCTAGATAGTTAATTGTATCATGTTTCCAAGACTAGGAATTGGATAAATACCTCCTTTGAGGGATTTTTTTTCTTTCTTGTACATATTCGGTTTATATTATTAATGAAAATTACCATAAAAAATTGTTCTATGGTTTCGGCTTCAAAAAAAGTAGTGGTACACCGCAACTCCAGAAAAATAAAAAATTGCAAAAAGCACCCTAGGGAACCAGTTTAGCCACACCACCAACACGGGATGAGGGCGTGCCGCTCCCTGCCGAAGCCGGCGAAACCCTTGGTTGTGCGCACGGACCAACGACGACGGGAAGTTACCATCCTCAGTCCTGGAGGACCAGCACGCCGGAGATATTGCCAGATTGGAACTGAGCCGCAACTGGTGCCGGCTTGTTGAGCGGCGACGATGAAGCGCCGCCACCGATGGGAACCTGCAAATCCGGAGTCACCACGCTCCTACAAAAACTCCATGCCCCCATGTTGACGCCGGAGCGCGCGTCATCACGATCACGGGGCCAGGGCATAAAACCCACCTCGAGGTCGGTACCGCAGCCGCACCAGCCTCGATTGGTTAGCCCGCTACCAGATTTGCCGACGACCGCCTCACAACAACCCACCGAAATCGAGTCCGAAGCAAATTTATTCCACGTAGCCATCACCATAACCATCATGACAGGAACAATGAAAGCACAACAAGCGCACATTGACATCAGCTCCGGGGCGCCGCCGTGAAGGTCGCCGCCGGTGTGGGAATGGAGTTAAGGTAGATTTATTCACCCGGATGTCGAGCCCACCACCCCAACAACGCACCACAGCAGACAAACCCTGACCTACCTACTAGGCTAGAACAGAAGAACGAGATCCCCTCTCCCTCCTGCCGCCGGAGCGGCAAGCAGAAGGAAAGGGGACCAACACCCTCGCCACGGAGATCGGGGATGGGAGTTGGTTGCCGCCTGTCGCCAAAGAGAGGAGGCATGGCCATAGTTATGGAGCACAAAAAAGACGCATTTTGGAGCACTTACTTTTTGTACACACACCTCTATGGATGTTTTTTGTGGTAAAAATATGCACGATGTGAGAACTTTTGTTGATGTTCATACACCAAAAAAAATCAGATATTTTAAATTTTAATTACTATTTTACTGAAATTTACTATTCATACAGGTGCATTTGTGATCGAGATTAGAGTAACACTGTTGCATAGTTAATTAGCACTAAAATTCAAGGAATTTAAACTGAAAACCGGTTCCTCGGTCAACTCTTGCAACTTAGTACTCACTCTGTAAACTTTTATAAGACAAGAAAGAACAATCATGTTTGCTCTACTGTTCGCAGGTCAAGAGGGTGGCATGTAGCAATCTTGATCACGTCTCCGTAATGCACGTTTGGAATTAACAAGCCAAATCATGCTGACAAATGAATTTCACACCATATTAGTATTTCTTTAATAAAGTGGAGTTGTCTCATCATATTGGGCTTCTTTGACTCAAAACTCCTAGTGCGACTAATTCGCATATGACAGGATCCTGAGTTTAGGTGGTGCCAAACCTTGTGTGGATCATCTTCAGACCTTCTGGTCGCCCTATCACCGAATAATTAGTCCCGGTCTGTATGTATTATATCAATTGCAAAATAAGGACTCTTATCTAGCGACCGTTCACTAGGAGGAGGTGACATTTGCGAACACTTTGATGGCAGTTTTAGTTGGTCATCGGGGTGACAGTTTCTTCAAAACATTTTGGCATTTTCTAAAAGGATGACATTATAGAAAATGTTAGGCTGTTCTGAAGAAACTGCCACACCCCAATACAACTCAAATTGCCAGAAGAAACTTTTGAAATGCAATGCTCTTCTAATGAACGGTCGCCCCAATTAGCTTTTCCGCAAAATAAACCACCAGAATTTCCTTCCAACTACTACCGTTGTATAGCTGTGGTACAATGTGCCAATGCTCATGCTCATACACCGTACGTGCGTGTTGTGCGCTGTGCCCACCGGTGTACTGCCCATGCATGTGGATACAGTGGGTTTATACGTGCACGCACAATACATGTACTATTCAAGTACTGATCAATTCATGCATAATCATACAACCGATCGGGTCCATTCCAATGTTTTGCAGCTGCTAAAGTGGTTGAGCGCTGCATCTCATGTCTGCCAGATGAGATACTACGTGGCTTCTTAATACACCTTTTGAGTACGGCGGTTCCTCTATTCGCAAAAAAAAAAAAAAAAAAAAGTACGCCGGTTCCTCACAGCGCGTGTACGTCTTCCTCGTTAGGTAGGGAGCTGGATCCGTACTTTTACATGGTAGCCCATCAGCTTGTATCGTTCAGTCGTGTATTTTGTTTGGATGTTGCATTATATACTTTGTTTGAATATTGCTTTATATATAAAGCGAGGCGAAAACTTGTTTCGAGAGAAAGAGCTTGCACTGCACCATCAGCTCGTTGCGACAGTTTTTACGGAGAAAAGTGAGAGAAAAAAAGAGGAAAACTTGTTGGTTAAGAGCATCTCCAACTGCAGACAAAAAATTTGGCTACCCAAATTCAGTTTAGATTCAGTTTTACGCGTTTAGATAGCCATTTTTTTCTGTTTATTATATGGCAGATCCTGTTTAGCACTTGTGCACAGTTTCGTGGACCTACGTCTGTTGAAAAGAAAATCAGGCGCGCTGTCCATGAAAAAGCATAGTTGGTGGACACTAATAGCTTGATGATGATGGTACGTGTACTCTAGGTACTTATGCTTAGCTGTTGTACTTGACTGCGGGTAAACTCGCCTGTTTTATATACATCTAAAGGAAACACTGCACGATGATTCGAGGTGTTCCGCGCTTACACTATCTCTATGCAGGGCCGGTCCTGAGATTTTGGGGGCCCGGGGCGAAACCAAAACTCAGGGCCCTTAAATGCATAAAAAACAATATACATATGAAATAATTGTACATCTTACCTTTAAAAGAATTAACATTCCTTCACGCAGAGTCACTTATGAAGGGGTTGATGTCAGCTCATTCAATAATTTCTTCTCGGTGCATAATGTTATCAAACCATTTAAACTCTCTTGAGTCATACTTGAACTCAAATAGCTATTCAATACTTTGAACTCTGAAAAGTTTATTTCAACCGATGGGAGAGTTATACGCACTGTAAATAAGATGATAAAAAATAGAGCCATTAGGTTAAATATCAACTTTTCTGACATACTCGAAAATCACCATAGTAGACATTACACAATCTAACAAAGTTAATTTCATAACTTTTAATTCAGAAAAATTCAAAACTGGATGTTCATCAACACTAACAGATTGTGCATGTGCACCTAGTGAAGTAACTTTTCTCTCAAGACCACTTACATTTTTATCACCGATGTTGATGTCAACATTTCCCTCTTTATCATATTCAGAATTCCGATCAATTTCTTCATCTTCAACCACAACAACTATTGCCAATTCACCATTTGGGTTCCATGAAAAGCACCAGTATCGCTCTTGATTTTTGTTATCAAGAGCGCCTCTATGATAGCATCATCCACACATTGTATCTTCTTTAATTGTACTAAACTAAATAATGACATCAAAGGTTGATAGATGCGAGCTATGCATGATGTATGTGAAGGATAAATTACTTAATCAGTACTAAACGTGTAGGTAGTGAGGAGTAGGCAACACTACATAAAATACCATGGATGACCGGATCAACTTTGGCGGTAGAGCAATCCGAGATGACCCAATGACACGATGTGGACTCGCCTTGCTCTAGGAATTAGGAACAAAATTATGTTGGCGCATCGGCGATGTGTGTGTGTGTGTGTGTGTGTGTGTGTGTGTGTGTGTGCAAATCCAGCGCCTGGGCGCCCCGTATTGAATTATGACTGGTGTCTCGCGATCGAGGCCCCCGGAAATGTAATCGGGGAGACAACGAACTGGATTGGAATTAGGAAGGAAATTACTTGAAAGGAGCAGGATGGCATGTTTGTTATCGCGAGAAGGACGGCGTAGGATATGGGATTGCTACGTGATGATTCTCTAGAGCTATAATTGCTACGTGATGCCATAGGAAGAATTGATCGCTAGGATCGCTACTTGCTATGTTTGCGACCTGTGTCCATGCGCTACCTTCCTTGCCACCACACGTAGGCTTACATACGTGAGGAGGGGGCCCCTGAACTTGGGGGGCCCGGGGCGGCCGCCCCCCTGCCCCCCCTCAGGGCCGGGACTGTCTCTATGAGCATCTCCGAAATACTGAGTGATGGATTCATGTACCTAGGGTAGGGTCATAGGCCTGACCTAAATGTCCTACCCAAGGACACCCTTAGAAGAGATCACCTTCCAGTCGACCAACGAGGAACCGACTCGACTGACTAGAAGGACTCGACCATGGAGACTCACTCGATCATGAAGATACACTCGACCACCGGAAGGTCAAGGCACTCTGACCGCAGCGGCCTGTAATTGAATAGACTTAATGATAATTAAGGCACTTTATGTGGGCGTTACGATGCGCCAGACTTAATGTACTTTAACCCCTTCATTATGTGGGCTGGCGGGGTCTGGCGACTCTATATAAGCCACCCACCTCCACAGGCAGAGGGGTTCGCACTCTTGTAACACTTATACACATAATCCACTCGACCGCCTCAGGGCTCCGAGACGTAGGGCTTTTACTTCCTCCGAGAAGGGCCTGAACTCGTACATCGCTTGTGTTTACAACCTCTCCATAGCTAGGACCTTGCCTCTCCATACCTACCCCCCACTCTACTGTCAGACTTAGAACCACGACAGTTGGCGCCCACCTTGGGGCGTGTGTTTTAGCGATTTTGTGGAGAAGTTGCGGTACTTCCGAGTACTTTCATCATGATGACTGCTGGAGTTTTGGTCGAGGGGCGCGAGATCCGTCTCGGCGCTCTCACCTTTGTCGCCGACGACTCCGCGTGGCTCCAGGAGGCTCCACTCGACATCGATGCGCTCCCCGTCCATGTTTGTTATCGCGAGAAGGACGGCATAGGATATGGGATTGCTACGTGATGATTCTCTAGAGCTATAATTGCTAAGTGATGCCATAGGAAGAATTGATCGCTAGGATCGCTACTTGCTATGTTTGCGACCTGTGTCCATGCGCTACCTTCCTTGCCACCACGTGAGGCTTACATACGAGGAGGGCCCCCGAACTTGGGGGCCCGGGCGGCCGCCCCCCCTCAGGGCCGGGCCTGTCTCTATGAGCATCTCCGAAATACTGAGTGATGGATTCATGTACCTAGGGTAGGGTCATAGGCCTGACCTAAATGTCCTACCCAAGGACACCCTTAGAAGAGATCACCTTCCAGTCGACCAACGAGGAACCCACTCGACTGACTAGAAGGACTCAACCATGGAGACTCGATCGATCATGAAGATACACTCGACCACCGAAGGTCAAGGCACTCTGCCTGCAACGGCCTGTAATTGAATAGACTTAATGATAATTAAGGCACTTTATGTGGGGCGTTACAATGCGCCTGCACTTAATGTACTTTAACCCCTTCATTATGTGGGCTGGCAGGGGTCCTGGCGCACTCTATATAAGCCACCCACCTCCACAGGCAGAGGGGTTCGCACTCTTGTAACACTTATACACATAATCCACTCGACCGCCTTAGGGCTCCGAGACGTAGGGCTTTTACTTCCTCCGAGAAGGGCCTGAACTCGTACATCGCTTGTGTTTACAACCTCTCCATAGCTAGGACCTTGCCTCTCCATACCTACCCCCCCACTCTACTGTCAGACTTAGAACCACGACAGTTGGCGCCCACCTTGGGGCGTGTGTTTTAGCGATCTTGTGGAGAAGTTGCGGTACTTCCGAGTACTTTCATCATGATGACTGCTGGAGTTTTGGTCGAGGGGCGCGAGATCCGTCTCGGCGCTCTCACCTTTGTCGCCGACGACTCCGCGTGGCTCCAGGAGGCTCCACTCGACATCGATGCGCTCCCCGTCCATGTTTGTTATCGCGAGAAGGACGGCATAGGATATGGGATTGCTACGTGATGATTCTCTAGAGCTATAATTGCTAAGTGATGCCATAGGAAGAATTGATCGCTAGGATCGCTACTTGCTATGTTTGCGACTGTGTCCATCGCTACCTTCCTTGCCACCACACGAGGCTTACATACGAGGAGGGGCCCTGAACTTGGGGGCCAGGCGGCCCCCTGCCCCCCTCGGGCCGGGCCTGTCTCTATGAGCATCTCCAAATCTTGAGTGATGGATTCATGTACCTAGGGTAGGGTCATAGGCTGACCTAAATGTCCTACCCAAGGACACCCTTAGAAGAGATCACCTTCGATCGACCAACGAGGAACCCACTCGTGACTAGAAGGACTCGACCATGGAGACTCGATCGATCATGAAGATACACTCGACCACCGAAGGTCGAAGGCACTCTGACTGCAACGGCCTGTAATTGAATAGACTTAATGATAATTAAGGCACTTTATGTGGGCGTTACGATGCGCCCAGACTTAATGTACTTTAACCCCTTCATTATGTGGGCTGGCGGGGTCTGGCGACTCTATATAAGCCACCCACCTCCACAGCAGAGGGGTTCGCACTCTTGTAACACTTATACACATAATCCACTCGACCGCCTCGGGGCTCCGAGGGCGTGGGGCTTTACTTCCTCCAGAAGGGCTGAACTTCGTACATCGCTTGTGTTTACAACCTCTCCATAGCTAGGACCTTGCCTCTCCATACCTACCCCCCACTCTCTTGTCGGACTTAGAACCACGACGGTTGGCGCCCACCTTGGGCGTGTGTTTTAGCGATTTTGTGGAGAAGTTGCGGTACTTCCAGTACTTTCATCATGATGACTGCTGGAGTTTTGGTCGAGGCGCGAGATCCGTCTCGGCGCTCTCACCTTTGTCGCCGGCGACTCAGCGTGGCTCGTGGAGGCTCCACTCGACATCGATCGCTCCCGTCTGCGGTGCGATGCATTTTTCGCGCATGTGTCGCGGCGTTCTGCTGCGGCAACCGTCGACCCCATATCGGTCGACTCCTTTATCGACCTCCGCCCGGTCTCCCACCAGCGCAAGCGCTCTGGTGGTCGAGACTCAGCGGTGGGTGAAGCACGTGTGGCTCGCCAGACAGCCACCGCCAGTCGCGCAATTGAGCCCGACGAGTCCCTCTACGGCTGTTCGATCATCGGCGGCTCAGAGAAGCGCATCGAATGTGATAGCAGTGATCCGGCGGCGGAAATTCTCATGGTCGACGGCCCCCACAGTCCTCCCGGCTTCGCCCATGGGGGCGGAGCGGGCGGTGGAGGTGACCCCGCACAAGATCATGAAGAGTACCAGCCCGAGACACTCGACTCTCTGCAGAGAGAAGAGCTTCGCCGCAGGAACATGGATGCCCTGCATACTCCCATCGCGGGAGAAACCCCCGAGGCTCGCGCCTTGGAGGAGGCACGTTTGGCCAATGTGGCTGAACACGCTCGCCTGGAGAACCTTCAGCGAGCACTCGACGAGCAGCGCGCGGCAACGAGTTCCGAAGCGGTCGGCGTCGACTCTTCCGCCGACTCGGTATACCGACGCCGATTCAGAATTTAGCAGCTGCAACCCGTATAGCGAGTCCATCTAGCCTTCACGATCGGAAGCCGGAGAGGCTTGATGCGATCGAGATTTACTCCGAGCAGCAGGAGACGAGAACTCAGCCGTGTCGCGATCGCGCAGCGAAATTCACAGTCGATCCATCGCTACGAATACAGTTCAGTCGGCTCACAGTCTCAGATCGCCTCCGCGGCGAGAAGGACACGACAACCGGCGAGATCAGTATGGAGACCGACACGATCGAGATGACAGGCGTCGAGTGCCCGTTTCCCCTCCGAGGGAAGGGTCTTACGCTCCTCGGCGACAGGATGATAGGCGTCGATTCGATGCAGGCGAAGAGCTGCAATCGACCCTCAGAGAACCGAGGCTTCGACGCGCGATCCATTATCATGCAAGGCTTGGTCGACCGAGCAGAGCCCATCGAGGTGGACCGAGAGATGCACCCACGAGCGATCGAGTGCATGTTTCGGTCGAGTGTTTTAGCAGGCTATCGAGCGCGATGATTCCCCCAATTTCAGATTGGCAGCAGAGTCGACAAGTTCCTTTGGTGAGCCCAAGCCTGAAACTTGGCTCGATGACTACCGAGTGGCTGTTCAGATTGGTGGTGGGAATGACGAGGTGGCCATGAAGCATTTGGCCCTCATGTTGGAAGGTTCTGCGAGAGCGTGGTTGAATCAGTTAGCTCCAAGCAGTATATGCACTTGGGAAGATTTGTCCCGAGTGTTCGTCAGAACTTTTGAAGGAACTTGCAAGCGACCAGCTGGTTTGACAGAGCTGCAAGTCTATGTGCAGAAGACCAATGAGACTCTCCGAGAGTACATTCAGAGGTGGATCACTCTGCACCATCTTGTGGAAAATGTGTACGATCATCAGCGGTTTATGCCTTCAAAGATGGCGTCAAGAACGGAATTGAGTCGAAGTTTGGTCGAACCAAGACATGACCCCGAGTCGAATGATGGAGATTGCTACCAAGTATGCCAACGGCGAGAAGAGGACCGACTTGAGCGGCAAGTACAAGCCAAGTCGATCGGAGAAGGAAATTCGATCGGAAGCAAGCGGAAAGCCGAGCCAGCAGCTCCTGGAGAGGCCCTGGCCGTGACTCAGGGAAAGTTCAAGGGGAAACCAAAAGGATCTTGGAATCCTAAGAAAGTAAAAGATAAAGAAGGAAACGACGTGATGGATATGCCATGCCACATCCACACGAAGAAAGATGAAGAGGGCAACATCATTTACCCAAAGCACACCACTCGCCAATTGTCGATTCCTCGATCCGGCGAAGCCAGGAAAAGCAGTCTAAGGACAAGGAGAAGGAGTCGACAAGGCGGAGACAAAGAGGACGGTGAGGAAGAATATCCGCATGTCAACTCCACTCGATGATCTTCGCAGATGTGGAAAGCAAGAGTCGATGAAAGTCATCAACCGTGAGGTGAACATGGTTGCCCAGCAAAACCAAGTTATACGAGATGGTCCCAAACACCCATCACATTCGACCAATCTGATCACCCGACTCACATTGCCACCCCAGGAGGCAAGCTTTGGTGGTCGATCCGGTTGTCGAAGGCACTCGACCGACGAAAGTCTTGATGGGCGGTGGTAGTGGGCTGAACCTGTTGTATCTGAACACACTGAAAGGAATGGGCATCGATGTCCCGATCGAGCACCAAACAACATGAGTTTCCGCGAGTCATACCGGGGAAGAAAGCCGACTCACTCGGCCAAATAACTCTGGACGTGGTTTTTGGTGATTCCAAGCATTTTCGCAAGGAAAAGTTAACCTTTGAGGTCGTGGATTTTCAGAGCGCGTATCACGCCATTTTGGGGAGGCCAGCCTACGCACGGTTCATGGCTCGACCATGTTACGCGTACCTCAAACTGAAAATGCCAGTCCCAAAGGTGATCACCATCACGGGGATCGGAAAAAGGCAGAAGAGTGCTTTCAGAAGGGCTCAAAGATTGCCGATTCCCAGGTGACAGCGGTCGAGTTCGAAGAGTACAAGGAAAACACAGATCCGAGTGATTTGTTCCGATCCAAGAAACCCGCCACAGAATCTGCATTTCAGTCGTCTGGTGAGACAAAGCCAGTTCACATTCACCCGACCGACCCCAATGCAGCCCCGACCCACATCTCCACGACACTCGACCCGAAATAGGAAGAAGCGCTCATCCAGTTCCTCCGTGAGAACTGCGACATTTTTGCATGGAAGCCGGTGACATGCGAGTGTTCCTAAGGGATCGGCTGAGCATCGCCTCGAGTCGACAAATCAGCAAAACCGGTTAAAGAGCATCTTGGCGGTCCGCCCGTAAGAAGAAAAGCTATCGGTGAGGAAGTGGCTCATTGTTGGCGGCAGGATTTATCCGAGAGATATACCACTCGAGTGGCTCACTAATGTCGTCATGGTTCCCAAGAAGGACAACTCACTCCGCATGTGCATTGATTTCAAGCACATCAATCGGACCTGCCGAAGATCATTCCTCTCCCTCGCATAGATCAAATTGTTGACTCGACGCGGGATGTGAGAGATTGTCTTTTTAGGCGCATATTCGGGTATCATCAAATCCGTCAGTATGGACCCGGCGAAATAAAACAGCTTTCATCACTCCATTCGGTGCTACGCTATATCACCATGCCATTCGGCCTCAAGAATGCCGGAGCCACATTTATGCGAATGATTGAAGTGTATTCTCACTCAAATCGGTCGGAATGTGGAAGCGTATATGGATGATATCGTCGTTAAGTCGCGAAAAGGTTCCGACCTGCTTGCTGACCTCGCCGAAACATTTACCAACCTCAGAAGGTATGATATCAAGCTCAATCCATCGAAGTGCACATTCGGAGTTCCTGGTGGAAAGTTACTCGGTTTTCTTGTTTCCGAGCGAGGGATCGACGCTAATCCAGAGAAGATCGGCACTATTCTCCGAATGAAACGCCCTATGCGAGTGCACGATGTCCAGAAGCTTACTGGATGCTTGGCCGCATTAAGTCGATTCATCTCACGACTCGGTGAAAAGGCATTGCCTCTTTACCGATCGATGAAGAAAGCGGAACAAGTTGAGTGGACTCGAAGTGATGCAGCGTTTGCCGTGCTAAAAGCTCGCTCTCCACCCAGCCGGTGCTTGCTGCTCCAATCAGCAAAGAGCCTCTGTTGCTTTATATTGCAGCCACAGGACAAGTCGTCGATCAAAGATTGCTTACGGTCGGCGGGAAGAGGAAGGAAAAGCCTTCAAAGTTCAGCGCTCGGTGTATTATTTATCGAAGTCTTGACTCCATCCAGCGAGATATCCTCATTATCGAAGCTTGTGTATGGAATATACATGACCACGAAGAAGGTTGCTCGTTATTTCTCGATCATTCTATCACGATCGTCGCCGACGCCCCATTATCGAGATTACGCACAATAGAGATGCAAGCTGGTCGAGTGGCGAAATGGGCGATTGAACTTCTTCCCTTGATATCAAGTTTGAGGCAAAGAAAGCCATTAAGTCGAGCAATAGCAGATTTCCTCGCCGAGTGGATTGAACAACAGCGATGATGAAGTTCACTCGGAGCATTGGACCATGTTCTTGATGGCTCTAAGATTTGAATGGTTACGGTCTTTGGGGTTGTTCTGGTTTCCCCGGAGGAGATAAGCTTAGGTATGTGCTCGATTCACTTTGATTCCTCCAACAATGAGGCGAGTATGAGGCCCTTTTATATGGATTTGCATGGCCATCTCACTCGGCGTCCGTCGCCGATGGTTTATGGCGATTCAGATTTAGTGGTCAACCGGTGATGAAGGAGTGGGACGTGAGAAGCCCAGCCATGTTGGATCTTGCAATGCGATGAGGAAGCTGGAAAAGAAGTTCGAGGGTTGGAGCTCCATCACATCCCCGGTGAAAAATCAAGCAGCAGATGATCGGCAAAGATAGGTTCCAAAAGAGAAGCCATTCCAGTGGTGTGTTTTTGGAGCATATACACACTCCATCGATTAAAGAAGATCCTTCACAGAGGAAGCTCCACAGCCCAAGAGTGCCACAGATCCGGTGAGGTTGAGGTCCCAAAGTGGTCGACTTGGTCATGGAGGTTTTAGTGGTCACTCCCATTGGACAATTCACTATATCGCATATATCCTGAGAAAAGAGCTCCCAGAGGACGAGGAAGAGGCTAGGCAGATCGTCCGTCGATCCAAAGCTTTTACCGTTATCAAAGGACAGCTGTATAGAGGAAGCCCGACTGGAGTTGGTCAAAAATGCATAACGCCAGAAGAAGGTCGAATCATTCTCAATGATATCCACTCGGGACCTGTGGTCACCATCGTCCTCTCGGACCATTGTAGCCAAAGCATACCGAGCTGGATTTTTCGCCGCGGCGAATGAGATGGCAAAGGAAATAGTGGACAAGTCACGAAGGATGTCGGTTCTACTCCAATATGTCACACAAGCTGCGTCGACTCTGAAGACCATTCCACTCGTCCGCCGTTCGCGGTATGGGGGTTGGACATGGTCGGTCCCTTGAGAACAGGTCCAAGTGGTTTCACGCACGCGTCTTGGTCGCGATCGACAAGTTCACGAAGTGGATTGAGGCTAAACCAATCAAGAATCTTGACGCCGGTACTGCGGTTACCTTCATCAGGGAGCTGACGTTCAGATATGGAGTCCCGCACTGAAGGAAATATGCCCTAGAGGCAATAATAAAGTTATTATTTATTTCCTTATATCATGATAAATGTTTATTATTCATGCTAGAATTGTATTAACCGGAAACATAATACATGTGTGAATATATAGACAAAGCAGTGTCACTAGTATGCCTCTACTTGACTAGCTTGTTAATCAAAGATGGTTATGTTTCCTAACCATGGACAAAGAGTTGTTATTTGATTAACAGGATCACATCATTGGTTGAATGATATGATTGACATGACCCATTCCGTTAGCTTAGCACCCGATCGTTTAGTATGTTGCTATTGCTTCCTTCATGACTTATACATGTTCCTATAACTATGAGATTATGCAACTCCGTTTACGGAGGAACACTTTGGGAGCTACCAAGCGTCTAGCGTAATCTGGGTGATTATAAAGGAGTACTACAGGTGTCTCCAAAGGCAGATGTTGGGTTGGCGTATCTCGAGATTAGGTTTTGTCACTCCGATAGTCGGAGAGGTATCTCTGGGCCCTCTTGGTAATACACATCACTTAAGCCTTGCAAGCATTACAACTAATGAGTTAGCTGTGAGATGATGTATTACGAGCGAGTAAAGAGACTTGCCGTAACGAGATTGAACTAGGTATTGGATACCGACGATCGAATCTCGGGCAAGTAACATACCGATGACAAAGGAACAACGTATGTTGTTATGCGGTCCGACCGATAAAGATCTTAAGTAGAATATGTAGGAGCCAATATGGGCATCCAGGTCCCGCTATTGGTTATTGACGGAGGCGTGTCTCGGTCCGTCTACATTGTTCTCGAACCGTAGGGTCCGCACGCTTAAGGTTTCGATGGCGGTTATATTATGAGTTTGCGTATTTTGATGTACCGAAGAAGTTGAGTCCCGGATGTGATCACGGACATGACGAGGAGTCTCGAAATGGTCGAGACATAAAGATTGATATATTGGAAGCCTATATTTGGAGTTCGGAATGGTTAGGGTGAAATCGGGATTTCTTAGGAACACGGGGTTACGGAACCCTCCCGGGGTTATTGGGCCTTAGTGGGCCATGAGGAGAAGAGGAAGGGCGGCCGGGGCAGGCCACGCCCCTCCCCTAGTCGAATAGGACAAGGAGAGAGGCGGCGCCCCCTCCCTCTTTCCTCCCCAATCCTAATCCAACTAGGAAGGGGGAGTCCTACTCGGTGGGAGTAGGACTCCTCGCGCCTCCTCCAAGGGCGGCCGCACCCCCTTGCTCCTTTATATCTGAGGGCAGGGGCACCCTAGAACACACAAGTTGATCTACGGATCGTTCCTTAGCCGTGCAGCGGTGCCCCCTCCACCATATTCCACCTCGGTCATATCGTCGCAAAGCTTAGGCGAAGCCTGCGCGCCGATAGAACATCAAGATCGCCACCTGCGCCGTCGTCCGACGGAACTCTCCCTCCCCGAAGCTCTACTGTATTGGAGCCCGAGGAGCGTCATCGAGCTGTACGTGTGTCAAGAACTCGGGGGCCCCGGAGTAACGGCGCTAGGATCGGTTGGATCGCGAGGAGATCGTACGACTACTTCCTCTACGTTGTGATCGCTTCCGCTTCGGTCTACGATGGTACGTAGACAACACTCTCCCCTCTCGTTGCTATGCATCACCATGATCTTGCGTGTGCGTAGGAAAATTTTTGAAATTACTACGTTCCCCAACACGCACAGCATCATTACAGATAATGGGTCGAACTTTGACTCGGAAGAATTCAAGGATTTCTGCAACGCTCAAGGCACACGAGTCGACTATGCTTCAGTCGCTCATCCGCAGTCGAATGGACAAGCAGAGCGAGCCAATGGTTTAATCCTCAAGGGTTTAAAACCCCGACTGATGCGTGATCTCAAGCACACGGCTGGAGCATGGGTCGACGAACTCCCTTCGGTGCTTTGGGGTTTGCGGACCACACCCAACCGGTCGACCGGAAGAACCCCATTCTTTTTGGTCTATGGAGCTGAAGCAGTCTTGCCGAGTGATCTTCTTCACAATGCTCCTCGAGTTGAACTCTACAACGAAGCAGAAGCTGAGCAAGCGCGTCAGGACGCAGTCGACCTTCTCGAGGAAGAAAGGGAGATGGCTCTGATCCGATCGACCATCTACCAACAGGACTTGCGTCGTTTTTACGCCAGAAATGTGAGAAGTCGAGCCTTCCAGGAAGGAGATCTAGTGCTCCGAGTGGATCAGCAGAAACCACACAAGCTCGCTCCTTTCATCGTCACCAAGGTTCTCCACAACGGGGCATACCGTCTCTACAACGTCGAACACAATATCGAAGAGCCCCGAGCTTGGAATGCGGATCTGCTCCGCCCGTTTACACTTAAAGATTTTCACTTTCGGATGAGTTGTAATAAAATATACGTAGTTCATGGATTTGAAATAATAGTGCCATGATTCCTTCATAATTTTTGTCACTTTTATTTTTGTCGATAAAATTTTCCCCGATGGGTGGCTTAGCCGAATCCGTTTCGCCTAAGTTTGTACAAATCCTACCGAGTGGTAAGCCAGACTTCCACTCGGAGGCTTAGCCGCGAATCCGTTTCGCCTAAGTTATAAAAATCCTACCGAGTGGCAAGCCAGACTTCCACTCGGAGGCTTAGCTGCAGCCCAGTGCTCGCCTAAGTTATAAAAATCCTACCGAGTGGTAAGCCAGACTTCCACTCGGGGGCTTAGCTGCAGCCCAGTGCTCGCCTAAGTTATAAAAATCCTACCGAGTGGTAAGCCAGACTTCCACTCGGGGGCTTAGCTGTAGTCCAAGTACTCGCCTAAGTTATAAAAAATCCTACCGAGTGGTAAGCCAGACTTCCACTCGGAGGCTAGCTGCAGTCCAAATACTCGCCTAAGTACAACATACGCTTGCAAGGAGGACGAGGTGCAGGTCGACTGCGACCCTCTCCTCTGAGCTACGGCATAAGTACAATGTGTGTGCTCACAAGGAGGACGAGGTGCAGGTCGACTGCGACCCTCCCCTCTGAGCTACGCCATAAGTATAATGTGTGCTCGCGAGGAGGACGAGGTGCAAGTCGACCGCGACCCTCTCCTCCGAGCTTCACCACAAATACAACATGAAAATCCTACCGAGTGAAGAGCAAACCTCTCACTCGGGGGCTTAGCTGCAGCCCAGTGCTCGCCTAAGGTATAAAAAATCCTATCAGTGAAGAGCAAACCTCTCACTCGGGGCTTAGCTGCAGCCAGTGCTGCGCCTAAGGTATAAAAATCCTACCGAGTGAAGAGCAAACCTCTCACTGGGGCTTAGCTGCAGCCAGTGCTCGCCTAAGGTATAAAAATCCTACCAGTGAAGAAAACCTCTCACTCGGGGCTTAGCTGCAGCCAGTGCTGCGCCTAAGGTATAAGAAATCCTACCGAGTGAAGAGCAAACCTCTCACTCGGGGCTTAGCTGCAGCCCAGTGCTCGCCTAAGGAATAAGTCATTGCAGTGGGCATCTTGTTGTGAACCGCAAAGGACAATTCGAGCCAAAAGCAATCATATCCAAACATCAAATCCAAGTTTAGGTCGATACCTAAAGGAACCGAGAGTGCTCGGGCACTAAGCACTGTTAAGGTTTATCGGTTACAATTCCACTCGACATACCGAGGCAAATTTAAAGTGTCGGACTTAAAGAAAGTTTTTACCCCTCCGTGGAGGGCTGGAAGGAGCAACGAACTCATCGAGGTCGATCCGTCTGCGATCCGGGTAGCAGCAGCGATGAAAGTTTTCATGAAGGACACGAAGTCATGTTTCTTGGTGTTGGCCACTCTGAGAGCCGACTTCTCTTCTCGCGTCCTTGTAGTGGACTCGGGCGGACACGGGCAACATCTGCGCCACACCGAGCCGAGGACTTCTTCCACTCTTGCACACGGTCGGGAACGCGTTTAGTCAAGCCATCAACGACTCGAGGTCATTACGAAGTGTCGCACAGGCCAAAGCGTCGAGTCGATCGAGAAGTGGCGGCCTTGACTGGCAAGATAGTCCACGACAACTGCAACACGGACTCGGTCGGAAAACATTCATGGCAACTTCATCATTCACCGGAGAATTGACAGGGTCAAGGTTCGGCTCCAACTGGCTAGTCTCTTCTTCAAAGTTTCGACAGAATTCTGCAAGGACAAAACGCCGAGTCAAGACAGTGGTCGAATGGAAGCATCACAGTGGAATATGTTGGTCGAGTGTAAAAGATTACCTTCGAGCATAAGGAATAATTTCTTGGCAAGACCACCCAGGAAGCCTTTGTTGGGGAACGTAGTAATTTCAAAAAATTTCCTACGCACACGCAAGATCATGGTGATGTATAGCAACGAGAGGGGAGAGTGTTGTCCACATACCCTTGTAGACCCGAAGCGGAAGCGATCACAACGTAGAGGAAGTAGTCGACGTTCTCCTCGCGATCCGACCGATCCGGCGCCGTTACTCCGACGCCCGAGTTCTTGACACGTACAGCTCGATGGCGTCCCTCGTACTCGATCCAGCCGAGTGTCGAGGGAGAATTTCGTCAAGACGATGGCGTGGTGACGATCTTGATGTTTCATCGGCCAGGGTTTCGCCTAAGCTTGTGACGGTATAACCGAGGTGGAATATGGTGGAGGGGGCACCGCACACGGCTAAGGAACGATCTCACGATCAACTTGTGTGTTTCAAGGTGCCCCCTGCCCCGTATATAAAGGAGCAAGGGGAGGGCGGCGGCCAAGGGAGGCGCGCAGGAGTCCTACTCCTCAGGGAGTAGGATTCCCCAATCCTAGTTGGACTAGGATTCCCGGGGGAAGAGAGAGAGAGGGGGCGGCCCTTCTCCTAGTCCTAGTAGGACTAGGGAAGGGGGAGGCGCGCCCACCTAGGGCTGGCCCTTCTCCTTTCCACTATGGCCCATCGAGGCCCATTTACCTCCCGGGGTTCGGTAACCTCCGGTACTCGATAAATTCCGCCGCCGGAACCATTCGAACTCCAAACATAGGCTTCCAATATATCAATCTTTATGTCTCGACCATTCCGAGACTCCTCGTCATGTCCGTGATCACATCGGGACTCGAACTTCTTCGGTACATCAAAACACATAAACTCATAATAAGCATCATCGAAACCTTAAGCGTGCGGACCCTACGGTTCGAGAACAATGTAGACATGACCTAGAACTATTCACGGTCAATAACCAACAGCGGGACCTGGATGCCCATATTGGTTCCTACATATTCTACGAAGATCTTTGTCGGTCGGACCGCATAACAACATCGTTGTTCCCTTTGTCATCGGTATGTTACTTGCCCGAGATTCGATCGTCGGTATCAATACCTAGTTCAATCTCGTTACCGCAAGTCTCTTTACTCGTTCCGTAATACATCATCTCACAACTAACTCATTAGTTGTAGTGCTTGCAAGGCTTCAAAGTGATGTGTATTACCGAGAGGGCCCAGAGATACCTCTCCGACAATCGGAGTGACAAAACCTAATCTCGAAATCGCCAACCCAACATCTGCCTTTGGAGACACTGTAGTACTCCTTTATAATCACCCGAGCACGTTGTGACGTTTGGTAGCACCAAAGTGTTCCTCCGCAAGCGGAGTTGCATAATCTCATAGTTACAGGAACATGTATATGTCATGGATAAAAGCAGTAGCAACATACTAAACGATCGTGTGCTAAGCTAAGGGAATGGGTCAAGTCAATCAGATCATTCTACTAATGATGTGACCTCGCTAATCAAATAACAACTCCTTTGTTCATGGTCAGGAAACATAACCATCTTTGATTAACAAGCTAGTCTAGTAGAGGCATACTAGTGACATGTTGTTTGTTTATTCATTCACACATGTATCATGTTTCCGGTTAATACAATTCTAGCATGAATGATAAACATTTATCATGAAATAAGGAAATAAATAATAACTTTATTATTGCCTCTAGGGCATATTTCCTTCAGCCTTCTAGGTCATTCTTCTTCCCAGTCAACTGGTTGATCTTCTCGGTCAGAGTAGTCTTGTAAGTTTTCAGTCGGTCGACATCCTTGGTGGCAATCGCCAGAGCAGCTTTCAGATTGGTATTTTCTGTTCAAGCTTGGTGGTGAAGCTAACTCTCGTCGACAAGCTTGGTCTTCTCAGCTAGCTCAAGGTCCTTCTTCTTACGGGCCTCCTTCACCTTGCACGCAAGTTACAGAAAGTCAGATTTTGAAACAAATGGAAGGAAAAAAGGTAAATCGAGGTCTCACCGAACATACCTTTGGTCTCCTCCTTCGCCTTCGTCAGGTTCTCCTGCACTAGCTTCAGATCCAGCTCGAGCTGAATGTGCTTCTGCTCCAGTTCCGTATAGCGAGCCGCAAGGTCACAGGATTTCTACGAAGAACTAATCGACAAAATATCAAAGATGATTCACTTCCGAGTGGATAGGAAAAAATCATACGTTTCTAAGACTACCGCCGAATGCAAGCATTCGACCGTAGTCTCGGGGACTACACCCAGTGGGTGCACTCAGCGTGCCCCCACTGGTTCTATTCAAGACAGAGTCGACCAGTCGATTAAAAAATCTTCTTGATCGTAATCAAGCGCGGTGATCGACCACGTCTCGGGGACTACACCGATGGGTGCACTCAGCGTGCCCCCACCGGTTTGGAAACCCATTCGCCCCGGTCGAATGATGAACAACCTTACTTATAAAGCCTAAGGCCATCGCCGGCGATCGACCTTAGCCTTGGGGATTACACCGGCGGGTGCACTTAGCATGCCCCCGCTAACACGGAGTTTTTTATCGACACACCTAGTGGGTGATTGCTATGGATTTCAGAAAGAAAAAGTTTTGATAGCATATCCTAACAGAACAGGCGGTGGTCGACTGACCTGAACATTGCTTTGAAGGGCGGAGCTGGCGTCATAAGCTGCTTGGCTTGCATCCCGGATGATCTTCACCTGCTCCATCATGATCCCTGCTTGGCGTATCGCCTCCTTAGCAGTGCTGGCTTGGTCCTCTGGGACGTGATGTGTTGTGAAGAGCGAAGGTTGTGCAGCACTCGACGAAGTGGGATGAGCACTCGTCAACGGCACCGCGAAAGACATGGTGTGTCGAGTAGTGTTCTCCCCCTCCGTGACCACAATCTCGGGCGCCGTCGCATCCTGGGTTGCCTTACCAGTAGACGCCTTCCTGCTCCTCCTATGCCTCAGCGGTTCTTCATCCACATCATCATCATCATCAGGAAGGGTGATAATGTCACTGGGTGGAGCTTCAGAAAAGAATCAAAGTTAGAAATCATGAGTCAGTCGACTAAGGACATAATTAAGAGTATAGTACCAGGATTTGAAGTTGCTGCGTCCTCCATCTCATGGTCTTCAGCCTTGCCTGAAGTCTCAGAAGTTGCAGCCCTGAAGTTCCAAAGAATCAGTCGAACTAGCTCAAGTATCAACCAGAGATAAAGCTTGTACAAAACAAGGAGACTTAAGCAACATGTTTACCCTGATATGGTGGGGATGGACACCTTCATTTTCGGCAGGAGCTTGGTTGGCTTTGAAGGAGCCACCTTCGACTGCTTCGGCGCCTTTTCAGTCGGCGTCGGAGAAGCGGTCCGAGGGCGCTTGGTCGACTGCAAAGCAGTCGCAACCCCCTTACCGCGTTCAGTCGCTGGGTCATGGACGAGTTTCGACCGCCTTTCCGAGCGCGGTGGTGCAACCTCCTCCTCCTCTTCTTCTTCGTCCTCATCATCGTCGTTGTCATCATCGTCATCTTCGGCAGCGTCTGAATCCCACTCATCCTGGCTCTCGCCCCCGCTGGCTTCTCCCTCCGCCGAGAACTGAGCTCCATTGGGCATCAGTATAGCTCGGTAAGGGCACGGAAGACGTCAAGACGAGTTCAATCGACCAAGTTGCGTAACATCTGAAACAAATTCGACAAATATACAATGGAAGGCGAGCAAATGTACCTTATCCGAACGCTGTGATGGTCGAGTGGGGAATCCTCCACGGATCCACGGGATTATCCTTGTTCCCAGTGACCGCGGCCATCCATCTTTAAACCGTGGCATCGCCGATCGCTTCCGGGTGGACTCGGGTCTCGTCTTGCCCGATACAACCACATGCAATGGCTCGAATCAAGAATTTGGATCGCCGCCGAAGGAAAACCTCGAAAGGTCCATGCCGATCCACGTCCCGAACCAACTGCACCACGCGATCCATCAACATCTTCACATCGGCTCTCTCCTCCAGAACCATCTTCAGAGAGGAGGGCTTGTTCACTCGGCTCATGGTGAATGGAGGGAGTCCACTCGACGCTTGGCGTCGGCTCATTCAGCGAGAGAACCAGGTCGATTGCCGCCCCGACCGACTCGGGAAGCGTCATAGCTGGGAAGGTGCTCTTATTCCTCACTTGAATTCCCAGGCCCCGCACATTTGGACAACTTGGGTTTTCTCGTCACTGGACTCGCCTTCTTCACGGTCTGAGAACGACACGTGAAGATGTGCTTGAACAAGCCCCAGTGCCGTCGACAGCCCAGGAAGTTCTCGCACATGGATACAAACGCAACAAGATACGCGATGGAGTTCGGAGTAAAGTGGTGGAGTTGGGCTCCAAAGAAGTTCAGAAAACCACGAAAGAAAACGCTCGGTGGCAGAGAAAATCCTCGATCGACATCAGTGGCCAGGAGCACACACTCACCCTCTTCCGACTGGGGTTGCCACTCTTTTCCTGGAAGTCTTGCGACGTCGTGGGGATCAGCCGTCGTCGGCCATGTCGAGGAGATCCTTCTCCACGATGGTCGATTGGATCAATCTCCTGGACCCAGCCCTTGGCAGCGGGATCTCGGCGAAGACCAGCTGCGGTGGTGGATCTCCCTTCGCCTTCTCCACCGCCGACGCCTTCTCCGCCGCCGACGCCTTCTTTGCGCGCGCTCAAAGACCGCCGTCTTCTCCTTGACCATGGCTGCGGCGAGATCGCGAAGAAGAGCTTTATGAGGCGAAGCAAAAGTGCGTTAGGAGACGAGGAGAGCAGAGGAGAAAGAATGGAGCCTTTGTTCGAAACCCTCACTAGTCGCATTTATAACATCCCTTCCGAGTGGATGACAGGTGGACCCGGTCAATCTAATCATATCCCGAAACAGTTGCATTGACATGATACGTGGCGGAAAAAGCGGCGCAGAGATCGAGGCGTCTATGTCCTGTCCCGTCCGAGCGCCGCGGTTCGTTCCGCTTCGCGCGCTTCCCCAAATTTCGTATCCGTGGAATCATGACGGTAGATCGGTCTGCGGTAGCGAGATTTCCTGCGATCCGTCGCTCGGGAACCGGCAAAGTCTAAAAGATCACTCGACGAAAGACAAGAATGGATCGAGTCGACTGAAGAAAAGTTGCTCGTTATCAACAAAGAAGATCTTGGTCAAGAACGACGCATAGCCAGTATGCCAAAAATCAATCGGAAACAGCATCAACTCCTTCCTCATTCAAGCCTCAATCTATTCGGGGGCTAATGATGGATTCATGTACCTAGGGTAGGGTCATAGGCCTGACCTAAATGTCCTACCCAAGGACACCCTTAGAAGAGATCACCTTCCAGTCGACCAACGAGGAACCGACTCGACTGACTAGAAGGACTCGACCATGGAGACTCACTCGATCATGAAGATACACTCGACCACCAGAAGGTCAGAAGGCACTCTGCACTGCAACGGCCTGTAATTGAATAGACTTAATGATAATTAAGGCACTTTATGTGGGGCGTTACCAGTAACGCCCCAGACTTAATGTACTTTAACCCCTTCATTATGTGGGCTGGCAGGGGTCCTGGCGCACTCTATATAAGCCACCCCCTCCACAGGCAGAGGGGTTCGCACTCTTGTAACACCTATACACATAATCCACTCGACCGCCTCACGGCTCCGAGACGTAGGGCTTTTACTTCCTCCGAGAAGGGCCTGAACTCGTACATCGCTTGTGTTTACAACCTCTCCATAGCTAGGACCTTGCCTCTCCATACCTACCCCCCACTCTACTGTCAGACTTAGAACCACGACACTGAGCCAACGCAATATCGTTAGGTTGATGAGGTCGCCCACGAATACCTTTATAATCAACGTGGATGTCTCCTTCCCCATCGTCAGAAGACCTAAAATAAATCTAGAAAAATGTGATTATCAATGCGAGGTCTAGGAGTAGTACCCTGGTGGGTTAGTTCCACCACAAGAACCTAAACATCTGATCTATTCTCAGTTCACAATTACTTTCGTGCATACAAGATTCAGTATTTTCTTTTGAACAAATTGAGACGAAAGACATGCAAGGAAAGAATTCAGAAACAGCTCCTCCCAAGAAAAGCATAGGGTTCCTTTACCTCCCGCCAGCGCTACCGCCGTCCGCCCCGTCTCCGGTGGCCTTAGGGCCGTGGCACTGCAGTGGATCCCGGCCCTTGCCGGCGAGAGGGCTCCGTTTTTAGATGTTTCTTCAACTTTTGTTAGGATTTGTGTTCTGCTCAGGAAAATGAGATGGTGGAGGCTCCCTAAGATGGAATAAGGTTCTTCCTGACTAGTCCTCGTTCTGGTGGTGTGTCTAGCATCGTTGGTGGGCGTGTGAAGGTGTGTCTTTGACGGATCTATCCTTGGTGAATTTGCTCGGATCTGGTCGTAGTTCGTCTACGTTTGTGTTTCTTTAGGTTGGATCCTTCTGATTTACGCTATTCTTCATGAACGACGGTTGCTGTTCTGCTGCGCTGATCCTATGAGACCTTAGCACGATGACTTTTTGACTGTCTACTACAACAAATTTTTACCCGGCTCCGGCGAGGGAGGGGCGATGACGGCGGCGCGCCTTTGGCTCACTTAAGTGCTTGTAGTCGTCGGTAGGTGGTCTACGGATCTGAATGTAATTTTTATTATTTTCGGTGTTCGTCGTATTGTCATGATTGAAGATGAATAGATTGAAAGTTTTCATGTAAAAAAAAATTGAGACGACTTGGTCAAACGGCCCACGACCTAGCTGCGAAATGATGCACGAAATGGTCCTCGGTGTATTGCAACAATAAATTTTCCGTTTTATGTCACCTGGCCCTCGGCCGAGCTGAACTGGTTCTTAACAGGATTGAAGATGTTGTGGCGCGAAACATCAACTGTTTCTGGTCCGAGTCCTGGCGCTCGATCTAGTCCAGAGATATAGAGGCTCGTCTCCATGATTCACCAACCTACCGTCATCACCTCTCAAGGAGACACGCCTTGTGCGTTGCATGCGCCGTTGCCACGTCGCTCCGTAATTTGAAATTTGCGCTTCAGCCGCGACCACTCCAGCTAGCCCCAAGAGTGCAGTGCAGTGTCGCCGTCGCCATCAATTGGTCGCCTGCGGCTCGTCGACGTCTGCCTGCTTGGTAGTACTACCTCCGTTCGAAAATACTTAGTCGGAGGAATGGATGTATCTAGATGTATTTTAGTTATAGATACATCCATTTTTATGCATTTCTCTGACATGTATTTCAGAACGAAGAGAGTAAGTCGTACGGCGGAATGGCTGCGTTTGGTATATGGAGCCAGGGCGGGCGTATTGAAGCTGACTGTCCATCAACGTCTTCTTCAAGTGCCTCGCTGCCCCAGGTCAAACCGTTTAGTAGTACTACTACGTGCATGTGGCAGCTAGTTCCACCGTCCTGCATCTCGGCCGGGAGGACGCAACACGCACCGATCGATCGAAATTCTTCGTCCATGACGAAGTTACACCTCGATTGTTTCTCCACGATCTCCATGTTAATCGCACAGCTCCATGCATGGACCACAACGTCTTTATTTCCAGCAGTAGCAGTGCCTCGGCAGCGGCATGAGCACACAGCACTCACCGTTTTTGCTCTTTTGGGAGCCAACATTTTACTCGCCAAAAGTTCCATTTCTATCGTGAAAGGTTTCCCTGGAGTGGTCGAGTGGATCAGTGGAGAGCTGAGAGCTCGCCCGATGAATGAATTCCATCACAGGATTTATGCTGGTAGGAAACTCCTCTGGAAACCCCTTCTTCCTCGTACTGCGGTCGATCGACAAGTGTGACGTGCGAGACTTGATCGCGACTTAATAAGTGTTAATCGCAGTTTACTGCTGGTGCTCTCCGGCATCAGGATTGATAACTAAATATGGTCTTATCCAAATAACGGCGAATAAACCTGTCAGCTTCACGTGATCGAGGTTTGTTTAGGCAGCTACTCTCTCTCTCTCTCTCTCTAATCGAGGCTTGTTTAGACGGCCACTCTCTATAAATATGTAGTTCTCTCTCTTCCCTAAACAGTGATCTTGTTGGGCGAATAAGCCGCGGCGACGCACCGGACGCGACCAGCGCGTGTATGGGCGCGGGCTGGCCGGGTCGGGCGCGTCGGGTCCGCGGGGAGTAGTGTGTGCGTGCATGCGTGTGGTGCATGGGCGTGTCCGTGCAGGTGAACACCGCACGGGTGTCTGTGTAGACTAGGTCAGTGCGTGATCCGGTTGCAGCGGGAGCGCGAGGTCGTTGCGGGCTCGACGCGGTGCGCGCGCACGGAGAGCGCGTCGGGCGAAGGCAGCGTCGAGCGGGCGATAGGAGCGCAGGAGTGGTGTGGGCGTGCGGGTCATGGCCCGACGCTGGCCCGGGTATAAGAGCGCTGCTGTGATCATTGTAATGGCTGTGGTGTGCATTGAGTTCGTGCTCAAGGAGGCGTTGTTGCGCCGGGAAAAACCACCGTGTCCTCGTGTTCTTCCTCCTCCTTTCTTCTTCTTCTCTGGTGAGCGGGAGTGACGGCGACAGAGAGAGCACGGCGGAGCACGGCGAGGGACTGGAGGTTCCAACAGTTGGCATCAGAGCCATGAAGGAAATATGCCCTAGAGGCAATAATAAAGTTATTATTTATTTCCTTATTTCATCATAAATGTTTATTATTCATGCTAGAATTGTATTAACCGGAAACATAATACATGTGTGAATACATAGACAAACATAGTGTCACTAGTATGCCTCTACTTGACTAGCTCGTGAATCAAAGATGGTTAAGTTTCCTAGCCATAGACATGAGTTGTCATTTGATTAACGGGATCACATCATTAGAAGAATGATGTGATTGACTTGACCCATTCCGTTAGCTTAGCACTTGATCGTTTAGTATGTTGCTATTACTTTCTTCATGACTTATACATGTTCCTGTAACTATGAGATTATGCAACTCCGTTTACGGAGGAACACTTTGGTACTACCAAGCGTCACAACGTGCTGGGTGATTATAAAGGAGTACTACAGGTGTCTCCGAAGGTACATGTTGAGTTGGCATATTTGAGATTAGGTTTTGTCACTCCGATTGTCGGAGAGGTATCTCTGGGCCCTCTCGGTAATGCACATCATTATAAGCCTTGCAAGCAATGTGACCAATGAGTTGGTTACGGTATGATGCATTACGAGCGAGTAAAGAGACTTGCGGTGACGAGATTGAACTAGGTATTGGATACCGACGATCGAATCTCGGGCAAGTAACATACCGATGACAAAGGGAACAACGTATGTTGTTATGCGGTTTGACCGATAAAGATCTTCGTAGAATATGTAGGAGCCAATATGGGTATCCAGGTCCGCTATTGGTTATTGACCAAGAATAGTTCTAGGTCATGTCTACATAGTTCTCGAACCCGTAGGGTCCGCACGCTAAGGTTTCGATGATGGTTATATTATGAGTTTATGAGTTTTGATGTACGAAGGAGTTCGAGTCCGGATGAGATCGGGGACATGACGAGGAGTCTCGAAATGGTCGAGACGTAAAGATCGATATATTGGACGACTATATTCGGAGTTCGGAAAGGTTCCGAGTGATTCGGTATTTTTGAGTACGGAGAGTTATGGGAATTCGCCGGGAGAAGTATTGGGCCTTATTGGGCCTGGGAAAGAGAGAGGGCTGCCTAGGGCAGGCCGCGCGCCCAAGGCCTAGTCCGAATGGACTAGGGGGGAGGGCCGCACCCCTCCTTCCTTCCTTCTCTCTTCCCTTCCTAGTCTCCTACTCCTACTACATGGAAGGACCCCTAGTTGGACTAGGAAGGGGAATCCTACTCCGGTGGGAGTAGGACTCCCCATGCGCGCCCTCATAGGGCCGACCTCCTTCTCCCTCCCTCCTTATATATCGGGGCAGGGGCACCCCATGAACACACAAGTTGATCTACGGATCGTTCCTTAGCCGTGTGCGGTGCCCCTTCCACCATATTCCACCTCGGTCATATCGTCGCGGAGTTTAGGCGAAGCCTGCGCGCCGTAGAACATTATCATCGTCACCACGCCGTCGTCTTGTGGAACTCATCTCCGGAGCTCTGCTGGATCGGAGGCCGGAGATCGTCATCGAGTTGAACGTGTGCTGAACTCGGAGGCTCCGTACGTTTGGTGCTTGGATCGGTCGGATCGTGAAGACGTACGACTACATCAACCGCGTTGTGCTAACGCTTCGCCACGGTCTCGAGAGTGCGTGGACGAACACTCTCCCCTCTCGTTGCTATATCATCACCATGATCTTGCGTGTGCGTAGGAAAATTTTGAAATTACTACGTTCCCCTACAGTAGCATCCGAGCCAGGTTTTATGCGCTGATGTTATATGCACGAGTAGAACACAAGTGAGTTGTGGACGATATAAGTCATACTGCCTACCAGCATGTCATACTTTGGTTCAGCGGTATTGTGAGATGAAGCGGCCCGGACCGACATTACGCGTACGCTTATGCGAGACTGGTTTCACCGTTACGAGCACTCGTGCTTAAACGTGGCTGGCGGGTGTCTGTCTCTCTCACTTTAGTTGAACCGAGTGTGGCTACGCCCGGTCCTTGTGAAGGTGAAAACGGAGTCTATTTGACAAAATATCATTGTGGTTTTGATGCGTAGGTAAGAGCGGTTCTTGCTAAGCCCGTAGCAGCCACGTAAAATTTGCAACAACAAAGTAGAGGGCGTCTAACTTGTTTTTGCAGGGCATGTTGTGATGTGATATGGTCAAGACGTGATGCTATATTTTATTGTATGAGATGATCATGTTTTGTAACCGAAGTTATCGGCAATGGCAGGAGCCATATGGTTGTCGCTTATTGTATGAAATGCAACGCATACTGTAATTGCTTTACTTTATCACTAAGCGGTAGCGATAGTCGTAGAAGCAATAGATGGCGAACGACAACGATGCTACGATGGAGATCAAGGTGTCGCGCCGGTGGCGATGGTGATCACGACGGTGCTTGGAGATGGAGATCACAAGCACAAGATGATGATGACCATATCATATCACTTATATTGATTGCATGTGATGTTTATCCTTTATGCATCTTATCTTGCTTTGATTGACGGTAGCATTTTAAGATGATCTCTCATTAAATTATCAAGAAGTGTTCTCCCGAGTATGCACCGTTGCCAAAGTTAAATCGTCGTGCCGAGACACCACGTGATGATCGGTGTGATAAGCTCTACGTCCATCTACAACGGGTGCAAGCCAGTTTTGCACACGCAGAATACTCAGGTTAAACTTGACGAGCCTAGCATATGCAGATATGGCCTTGGAACACAGAGACCGAAAGGTCGAGCGTGAATCATATAGTAGATATGATCAACATAGTGATGTTCACCATTGAAACTACTCCATCTCACGTGATGATCGGACATGGTTTAGTTGATTTGGATCACGTGATCACTTAGATGACTAGAGAGATGTCTGTCTAAGTGGGAGTTCTTAAGTAATATGATTAATTGAACTTAAATTTATCATGAACTTAGTCCTGGTAGTATTTTGCAAATTATGTTGTAAGATCAATAGCTTGCTTTGTTGCTTTCATATGTTTATTTTGATATGTTCCTAGAGAAAGATGTATTGAAAGATGTTAGTAGCAATGATGCGGATTGGATCCGTGATCTGAGGTTTATCCTCATTGCTGCACAGAAGAATTATGTCCTTGATGCACCGCTAGGTGACAGACCTATTGCAGGAGCAGATGCAGACGTTATGAACGTTTGGCTAGCTCAATATGATGACTACTTGATAGTTTAAGTGCACCATGCTTAACGGCTTAGAATCGGGACTTCAAAGACGTTTTGAACGTCATGGACCATATGAGATGTTCCGGGAGTTGAAGTTAATATTTCAAGCAAATACCGAGTTGAGAGATATGAAGTCTCCAACAAGTTCTATAGCTAAAAGATGGAGGAGAATCGCTCAACTAGTGAGCATGTGCTCGATTGTGCAGGTACTTCAATCGCTTGAATCAAGTGGGAGTTAATCTTCCAGATAAGATAGTGATTGACAGAATTCTCTAGTCACCATCACTAAGTTACTAGAACTTCGTGATGAACTATAGTATGCAAGGGATGACGAAAACGATTCCCGAGCTCTTCGTGATGTTGAAATCGACAAAGGTAGAAATCAAGAGAGAGCATCAAGTGTTGATGATTGACAAGACCACTAGTTTCAAGAGAAGGGCAAAGGGAAAGAAAGGGAACTTCAAGTGGAAAGACAAGCAAGTTGTCACTCCTGCGAAGAAGCCCAAAGCCGGACCATAGCCTGAAACTGAGTGTTTACACTGCAAAGGAAATGGTCACTGGAAGCGGAAATGCCCTGAATATTTGGTGGATAAGAAGGATGGCAAAGTTAACAAGGGTATATTTGATATACAGATTATTGATGTGTGCCTTACTAGTGTTTATAGTAGCCCCTGAGTATTTGATACATGTTCGGTTGCTAATATTAGTAACTCAAACAGAGTTCTGAGAATAAATAGAGACTAGTTGAAGGGAAAGTGACGATAAGTGTTGGAAGTAGTTCCAAGATTGATATGATCATCATCGCACACTCCCTATACTTTCGGGATTAGTGTTAAAGGTAAATAAATGTTATTTGGCGTTTGCGTTGAGCATGAATATGATTTGATCATGTTTATTGCAATACGATTATTCATTTAAAGTCAGAGAATAATTGTTGTTCATTTACATGAATAAAACCTTCAATGGTCATACACCCAATGAAAATAGTTTATTGGATCTCGATCGTAGTGATACACATATTCATAATATTGATGCCAAAAGATGCAAAGTTAATAATGATAGTGCAACTTATTTGTGGCACTGCCGTTTGGGTCATATCGGTGTAAAGCGCATGAAGAAACTCCATAAAGATGGATTTTCGGAATCACTTGGTTATGAATCATTTGATGCTTGCGAACCGTGCCTTTTGGGCAAGATGACTAAAACTCCGTTCTTCGGAACAATGGAATGAGCTACTGACTTGTTGGAAATAATACATACTGATGTATGCAGACCAATGAGTATGAAGGCTCGTGGCAAGTATCATTATTTTCTGAGCTTCACAAGATGATTTGAGCAGATATGGGTATATCTACTTGATGAAACATAAGTCTAAATTAGTTGAAAGGTTCAAAGAATTTCAGAGTGAAGTGGAAAATCATCGTAACAAGAAAATAAAGTTTCTGCGATTTGATCGCAGAGACAAATATTTGAGTTACGAGTTTGGTCTTCATATAAAACAATGTGGAAGAGTTTCACATTCACGCCACCGAACACCACAAGCGTTATGGTGTGTCCGAGCATCGTGACCGCACTTTATTGGATATTGTGCGATCTATGATGTTTCTTATTGGTTTACCACTATCGTTTTTGGGTTATGCATTAGAGACAGCTGCATTCACGTTAAAAGGGCACCATCTAAATCCGTTGAGACGACACCATATGAACTGTGGTTTAGTAAGAAACCCAAGTTGTCATTTCTTAAAGTTTGGGGCTGCGATGCTTATGTGAAAAAGTTTCATCCTGATAAGCTCAAACCCAAATCGGAGAAGTGCGTCTTCATAGAATACCCAAAGGAAATTGTTGGGTACACCTTCTATCACAGATCCGAAGGCAAATTATTCGTTGCTAAGATGGATCCTTTCTAGAGAAGAAGTTTCTCTCGAAAGAAGTGAGTGGGAGGAAAGTAGAACTTGATGAAGTAATTATACCTTCTCCCTTATTGGAAAGTAGTTCATCACAGAAATCAGTTCCAGTGATTCCTACACCAATTAGTGAGGAAGTTAATGATGATGATCATGAAACTTCAGATCAAGTTGCTACCAAACCTCGTAGGTCTTCCAGAGTAAGATCCGCACCAGAGTGGTACGGTAATCCTGTTCTGAAAGTCATGTTACTAGACCATGATAAACCTACGAACTATGAGGAAGCGATGATGACCCAGATTCCGCGAAATGGCTTGAGGCCATAAAATCTGAGATATGATCCATGTATGAGAACAAATTATGGACTTTGATTCACTTGCTCGATGATCAGCAAGCCATGTTAAATAAATGGATCTTCAAGAGGAAGACGGACACTAATAGTAGTGTTACTATCCACTAAGCTCGACTTGTTACAAAAGGTTTTCAACAAGTTCAAGGTGTTGACTACGATGAGATTTTCTCAACTGTAGCGATGCTAAGTCTGTCTGAATCATGTTAGCAATTGCCGGATTTTATGAAATCTGGCAAATGGATAAACAAAACTGCAATCCTTAATGGAGTTATTAAAGAAGAGTTGTATGTGATGCAACCAAGAGGTTTTGTCGATCCTAAAGGTGTTAACAAAATGTGCATCTATGGACTAGTGCAAGCGTCTCGGAGTTGGAATATACGCTTTGATAAGTTGATCAAAGCATATAGTTTTATACAGACTTACGGTGAAGCCTGTATTTACAAGAAAGTGAGTGGGAGCACTACAACATTTCTGATAAGTATATGTGAATGACATATTGTTGATCGGAAGTAATGTAGAATTATTCTGCAAAGCATAAAGGAGTATTTGAAAGGAGTTTTTCGAAGAAAGACCTCAGTAAAGCTACTTACATATTGAGCATCAAGATCTATTGAGATAGATCAAGACGCTTGATAAGATTTTCAATGAGTACATACCTTGAAAAGATTTTGAAGTAGTTCAAAATGGAACAGACAAAGAAAGAGTTCTTGCCTGTGTTGCAAAGGTATGAAATTGAGTAAGACTCAAATCCCGACCACAGCAGAAAATAGAAAGAGAATGAAAAGTCATTCCCTATGCCTCAGTCATAGGTTCTATAAAGTATGCTATGCTATGTACCAGACCTATTGTATACCTTGCTCTGTATTTGACAAAGGAGAGTACAATCGTGATCTAGGAGTAGATCACTGGACATTGGTCAAGAATATCCTTAGTGAGGACTAAGGAAATATTTCTCGATTATGGAGGTGATAAAAGAGCCCGTCGTAAAAGTTACCTCGGTGCAAGTTTTCACACCGATCCAGATGACTCTAATTCTCAATCTGGATACATATTGAAAGTGGGAGCGATTAGCTAGAGTAGCTCCGTGCAGAGCATTGTAGACATAAAATATTTGCAAAATACATACGGCTCTGAATATGACAGACCCGTTGACTAAGCTTCTCTCACAAGCAAAACATGATCACACCTTAGTACTCTTTGGGTGTTAATCACATAGTGATGTGAACTAGATTATTGACTCTAGTAAACCCTTTGGATGTTGGTCACATGATGATGTGAACTATGGGTGTTAATCATATACAGATATGATTATTGGTGTTAAATCACATGGCGATGTGAACTAGATTATTGACTCTAGTGCAAGTGGGAGACTGAAGGAAATATGCCCTAGAGGCAATAATAAAGTTATTATTTATTTCCTTATTTCATCATAAATGTTTATTATTCACGCTAGAATTGTATTAACCGGAAACATAATACATGTGTGAATACATAGACAAACATAGTGTCACTAGTATGCCTCTACTTGACTAGCTCGTGAATCAAAGATGGTTAAGTTTCCTAGCCATAGACATGAGTTGTCATTTGATTAACAGGATCACATCATTAGAAGAATTATGTGATTGACTTGACCCATTCCGTTAGCTTAGCACTTGATCGTTTAGTATGTTGCTATTACTTTCTTCATGACTTATACATGTTCCTGTAACTATGAGATTATGCAAGTCCCGTTTACCGGAGGAACACTTTGGGTACTACCAAACGTCACAACGTAACTGGGTGATTATAAAGGAGTACTACATGTGTCTCCGAAGGTACATGTTGAGTTGGCGTATTTCGAGATTAGGTTTTGTCACTCCGATTGTCGGAGAGGTATCTCTGGGCCCTCTCGGTAATGCACATCATTATAAGCCTTGCAAGCAATGTGACCAATGAGTTGGTTACGGGATGATGCATTACAGAACGAGTAAAGAGACTTGCCGGTGACGAGATTGAACTAGGTATTGGATACCGACGATCGAATCTCGGGCAAGTAACATACCGATGACAAAGGGAACAACGTATGTTGTTATGCGGTTTGACCGATAAAGATCTTCGTAGAATATGTAGGAGCCAATATGGGCATCCAGGTCCCGCTATTGGTTATTGACCAAGAATAGTTCTAGGTCATGTCTACATAGTTCTCGAACCCGTAGGGTCCGCATGCTTAAGGTTTCGATGATGGTTATATTATGAGGTTATGAGTTTTGATGTACCGAAGGAGTTCGAGTCCCGGATGAGATCGGGGACATGACGAGGAGTCTCGAAATGGTCGAGACGTAAAGATCGATATATTGGACGACTATATTCGGAGTTCGGAAAGGTTCCGAGTGATTCGGTATTTTTGGATCTGGGAGAGTTACGGGAATTCGCCGGGAGAAGTATTGGGCCTTATTGGGCCTGCGGGAGAGAGAGGGCTGCCTAGGGCAGGCGCGGGCCCCAAGGCCTAGTCCGAATGGACTAGGGAGGGCCGCACCCCTCCTTCCTTCCTTCTCTCTTCCCTTCCTAGTCTCCTACTCCTACTACATGGAAGGACCCCTAGTTGGACTAGGAAAGGGGGAATCCTAGTCCCGGTGGGAGTAGGACTCCCCATGGCACGCCCCTCATAGGCCGGCCTCCTCCTCCCTCCCTCCTTTATATACGGGGGCAGGGGGCACCCCATGAACACACAAGTTGATCTACGGATCGTTCCTTAGCCGTGTGCGGTGCCCCCTTCCACCATATTCCACCTCGGTCATATCATCGCGGAGTTTAGGCGAAGCCCCGCACCGTAGAACATCATCATCGCTACCACGCCGTCGTCCGACGGAACTCATCTCCGAGCTCTGCTGGATCGGAGGCCGGAGATCGCCATCGAGCTGAACGTGTGCGAACTCGGAGGCTCCGTGACGTTCGGTGCTTGGATCGGTCGGATCGTGAAGACGCACGACTACATCAACGCGTTGTGCTAACGCTTCGCTTACGGTCTCACGAGGGTGCGTGGACGAACACTCTCCTCTCGTTGCTATATCATCACCATGATCTTGCGTGTGCGTAGGAAAATTTTGAAATTACTACGTTCCCCTACAAGCCACGTTCGGTTCAGGGCGCGCCGGCGATGTCGATCGTCCCCTACGGCGGCGGGACGGGCGGATCGTTGCTGCAGACGGTGCCGCAGCTCACCGGCGACAACTACACGGCTTGGGCGATCAAGATGGAGGCGAACCTCGACGCGGCCGGACTGTGGGAGGCGGTGGTCGTGCCGGAGGACGCGGCGGCGGCCGTGATCGCCAAGAAGGACAAGCCGGCGAGGGCGTACTTGCTCGGGGCGCTCGCGGAAAACCTGCTCCTGCAGGTGGCGTCGAAAAAGACGGCGGCGGAGGTCTGGGCCAGCCTCAAGGCGCGCTTCGTCGGGGTGATCGCGTCAGGGCGGCGCGGCTGGCGACGCTGCGGAGCTGTTGGAAATATGCCCTAGAGGCAATAATAAAACTATTATTATATTTCATTGTTCATGATAATTGTCTTTTGTTCATGCTATAACTGTATTATCCGGAAATCGTAATACACGTGTGAACACATAGACCACAATATGTCCCTAGTAAGCCTCTAGTTAACTAGCTCGTTGTGATCAACAGATAGTCATGGTTTCCTGACTATGGACATTAGATGTCGTTGATAACGGGATCACATCATTGGAAGAATGATGTGATGGACAAGACCCAATCCTAAGCATAGCACAAAGATTGTGTAGTTCGTTTGCTAGAGCTTTGCCAATGTCAAGTATCTATTCCTTCGACCATGAGATCGTGTAACTCCCGGTTACCGTAGGAGTGCCTTGGGTGTATCAAACGTCACAACGTAACTGGGTGACTATAAAGGTGCATTACAGGTATCTCCAAAAGTATCTGTTGGGTTGACACGGATCGAGACTGGGATTTGTCACTCCGTATGACGGAGAGGTATCTCTGGGCCCACTCGGTAATGCATCATCATAATGAGCTCAAGGTGACCAAGGTGTTGGCCACGGGATCATGCATTCTGATGCGAGTAAAGTGACTTGCGTAACGAGACTGAACAAGGTATTGGGATACCGACGATCGAGTCTCGGGCAAGTAACGCACCGATTGACAAAGGAATTGCATACTGAGGGTTTGATCGAATCCTCGACATCGTGGTTCAACCGATGAAATCATCGAGGAGCATGTGGGAGCCAACATGGGTATCCAGACCCGTTGTTGGTTATTGCCCGAGAGTCGTCTCGGTCATGTTTGCGTGTCTCCGAACCCGTAGGGTCTACACTTAAGGCTCGGTGGCGCTTAGGGTTATAAGGAAGACTAGTATGTGACTACCGAATGTTGTTCGAGTCCGGATGAGATCCCGGACGTCACGAGGAGTTCCGAAGGGTCCGGAGGTAAAGATTTATATATGGGAAGTTGTTAAGCGGACACCGGAAAGTTTGGGGCATACCGGTATTGTCTGGGGCCACGGAAGGGTTCCGGGTCCACCGGAGGGGCCACCCCCCGGGGGCCACTGGGCTGCATGGGAGTTGGCCAGCCTGGTGGGCTTGGTGCACCCTCCCTGGGCCCTTGCGCCTAGGGTTGAAGGGAACCCTAGGGGGCCCCTGCTTGGGGGCAAGTCCCCCCTTCCCTTGGCCGCCGCCCCCCCTCTAGATGGATCTAGAGGGGCCGGCCCCCTTCTCCCTTCCCCCTATAAATAGAGGGGTGAGGGGACGGCAGCCGCACCCAAGCCAAGGTGCAGCCCTCCCCTCCCCAACACCTCTCCTCCTCCGTTGTGCGCTCGTGAAGCCACGCCGAATCTTGCTTCTCCACCATCACCACGCCGCCGTCGTGCTGCCGGTGGAGCTGTCTTCCTCAACCTCTCCTTCCTCCTTGCTGGATCAAGACGGAGGAGACGTCGCTCGTCCCGTACGTGTGTTGAACGCGGAGGTGATGTCCGTTCAGCACTTGGACATCGGTGATCTGAATCACGTCGAGTACGACTCCATCATCACCTTGCAAGCTTCCGCACGCGATCTACAAGTGGTATGTAGATGCAAACTCTCTCCCGTTGCTCGTTGCTTAGATGAACTCATAGATGGATCTTGGTGAAACCGTAGGAAAAATTTTAATTTTCTGCAACGTTCCCCAACAATGGCATCATGAGCTATGTCTATGCGTAGTTCTCTAATGCACGAGTAGAACACAATTTGTTGTGGGCGTTGATCTTGTCAACTTACTTGCCTCTACTAGTCTTTTCTTGCTTCAACGGTATTGTGGGATGAAGTGGCCCGGACCAACCTTACACGTACGCTTACGTGAGACCGGTTCCACCGATTGACATGCACTAGTTGCATAAGGTGGCTGGTGGGTGTCTGTCTCTCCCACTTTAGTTGGAGCGGATTCGATGAACAGGGCCCTTATGAAGGGTAAATAGAAGTTGACAAAATCACGTTGTGGTGATTCGTAGGTAAGAAAACGTTCTTGCTAGAACCCAATCGCAGCCACGTAAAAGATGCAACAACAATTAGAGGACGTCTAACTTGTTTTTGCAGCGATTGATCTTGTGATGTGATATGGCCAGAAGTTGTGATGAATGATGAATTGTGATGTATGAGATCATGTTCTTGTAATAGGATTCACGACTTGCATGTCGATGAGTATGACAACGGCAGGAGCCATAGGAGTTGTCTTTATTTTTGTATGACCTGCGTGTCATTGAAGAACGCCATGTAAACTACTTTACTTTATTGCTAAACGCGTTAGTCATAGAAGTAGAAGTAGTCGTTGGCGTGACAACTTCATGAAGACACGATGATGGAGATCATGATGATGGAGATCATGGTGTCAAGCCGGTGACAAGATGATCATGGAGCCCCGAAGATGGAGATCAATGGAGCCTTATGATATTGGCCATATCATGTCACAACTATATAATTGCATGTGATGTTTATTATGTTTATGCATCTTGTTTACTTAGGACAACAGTAGTAAATAAGATGATCCCTTACAAAATTTCAAGAAGTGTTCTCCTCTAACTGTGCACCGTTGCTACAGTTCGTTGTTTCTAAGCACCACGTGATGATCGGGTGTGATGGATCCTTACGTTCACATACAACGGGTGTAAGACAGTTTTACACAGCGAAAACACTTAGGGTTAACTTGACGAGCCTAGCATGTACAGACATGGCCTCGGAACACGGAGACCGAAAGGTCGAACACGAGTCGTATGGAAGATATGATCAACATGAAGATGTTCACCGACGATAACTAGTCCGTCTCACGTGATGATCGGACACGGGCTAGTCGACTCGGATCGTGTAACACTTAGATGACTAGAGGGATGTCTAATCTAAGTGGGAGTTCATAATTTTGATTAGAACTTTATTATCATGAACTTAGTCTAAAACCTTTGCAAATATGTCTTGTAGATCAATGGCCAACGCTAATGTCAACATGAACTTCAACGCGTTCCTAGAGAAAACCAAGCTGAAAGATGATGGCAGCAACTATACGGATCGGGTCCGAACACGAGGATCATCCTCATAGCTGCCAAGAAACAATATGTCCTAGAAGCACCGTTAGGTGGCCCCCTGTTCTCCAGCCTTTGCAAGACGATTTGAACATTTGGCGGACTCGTTCGATGATTACTCCCTCGTTCGATGTGGCATGCTCTCAGCTTAGAACCGGGCTCCAAAAGCGTTTTGAGCATCACGGAGCATATGAGATGTTCAAGAGCTGAAACTAGTTTTCCAAGCTCATGCCCGGTCGAGAGATATGATGTCTCCGACAAGTTCTATAGTTGTAAGATGGAGGAAAACAGTTACGTCGGTGAACACATCACGAAGATGTCAGGTTGCACAACCGTATGACCCGGTGAACATTAACCTCCCAGATGAGGCGGTCATTGACAGAATCCTCCGATCGCTTCCACGAAGCTACAAGAGCTTTGTGATGAACTACAACATGCAGGGATGGTGAAGACCATTCTGAAGTGTACTCAATCGTGAAGTCAGCAGAGGCTGAAATCAAGAAAGAACATCAAGTGTTGATGGTCAATAAGACCACTAAGTTCAAGAAGGGCAAGGGAAGAAGAACTTCAAGAAGGACGGCAAATATGTTGCCGCGCCCGTAAGCCGATTGCCGGGAAGAAGTCAAAGAATGGACCCAAGCACGAGACCGAGTGCTTTTATTGCAAGGAAAGGGTCCTCGAAGCGGAACTGCCCCAAATACTTAGCGGATAAGAAGGCCGGCAACACCAAAGGTATATTTGATATACATGTAATTGATGTGTACCTTACCAATTACTCGTAGTAACTCCCGGTATTTGATACGGTGCCGTTGCTCATATTTGTAACTCACGGCAGAGCTGCGGAATAAACGGAGATGGCGAAGGACGAGATGACGGCGCGGCGTCGGGAATGGTTCGAGTCGATGTGATCGCCGTCGCACGCTGCCTCTACATTTACCTACGGGATTAGTTATGAACCTCAATAATGTTATTTAGTGCCAAGTTTGAGCATGAACATTGTATCCGGATCTCGTTTAATACTGAGATGGCTACTCATTTAAGTCTGAGAATAATGGTTGTTCGATTTATATGAGAGATATGTTTTATGGTCATGCTCCGATGGTCAATGGTTTATTCTTAATGAATCTCGGCGTAATATTACACATGTTCATAGTGTGGATACCAAAAGATGTAAAGTTGATAACGATAGTCCCACATACTTGTGGTATCGCCGCCTTGGTCACATTGGTGTCAAGCGCATGAAGAAGCTCCATCTTGATGGACTTTTAGAGTCTCTTGATTATGAATCGTTTGACACATGCGAACCATGCCTCTTAGGCAAAATGACCAAGACTCCGTTCTCGGAACAATGGAGCAAGCAACCAACTTGTTGGAAATCATACATACCGATGTGTGCGGTCCAATGAGCGTTGAGGCTCATGGAGGATATCGTTATGTTCTCACTCTCACCGATGACTTGAGTAGATATGGGTATGTCTACTTAATGAAACACAAGTCCGAGACCTTTGAAAAGTTCAAGGAATTTCAGAATGAGGTGGAGAATCAACGTGACCGAAAGATAAAGTTCCTACGATCAGATCGTGGAGGAGAATACTTAAGTCACGAATTTGGCACACACTTAAAGAAATGTGGAATCGTTTCACAACTCACGCCGCTGGAACACCTCGGTAAACGGTGTGTCCGAACGTCGTAATCGGACTCTATTGGATATGGTGCGGTCTATGATGTCTCTTACCGATTTACCGCTATCATTTTGGGGATACGCTTTAGAGACAGCTACATTCACTTTAAATAGGGCACCGTCTAAATCCATTGAGACGACACCATATGAATTATGGTTTGGGAAGAAACCTAAGCTGTCGTTTCTAAAAGTTTGGGGATGCGATGCTTATGTCAAGAAACTTCAACCTGAAAAGCTCGAACCCAAGTCGGAAAAATGCTTATTCATAGGATACCCTAAGGAAACTGTCGGATATACCTTCTACTTAAGATCCGAAGGCAAGATCTTTGTTGCCAAGAACGGATGCTTTCTGGATAAAGAGTTTCTCTCGAAAGAAGTAAGTGGGAGGAAAGTAGAACTCGATGAAGTGCTACCTCTCGAACAGGAAAGTGGTGCAGCTCAAGAAAATGTTCCTGTGATGCCCACACCAACTGAAGAGGAAACCAATGATGATGATCAAGGTACTTCGGATCAAGTTGCTCTTGAACCAGAGGTCCACAAGGACACGTTCCGCACTGAGTGGTACGGCAACCCTGTCCTAGAAATCATGTTGTTAGACAACGGTGAACCTTCGAACTATGAAGAAGCGATGGCGGGCCCGGATTCCAACAAATGGCTTGAAGCCATGAAATCTGAGATAGAATCCATGTATGAAAACAAAGTTTGGACTTTGACAGACTTGCCCGATGATCGGCGAGCGATAGAAAACAAATGGATTTTTAAGAAGAAGACGGACGCGGATGGAAATGTTACCATCTATAAAGCTCGACTTGTCGCTAAGGGTTATCGACAAGTTCAAGGGATTGACTACGACAAGACATTCTCTCCCGTAGCGAAGCTGAAGTCCGTCCGAATCATGTTAGCAATTGCCGCATACTATGATTATGAGATATGGCAGATGGACGTCAAAACGGCATTGCTTAACGGTCATCTTAAGGAAGAGCTGTACATGATGCACCCGGAAGGTTTTGTCGATCCTAAGAACGCTAACAAAGTATGCAAGCTCCAGCGATCCATTTATGGACTGGTGCAAGCATCTCGGAGTTGGAACATTCGTTTTGATGAGATGATCAAAGCGTTTGGGTTTATCTTGAGACTTATGGAGAAGCCTGCATTTACAAGAAAGTGAGTGGGAGCTCAGAGCATTTCTCCTATTATATGTAGATGACATACTCTTGATGGGAAATGATACAAATCTTCCGACAACATTAAGGCCTACTTGAATAAGTGTTTTTCAATGAAGGACCTTGGAGAAGCTGCTTATATATTAGGCATCAAAATCTATAGAGATAGATCGAGGCGCCTCATAGGTCTTTCACAAAGCACATACCTTGATAAGATTTTGAAGAGGTTCAAAATGGATCAGCCCAAGAAGGGTTCTTGCCTATGTTACAAGGTGTGAGATTGAGCTCGGCTCGATCCCGACCACGGCAAAAGATAAAGAAGAGATGAGTGTCATCCCTATGCTTCAGCCATAGGATCTATTATGTATGCCATGCTGTGTACTGGACCGATGTAAACCTTGCCGTAAGTTTGGTTGCGAGATACCAAAGTAATCCGGCAAGGAACACTGGACAGCGGTCAAGAATATCTGAAGTACCTAAAAGGACAAAGGACATGTTTCTCGTTTATGGAGGAGACGAAGAGCTCGTCAGAAGGGTTACGTCGATGCTAGCTTCGACTCAGATCTGGATGACTCTAAGTCACAAACCGGATCGTGTATATGTTGAATGGTGGAGCGAAGCTGGTGCAGCTGCAAGCGAAGCGTCGTGGCGGGATCTACATGTGAAGCGGAGTACATGGCAGCCTCGGAGGAGGCGCATGAAGCGATTTGGGTGAAGGAGTTCATCACCGACCTAGGAGTCATACCCAATGCGTCGGGGCCGATCAAACTCTTCTGTGACAACACTGGAGCTATTGCCCTTGCCAAGGAGCCCAGGTTTCACAAGAAGACCAGGCACATCAAGCGTCGTTTCAACTCCATCCGTGAAAATGTTCGAGATGGAGACATAGAGATTTGCAAAGTGCACACGGATCTGAATGTCGCAGATCCGTTGACTAAACCTCTCTCGCATGCAAAACATGATCAACACCAGAACTCTATGGGTGTTTGATTCATCACAATGTAACTAGATTAGTGACTCTAGTGCAAGTGGGAGACTGTTGGAAATATGCCCTAGAGGCAATAATAAAAGTATTATTATATTTCATTGTTCATGATAATTGTCTTTTGTTCATGCTATAACTGTATTATCCGGAAATCGTAATACATGTGTGAACACATAGACCACAATATGTCCCTAGTAAGCCTCTAGTTAACTAGCTCGTTGTGATCAACAGATAGTCATGGTTTCCTGACTATGGACATTAGATGTTGTTGATAACGGGATCACATCATTGGAAGAATGATGTGATGGACAAGACCCAATCCTAAGCATAGCACAAAGATCGTGTAGTTCGTTTGCTAGAGCTTTGCCAATGTCAAGTATCCATTCCTTCGACCATGAGATCGTGTAACTCCCGGTTACCGTAGGAGTGCCTTGGGTGTATCAAACGTCACAACGTAACTGGGTGACTATAAAGGTGCATTACAGGTATCTCCAAAAGTATCTGTTGGGTTGACACGGATCGAGACTGGGATTTGTCACTCCGTATGATGGAGAGGTATCTCTGGGCCCTCGGTAATGCATCATCATAATGAGCTCAAGGTGACCAAGGTGTTGGCCACGGGATCATGCATTACGATGCGAGTAAAGTGACTTGCGTAACGAGACCGAACAAGGTATTGGGATACCGACGATCGAGTCTCGGAAAGTAACGCACCGATTGACAAAGGGAATTGCATATGTGGTTTGATCGAATCCTCGACATCGTGGTTCAACCGATGAAATCATCGAGGAGCATGTGGGAGCCAACATGGGTATCCAGACCCCGCTGTTGGTTATTGCCCGAGAGTCGTCTCGGTCATGTCTGCGTGTCTCCCGAACCCGTAGGGTCTACACACTTAAGGTTCGGTGACGCTTGGGTTATAAGGAAGACTAGTATGTGACTACCGAATGTTGTTCGGAGTCCCGGATGAGATCCCGGACGTCACGAGGAGTTCTGGAAGGGTCCGGAGGTAAAGATTTATATATGGGAAGTTGTTAAACGGACATCGGAAAGTTTCGGGGGCATACCGGTATTGTACCGGGGCCACCGGAAGGGTTCCGGGGGTCCACCGGGAGGGGCCACCCCTCCCGGGGCCACTAGGGCTGTGTGGGGAGTTGGCCAGCCCCTGGTGGGCTTGGCGCACCCCCTCCCCTGGGCCCTTGCGCCTAGGGTTGAGGGGAACCCTAGAGGCGCGCCTGCTTGGGGGCAAGTCCCCCTCCCTTGGCCGCCCCCTCTAGATGGATCTAGAGGGCGGCCCCTCTCCCTTCCCCTATAAATAGAGGGGTGAGGGAGGCAGCCGCACCCAAGCCAAGGCGCAGCCCTCCCTCCCAACACCTCTCCTCCTTCGTTGGCGCTCGGCGAAGCCTGCCGAATCTTGCTTCTCCACCATCACCACGCCGTCGTGCTGCCGGTGGAGCTGTCTTCCTCAACCTCTCCTTCCTCCTTGCTGGATCAAGACGGAGGAGACGTCGCTCGTCCCGTACGTGTGTTGAACGCGGAGGTGATGTCCGTTCAGCACTTGGACATCGGTGATCTGAATCACGTCGAGTACGACTCCATCATCACCTTGCAAGCTTCCGCACGCGATCTACAAGTGGTATGTAGATGCAAACTCTCTCCCGTTGCTCGTTGCTTAGATGAACTCATAGATGGATCTTGGTGAAACCGTAGGAAAAATTTTAATTTTCTGCAACGTTCCCCAACAGGAGCGACTTCGAGCTGTTGCGGATGGGGAGCGGCGAGACGCTGGATGACTTCACCGGCAAAATCAGCAGCATGGCGGCGAGCTACGCCGGGCTGGGATCGGAGCTGGGGGACGCGACGATGGTGAAGAAACTGCTGGACTGCGTCCCGGATCGCCTGTACGCGGCGGTCGCCGGGATGGAGCAGTTCTGCGACCTCTCGACGCTTCTCTTCGAGGACGCGCTCGGGCGCCTGAAGGCGTTCGACGAACGACTGCGTCGGCGAGGGCAGGCGGACGGTGAGCAGCTCATGCTCACCGCAGCTCAGTGGCGGGCGCGCGAGCGACGTCGAGGCGGTGCGGGCAGGGAGGACGACGACGACGGGGCGCGCAGCGAGGCGTCGGGCTTCGGCGGCAACAGACGAGGCCGCTGCTACAAGTGCGGTGAACGGGGACATTTCAAGCGCGAGTGTCCGCAGCTCAAGAAGGCGCCGGCGGAGGAGCGAGCTCTGCTCGTGGACGACGTCGAGCATGCCGGGCTGCTCTGAGCCGCGGCTTAGGGCGCGAATGTTGGGCGAATAAGCCGCGGCGACGCACCGGACGTGACCAGCACGTGTATGGGCGCGGGCTGGCCGGGTCGGGCGCGTCGGGTCCGTGGGGAGTAGTGTGTGCGTGCGTGCGTGTGGTGCATGGGCATGTCCGTGCAGGTGAACACCGCACGGGTGTCTGTGTAGACTAGGTCAGTGCGTGATCCGGTTGCAGCGGGAGCGCGAGGTCGTTGCGGGCTCGACGCGGTGCGCGCGCACGGAGCGCGTCACGGGCACGTCCAGAGCGGGCCGATAGGAGCGCGGGAGTGGGTGGAGGTGTGCGGGTCGTGGCCCGACGCTGGCCCGGGTATAAGAGCGCTGCTGTGATCATTGTAATGGCTGTGGTGTGCATTGAGTTCGTGCTCAAGGAGGCGTTGTTGCGCCGGGAAAAACCACCGTGTCCTCGTGTTCTTCCTCCTCCTTTCTTCTTCTTCTCTGGTGAGCGGGAGCGACGGCGACAGAGAGAGCACGGCGGAGCACGGCGAGGGACTGGAGGTTCCAACAGATCTTTGTTTATTTAGGACACGTTACAGCAATACAGCTTGAAGTTTAAAACTTAGATTTTGAAGAGGTAGTCTAATTGTACATGCAGAAAGATTGTTTTCTAGAGAACGAACTTTTTTTTGCGAGAACAATGTACTTGGTTCCAAGTGATAAAACTCTAGAGATGTAGAGCAGTATCCAATTTTACTTCTCGACTTAATTAATGATGATTTTCTTGTTGTGCTATATGTGTCATCCCAATGGAAATATATAAATATAAATCTTCTTCAAGTTTATGCCGGGCTAACATGCAGAGCGCTGATGGCACTTGTTGTTCTGTGTCTCGGACACGCGGGCCTGCGGTGAGCTCATGTCTTGTTTTTAATGAAAACAAGTACCTTAGCATACCACCGTGCTCATTTGCAGTTTCAAAATAAATAGGAGATCACTTACTTGTGAATGAACATATAGGGTGAGAAGACAAGACCTGCAAGCCTCCCGGGCATGCGGATGGGGCAAGAAGACGAGGCGTGTGCAATCCTGCCGATTATAATTTTGTCAGACCCTTTGTCTTCGGAATGGAGTGGCCATCACATGGGATTTGTTCTCTTTTATTATGCCTCCTTCGGTTTGAAGGAATTTTACAAGAAAGGAATAGGAACAAAGATTTTAGAGGAAAATTCCCTATAGATGCATTCAGTTTGTAGGAAACGCGTACCGGAATTTAGTAGGAATACTATTCATTTCGTATGCTTTTGAAGAAATTTATACATCCACTTAAAACTCATTTTGTGCGTAGGACCGAGGCAAGACAATTCCTTAGGATGAAAGTGCCATCCTATCAACTTCTTGTAACCATGATCCTTGGACCCATGTAGAACCTTTAGATACTAGTTTATCCATGGTCCAAAGTTTTGAGTTAGCATTTTCAATTTTATATTCTGCGGGCGACATGTCTCGAGCTAAATTATATGCATGATGCGCTAGGACCGAGAGGAAAATATACTATTTTTATGAAATTAGAAATACTCCCACATAGTGTGTTTTTTGCGGTTACCCACGGAGTGGTTACAAGCAAGGATTTCAAGATCAAAAGTCCACAACTGCCGAAAAGGAGTAATTAAAAATTATAGGGTGGACCATCATAATTAAAAAAATCTTCTCTATTACCATGGATGTATTTTCTTGCAATGTTTTCTTACCGTCAATTTTATACTGCTGATGTGGACAAACATATACTTTTACGTGCCTTCTATGCCCATACATATCATATAATCAGATTTCATGTTGAACTGGAAATAAAGTTTGGAAATTTTTATATAAAGTGAACATCTTCACAGGAAAGGCACCAAACCTTTCTACTAATAAGCAATAAAAATCCTCTAGCAGAAAAACAATGCATGCATAAAAAATGAAACTAAAGAGTGATTAGAGGTACCTCATTGGATGGAGTACGAAAGATTAAAAGAACATGTAACAAATGTGACAACCAACTAATGTACTTAAATTGGCATATAAAAGGCGGCATTATGCAAGAGCAATACTCTCCCTAAGAAGCAGCAGTCAAACCAACAATATTTAAAATGGTCATAGAATTTGGTTAACAAAATGTGACATCATGAAATTTCTAATGATTTTTTTCTCATGATTCACCCATTTTGTAAAAAAATACTAATAGTCATAAAAATGTTTATCAAAGTTGAATACTCAAGATTGTGTCCTTATCTAAAATATCATATCTTTTGGATCATGTGAATAATTCTCCTGTTTCTCCCAGAAACCAATACTTGTTCTGGTTATGATTGGCTGGTGACTTGAACATTTCTTTACTCCGCTTTTTAGAAACATAATCTGAGCCATGTTGACTTTGACAAACTACAAAGCAACACAAATATAACCATTTCAATTGTTATTACCATTCAGTGAATTTAGTTTCTAATAGTGATTGTTTACCATAGGTTGATAGCTAATAAGAAACACATGTATTTTCAAATGTTTGAGTTGGTATTTTCAAAGCTTAGGGGCCAACCACCTCAAGATAAAGTTTATGCATGATCTGCTAGGACCGAGAGGAAACTATACTATTTTTATGAAATTAGAAATACTCCCATGGAGTTTTTTTTGCAGGTGGCCATAGAGTGGTTACAGGCAAGGATTTCAATATCGAAAGTCCACAAGTGCTGAAAAAAAGTATTTACAAATTATAGAGAAAATACCGGGCTATCGTAATTAAAAAAAATCTTCTGTATTTCCATGGATGAATTTTCTTGCATGTTTTCTTACCTTCAATTTTATACTGCTGATGTGGGAAAATCATGTAAATTTTGCGCACCTTCTATGCCCATACATATCATATCATCAAATTTCATGTTGAATTTGAAACACTGTTCAGAAAATTTAATTAAATGTGAACATCTTCACAAGAAAGGTACCAAACCTTTGTACTAATAAGCAAATAAAAATCCGCAAGTAGAAAAACAACTCATGCGTAAAAAATGAAACTAAAAATGATTAGAGGTACTCCATTGGCTGGAGTATTAAAGATTAAGAAACATGTAATAAATATGACAACCAACAAATGTATTTAAATCGCATATAAAAGGCAGCATTCTGCAAGGTACTAGCCATACTCTTCCTAACAAGTGTTAGTCAAACTAACAATATGTAAAATGTTCATCAAATTTAGTTAGACAAAATGTGACATCGTCGGATTTTTTATGAATTTTTCTCATGACTCACCCATTTTGTAAAAATTTACTAAAATCATAAAATATGATTATCAAAGTTGAATACTAGAGATTGTGTCCATATCTAAAGTATCATGTATTTTGGTTCTTATGAATAGTTCTCCCATTTCTCCCGTAAACCGATACTTGTTCTGGTAATGATTGGCTAGCGACTTGAAATTTTCTCTACCATGTTATTTAGAAACATAATTTGAGCCATGTTGACTTTGACAAACTACAAACCACCTCGAGAAAGTTTTATGCACGATGCGCTAGGATCAAGAGGAAACTATATTATTTTTATGAAATTAAAAATACTCCCACATAGTGGGTTTTTCTATGGGTACACACGGAGTGGCTACAAGCATGGATGTCTACATAAAAAGTCCACAACTGCCCAAAACGAGTATATACAAATTATAAAATGTCGGCTATCATAATTAAAAAAATCTTCTCTGTTTCATGGTTGTATTTTCTTGTGTTTTCTTACCTTCCACTTAATACTACTGATGTGAACAAAGCATGTAATTTTGCACGCCTTCTATGCCCGTACATATCATATCATAAGATTTCATATTGAATAAGAAACAATTTTCGGAAAAATTTACTAATAAGCAATAAAAATCCGTTTGCAGAAAAACAACGCATGCATGAAAAATGAAACTAAAGAGTGATTAGAGGTACTCCATTCGATGGAGTTTTAAAGATGAACAAATAGGTAATAAATATGGTTACCAACTAATGTATTTAAATTGGCATGTAAAAGGTACATTCTTGTGAATAGTTCATCCGTTTCTACCCGAAACTAATACTTCTTCTGGTAATGATTGGCTGGTGACTTGAACATTTCTCTACTATGTTATGTAGAAACATGATTTGAGTCATGTTGACTTTGACAAGCTACAAAGCAATGAAAATATAACCATTTCAATTATTGCTATCATTCAAAGGGTTAAGTTTCTAATAGTGATGTTGACCGATAGGTTGGTAGCTAATAAAAGAACACATGTATTTTCAAAGGTTTGAGTTGGTATTTTCAAAGCTTTGGGACCAACCACCTCAAGATAAATTTTATGCACGATGTGCTGGGACCGAGAGGAAAATATCCTATTTTTATGAAATTGAAAATACTCCCACATAGTGGTTATAAGCAAGGATTTCAACATGAGGAGCCCACAACTGCGGAAAATAAGTAATTAAACATTACATGGAAAAGGTTGTGCTATATCATACTTGAAAAAAATGTTGCTCTCTACTTACCATATGGATTTGTTTTCTTGCATGTATTCTTGCCTTCAATGATATTGTTGATGTGCAAAAAGCATGTGATTTTGCATGCCTTTTATGACCGCACCTATCAAGATCATCAAATTTCATGTTGAATTTGGTGATAGTGTTCGGAAGGTCTTTTTTCTGAATGTTTTTTTGGAAGGTCTTATATAACATGGAAATCTTGTGGGGAAAGACACCAAAACTTTGTACTAATAAGCCAAAAAAATCTGCTAGCATTGAAACATCGCATGCATGAAAATGAAATTAAAGAGGTACTCCATTGGATGGATAATTAATAGACTATATTAAAGATTAAAAAATAGGTAATAAATATCACAACCAACTCATGGATTTGAATTTGCATATGAAAGGCGGCACTCTGCAAGGTACTACCAATACTCTCCCTAAAAAGCGGCAGCCAAACTAACGTATGTAAAATGATCATCGAATTTGGTAAGACAAAATGTGACATCATCAGATTTTTTTAATGATTTTTTCTCATTACCCACCCATTTTGTATAAAATAACTGACAAATATACAAAATTTATTATCAAAGTTGAATATTGGAGATTGTGTCTATAATATCATGTCTTTTGGATGTAGTGAATAGTTCTCGAATGTGGAGTATCTGCTCGCGAGCTCAAATGCTTTCTGATGAACAGTAAAATCTAAAAGAATAGTAAAAAATTCAAAATATTCTGATTTTTTGTGGTAAACTTTGACAAATGTTTTGCATGCTTGCAAAATTTCAGCACGATATGTCATTCGTGGAAGCCGTGGCAAAAAAAATCGATGCTCCAAAAATACTAGTTGTGAAAATATTTTGGAGTGTTGATTTTTTTTTTTGCCACGACTTCCACGAATGTCGTTTCGTTCTGAAATTTGTTAAGCACGCAAAACATTTGTCAAAGTTTACCACACAAAAAACAGATTTTTTACTTTTCCTTATATTTTCTATTTTACTATTCACCATGGTGCATTTTAGCTCGGGGTCGGAGTAGGACTTTCGGTAGTTCTCTTGTTTCTCCCTTAAACTAATACTTGTTCCGGTAATGATTGGCTGGTGACTTAAATATTTCTCTACTCTGTTATTTAGAGACATAATTTGAGCTATGCTTAATTTGACAAACTACAAAGCAAGGAAAATGTTAACCATTAAATTGCCGTACCATTCCATGGGTCGATTTATTAATATTGTTTGTTGACCGATAGGTCTGATAGCCAATAAAAGAACACATGATGAAAGAAACTTGTCACAATCGGTTTAAAGAATCAACTAGCTCAACAAATACCTACTACTCTCTCGCAAAAAAATAGACTACTACTCGTTTCATATTTCACTCTGAAACTGCAAATTATCAACAAAAATAATACTTTTGTTTCATGTAAGAACTGTATCACACTCCATTCACTACAGTGGTATATCGGTGTTGAACGGTCGGTAGTGCATATGTAAATTTCGTCCAAATAGTTCATTGCAAAGGCCGGGGGTCATACCTCTTTTTCGGAAAAAATCCAAATAGTTCATAGTAGGGTGTATGGTTCAGGGTCAGCCAACTAACACCTTGATTTTCTTCTTATGATTTGACCTCGTATTAGTACTCCCTCCGATCATTTTTACTCTACATATTAGATTTGTATCAAGTCAAACTTTGCAAAGTTTGACCAAATTTATATTAAAAAATATTAGCATCTACAATACCAAGTATATATACTATGAAACTACATTTCATAATGAATGTAAAAATGTTGATTTGGCATTGGGAATGTTGATATTTTTTTCTGTAAGTTTGGTCAAAGTAAAGATACTTTGACTTCAAAGAAAACTGATATGCAGACTAAAAAGGACATAAAAGGACAGAAGCGAGTACTATCTTTAAGCATAAAAATTCGCGGAGAAACGGAGAGACAACTGGTTGGTCTTCGGCTGCAAATCGTCAATGTTGTGTTCCAACACGACTGTAATTGGTGCATGTGTGTGGATTAAAATACAAACAGACTTTGCAGACATTTTGACTTTTCTGGAACCTTTCGGAGTACACTACTATTTTTCAGAAGAAGAACAACTCTCATTTTCTGCCATTTTACTCTTCTACGCTCCTTTGTTGGAACGGATCAATGTGTGTCTTTTGCAGGACCACGACGACAACGAGGACCAGCCGGCCGGCCGTTGATATGCGGACTAGACGGCTGATATTAAATCACAGTTCACGTTCTCAGATTGCATATGCCTGCACCCTTGGTGTGTGAGTGTGATCTCATATTAACTTTCTTTCCCTTATATATTGACTTGGAGAGCTTCCAACTCTCTCTATGATAAAACAATACAAATACACATGCTGCAGTGTCTTATATGTCGACCACCGGTGTTACTTCTGATGTTCTCTGTGTTGCCATGACAGATAATGAATAGATCAGATGTTGCTCCATTGCTCACTAATCATTGGATAAGTCACCATGCAGCCTTCGCTAAGCGGTTGCGTCATCACGACGAATCCTCAACGCAAACCTACTGTTGATAAAAAGGATGTAGGGAGCGAATCCTTAACCTCTAGAATTCTAATACTCCCACTACTAGAGGCAGCTTAATTTCTCAAGGAACAGTACGTGTACAACGTCTTGCTACTCTAGCCTAGCCTATGTGACTAATCAAATGACATGGCAACTCCTATCCGTTATGCTATTACTGTCATTGATACGCAAGCATATTGTCACTGCTGTACCTACTAGAACTAGTTAGTTAACGAGGCCACCTCCGGTAGTACACTGCCACTGCTACCACTCCTACTTAATTAGGCTAACTATATTTAGCAGTTCCGGCCGATGATGTTGTTGCGGCAGCTGAAGCAGCAGCAGCAGCAGCAGCAGCAGCAGCAGCTTATGCCAAATTAAGTTAGCTACATTGATAATCATGCAGTGGTCATGCATTGCATGACTAGTGCATGCATCTCAGAGATGGGTTGGGATAGGGATACACTGCACCAGTTGACTCGTAGTTGGTAGAGCACAGGTAGAGGGCATCAGATACGTGGAGCTCATCACCTACAATTCGGGCCTACAGTACCTACTAAATTGAAAATTAAAACGGATCGGCTCACTTTACACCACTGGGATGCGTAGACGTGTAGTGCCGGCTCGATCCCAATCATTCGAGGGTAGAAGGCCGCTCGTTTGGTTGTAGAATATTGTGGCATCCAGCTCGAGCACATCCGCACATGTATCTACAGGGAAACCTCTTTCAAGTAACACGTCGAGCTGGTGGTGTAGTGCATGGGCCCATGCATGCCTCCGATCCATTTTTGTGGATGCGCAGGGAGAATCACTTCAAATATAGTTGTGGATGCGCACTGTAGTAGCTTGTTACGTATGGGAATATCAAAAGCCAAAAAAGGAGGAGGTGTGCTTTGGTCGAATGTCCATCCCCTTTTTTTCTTTCAAAAAAACAAAGATTGGTCCATCTTTTTTTACTAGTAGAGGAAAAAGTGGATTGTTCATGTTCTTTCCTTCTTTCTAGGAGAAAAGGTCGCAGTCATCTATGAACGGAAACGTACATGAGTTTATCCTTTGTCTTTTTCATGCAAAATAGCACACATTTTTAGTTGCAACCGAGCACCGTTTCTTGCTTTGAGGGAGTTCCTAACTGAGAAAAGAAAAGTTAATTATTCCCTCACAAAATTGTACTAAAGTTATGACAAGTAATATGGATCGAAGAAGATAATTAGAATCCCACCAAAAAAAGTTACTCCCTCCGTCCCAAAATCTAAGACGTTTTTTAACACTACACTAGTATAAAAAAAAAAGTCTTACATTTCAGGACGGAGGGAGTAGTTAGCTAGAACCAGCTTGAAAACAATCGTTCCCCCGATGATCCGGTCTGGTTTCTGTCCCTCGCACACTTGCTCGCGTGCACGTTTCAGTGCCATCCGCCCATGAAATCTTCATGGTTGTCGTTTCGACCGGGCTATAGCCAGGGCACCAAAAGGTTGCTACCTACGTGGATGGGTTCCATCTGCGAAACCTGCGCGCGAATCACGACGCGTCCAACAAAGGAGCCGCGGCCTCGATCCGGCAGGGCACGCACGACGCACGACCGCACGAGCGTGACGCCGTCGAAGGGAACCAAGCCATATGCGCGCTCTGGGGGCAAGCGAAAATCCAAGGGCGCAGAGCCGTCGGAGAACGAATACATTCGGCGGCGCTCGTGAGGTGGGTGCTAGGCGCGCGTACGCGGAGACAGGCGCAGGCGCAGTCGGCACGCCGCGGGCGCACGCGGGGTTCGTTTGTGACAAAACTTGACAAATCCGATCTCTCACACGCGCGTCCGTGCACACTGACCGATCGCACCTCAGATTAGCTAATTTGCATCTGAGTTTGTCATGTTTCAAACCTTAGTCCATACAAAACATGCAAAAAAACACTACATACCACGTACTATCCTAGCTAATGGTGGACGGGCACATACGAGGGCTCCGGTTCCTCCTCCTCCTGCTCGACCTTATTCATGTAGGCGAACATCTCCTCCTCCTCTGCGTCAATGCTGCACCTCCATCTTCTGCCGGTGACGGCGTCTCGCCTCTGCATCCAACTACGAGCGGAGTGAATCGAGGATGGCCTGCTGCTTCGCCTGCAGATCCGCGTCCCCGCGCCCCCACATCCTCCTCCTCCTTCTTCGGATCCACTGCATCCGAAGGTAGCCCCGCGGCGATCCGGGCTTCGCGCCTTGCCCGGACCTGCTCAAGGAGCTGCAGCCGGCGCTCCAACGTTAGAAATGGGTGGCCCCTCATCCGGCGGCGTGAGGGCTACTAGTGGTGGCGGACGAGGAGTGGAAAGTGGGGGCGACGGACGAGCGGAGGGAAATATGGGGGGTGGGGTTTTGGTGCCGACGGTCGGCTTAAATAGTCAGGCTAGGCACTACACGGCCCGCCGGAGCGGTGCCACACAGCGACATCGGTCCGACGGAGGAGACGAGCTTCGGACTACTGGGTTTCCGGGCGATTCCGCGTGGGACCCCAAGGTCCGACGTGGCGGCCGCGTCTGGGCGCCCCCGTATCCACCCCATATTTGGGCTGGATATGAGGGGAGCCGGTTAGCCCGGGCGTTTGAGGTCCGTTTGAGCGCCCGACTGTGTCTAAATTTTGTGACCGGTCAATGATCGGGCGGCCCGTCCGGACGTTTGAGGAAGGTTTGGAATGCCCGTGTATAGATGCTCTAACAACAATGAAAAGCAATAAAGTGTTGCGTGTTTGATGGGCTGATTCGTGTGTATCTTAAGCTCAGCTGCTCGTCCAGTTCATGCAACGAACTAATTCTGCTCCAAAACATTAAAATCCAACGAATTGATTTTGACACAAATGAAGAAAGCCTCGTCTCTGTTGAAAAAAAAACTATGTCTCCAGCAGAAAATTCCTCGCATTTCGGTAGACTATCTACTTTTTTCAATGTATTCTTTGAGGGACATTTTCTGAGGTGCTGTTTCTTTGTGTTCTGGAATTCCCTTGAATTCCAAAATACAGTGAGGGCCTCTTTAATACAAAGGGTTTTCATAGAAATTTCAAAGGATTAGAATTTTTCAATGTTGATCGTCCGATTCGTATGACCATGACATTGTTCAAACAATCCGAATCCTGCAGAATTCATATGGCCATGACATTGTTTTTCCTATGAAGCACAGACAAACCAAAATCTTGCAGAATTCATATGACCATGGCATTGCAATCATACTTACGTTTTTCCTATTCCTACGATTTCGCAATCGTGTGGATCAAAGAGGCCCTAAAGGAAAGACTAGGGGGTAGACGCTATGCATAAATTTGACCGATGGAAAGCCATCCACAGTAACCCTTCTCTGTCATTCGTATATTTTGCTTCTCCGAGACACCACTTGTGGTCTTTGCATGTCGGCCACTGCGGGTGAATCGACTGGGCAGTGGACACGGCCCGTTGCCTCGCTACCCCGGCAACGGGACGCAACAGCACCAGCAGACCACCCACTCGCGCGGGGGCCCGGCAACTAGCTAGCTGCTCGACACGACCTCCCCCCACCCTCAGCCCCAGGAAATGGCCCGCGAGCGCGCGGCACCACCAGCACACCACACGACCCGCGCCTCGTCGCCCCGACGACCCGCCGCCGTTTGACTCTCTCCCCCGGCCCGCGCCGCCCCCCTAGGATTTCCCACTGAGCCGTCACGGTTAGTACCGGTTTTCGTTCAGATTCGACAATGATTCGCATCTACCCCTAACCCCTAACCCTCCCTAGCTGCGGCGACTGGATTGTCCAGGTACTCCGAACGCGACCGACCGGCGCAAAAAATATATTGACAAGGGTTTGATCCACTGATGGCGATGTAACCCATTTTTTTAGAGGATCTTTCGTGAGGGACGTGTCCTCTCTCCTCTCCACATCAGGAGGTGGCTGCGACTGCTCCCGCTCTACTTTTCACCCCAGCGATCAGCCCATATCATCATGAGTAAACAACGTCCAGCCTTTGTTTGATCAAAAAACAAACATCGATGGGTTGGACGGACGCATGGTCAAACGGTACCCACTCACAGCTTGTGTTGAGATGCGTGTCATGCGTAGACCTGGAGTGCTCTTCAATCAATTCCCTGAACCAAGAAATGTTCCGGTAACTAGAAGGGTTCTGGCAAAAAAAAAAAAAAAAACTATACTACCCCTTCGTAGGGTTTAAACTTTAAACTGAAAACCCCGTCTTCAGTCAACTCATGCAACTAACTACTACTCCCTCCGTTTCTAAAGTCTTTCTAGAGATTTTAATAAGTGACTACATACGAAGCAAAATGAGTGAATTTACACTTTAAAATATGTCTATATACATATGTATGTGATAGTTCATTTGAAATCTCTAAAAGTTCAAATATTTAGGAATGGAGAGTAGTATAAATCAACAAGAGCAAAAACAGCAAGAAAGAATAATCATGTTTGCTCTGCTGTTCGCAGGTTAAGAGGGTGACATGTAGCAATCTGGATCGCGTCTCCGTAGTCCGTAATGCACGTTTGGAATTAACAAGCCAAATCATGTTGACACTACATATTATTATTTCTTTAATGAATTGCAATCGTCTTCCTCATCATTTGGGCTTCTTTGACTCCAAATTCCTAGTGCGATAATCCGCATATGACAGGATCCCGAGTCTAGGTGGTGCCAAACCTTGTGTAAATCATCTTCAGACCGGATAATTAGTCACGGTCTCTTTGTGTTACTTGCTCCATCCAGAATTACTCGTCGCAAAAATAAATAAAAATGGATGCATCTACAAATATAATACGTCTAGATATATACATTCACTTCTGTGATAAGTAATTTCAAATGAAGAAAGTATTAACTTCAAAATAAATCATCAGAATTTCCTTCCAAACCTAGATATCGATGCAGGGCGCAATTTCATATTGTTTTATGAACCACTGCAGCTGGGCTTTTTTTTCAGAACAAAAAAGGTCTCTTTTTTTTGAGCGGTTAACAAAAAAGGTCTTGCTACTACCGTTGTACTCCCTCCGTTCCTAAATATTTGTCTTTCGAGACATTTTAATTAGACTATCACATACGGATGTATGTAGACATATTATAGAGTGTAGATTCACTCATTTTTCTTCGTATGTAGTCACCTGTTGAAATCTTTAGAAAGACAAATATTTAGGAACGGAGGGAGTATTAGTGTGGTACAACGGTAATGGTTTTACCTTTGGTGAGCCACCTTGGAGGTCCGCAAAGCTGCATGTCAGCAATGGAGCTGCTACGAGCTCGGGTGTGAAGGTGATCCGTCACTTTTCCCTTTGGTGGCTACTCTCGTGGTTCCAGAGGCAGGTGACGGGTGTTGGTGTCATGTCCAGAGGTTTCTTCAATCTTGATTGTAATTTTACTTCTTGGTTGTTGTTCCTTTGTGCAAAGGCTAGCTTTTTGCTGTCTTTTCAGTTTTGCCAGGTCGGTTACGTGACTTGTACTATGATACATATGATATAAATGAGACACGTATTACCACGCAAAAAAACAATGTGTCAATGCTCATAGTCGTGCACCGTACGTGCGTGTTGCGCTGTGCCCACCGCCACCGATGTACTGCCCATGCATGTGGATACAGTGTACAATACATGTACTCCCTCCGTTCCGAAATATAAGTCTTTCTAGTTATTCTACTAGGTGGACTACATACGAAGCAAAATGAAAATGCATTTACGTATGTGGTTCATAGTGAAATCTCTATAAAGACTTATATTTAAGAACGGAGGAAGTACTATTAAGTACTGATCCATGCATGCATCATCATCATGCAACTGATCGGGTCCAGTCCAATGTTTTGCAGCTGCTAAAGTGGTTGAGCGCTGCATGCATCTCATGTCTGCCATTCGAGATACTTCTCATTTCGCAACACACTTCACTTGTGGGTACGCCGGCTCCGTGTGTATTTCCCATAGTACGTGTACGTCTTCCTTGCTTAGGTTGGGTGCTGGATCCGTACTTTTACCTGCATGGTGCCCCGCACGCGCGTCGCATGTGCGATGCGATAACTGCGTGCCACTGCGCCAGCTTGCACCGCACCATCAACTTGTTGTGACAGTTTTTACGGAGAAAAGTGAAAAACAAAGGATAACACTTGTTGGTTATTGTCAAAAGAAAAGAAGGAATAACTTGTTTTTTTGCGAGAAAAAAAAAACCTTGTTGGTTAAAAGGAAATGCACACAGTAGCCTTTTTTTTTTCTGTTTGTATGGCGGACCTGGCTCTTGTACACAGTTTGGCGGACCTACGTGTGTTGAAGAAAAAGTCCATGAAAAAGCATAGTTGGTAGACACTATTAGCTTTTCTTTTTCTTGGTAGACACTATTAGCTTGATCATGATTGTACATTTTGTACTCTATAGGTACTAATGCTTAGCTGTTCTACTTGACTGCATGTAAATTCGTCTTGTTTACGTCTTAAGGATTATGGAAATGCAGCTCGATGATTGGACGTGTTCTGTGCAGAGACAAAGAGTTTGTTGTAGAGACGAGGAGGGCCAGCTTAAAGAGCTGCTTGAAGTGTTGGGGCTACATCTGCAGGCCTGCATAAACGCACAGAGGTCCCAGAAATAGATGGATTTGCAGGTCCGCGAGTTTCCGGTTCTAGTTAGCATCTAAACAAAACAAGATCGCGATCAGTAGCAGTATATGCTTACTACCCCCAAAAAAGCAATATATACCTACTAGGTCCGTACAAATTCTTAGAACCATGACATCGGATTAACAGAAACCAGTTTTATACTTTAATTGAATATTAATTATTAGTTTCATCACGAAAAAGGGTTTCCTCCTTTATATTCTAAAGCAACGAACAATTCGAACCATGCAACACGACACCACACCGCAACGCACCCAAGGCAAGATACTGAAGGAAATATGCCCTAGAGGCAATAATAAAGTTATTATTTATTTCCTTATATCATGATAAATGTTTATTGTTCATGCTAGAATTGTATTAACCGAAAACTTAGTACATGTGTGAATACATAGACAAACATAGTGTCACTAGTAAGCCTCTACTTGACTAGCTTGTTGATCAAAGATGGTTGTGTTTCCTAACCATAGACATGAGTTGTCATTTGATTAACGGGATCACATCATTAGGAGAATGATGTGATTGACTTGACCCATTCCGTTAGCTTAGCACTTGATCGTTTAGTATGTTGCTATTGCTTTCTTCATGACTAATACATGTTCCTATGACTATGAGATTATGCAACACTCGTTTACCGGAGGAACACTTTGTGTGCTACCAAACGTCACAACGTAACTGGGTGATTATAAAGGAGCTCTACAGGTGTCTCTTAAGGTACATGTTGAGTTGGCGTATTTCAAGATTAGGATTTGTCACTCCGATTGTCGGAGAGGTATCTCTGGGCCCTCTCGGTAATGCACATCACTATAAGCCTTGCAAGCAATGTGACTAATGAGTTAGTTGCGGGATGGTGCATTACATAACGAGTAAAGAGACTTGCTGGTAACGAGATTGAACTAGGTATTAAGATACCGACGATCGAATCTCGGGCAAGTAACATACCGATGGCAAAGGGAACAACGTATGTTGTTATGCGGTTCGACCAATAAAGATCTTCGTAGAATATGTAGGAGCTAATATGGGCATCCAGGTTCCGCTATTGGTTATTGACCAAAGAAATGTCTCGGTCATGTCTACATAGTTCTCGAACCCGTAGGGTCCGCACGCTTAACGTTCGTTGACGATATAGTATTATATGAGTTATGTATGTTGGTGACCTAATGTTGTTCGGAGTCCCGGATGAGATCACGGACATGACGAGGAACTCCGGAATGGTCCGGAGATGAAGTTTAATATATGGGATAACGTTGTTTGGTCTCCGGAAGGGTTCCGGAATTCACCGGAAGGGGTTACAGATGTTTCCCGAAATGTTTGGGTACGAGAACACGTTATTTGGGCCAAAGGGAAAAGCCCACAAGGTTTTTGAAAAGCGCAAAAGAAAGTTTTGCGGAGTCCAGGGGCCAGACGCCAGGGTCCCTCGCGTCTGGGTCCAGACGCCGTGAACCCTGGCGTCTGGCCCTGGAGTCCGAGAAGGACTCTTGCCTTTCGGGTGAAACCGACTTTGTGGAGGCTTTTACTCCAAGTTTCAACCCCAAGGCTCAACATATAAATAGAGGGGCAGGGCTAGCACCACAGACACATCAAGAAACACCAAGCCATGTGCCGGTAACCCCGTCCCCTCTAGTTTATCCTCCGTCATAGTTTCCGTAGTGCTTAGGCGAAGCCCTGCGGAGATTGTTCTTCACCAACACCGTCACCACGCCGTCGTGCTGCCAGAACTCATCTACTACTTCGCCCGTCTTGCTGGATCGAGAAGGCGAGGACATCATCGAGCTAAACATGTGCAGAACTCGGAGGTGCCGTGTGTTCGGTACTTGGATCGGTCGGATCGTGAAGGTGTACGACTACATCAACCGCGTTGATAAACGCTTCCGCTTTCAGTCTACAAGGGTATGTGGACAACACTCTCCCCTCTCATTGTTACGCATCACCATGATCTTGCGTGTGCGTAGGAATTTTTTTGAAAGTACCACGTTCCCCAAGAGTGGTATCACAGCCAGGTTTTATGCGTAGATGTTATATGCACGAGTAGAACACAAGTGAGTTGTGGGCGATACAAGTCATACTGCTTACCAGCATGTCATACTTTGGTTCAGCGGTATTGTTGGATGAAGCGGCCCGGACCGACATTACGCATATGCTTACGCGAGACTGGTTCTACCGATGTGCTTTGCACATAGGTGGCTGGCGGGTGTCAGTTTCTCCAACTTTAGTTGAACCGAGTGTGGCTATGCCCGGTCCTTAAGAAGGTTAAAACAACACTAACTTGACGAACTATCATTGTGGTTTTGATGCATAGGTAAGAACGGTTCTTGCTCAGCCCGCAGCAGCCATGTAAAACTTGCAACAACAAAGTAGAGGACGTCTAACTTGTTTTTGCAGGGCATGTTGTGATGTGATATGGTCAAGACATGATGCTAAATTTTATTGTATGAGATGATCATGTTTTGTAATAGAGTTATCGGCAACTGGCAGGAGCCATATGGTTGTCGCTTTATAGTATGCAATGCAATCGCCCTGTAATTGCTTTACTTTATCACTAAGCGGTAGCGATAGTCGTAAAAGCAATAGTTGGCGAGACGTCAACGATACTACGATGAAGATCAAGGTGTCGCGCCGGTGACGATGGTGATCATGACGATGCTTCGGAGATGGAGATCATAAGCAAAAGATGATGATGGCCATATCATATCACTTATATTGATTGCATGTGATGTTTATCCTTTATGCATATTATTTTGCTTTGATTGACAGTAGCATTATGAGATGATCTCTCACTAAATTTCAAGGTATAATTGTTCTCCCTGAGTATGCACCGTTGCGAAAGTTCTTCGTGCTGAGACACCACATGATGATCAGGTGTGATAAGCTCTTCGTTCAAATATAACGGGTGTAAGACAGTTTTACACATGCAGAATACTCAGGTTAAACTTGACGAGCCTAGCATATGCAGATATGGCCTCGGAACACTGAGACCGGAAGGTCGAGCATGAATCATATAGTAGATATGATCAACATAGTGATGTTCACCATTGAAAACTACTCCATCGCACGTGATGATCGGACATGGTTTAGTTGATTTGGATCACGTGATCACTTAGATGATTAGAGGGATGTCTATCCAAGTGGGAGTTCTTAAGTAATATGATTAATTGAACTTTAATTTATCATGAACTTAGTCCTGATAGTATTTTGCAAATAATGTTGTAGATCAATAGCTCGCGTTGTTGCTTCCGTATGTTTTTATTTTGATATGTTCCTAGAGAAAAACTATGTTGAAAGAAGTTAGTAGCAATGATGCGGATTGGATCCGTGATCTGAGGATTATCCTCGTTGCTGCACAGAAAAATTATGTCCTTGATGCACCGCTAGGTGACAAACCTATTGCAGGAGCAGATGCAGACGTTATGAACGTTTGGCTAGCTCAATGTGATGACTACTTGATAGTTTAGTGCACCATGCTTAACAGCTTAGAATCGGGACTTCAAAGACGTTTTGAACGTCATGGACAATTTGAGATGTTCTAGGAGTTGAAGTTAATATTTCAAGCAAATACCCGAGTTGAGAGATATGAAGTCTCCAACAAGTTCTATAGCTAAAAGATGGAGGAGAATTGCTCAACTAGTGAGCATGTGCTCAGATTGTCTGGTTACTACAATCGCTTGAATCAAGTGGGAGTTAATCTTCCAGATAAGATAGTGATTGACAGAGTTCTCTAGTCACCATCACCAAGTTAGTAGAACTTTGTGATGAACTATAGTATGCAAGGGATGATGAAAATGATTCCCGAGCTTTTCATGATGATGAAATCAATGAAGGTAGAAATCAAGAAAGAGCATCAAGTGTTGATGATTGACAAGACCACTAGTTTCAAGAAAAGGGCAAAGGGAAAGAAAGGGAACTTCATGTAGAATGGCAAGCAAGTTGTCACTTCCGTGAAGAAGCCCAAAACTAGACTAAAGCCTGAAACTGAGTGCTTCTACTGCAAAGGAAATGGTCAATGGAAGCCGAAATGCCCTGAATATTTGGTGGTTAAGAAGGATGACAAAGTGAACAAGGGTATATTTGATATACAGGTTATTGATGTGTACATTACTAGTGTTTGTAGTAGCCCCTGGGTATTTGATACTTGTTCGGTTGCTAAAAATTAGTAACTCGAAACAGGAGTTACAAAATAAACAAGATCGTCTAGTTCGTTTGCTAGAGCTTGGATGTCATTGATAACGGGATCACATCATTGGGAGAATGATGTGATGGACAAGACCCAATCCTAAGCATAGCACAAGATCGTGTAGTTCGTTTGCTAGAGCTTTTCTAATGTCAAGTATCATTTCCTTAGACCATGAGATCGTTTAACTCTCGGATACCGTAAGAGTGCTTTGGGTATACCAAACGTCACAACGTAACTGGGTGGCTATAAAGGTATACTACAGGTATCTCCGAAAGCGTCTGTTGGGTTGACACGAGTCGAGACTGGGATTTGTCACTCCGTATGACGGAGAGGTATCTCTGGGCCCACTCGGTAATGCATCATCATAATGAGCTCAATGTGACCAAGTGGTTGGTCACGGGATCATGCATTGCGGTACGAGATTGAACAAGGTATTGGGATACTGACGATCGAATCTCGGGCAAGTAACGTACCGATTCACAAAGGGAATTGTATACAGGATTACTTGAATCCTCGACATCGTGGTTCATTCGATGAGATCATCGTGGAACATGTGGGAGCTAACATGGGTATCCAGATCCCGCTGTTGGTTATTGGCCGGAGAGCTATCTCGGTCATGTCTGCGTGATTCCCGAACCCGTAGGGTCTACACACTTAAGGTTCGGTGACGCTACGGTTGTAGAGATATTAGTATGAGGTAACCCGAAAGTTGTTCGGAGTCCCGGATGAGATCTCGGACATCACGAGGAGTTCCGGAATGGTCCGGAGGTGAAGATTTGAATATAGGAAGTCCAGTTTCAGCCACCGGGAAAGTTTCGGGGGTCACTGAGGGAGTCCTGGACTAGGGGGTGTCCGGACAGCCGGACTATCATCGTCCGCCGGACTCCAAGACTACGAAGATACAAGATTGAAAACTCCGTCCCGTGTCCAGATGGGACTTTCCTTGGCGTGGAAGGCAAGCTTGGCAATACGGATATTTAGATCTCCTACCATTGTAACCGACTCTGTGTAACCCTAGCCCTCTCCGGTGCCTATATAAACCGGAGGGCTTTAGTCTGTAGGACAGAACATACATTACAACAATCATACCATAGGCTAGCTTCTAGGGTTTAGCCTCCTTGATCTCGTGGTAGAAACACTCTTGTAATACACATCATCAATATTAATCGAGCAGGACGTAGGGTTTTACCTCCATCAAGAGGGCCCGAACCTGGGTAAAACATCGTGTCCCTTGTCTCCTGTTACCATCCGCCTAGACGCTGATTCGGGACCCCTACCCGAGATCCGCCGATTTTGACACCGACATTGGTGCTTTCATTGAGAGTTCCTCTGTGCCATCACCGATAGGAAGGATGCCTTCTCCGTCTTCAAGGACGGTATTTTATCAAAGGAGCCTTGGCGCGGCCAACCTATCTGACTAGGTGGTTTTCTTATGACCGCCTGTCCGGCCACCACTTCGACAATGACTTCTCAAGTTGTCAAAAGCAATCTTCACGTCAGCTCGGAATTTGCCGAGCGGCTGGATCCAATAGAGCTCTCGTCTGTTAACGAGCTCTTGGATCGCACCGCCGCCCTGGGAGTCGCTACAGACTACAATCAGATTGGGCTTAAAACCGATCTGAGAGAGATTGACTCTCCCCAGGTCACCCACCACATTGCATTGGTAGAGGAACAATGCGGCGACTCTTCTCCTGTATTGAAAACTAGCCATGTCCGGGCTCCCGAACCCTCCATGCCGGATTCCCGCGGAGGGACGGACTTCGATCGAGCACTGAACTTAAAGTCAGGCATCGTTCCGGACTCGTTGGACAAAGTCCAGCAATCCAAGCTTCCAAATTTGGAAACTTCCCGGCCTTCGAGCCTTGAGATGGGTAGGGTTCGGACTTAATTCCACCCACCCGCCCAGACATATGCGATCTATCTCTAATCCGGCAAGAGCCCGCTGAAACAGTACATCACTACTGGGCCAGATTCCTCCTGGTTATGGACAGGATAAAGGACTACCGAGAGGAAAACGCAATCTCAATTTTTTTGCAATAATTGCACGAACGAGGAAATCCTGAACGCCGTCAGCCGTCGTGAAATCACACGCTTCGCCGACCTGGCGTCGATAGTACGAAAATACTGTGCTATGGAGAGTTTCCGGAAAACCGAGAATAAATTTTGGGACAATCCGGCCCCGAATATAACCCTAGTCCGTAACAAAAGGGTGCATTACACTCAGGCACCGGACACAAAAATCAAAAAGCAAAAACCCCATAGAGGGCACGGAACCGTACTGGAGGGATGGCTTAGCGGACCCTGTAAAATTCACAAGATCTGAGCGCCGTCCCAACACATAGCCTTCGAGCATGTTGGATATTACAGCGGTGGCCAAAAGTGGCGAGGAGCTTCTAGCCCCGAAAACCACTCCAACAATCTGATACGGTATCAACAGTCTTGAGACATTCGCATCAAATAATATGCGAAACAAACAATCCAGACCGCCAAAGTCTACCAAGTAGCAACAAAAAATCCATGGAGCGACACGCCATCACCTTCAACGCCAGCGATGAACCTAAATTCGAACAGCCCGAGCACCGGCCAAGCTGGTACTTAGTCCAATAGTGGACGGCTTTCGACTTACAAAGGTCCTCATGGATGGCGGCAGCGGATTAAACCTCATCTACGAGGAAACTCTTCAAAAAATGGAAATAGACTGGAGCCGCATTGAGCGAAGCAGCACAACCTTCAGAGGAATAATCCCTAGCCGGGAAGCGTGCTGCACGGGAAAAATCACACTCGATGTGGTATTCGGCTCACCGGACAATTACAGATCCGAAGAAGTCACGTTCCAAGTGGCCCCGTTCAACAACGGATATCACACTATATTAGGACGAGAGGCATTCACAATTTTTCAAGCAGTACCCCATTACGGGTACATGAAGCTCAAAATGCCTGGGCCCGGCGGAATAATCACTCTCGTTAGTGATCCGAACATAGCACTCCGCGCCGAAAACAAGACAGCCGCATTAGCCCTGGAGGCACTATCCGAAGCCCTAGCGGCAGAAGAACTCACCGAGCTGCGCTCTACTGTAAATAGGGATGACGTGATACTCGATAAGAGATCCAAGTCCACCTCCTTTAAACCAGCGGACGAAATAGTAAAATTCCAGGTCCATCCAACGGACCCAACAAAGACGGCCTCCTTCGGGGCACAATTGAACCCTGATGTAGACGCCGCACTGCGAGAATTCCTTCGGGAAAATTGGGACATTTTCGCCTGGCACCCCTCGGATATGCCCGGAATCCCACGCAGATTGGCAAAACACAGCCTAAACATCCTAAAAGGATTTAAGCCAGTCAAACAGGCTCTTCGACGATTTTCTGAACCCAAAAGACAGGCAATGGGAGAAGAGCTAGCCAAACTATTGGAAGCCGGATTCATCAGAGATATCAAACATCCGGATTGGCTAGCAAACCTGGTAATGGTACCAAAGAAGGACAAATCCTGGCGCCTATCGTCGATTTCTGAACCTCAACAAGGCCTGCCCAAAGGATCCCTTCCTCCCCCATCGACCGGATAATTGATGCTACTACAGGCACGATTCATTGTGCTTCCTTGGCGCATACTCGGCTACCATCAAATCAAGATGGCGAAGCGGACCAAGCCGCAACGGCATTCATCACTCCATATGGACCATTCGCTTCAACACGATGCCCTTTGGACTTAAAAGCGTCGGCGCAACATATCGGCGCATGATTCAAACATGTCGGCCACCCGGATCGGCAAAAGCAGTAGAGGCATCGTGAGCGGCGTAGTCGTCAAAACCAAACATGTCGAAACTCTAGAAGACGACTTGAGGCTCACATTCGACAACCTCAGAGCATATGACATCAAGCTGAATCCGGAAAAATGCATTTTCGGCGTACCAGCCAGAAAGCTGCTGGGCTTCATTGTATCCGGTAGAGGAATTGAAGCAACCCAGCCAAGATCCGAGCTCTGTCACAGCTAGACATCCCGAAAGACCTCAAGCAAATACAAAACTTGACTGGATGCGTGGCGGCTCTAAGCCGCTTTATCTCCCGTCTAGGAGAAAAGGCATTGCCCCTCTATCGCCTCCTTAGGCGCACCGAACACTTCGAATGGACAGATGCTGCCACGGCCGGACTCGAAGAAATAAAGGCCATATTGGCAACAAATCCGGTCCTGGCTGCGCCCAACCTGGGCGAACCAATGTTGTTATACATCGCAGCAACACATCAAGTTGTAAGCGCGGTACTCGTCGTTGAACGAGAGACAGAAGGGCATAAATTCCCTCTTCAAAAACTAGTGTACTATGTATCCCTTGTGTTAACCCCCGCAAGTCCGTTACCGCACTATCAAAAGATAGCGATCACGGTGTTCATGGCATCCCGGAAGCTCCGACGCTACTTTCAAGACTGTTCGATAACAGTGGCCTCCGAAGTACCACTCAATGACATTATAAACAACCGCGACGCAATGGGCAGGGTTGCAAAATGGTCCATTGAGCTCTTACCATTCGATATAACTTACAAACCTCGGCGAGCTGTAAAGTCACAAGTTTTGGCTGACTTTGTCGCTGAATGGACCGAAGCTGAACTCCGTAAAGAGTACGACGCATACTCCAATTGGATTATGCACTTCGACGGCTCTAAAATGTTGGCCGGTCTGGGGGCTTGACATGGTTGGACCCCTTAAAGGGGGAACCCACAAGCAAAGGTACCTACTGGTCATGGTGGACAAGTTCATCAAATGGATAGAGGCCAAACCAGTTAAAACGGCAGAGTCCGGACCAGTGATAGACTTCATATCCGGGGTAGTACACCGTTATGGTGTCCCCCACAGCATCATCACCGATAACGGCACGAATTTCACGGCCGACGAGGTTAAGTCATGGTGCAAAAACATGGGCATTAAGCTCGATTACGCTTCAGTCTATCATCCTCAAACCAACGGTCAAGTGGAACGAGCAAATGGTCTAATAATGAGCGGCATTAAACCCAGACTAGTGCGGTCACTTACGAAATCCGACACGCACTGGGTAGAGGAGCTCGACTCCGTGCTCTAGGGGCTACGGACAACGCCCAACCGTACTACCGGATTCACACCATTTTTTATGGTATACGGCGCAGAGGCAGTTCTTCCCTGCGACATTATTCATGACTCACCTCGAGTGCGCATGTACGAAGAAAGAGAGGCCGAGCTGGATCGACAGGACAGCTTGGACGCATTGGAGGAAGAACGCGACGTCGCCAAGGCTCGTTCCGCATTCTATCAGCAGCAGGCTCGAAGATATCAAAGACTCGAGCCGAACCCATGGAACGCAGCCCGCCTCCGAAGATTCTATGCCTAGCGCCGGACTAAGAGTTCGCCCCCTTCCCCCGTTCAAATTTTTTCAGCTGTCTTTTGTTTCTCTTTCTTCTCTTAACCCTTTTACTAAAAAGCCCTTAAGGGCCTACTTGCGCATTGTTCGCATACACTTGATGTGCCATCCACACTCATTATACCCGGGCGCTTCTTTTCCAGAAGCTCAATTATAAGGGCTTCATGCCCAGCACATGTGTCAAGCTTCCACATGTACCTTTTACTCACCATTATATGCATCGATATGACTTAAGTTTTGGCCAAGCTGGGTTGCTGGCTCTGTGCTTACCCCTCGTTCCCGATTGTTGGCTAGGAGGTAAAGGAGCACCTCTGCGATTATTCTTGCTGGTCACCGGATGTGTACCTCGGTAGGTGAAGCCGAAAGCTAAGCGTTCTTAAGGGAATATTCGGTCGGTGACTTGAAAGATGATTTTTACCTACTTATTTATCTGCCCCGGATGTTTTTACGCTTTTTTAGCAGTCCGGACATGCACTTTAGGGCATGCCTCCCGAGAAAGGAACCCTTAACGGAACTATTCTCCCCGAAGATGTTTCTTACTAACCATGTAATATAACATAACTAGTTGGGCACTTGTGCGATAAAGCACTAATGACCCCTTTGGTCTCCATGCATACCCCGGTTGTTTCTTAACCGAGAAGGTATTCGGACACACTCCGGACTCTAGGGTCCCGAGGTTGAAGCGAAAAGGTCGGCAAAGACAAACGATCTACAATCCGGCTAGAAGGCATTTCACATGTCATTTCAAAAATAAATTGTCAAATCTCTTGTTGTATTCCTCCTCAATCCCGTCTAACAGTGCTGTCTAATTCTGATCCGTTGGGAAAATTTAGCGGCCAACTCTACTTGGCCGTATACTAAACTCATAGGGATCTCCTTCCCATCGGGCCCCACAGGTCCGACCTCGGCCATGTGGTTGGGATCCGCCTTCTTGTACCGCGTCTTCACCATGGCCCAAGCCTCCCTGGCACCTTGGCGGCAGGCCGAAATCTTCCATAAACGGAAGCGCTGCCGCACTCCCTGAAGCTTCTCCGCAAGCTCCCCAAGGCCCTCGGGTAGGGAGAGGGCTGGCCATAAAGCCTGGACGACGCCACTCATTGCCTGCCGAACTCGTTCGAGCAGCTGCAACAGCTCGGGAAGTTGATCACCCGTTGATACGGGCATCTCCTCCGCAGGGCGACCTGTGAGTATACCTACAAGACATATTTTGTCAATTGACTTCCTCGCTGAACTCTTCTTTTGAAAGGAGTCCGCTCAAGCACTTACTATAGATGCCGCGACGAAGCCGCCGATTCTCCTTAACGGAGCCGGACAGCTCGGCCTGAACGCCTTTCAACTCTTCTCCAAGCTGGGCGTGGGCATCTTGGAGCTTGTTCCTTTCTTGCTGCACTCTATTCAGCACCCTCTCGCCGGCCTTGAGCTGGCGCAGTAGTTCCTGCCTATCCGGATCTTGTCCGGCAGCACCTACAATGTCATTATTAGACTTACGCGCACGCCGCACAACGCTTATATTTTTCAAATAATGTGTTACCAGGAGGGGTCTCTGTGTTTCCTCCTGCGGCAGCGAGTGCGGCCTCAAGTTGGGCCTTGCACTCTTGCGGCTCCTGAGACAGTTGGGTATTCTTCTCGGTAAGATCCTGTGTTTCAAATGATCCTTAAATTAGTTAGTATAACTACTTTAAGTCTCGGGGGCTACTGGCATATATAACTATTAAATTCTCTTACCCGCATGTCTTTTACGTACTGCTCCGTGGCTCTGGTAAAACCATCTTGAGAAGCACGCAGGTGCGCGTCCCCCGCGTTAAAGGCATTCAACGCCTCAGGGGAGAAGCACGCGTCACGAAATCTTGTCGCGGCGCCTATGGTTCATGGCGCTCTCCACCTCGACTTGGTGGCGGACGATGCAGCCGGCATCCTCCGTCGGAGGAGTGTCGGCTCGCGCTTTGCTTCGCCTCCCCTCGCACAGTCTTTGAGCACGGCTGGTAGAGGTTGGATTGGCAACCTCCACGCCCGCAGATTCGCCGGTGCTTTTCTCCTAAAAAGTCATGAGCACTCAAACGCTTCCTAGAACGTTGCTCCAAGTAATGAATTATGAGCTATACCTTTGCGGCGACGTTTGATTCGCGCGCGCTCCTCTTTCGCCTCTTGGTCCGGATGGCCTTTGTTGGTCACCGCAGAGCTCGGCTTCCCGCTCTGAAGGTGCCTCCGCACAGCGCCATCAGATACGGTGGTCGAAATAAACGAGGAAGGAATAACGGTGTCGGGACTTGGTCACAATCACCAGGAAGCGGATATAGTGCAGGATAGTCATCGTTATGGCGACTAAAGCATTATCCATGCTGGTGGTGGAACACCCGTCGACTAGCTCCACCTTTATGTCCGGATCCTCTTGGAGGCCGGATCTCGATCTCTCCGGATCCTCGGGTTGCGGAGCTGGGCTTATCATGTCCTCCATAACCGGACGCAGGTTCTGCCAAGACATAATATGAGAAGCTTAAACTTTGAAAGCATGGGTCGGGCCCTTAAAGTGTTAAACCCAACGCCGAGGGTTATTCATGGAGAACCCATTCAAGGGTTCGTCTCGAGGAAGTCCTCCTTCTCCCCTTATACAGGCCGGACGGGATCTCGCACGAGATCCTCGGCGAATCCTGTCCTGCGGCCATGACGGGTGGCATCGTCTTCCCGTTGAAATCCCACATGGGTGGCCTGTATTGCGGTGGCTGCACCTCGCAGAATGCATGTTGCCATGACTCCAATCATGGTCAACCCGAATGGGCGATAATCTTATTCGCCCATCGGATAATGGACGCTCTTGTCTTCCTCCGGCTTGGGGGCTCATGGGCGCCAACTAAGGCGTTTCTTCAAAGGAGCGATGCTAAACTCCGGAGGCCGATCCGAACAGGTCCGACAATGGCGTCCTCTATAAACCATTCAAGGCCGGTCTTGGACGCTTCTTAGGGGTTCCGGATGGATATCCGGTCCCGCAATGCGCCATATTTCGCACCGCCCACTTGATATATGGACCCCTCGTGAGAGCGGGCACGAGGCGTAACAACCTCTTCCACAAAGGCAAAATGGGGCTCGATGCCCGTAAATAGCTCGCAGAAGAGCTACGTAACCCGCGATATGCGTGATAGAGGCGGGTGTAGGTGATGGAGCCGAGTCCGTAGAACTCGTGAGCTGCGGAGGAACGGATGTATAGGAAGTCCGAGTCCCTTATCGGATAGGGGACAAGCATACCCGCTCCCCTTTGTTGGGACTTGGGGTAGCCTCCGCTTGCTTTCCACCTTGGTAGGTGGCCAGCCTGCTCGAACCGGAACCATGAAGGCCGGAGGAGATATCCCCGCTTGAAGCTTCACCAGCTCGCAGCGGAGCAGAGCATCTCCTCCAATCTCCTGGCAGAGGGCTGGGAGCGCGAGAAGAGGAGCCGCGTCGAAGGTCCATGATGGAATGGATTCTTGGTCAGAAGCGCTCCGATGAGTATTCGCGGAGGGAGGATGGTGTGATTTGGATCTGGATTCTTGCTTCTCTTATAGGCAGATTATTTGCACAGCTAGGGGATAAAACATAAAAGATACCCAGGCTTTTCGCATTCGTGCGACGCGTGGAAGAAGGCCATTATTGGGCGTGGGAGCCAAGAAGCGCAACATTAATGAGGAAGCTGGACACTGTTCGGCAGGTACGTGGAACTTGAAGGAGGACCCACCTTGCAACGCCGAAGACTACATATGCGCTGGACTTATCGTCATTGAAGCCTGGTTCGGGGGCTACCGAGGGAGTCCTGGACTAGGGGGTGTCCAGACACCGGACTATCATCGTCCACGGACTCCAAGACTACGAAGATACAAGATTGAAGACTCCGTCCGTGTCCGGATGGGACTTTCCTTGGCGTGGAAGGCAAGCTTGGCAATACGGATATGTAGATCTCCTACCATTGTAACCGACTCTATGTAACCCTAGCCCTCTCCGTGCCTATATAAACCGGAGGGCTTTAGTCCGTAGGACGTAACATACATTACAACAATCATACCATAGGCTAGCTTCTAGGTTTAGCCTCCTTGAGCTCGTGGTAGATCCACTCTTGTAATACACATCATCAATATTAATCGAAGCGGGGCGTAGGGTTTTACCTCCATCAAGAGGGCCCAAACACAGGTAAAACATCGTGTCCCTTGTCTCCTGTTACCATCCGCCTAGACGCACAGTTGGGACCCCTACCGAGATCCGCGGTTTGACACCGCGATCACCGATATTGTACAGGGACCACGGAAGGGTCCGGGGTCCACCGGTGGGGCCACCTATCTCGGAGGGCCCCATGGGCTGAAGTGGGAAGGAACCAGCCTGGTGGGCTGGTGCGCCCTTGGCCTCCCCTGCGCCTAGGGTTGGAAACCACAGGGGTGGGGCGCAGACCTGACTTGGGGGCAAGTTCCTCCTTGGACACCCCCTTGAGATTGGATCTCTAGGGGGCGGCGCCCCCGGGCCCCTATATAAAGAGTGGGAAGGAGGGCTGCGCACCAAGCCTCGGCCTCCCTCTTCCCCCCGTAACACCTCTCCCTCTCGCTGAGCTTGGCGAAGCCCCGCCGAGATCCCCGCTGCTTCCACCACCACGCCGTCGTGCTGCTGGATCTCCATCAACCTGTCCTTTCCCCTTGCTGGATCAAGAAGGAGGAGACGTCTCTCCCAAGCATACCTGTGTTGAACGTGGAGGTGCCGTCCGTTCGGCGCTAGGATCATCGGTGATTTGGATCACGACGAGTACGACTCCATCAACCCCGTTCTCTTGAATGCTTCCGCTCGCGATATACAAGGGTATGTAGATGCACTCCTCTCTCTCGTTGCTAGATGACTCCATAGATTGATCTTGGTGTTGCGTAGAAATTTTTTATTTTCTGCAACATTCCCCAACAGTGGTATCAGAGATAAGTCTATGCGTAGTTTCTATGCACGAGTAGAACACAAGGTTGTTGTGGGCGTCGAGTTTGTCAATTTACTTGCCACTACTAGTCTTATCTTGTTTCGGCGGCATCGTGGGATGAAGCGGCCCGGACCAATCTTACACATACGCTTACGTGAGACAGGTTCCACCGACTGACATGCACTAGTTGCATAAGGTGGCTAGCGGGTGTCTGTCTCTCCCACTTTAGTCGGATCGGATTCGATGAAAAGGGTCCTTATGAAGGGTAAATAAAAATTGGCACATCACGTTGTGGTTTTGGCGTAGGTAAGAAACGTTCTTGCTAGAACCCTATAGCAGCCACATAAAAACATGCAACAACAATTAGAGGACGTCTAACTTGTTTTTGCAGCATATGCCTTGTGATGTGATATGGCCAAAAAGGATGTGATGAATGAAATATATGTGATGTATGAGATTGATCATGTTCTTGTAATAGGAATCACGACTTGCATGTCGATGAGTATGACAACCGGCAGGAGCCATAGGAGTTGTCTTTATTTATTGTATGACATGCGTGTCATTGAATAACGCCATATAATTACTTTACTTTATTGCTAAACCGTTAGCCATAGTAGTAGAAGTAATCATTGGCGTGACAACTTCATGAAGACACGATGATGGAGATCATGATGATGGAGATCATGGTGTCATGCCGGTGACGATGATGATCATGGCGCCCCGAAGATGGAGATCAAAAGGAGCAAAATGATATTGGCCATATCATGTCACTATTTGATTGCATGTGATGTTTATCATGTTTTTGCATCTTATTTGCTTAGAACGACGGTAGTAAATAAGATGATCCCTCATAATAATTTCAAGCAAGTGTTCCCCCTAACTGTGCGCTGTTGTGAAAGTTCGTTGTCTCGAAGCACCATGTGATGATCGGGTGTGATAGGTTCTAACGTTCACATACAACGGGTGTAAGCCAGATTTACACACGCAAAACACTTAGGTTGACTTGACGAGCCTAGCATGTACAGACATGGCCTCGGAACACAAGAGACCGAAAGGTCGAACATGAGTCGTATAGAAGATACGATGAACATGAAGATGTTCATTGATGATGACTAGTCCGTCTCACGTGATGATCGGACACAACCTAGTTGACTTGGATCATGGATCACTTAGATGACTAGAGGGATGTCTGTCTGAGTGGGAGTTCATTATATAATTTGATTAGATGAACTTAATTGTCATGAACTTAGTCTAAAATCTTTGCAATATGTCTTGTAGATCAAATGGCCCACGCTAATGTTGCCCTCAACTTCAACGCGTTCCTAGAGAAAACCAAGCTGAAAGACGATGACAGCAACTATACGGACTGGGTCCGGAACTTGAGGATCATCCTCATAGCTGCCAAGAAAGCATATGTCCTAGATGCACCGCTAGGTTAAGCACCCGTTTCCCAGCAACTCAAGACGTTATGAACGCCCGGCGATCAGCGTAGTGATGAATACTCCCTGTTCGGTGCGGCATGCTTTACGACTTAGAACCGGGCTCGAAGTGTTTTGAGCAGCACGGAGCATATGAAATGTTCCAAGAGCTGAAAATGGTTTTCCAAGATCACGCCTGGGTCGAGAGATATGAAGTCTCCGACAAGTTCTATAGTTGTAAGATGGAGGAGAATGGTTCTGTCAGCGAGCACATACACAAAATGTCTGGGTTGCACAACCGCTTATCTAAACTGGGAGTTAATCTCCCAGATGATGCGGTGGTCGATAGAATCCTCCAGTCGCTCCCACCTAGCTACAAGAGCTTTGTGATGAATTTCAATATGCAGGGTATGGTGAAAACCATTCCTGAGGTATATTCAATGCTGAAATCAGCGGAGGTGGAGATCAAAAAGGAACATCAAGTGTTGATGGTCAATAAAACCACTAGTTTCAAGAAAGGCAAGGGTAAGAAGAACTTAAAGAAGGACGGCAAGGGAGTTGCCGCACCCGGTAAGCCAGTTGCCGGGAAGAAGCCAAAGCATGGACCCAAACCTGAGACTGAGTACTTTTATTGCTAGGGAAGCGGACACTGGAAGCGGAACTGCCCCAAGTACTTAGCGAACAAGAAGGCCGGCAACACCAAAGGTATATGTGATATACATGTAATTGATGTGTACCTTACCAGTACTCGTAGTAGTTCCTGGGTATTTGATACCGGTGTGGTTGCTCATATTTGTAACTCAAAATAGGAGCTGCGGAATAGGCGGAGACTGGCGAAGGACGAGGTGACGATGCGCGTCAGGAATGGTTCCAAGGTCGATGTGATCGCCGTCGGCACGCTACCTCTACATTTACCTACGGGATTAGTTTTAAACCTCAATAATTGTTATTTAGTGCCAGCTTTGAGCATGAACATTGTATCTGGATCTCGTTTAATACGAGATGGCAACTCATTTAAATTCGAGAATAATGGTTGTTCTATTTATATGAGAGATATGTTTTATGGTCATGCCCCGCTGGTCAATGTTTATTCTTAATGAATGTCGAGCGTGATGTTACACATATTCATAGTGTGAATACCAAAAGATGTAAGGTTGATAACGATAGTCCCACATACTTGTGGCACTGCCGCCTTGGTCACATTGGTGTCAAACGCATGAAGAAGCTCCATGTTGATGGACTTTTGGAGTCTCTTGATTATGAATCATTTGACACATGCGAACCATGCCTCATGGGCAAAATGACCAAGACTCCGTTCTCCGGAACAATGGAGCGAGCAACCAACTTATTGTAAATCATACATACTGATGTGTGCGGTTCAATGAGCGTTGAGGCTCGCGGAGGCTATCGTTTCGTTCTCACTCTCACTAACGACTTGAGTAGATATGGGTATGTCTACTTGATGAAACACAAGTCTGAGACCTTTGAAAAGTTCAAGGAATTTCAGAATGAGGTAGAGAATCAGCGTGACCGAAAAATAAAGTTCTTACGATCACATCGTGGGGGAGAATATTTATGTCATGAATTTGGTACGCACTTAAGGAAATGTGGAATCATTTCACAACTCACGCCGCCTGGAACACCTCAATGTAACGGTGTGTCTGAACGTCGTAATCGCACTCTATTGGATATGGTATGATCTATGATGTCACTCACCGATTTACCGCTATCATTTTAGGGATACGCACTAGAGACAGCTACATTCACTTTAAATAGGGCACCATCTAAATCCGTTGAGACGACACCGTATGAATTATGGTTTGGGAAGAAACCTAAGCTGTCGTTTCTAGAAGTTTGGGGATGCGCTGCTTATGTAAAGAAACATCAACCTGAAAAGCTCGAACCCAAGTCGGAAAAATGCGTCTTCATAGGATACCCTAAGGAAACCATTGGGTATATGATGCGGAGCATCCTTCCATCATGCCCATGGACTCTACATCAACACATCCAACCCCACAAGGACCCATGACAAGAGCTAGAGCACGTGCTTTGGAAACCGAGGTGAACTCCTTCCTACTAGACTTGCATATGGACACAAATGGAACATGTATACTAACTCACCAAAATATGCTATGCCTCCTTAGGTATGAAGTGGAACACCACCAAGGAGCTCAGGAGCATCCCCAAGAAGAAGGAGAACCACCCCAAGGCCACAAGGATCAATACGGAGTGCAACAGCAGCAAAACAGCAAGTCCCAGGTGACCCCGTGCGCACGGGCCCCCAAGACCCCGTGCCCACGGACTACACAGGAACCCGGCGCTGGAGCACCCCGTGCGCACGGGCGTGTACCGTGCCCATGGGACCCCCGTGCGCACGGGCCCAACTTACCCCGTGCGCACGGGCCTCCCAGGATGGGCGGCTGAGATGACTCCTTCGGCTCCACTTCTCCTCCTTCGACCCCAAGCCTATATATTTCGTACCTAGGGCCACGTTTAGGGTTAGCAAAGTATTAGATGAGATCTTGGTGAGCTTTGCTCCATTACCTTCCCTCTTTGAGGATCAAGACCCCATAGGGAAGAATCCTTGAGGATTTCAAGACCTCCATTGGGAGAAGACTACCACCAAGACCCCTCTTCCTTTGGATTTGGGATGAACTTTGCCATTGTATCTTTCCTTTGATTGTGTTTGAGACTTGTGGATCTTGTGTTGTTACTCTAGTGGATGTGTAATCAGGAATTGTTGGAGTGATTTCCTCTTTGTGTTCATCCTTGTGTTCTTGTTGTTCTTGTGATTTCCCTCCATTTTCCCCCTCCAGGTGTGAAAAGGTCCTTCCTAGGGTTCTACCCTACATCATATGGTATCATGAGCCACGTTGATTCACATCTTGGATTCCCTACCTTCCACTTTCTAGCTTGATTTTGTTGTTTTTTGTCCTAATCCGAAAATCCCCACCAAAAATAGCCCCAAAAATTTTTCTTGCAAATTGTTGATCTTGTGAGATTTGGTTGATTTGATCCACGAATTTGGTGTTTGGCAAGTGGACCTTTTACATCTCCACCATCTTCTCCACCCTTCCCCCACTGGAATTTGGCCAAAAACTTGCAATCACCACGAAATCACAGAAGTTCATCCGCTCTCGGGAGACCCCGTGCACACGGGCCATCGGGACCCCGTGCACACGGGCCTCACTTACCCCGTGCGCACGGGTTATCCAGGAACTTTCGGCCATTTTTCTGTTTTTCTTATTTTGTTTCACCACCACCTCTTGTGTTCTTCCACACCATTCCACGTGTTTCTTGAGTGTTCGGCTGCGATTTGTCTTGTGTCCTAAGGTGTTTCGGCTACTTAGGCGCAACTTGGTATCATCATCGCCACCAATCTTCGACTCGAACAACACTTCGGCTTCGACAAGATCATCTTCGACCGTAAGCAAGGATGGTAACCTCGACGACACCTTGTACCCCTTGCCATTAACTTGATAGCTTCGAGCCATTTTGCGTGGCTTACCCATCGGTACTAGCTTGTTGAGTATTGCCGGGCCACGTCTTAGTGCACCATTTAGTATTTCGTCCATCCCGTGCATCTAATACTTGTTACCTCGTTGTGTGGCTCGCATATCAAGCATCGTGGCATAGTTTAAAAAAAAGTGAGAAAAGCTTTTAAGCAAAAGAGAAGAAAAGCAAAGAGCTTATAAGCAACAGCATCGAGCCTTCGCATTCGTGCATCATCTTGGTCACCACATACATAAGCATACTTGGGATCGTGAGACGAGTAGATTCTCTATTAGGTTGGTGCACTAGCGTATCTAGCCCATTAGTGCAATTGAGCTAGCGTCTCTCTAGTATCCGTACGACAAGAGCTTTTCCCGTGTTTCGATATCCTCGAGCTCATCCCTTGGTTGTGCAGATCCCATTTATCTTCCATGTGTGTGTGTTCCTCGTGTTATATTGGGAAGTTGATCTATTTGTCTTATTTGCCATTTTTGAATCTTCTCAACTTTATCAACATCTTGACTAACATTTGCTTGAATTATTTGTGCCTTTCCTAACCAAGCTCCTCCATAGACCATTTACTTGTAGGTGTGAGAAACAATTCCCGGTACCAATTCCCCTATTGTAACATCACGTGGGATCGTACTTGTTACATCCACAATCTTCGGAAAAGGTAACTTTGGTTTTGTTCTCTCATTTTTCCTACTCACCACCACTTTCTTATGATGGATAGGCCAAGTTCGTCTACCAACCCACTCTTCATCGAGCAAGACGATGACAGGTCATCCTACGTCACCAAGAGCCACCTCTTTGGCGCACAACGAGCTCTACATCAAGAGCAACAAGCAATGAACGACCGCATCGACAACCTCGCCACCGACTTGCGCCTCTCCGAGCAACGTACACGCGACTACTTCGACAACAAGCTCGACGCGCACAAGCAAGAGAATGATGCAAGAATGGACGAGATCCGAGCTTTGTTGGTCAGCCGGCCTCCTTCAACTTCTTCCTACTCAAGACGGAGCCACTCAAGTCGCCACTCCGACGACACCTTCTCTGGCTCAAGTACACCGTCATCAACCATTCTTCGACGAGCCGCACGTCAAGACCTTCATGCATCTCGAGATCCGCTTCACGCCAAGCATTCACAAGAGCAAGTCGATGAGCAAGTCCCTCGTCATCAAGCAAATCAAGTCGCTTTTGCTCAAGCTCAAGAACGACAACGTCTTCGTCGTCAAGAAGAAGAATAACGAGCGCGTCTACACCAAGAGGAACAAGACGCCGAGGCCCAACATCTTCAACAACAACAACGAGAAGCACAAGCTATTGAGGCGGAACGTGCCCTTCAAGAATCAAGTCGATCCATCGCCAACCGCTATCGCGAACGGCGCAATCAAGAGGAAGCCCTTCGAGAAGAAATACAAGAAAGGAACTATCAACCATGTGTGCACCGTCAAGTTTCTCAAGCTCCTCCACAAGCTTGTCAAGCTCCGCCTCAACCTCAAGCGCAACAAGAGCGACACCAAGTGGAACACGTGCTTCAAGACCCTCATCCACGCCAAGAGCAACGTGAGGATGATTACCCCCCATGTCAAGAGCGTCATCATCACCATCACCAACAACACAATGAAGAACAACACTATGGAAAGCTAAAATTCACGATGCCCAAGTTCAGTGGAAGCAATGATCCGGAAGAGTACCTCTCATGGGCATTGAAGGTCGACAAAATCTTTCGTTTGCACAACTATGAGGAAGAGAAGAAGATCGCAATGGCATCACTTGAGTTCCAAGACTATGTGCTCATATGGTGGGAACAAGTCCTTGAGCGACGAGAAGCAAGAGGTGACCCTCCAATCACCACTTGGGCTCAAATGAAGGATGTCATGCGAGCACGATTTGTGCCCACCTACTACAACCGTGATCTCTTCAAGAAGCTATAACTCCTCAAGCAAGGAACAAAGAGTGTTGAAGAATACTACAAGGAAATGGAGATAGCCATGATTCGAGCCAATGTCAAGGAAGATGATGAGCAAACAATGGCACGATTCCTGAATGGACTCAATCATCCCATCAAGAAGATCGCCGACTTCCAACCCTACTTCAACCTCATCGAGCTAGTGCATCAAGCGACCAAGGAGGAACGTCAAGTGCAAGATGACTTCAAGTACGCCAAGTACTCATCCAAGACATACGGCTTCTCCAACAATCAAGCTTCAACAACTCCTCCAACATATACTTCAACCAAGCCTTCTCCAAGCAACGACGACAAGACAACATACAAGAAACCTTCGTCAAGTTCAAGTCGTCCTCCTCCTACTACAATCAACTACAAGCCACGTGCTACTTCCTCTACTCCGACCGATGAGACCGTCAAGACAAGTTCAATCAAGTGCTTCACATGTGGCGGCCGAGGCCACAAGTCCTTCCAATGCACCAACAAGCGCACCATGATCCTCAGTGACGATGGCACCTACAACTCAATGACTGAAGATGAAATGGAAGCTATTGAGCAAGTGACCATGCACCGGCGCGTGAACGAAGATGAAGATGATCAAGTCTTTTGTGATGAAGATACGAGCCCCGCTCTCGTTGTATCCAAGGTCTTGACACTTCAACATCAACAAGAAGAAGACCAATGATGCCATATCTTCCACACCAAGGCCGGCATCAATGGGCGGTCCGTCAAGGTCATGATTGACGGAGGTAGTTGCCACAACTTGGCAAGTGAAGAACTATGCTCCAAGCTTCAATTGGTCAAGAGGAAGCACCCGCACCCCTACAAGGTTCAATGGCTAAGTGACTCCGGCACTATATGAGTTGAGCATACGGTCCAAGTATCCTTCAAAATCGGTGCATATGAAGACACTTTGGAGTGTGATGTGGTCCCAATGACCGTTTGCCACCTCCTTCTTGGTCGACCATGGCAATTCGACCGTGGCGTCGTCCACAATGGGCGTACCAATCACTATAGCTTCAAGATGAAAGGAAAAGAATATGTGCTCCAACCCATGTCTCCTAGTCAAGTGATAGCCGACAAGAAAGCCACCCACGATTGAGAGAAGAGTGAGAAAGTGAGCCACCAAAACATGAGTGAGAGCAACAAGCCACACTTGAGCGCCTCTTCGCCTAGAGAGAAAAACCTCATACTATCCGGCACAAAAAGTGAGATGAGAGAAGTGCGTGAGAACCCATCGAGTGTGATGCACTTTGTCCTTGTGTGCAAGGATGGCGACCCGAAAACTAACACCACTCACGAGCTACCTTTGGTGTTTCAATCTCTTTTGCAGGAATTTCAAGATGTTTTCCCCGATGAGCTACCTCCGGGTCTACCTCCTCTACGAGGCATTGAACATCGAATCGACCTCATGCCCGGAGCGCCACTACCAAACAAATCTCCATACCGTGTCAATCCCGAAGAAACCAAGGAGATTCAATGGCAAGTACAACAACTAATCGACAACGGTCATGTACGTGAAAGCTTAAGCCCTTGTGCCGTCCCCGTTATACTTGTGCCTAAGCCCGATGGAAGTTACCGCTTGTGTTCCAATTGTATACCTATAAATGCTATCACCGTTCGCTATAGGCATCCCATTCCTCGCGTAGATGATATGCTTGATGAACTTAGTGGAGCCAACTTTTTCTCAAAAATTGATCTTAAAAGTAGCTATTATCAAATCCGCATACAAGAAGGTGATGAATGGAAAACTGCTTTCAAAACAAAATTTGGCTTATATGAACGGTTAGTCATGCCTATGGGTTTATCCGAGGCTCCCGGTACTTTTGTGCGTCTCATGCATCATGCACTTCGACCTTACATTGGAGTCTTTGTTGTGGTTTACTTCGATGATATTCTTGTGTTTAGCAAAACCATGAAAGAGCATCTTGACCATGTTAGGCTTGTTTTGCAAACACTTCGCAAGGAAAGTCTTTATGCCAACATGAAAAAGTGCACATTTGGTGTTGACAAAGTGGTTTTCTTGGGTTTCGTTGTCTCTTCCAAGGGTGTCCATGTTGATGAAACAAAAATTGAAGCAATTAAAACTTGGCCCCAACCTACCAATTTGCAACAAGTGCGAAGTTTCCTTGGTCTTGCAGGTTTTTATCGTCGCTTCGTGAAAAACTTTAGCACTATTGCAGCCCCTTTGCATGCTTTGAGTAAGAAAAATGCTCCTTTTATTTGGGGATCTTTGCAATCAACCGCTTTTGATGAACTCAAGTCTTTGCTTACTCATGCTCTGATTCTTGCTTTGCCCAACTTTGACAAAACTTTTGAGGTTCATTGTGATGCAAGTGGTACCGGAATTGGCGGAGTTTTGATGCAAGAAAACGAGCAATTGCGATTTTAGTGAAAAACTCTCCGTGCTCAACTTAACTATCCCATCTATGACAAAGAATTGTATGCTTTAGTGCGTGTCCTACATGTTTGGGAACATTATCTTAGACCTCATGAGTTTGTCATACATACCGATCATGAAACGCTTAAGTACTTAAAAGGTCAAACTAAGTTGAACAAGCGCCATGCCAAATGGAGTGAATTTATTGAATCTTTCCCATATGTGATCAAGTACATTAAGGGTAAGGAAAATGTAGTTGCCGATGCACTTTCACGCATATGCACGCTCACCACACTTGAGTTGAATGTTATTGGCTTTGAGCACATAAAAGACTTGTATGCTAGTGATCCATCTTTTGCACCTCATTATGCTAAATGTTTGACGCATACATCTTGGGAACAATATTACATCAAGGATGGTTACCTTATGAGAGCTAACAAACTATGCATTCCCGAGTCTTCTCTTCGTTTGCTACTTTTGCAAGAGGCTCATGGAGGCGGACTCATGGGACACTTTGGACGTGACAAGACTTTCGCCACGCTCTCCAAGAACTACTTTTGGCCCAAGATGTTCCGTGACGTTGCACGCTTTACCACAAGATGCTCTACATGCCGCAAAGCTAAGTCAAAAGCTCAATCTCATGGTCTTTACATGCCTCTTCCGATTCGTTATCAACCTTGGGAAGACATTAGCATGGATTTTGTACTTGGTTTGCCTAGAACTCAAAATGGAAAGGATTCCATGTTTGTTGTTGTGGACCGATTTTCTAAAATGGCACATTTCATTCCTTGCAACAAGGTAGACGATGCTTCACATATTGCAAATCTCTTTTGTAGGGAAATCTTGCGCCTCCATGGAGTACCAAAGACAATCGTCTCCGACCGCGACGTCAAGTTCTTGAGGTACTTTTGGAAGACTCTATGCGCCAAGCTCGGAATCAAGCTCTTGTTCTCTTCGCATACCATCCTCAAACCGATGGCCAAATGGAGGTGACAAACCGGACACTATCCACTCTACTTCGCGTGTTGATCAAGAAGAACATCAAGGAGTGGGAGGCGTGTCTACCCATCGCCGAGTACGCCTACAACCGCGCAAGACACTCAACTACCGGCAAGTCCCCCTTCGAGGTCGTCTATGGCTTCAACCCATTGTCCCCATTGGACATCCTACCTCTACCTCTACAAGAGCGCACCTACATGGATGCGAGTGCACGAGCAAGCTACATCAAGAAGATGCATGAACATACAAGAAACATCATCGAGCGCCAAGTACATCGACTAGCGACCAAGCTCAACGTCAAAAAACAACCCATGATCTTCAACATAGGTGATCTCGTGTGGCTACACCTTCACAAGGACCGCTTCCCCAACGAACGCAAGTCCAAACTACTACCTCGAGCCGATGGACCATTCAAGGTGCTAGCACGCTACAATGACAACGCCTACAAGATTGAACTCCCACGAGACAAGTACAACGTGAGCGACATCTTCAACGTCAAAGACCTCTCGCCTTTCCATGGTGGTGAAGATCTTGATCCAAGGTCGGATCCGTTCGAAGGGAGGGGAGATGATGCGGAGCATCCTTCCATCATCCCCATGGACTCTACATCAACACATCCAACCCCACAAGGACCCATGACAAGAGCTAGAGCACGTGCTTTGGAAACCGAGGTGAACTCTTTCCTACTAGACTTGCATATGGACACAAATGGAACATGTATACTACCTCACCAAAATATGCTATGCCTCCTTAGGTATGAAGTGGAACACCACCAAGGAGCTCAGGAGCATCCCCAAGAAGAAGGAGAACCACCCCAAGGCCACAAGGATCAATACGGAGTGCAACAGCAGCAAAACAGCAAGTCCCAGGTGACCCCGTGCGCACGGGCCCCCAAGACCCCGTGCCCACGGACTACACAGGAACCCGGCGCTGGAGCACCCTGTGCGCACGGGCGTGTACCGTGCCCATGGGACCCCGTGCAAGACGGGCCCAACTTACCCGTGCAAGACGGGCCTCCTGAGATGGGCGGCTGAGATGACTCCTTCGGCTCCACTTCTCCTCCTTCGACCCCAATCCTATATATTTCGTACCTAGGGCCATGTTTAGGGTTAGCAAAGTATTAGATGAGATATTGGTGAGCTTTGCTCCATTACCTTCCCTCTTTGAGGATCAAGACCCCATAGGGAAGAATCCTTGAGGATTTCAAGACCTCCATTGGGAGAAGACTACCACCAAGACCCCTCTTCCTTTGGATTTGGGATGAACTTTGCCATTGTATCTTTCCTTTGATTGTGTTTGAGACTTGTGGATCTTGTGTTGTTACTCTAGTGGATGTGTAATCAGGAATTGTTGGAGTGATTGCCTCTTTGTGTTCATCCTTGTGTTCTTATTGTTCTTGTGATTTCCCTCTATTTTCCCCCTCCAAGTGTGAAAAGGTCCTTCCTAGGGTTCTACCCTACATCAGTATACCTTCTACCTCAGATCTGAAGGCAAGATCTTTGTTTCCAAGAACGGGTCCTTTCTGGAGAAAGAGTTTCTCTCAAGAGAAGTAAGTGGGAGGAAAGTAGAACTTGATGAAGTACTGCCTCTTGAACCGGAAAGTAGCGTAGCTCAAGTAAATGTTTCTGTGGAGCCTGCACCGGATAGAGAGGAAGTTAATGATGATGATCAATGTACTTCAGATCAAGTTGCTACTGAACTTCGTAGGTCCATAAGGACACGTTCCACACCAGAATGGTATGGCAACCCTGTCCTAGAAATCATGTTGTTAGACAACGGTGAACCTTCGAACTATGAAGAAGCGATGGCGGGCCCAGATTCCAACAAATGGCTTGAAGCCATGCAATCCGAGATAGGATCCATGTATGAAAACAAAGTTTGGACTTTGACAGACTTGCCCGATGATCGCCGAGCGATAGAAAATAAATGGATCTTTAAGAAGAAGACGGACGCGGATGGTAATGTTACCATCTATAAAGCTCGACTTGTCGCTAAGGGTTATCGATAGGTTCAAGGGGTTGACTACGATGAGACCTTCTCACCCGTATCGAAGCTGATGTCCGTCCGAATCATGTTAGCAATTGCCGCATTCTACGATTATGAGATATGGCAAATGGACGTCAAAATAGCATTCCTTAACGGCTTCCTTAAGGAAGAATTGTATATGATGCAGCCGGAAGGTTTTGTCGATCCTAAGAATGCTAACAAGGTATGCAAACTCCAACGCTCCATCTATGGGCCGGTGCAAGCATCTCGGAGTTGGAACATTCGCTTTGATGAAATGATCAAAGCGTTTGGGTTTATGTAGACTTATGGAGAAGCCTGCGTTTACAAGAAAGTGAGTGGGAGCTCTGTAGCATTTCTCATATTATATGTAGATGACATACTTTTGATGGGAAATGATATAGAACTTTTGGATAGCATTAAGTCCTACTTGAATAAGTGTTTTTCAATGAAGGACCTTGGAGAAGCTGCTTACATATTAGGCATCAAGATCTATAGAGATAGATCGAGACGCCTCATAGGTATTTCACAAAGCACATACCTTGATAAGATGTTGAAGAAGTTCAATATGGATCAGTCCAAGAAGGGATTCTTGCCTGTGTTGCAAGGTGTGAAATTGAGCTCGGCTCAATGCCCGACCACGGCAGAAGATAGAGAAAAGATGAGTGTCATCCCCTATGCCTCGGCTATAGGGTCTATTATGTATGCCATGGTGTGTACCAGACCTGATGTAAACCTTGTCGTAAGTTTGGTAGGAAGGTACCAAAGTAATCCCGGCATGGAACACTTGACAGCGGTCAAGAACATCCTGAAGTACCTGAAAAAGGACTAAGAATATGTTTCTCGTATATGGAGGTGACGAAGAGCTCGTCGTAAAGGTTTACATCGGCGCTAGCTTCGACACAGATCTGGATGACTCTAAGTCACAAACCGGATACGTGTATATTTTGAATGGTGGGGCAGTAAGCTGGTGCAGTTGCAAGCAAAGCGTCGTGGCGGGATCTACATGTGAAGCGGAGTACATGGCAGCCTCGGAGGCAGGACATGAAGCAATCTGGATGAAGGAGTTCATTACCGACCTAGGAGTTATTCCCAATGCGTCGGGGCCGATGACTCTCTTCTGTGACAACACTGGAGCCATTAGCCTTGCCAAGGAGCCCAGGTTTCACAAGAAGACCAGGCACATCAAGCGTCGCTTCAACTCCATTCGTGAAAATGTTCAAGATGGAGATATAGATATTTGTAAAGTGCACACAGATCTGAATGTCGCAGATCCGTTGACTAAACCTCTTGCGCGAGCAAAACATGATCAACACCAGAACTCTATGGGTGTTTGATTCATCAAAATGTAACTAGATTATTGACTCTAGTGCAAGTGGGAGACTGTTGGAAATATGCCCTAGAGGCAATAATAAAATGGTTATTATTATATTTCCTTGTTCATGATAATTGTCTATTGTTCATGCTATAATTGTATTATCCGGAAATCGTAATACATGTGTGAATACATAGACCACAACATGTCCTAGTGAGCCTCTAGTTGACTAGCTCGTTTATCAATGCATGGTTACGGTTTCCTGACCATAGACATTGGATGTCATTGATAACGGGATCACATCATTGGGAGAATGATGTGATGGACAAGACCCAATCCTAAGCATACCACAAGATCGTGTAGTTCGTTTGCTAGAGCTTTTCTAATGTCAAGTATCATTTCCTTAGACCATGAGATCGTGTAACTCCTGGATACCGTAAGAGTGCTTTGGGTGTACCAAACGTCACAACGTAACTGGGTGGCTATAAAGGTATACTACAGGTATCTCCGAAAGCGTCTGTTATGTTGACACGAATGACTGGGATTTGTCACTCCGTATGACGGAGAGGTATCTCTGGGCCCACTCGGTAATGCATCATCATAATGAGCTCAATGTGACCAAGTGGTTGGTCACGGGATCATGCATTACAGTACGAGTAAACTGACTTGCCGATAACGAGATTGAATGAGGTATTGGGATACCGACGATCGAATCTCGGGCAAGTAACATACTGATTGACAAAGGGAATTGTATACGGGATTACTTGAATCCTCGACATCGTGGTTCATTCAATGAGATCATCGTGGAACATGTGGGAGCCAACATGGGTATCCAGATCCCGCTGTTGGTTATTGGCTCGAGAGCTATCACGGTCATGTCTGCGTGATTCCCGAACCCGTAGGGTCTACACACTTAAGGTTCGGTGACGCTAGGGTTGTAGAGATATTAGTATGCGGTAACCCGAAAGTTGTTCGGAGTCCCGGATGACATCCCGGACGTCACGAGGAGTTCCGGAATGGTCCGGAGGTGAAGATTTGTATATAGGAAGTCCATTTTCGGCCACAGGGAAAGTTTCGGGGGTCACCGGTATTGTACCGGGACCACCGGAAGGGTCCCGGGGGTCCATCGGGTGGGGCCACCAATCCCGGAGGGCCCCATGGGCTGGAGTGGGAAGGGAATCAACCCCTTGTGGGCTGGTGCGCCCCCCTTGGGCCTCCCCCTGCGCCTAGGGTTGGAAACCCTGGGGTGGGGGCGCCCCACCTGACATGGGGGGCAAGTCCCCCCCCCTTGGCCGCCCCCCCATTGAGATTGGATCTCTAGGGGGCCGGCGTCCCCCAGGGCCCCTATATAAAGAGGGGGGAGGGAGGGCTGCACACCCAAGCCCCTGGCGCCTCCCTCTTCCCCCCGTAACACCTCTCCCTCTCGCTGAGCTTGGCAAAGCCCTGCCGAGATCCCCGCTGCTTCCACCACCATGCCGTCGTGCTACTGGATCTCCATCAACCTCTCATTTCCCCTTGCTGGATCAAGAAGGAGGAAACGTATCTTCCAACCGTACGTGTGTTGAACGCGGAGGTGCCATCCGTTCGGCGCTAGGATCATTGGTGATTTAGATCACGACGAGTACGACTCCATCATCCCCGTTCTCTTGAACGCTTCCGCTCGCGATCTACAAGGGTATGTAGATGCACTCCTCTCTCTCGTTGCTATATGACTCCATAGATTGATCTTGGTGTTGCGTAGAAATTTTTTATTTTCTGCAACGTTCCCCAACAGGAGGCTATTGGGTACACCTTCTAATCACAGATCCGAAGGCAAAATATACATTGCTAAGAATGGATCCTTTCTAGATAAGTAGTTTCTCTCGAAAGAAGTGAGTGGGAGAAAAGTAGAACTTGATGAGGTAATAGTACCTTCTCCCGAATTGGAAAATAGTTCATCATTGAAATCAGTTCCAGTGATGCCTACACCAATTAGTGAGGAAGCTAATGATGATGATCATGAAACTTCAAATCAAGTTACTACAGAACCTCATAGGTCTTCCAGAGTACGGTCCGCACGAGAGTGGTACGGTAATCCTATTCTGGAAGTCATGTTACTAGACCATGATAAACCTACGAACTATGAGGAAGTGATGATGAGCCCAGATTCCGCGAAATGGTTTGAGGCCATGAAATCTGAGATGTGATCCATGTATGAGAACAAAGTGTGGACTTTGGTGCACTTGCCCGATGATCGGCAAGCAATAGAGAATAAATGGATCTTCAAGAGGAAGACGAACACTGATAGTAGTGTTACTATATACAAAGCTCGACTTGTTGCGAAAGGTTTTCGACAAGTTCAAGGGGTTGATTACGATGAGACCTTCTCACCCGTAGTGATGCTTAAGTCTATCTGAATCATGTTAGCAATTGCCGCATTTTATGATTATGAAATTTGGCAAATGTATGTCAAAACTGCATTCCTGAATGGATTTCTGGAAGAAGAGTTGTATATGATGCAACTAGAAGGTTTTTTCGATCCAAAAGGTGCTAACAAAGTGTGCGAGCTCCAGCGATCCATTTATGGACTGGTGCAAGCCTCTTGGAGTTGGAATAAACGCTTTGATAGTGTGATCAAAGCATATGGTTTTATACAGACTTCTGGTGAAGCCCGTATTTACAAGAAAGTGAGTGGGACCTTTGTAGAATTTCTGATATTGTATGTGGACGACATATTGTTGATTGGAAATGATATAGAATTTCTGGATAGCATAAAAGGATACTTGAATGAAAGTTTTTCAATGAAAAACCTCGGTGAAGCTGCTTACACATTGAGCATCAAGATCTATAGAGATAGATCAAGACGCTTGATAAGATTTTTCAATGAGTACATACCTTGATAAATTTTTGAAGTAGTTCAAAATGGAACAATCAAAGGAGTTCTTGCCTGTGTTGCAAGGTGTGAAGTTGAGTAAGACTCAAAACCCGACCATGGCAGAAAATAGAAAGAGAATGAAAAGTCATTCCCTATGCCTTAGTCATAAGTTCTATAAAGTATGCTATGCTGTGTACCGAACCTATTGTATACTTTGTTCTGAGGTCACTGGACAGCGATCAAGAATATCCTTAGTGAGGACTAAGGAAATATTTCTCGATTATGGAGGTGATAAAAAAGCCCGTCGTAAAGAGTTAGATCGGTGCAAGCTTTTACACCGATCTAGATGACTCTAAGTCTCAATCTGGATACATATTGAAAGTGGGAGCAATTAGCTAGAGTAGCTTGATATGTCTCCAACGTATCTACTTTTCCAAACACTTTTGCCCTTGTTTTGGACTCTAACTTGCATGATTTGAATGAAACTAACCGGGACTGACGCTGTTTTCAGCAGAACTACCATGATGTTGTTTTATGTGTAGAAAAGAAAAGTTCTCGGAATGTCCTGAAAATCCACGGAGGCACTTTTTGGAATTAATAAGAATTTCGGGCAAAAGAATATACCAGGGGCCGGGGTTCGTCCACGAGACAGGGGTGCCCCCAGTAGGGCGCACCCCTATCTCGTGGGCCCCTGGACCTCCATCGACCTCAACTACAACTCCATATATTCACGTTAGGGAGAAAAAATCAAAGAGAAAGTTTCATCGCGTTTTACGACGAAGTCCGCCGCCAAGCCCTAATCTCTCGGGAGGGCTGATCTGAGTCCGCTCGGGGCTCCGAAGAGGGGATCGTCGCTGTCATCATCATCAACCATCCTCCATCACCAATTTCATGATGCTCACCGCCGTGCGTGAGTAATTCCATCGTAGGCTTGCTGGACGGTGATGGGTTGGATGAGATTTACCATGTAATCAAGTTAGTTTTGTTAGGGTTTGATCCTAGTATCCACTATGTTACGAGATTGATGTTGCTATGACTTTGCTATGCTTAATGCTTGTCACTAGGGCCCGAGTGCCATGATTTCAGATCTGAACCTATTATGTTTTCATGAATATATGTGTGTTCTTGATCCTATCTTGCAAGTCTATAGTCACCTATTATGTGTTATGATCCGACAACCCCGAAGTGACAATAATCGGGATACTTCTCGGTGATGACTCTAGTTTGATGAGTTCATGTATTCACTATGTGCTAATGCTTTGTTCTGGTTCTCTATTAAAAGGAGGTCTTAATATCCCTTAGTTTCCGCTAGGACCCAGCTGCCACGGGAGGGTAGGACAAAAGATGTCATGCAAGTTCTTTTCCGTAAGCACGTATGACTATTTACGGAATACATGCCTACATTACATTGATGAACTGGAGCTAGTTCTGTGTCACCCTATGTTATAGCTATTACATGAGGAATCGCATCCGGCATAATTATCCATCACTGATCCATTGCCTACGAGCTTTTCATATATTGTTCTTCGCTTATTTACTTTTCCGTTGCTACTGTTACAACTACTACAAAAACCCAAAAGCATTTATCTTTACTTTTGCTACCGTTACCTTTATTATCATACCACTTTTGCTACTAAATACTTTGCTGCAGATACTAAGTCATCCGGGTGTGGTGGAATTGACAACTCAACTGCTAATACTCAAGAATATTCTTTGGCTCCTCTTGTGCCGAATCAATTAATTTGGGTTGAATACTTTACCCTCGAAAGTTGTTGCGATCCCCCACACTTGTGGGTTATCAAGACTAATTTCTGGCGCCATTGCCGGGGAGAATAGCTCTATTCTCTCAGTCACTTGAGATTTATATCTGTTGATCACTATGAAGAACTTGAAAGACGCTAAAACCAAGATTTTGCCCTCAACTACGAGGGGAGGTATGGAACTGCCATCTAGCTCTGCACTAGATTCTCCTTCCGTTATTAGTAGGCTTGCGACACCTAAACCTGCTACTGCTATGAATTCTGATATGTCGCATGTTATTGATGATGCCACTTCTGCTATGCATGATGAAACTACTTTTGTGCGTGAACCTACTTTGCCATTAGGTGAATTTCTTGATGAACAACTTGCCAGAGTTAGGGGGAATGAAATTACTGAAGAACCTATTATTGATGATAGTGATGATGAAGGTTCTCCCAATGATTATGTATTACCTGTTGTTCCTAAGGGTTATGTTATGAATGAAGAAGCTGCTAGGGAAGTCTTTGCCTGCAATGATAGATATGATCTTAAGAAATTATTAGCTAAATGGAAGCAGCAGTCTCTTAATGCTAGAATGAAACCCGACCTGCTTTTGCTACTTCACCTATCGTATTATGATAAGGATTATGAATTCTCGTTGATCCTGAAATTATTACTTTAGTTGAATCGATCCTTTTATGGCCTTGAATCTGAAACTGTTGTGGCACATCTTACCAAGTTGAATGATATAGCTACCCTGTTTACTAATGATGAGAAGTCTTGCTATTTTTATATCCTTAAGATATTTCCGTTCTCATTAAAGGGTGATGCTAAGACTTGGTATAATTCTCTTGCTCCAGGTTGTGTGCGTAGTCCCCAGGATATGATTTATTACTTCTCTGCTAAATATTTCCCTGCTCATAAGAAACAAGCTGCCTTGCGGGAAATATGTAATTTTGTGAAAATCAAAGAAGAGAGTCTCCCACAAGCTTGGGGGAGGCTTCTCCGGTTACTTAATGCTTTGCCTGATCATCCTCTCAAGAAAAATGAAATACTTGATATCTTTTATAATGGACTAACCGATGCTTCCAAGGACTACTTGGATAGTTGTGTTGGTTGTGTTTTCAGGGAAAGAACAGTCGACGAAGCTGAATATTATTCAAATAATTGGACTCTTCCTAAGCCAGTTCTTGAAGTAATTCCTGAACGAATTGAGCCAACTCCTGAGCCTATTCCTAAATCCACTCCGAAGAAGAGAGGTGTTTTATTTCCCAGTCCTGAAGATATGCAAGAGGCAAAGAAATCAATGAAAGAAAAAGGTATAAAGCTAAAGATGTTATGAATTTACCTCCTATTGAAGAAATACATGCTCTTAATATACCGCCTGAAGAACCATATTGTCTTGATAACCCGACACAGGTAGTAAAGGTAAATTCTCTCTATAGATATGATAAAGTTGAAATCCCCTCTACTAAATTTCATAGCCCATGCTTAGATGAATTTGATGACTTTATGGCTAGACAAGAAATTTTTAATGCTTATGTTGGTAGAGAGTTAAAGAATAATGCTTTCGAGATAGGACGTGTAAGTGATAATCTAGCTAGAGTTAAAGATGAACTTCACCTCGTTAGCAAATATGCTTCTATGGTTGCTACTCAAGCTGAGCAAGTACTCAAAGCTCAAAATGATTTGCTTGATTAATTGAATAATAAAAATGACTTTGCTGTTAGAGTGACTACTAGAACTGGTAGAATGACTCAGGAACCTTTGTATCCTGAAGGCCACCCTAAGAAAATCGAGCAAGATTTTCAGAGAAATAATTTAGAGGCACCTAGTTCTTCTAAAAAGAAGAAGAAGAAAAACAATAGGACTTTGCATGCTTCTAGTGAACCTATTGTAGACACACCTGAGAATCCCAATGATATTTCTGATGCTGAAACTCAATCAGGTGATGAACATGAACCTAGTGATAATGTTAGTGATAATGTTCATGTTGATGCTCAACCTAGCAAAAACAATGATGTAGAGATTGAACTTGTTGTTGATCTTGATAACCCACAATCAAAGAATCAACGTTATGATAAGAGAGATTTTGTTGCTAGGAAGCAGGGTAAAGAAAGAGAACCATGGGTTCAGAAACCCATGCCCTTTCCTCCTAAACCATCCAAGTCAAAGGATGATGAGGATTTTGAGCGCTTTGTTGAAATGATTAGATCTATTTTTTTACGTATGCGCTTAAGTGATATGCTGAAAGTGAATCCTTATGCTAAGTATATGAAGGATATCATTACAAATAAGAGAAAGATACCGGAAGCTAAAATTTCCACCATGCTTGCTAATTACACTTTTAAGGGTGGAATACCAAAGAAACTTGGAGACCCGGGTGTGCCAACTATACCATGCTCCATTAAAAGAAATTATGTTAGAACTGCTTTATGTGATCTTGGAGCCGGTGTTAGTGTTATACCCCTCTCTTTATATCGTAGACTTGAATTGAATAAGTTGACACCTACTGAAATATCTTTGCAAATGGCCGATAAATCAACTGCTATACATGTCGGTATTTGTGAGGATGTGTCTGTTGTGGTTGCAAATGTCACTATCTTAACGGACTTTGTTATTCTTGATATTCCCAAGGATGATAGTATGTCTATTATATTTGGTAGACCTTTTCTTAATACTGCAGGGGCTGTTATTGATTGCAACAAAGGCAATGTCACTTTTCATGTTAATGGTAATGAGCATACGGTACACTTTTCGAGGAAACAATCCCAAGTTCATAGCATCAATTCTATTGGACAAGTTCCAACTATTATTATTGGAGGTTTTGAATTTCCTCTCCCTACTGTCAAGAAAAAGTATGATATTCTTATTGTTGGGGATTTTCATATCCCCATTGAGGTAACTTAGTGTTATTCAAAATTTCTCCAGTTCCGTGCTATTTGGAATGAGTTTGTTAACAAGACTTGATCAACCTTGTTAGTGGATTCATTTTGATGATCACGAGATGGATGAAACTAGAAGGCACAACCTTCTGTACCCTCTTTTTACTTTCTGTTATTTAGAATAAATAAAGCAAAAATAGTATTATCCGTCTGTTGTGTGAATTATCCATGCAATAAAAAAATAGTACGAAAATAAAAGTGCTCCAAATGCCCTGCAAATATAGTATGATTTTCTCTGGAATATTTGAGGATTTTAGGCACTGAAATCACTTCAGGAGGGGCAAGCACCAGGGCACGAGAGTGGAGGGCGCGCCCCCCCATAGGGAGCGCCCCCTGTCTCGTGGGCCCCTGGTGGCCCCCCTCCACTTATGCCAGCACCCACACACTTCATCTTCTATCCAAAAAATCCCCATCCAGCTCAAGCACGAGTTATAGCTCGGTTTGCTGCGATTTTCGATCTCCTTGCTCAAAGCTCCATTCACAAAACTGCTTTGGGAGATTGTTGCTTGGTATGTGACTCCTCCATTGGTCCAATTAGTTTTTGTTCTAGTGCTTTATTCATTGCAAATTTTTGCTGCATAGGTGACCTTGTTCTTGAGCTTGCATGTTAAATTTTTGAGGTCCCAAGTAATTCTAATGCATGATATAGGCTCTAGGCACTTGTAGGAGTAGTTGCTATCAATCTTGTTTAGTTTTATTCATTTTTATTTTGAAGTTACTAAAATTTCAGAAATTTCAGAAAATGTTGAGGAAACTTTTGAGGGGCTCTTGTAGCCAAAGCTCTCAGGAAAAAGAAGCCAAAGAGATGGAAAAAGCCAAGTATAATCTTCCTCGCTTAGCGGAAGTACGGTCGTGTGAATGGCCATGCGAGGATTTCTTGAAAGAAGCTGGAATTCATGAAGACTTTTATGCTTTAATCGAGACTGCAGGCCTCACGGTTTCATCAACGACCGAATCGAATCAGTATCTCTTACTTACCAATACTTTCGTGCAAAACTTTTATTATTATCCTAAGAACACACCGCCTGCAGTATCATTTCATTTATATGATGAATTCAAAGAAATGTCTTTCCATCATTTTTGCGTGGTATGTAGGATACCTTATGAGGGAGAATTAGAGGAACCCCATCGTGAAGATGTGGGTGGCTTTGTTAACACTATAGCTGTAGAGGAGCCAAAGAAGGGCTCCGAGGCAAAAGTCTCTAGCATAGACTATCCTGTTTTACGCTACTTTGCCATATTTGCTAGTAGATGCTTGATTGGTCGTGGAAATAGTGGAAACTTGAGCGTTCCTGATATTATCATTCTTCAACATGCCTTGCTTGGAGACAATACTTTTAGCATGGGTCCCGTCGTTGCTAAACGGCTAGCCCTGAATCGTACAAAAGGCCCCATATTTGGAGGTATCTATGTTGCACGTTTTGCTAAACATTTTTAGATACCCATTAGGCACCATGAGAAGGAGGAGATAAAATTGCCTCCTCACATTTTAGATTACAAGAGCATGGTAGCACACAAGTTTATTGTTGACAATGAAGAGAAGATGCTATTGTATAAACTTAGATTTAATAAGAAACACTTTGAGATTATTATTTTGCCTACGCCTCTATTGTTTGATTTGCTTGCAGAAATTTTCTTGTTACGCCGGAAGTAGTGAACAACCATCGAGCTCAAACTTTTACTCCAGAACCTGAACCTGAGCCGAAACCTGAACCGGACCCTTATCGTGCATCATCTCGATTGGGATGCGGAGATGACCAGCCGATGGTATCTGATTACACCTCCCATTACACCGGGAGAGTGCTTGGCGATCCTTGGTATTAGACCAACTTAGGCCAAAAGCTTAAGCTTGGGGGGGGGGGTACGTATTTCTCACCGACTTTACATTCATGTTCACACATTAGTCGTCGGTGCTCATACTCTTTCATTGTATTATCCATGCTAGTTTAAATTTCTTTTTCTCGTTTTCTTCTTGTGTGTTTGATAAACTTTAAGAAAAACCAAAAAAATTAGTGTTTCATTTCCATGCTTGTAGTAGAATTAAAATGAAAATCCAAAAAGATTTCTAGTTCTTCTTCTTACTTGTTGGGAGCTTTCCCGTGTAAATAGTTTTATTTTCTTTTCTTTCCTTTGGGGGTCAAGAAGACTGAGGGAGTCCTGGACTAGGGGGTGTCCGGACAGCCGGACTATCATCGTCCGCCGGACTCCAAGACTACGAAGATACAAGATTGAAGACTCCGTCCCGTGTCCGGATGGGACTTTCCTTGGCGTGGAAGGCAAGCTTGGCGATACGGATATGTAGATCTCCTACCATTGTAACCGACTCTGTGTAACCCTAGCCCTCCGGTGTCTATATAAACCGGAGGGCTTTAGTCCGTAGGACACAACAACCATTACAACAATCATACCATAGGCTGGCTTCTAGGGTTCAGCCTCCTTGATCTCGTGGCAGATCCACTCTTGCACTACCCATATCATCAATATCAATCAAGCAGGAGTAGGGTTTTACCTCCATCGAGAGGGCCCGAACCTGGGTAAAAACATCGTGTCCCTTGTCTCCTATTACCATCCGCCTAGACGCGCGTTCGGGACCCCCTACCCGAGATCCGCCGGTTTGACACCGACATTGGTGCTTTCATTGAGAGTTCCTCGTGTCGTCACCGATAGGCTTGATGGCTTCTTCAATCAACAACAACGCTGTCCGGTGAGACTTTTCTCCCGGACAGATCTTCGTGTTCGGCGGCCGCATGCTGCGGGCAATTCACTTGGCCATCCGAGCAGATCGAAAGCTTCGCCCTGCGCCGTCAGTCGATTTGGAAGCCTAAACTTCACGGCGGATATCCGCGGAGACTTGATCTTTGATGGATCCGAGCCGCGGCCGAGGTGCCGCGACCATCACGATGGGCATGATCTAACTCTGCCGCCGACGATTACCTTGGAGGTCCGCTGCGAATCGCTCCGACCCATAGTCCGGAGCCGATCACGCAGATCGAGGACGGGTGGCTGGACACCGCCTCGGGAGCTGCAACTTCCACGGCGATGGAGCCGAGCACTGACCCCGTCCCTTGTAAAGCTCGTGACTCCGAGGTGCCGGACTCCCTGCCGGACTCCGAACCTCCTGCGCCCCTGCCAATCGAATCCGATTGGGCGCCGATCATGGAGTTCACCGTTGCGGACATCTTTCAGCACTCGCCCTTTGGCCACATCTTAAATTCACTAAAGCATCTCTCGCTATCCGGAGAGCCCTGGCCGGATTATGGCCAGGATGGTTGGGATGCGGACGACGAAGAAATTCAAAGCCCACCCACCACCCACTTTGTAGCCACTGTCAACGATCTAACCAACATGCTAGACTATGACTCCGAAGACATCGACGGTATGGACGACGATGCCGGACACGAACAATAACCAGCGCCTACAGGGCACTGGAAGACCACCTCGTCATATGACATATACATGGTGGACACCCCAAAAGATGGGGACGGCAAAGAAGCAGCCGAGGCAGATTCCTTAAAGAAACAGCCCAAGCGCCGACGTCAGAGGCGCCGCTCTAAATCCCTCCACAGCAAGAATGGAGATTCCGGCACAGGAGATAATAACACCCCAGAAAGTGCCGAAGACAATCCCCTCCAGCAAGATTCAGCGCAGGAGGATGCAGAAGCAAGCCCTCACGAGAGAGCGGCAGACGAGGTCGAGGATGATAATTACATACCTCCCTCCGGAGATGACGCAAGCCTCGACGACGACGAATTCGTCGTGCCCGAGGATCCCGTCGGACAAGAGCGTTTCAAACGCAGGCTAATGGCCACAAACAAACAGCCTAAAGAAAAGCAGCAGCAGACTTCAAGCTGATCAAGACCTGCTGGCCGACAGATGGACCGAGGTCCTCGCGGCAAGAGTATGAACTCGAACGCCCCTCCAAGAGCTACCCAAAACGCAAGTTGCTCCCCCGATTAGAGGAGGAAGCATACATACCTTCATCACCAGCGCATAATACGGCCGACCGACCACCCCGTGGTCGCGATAGAGAGGCATCTAGGCCCTCCATCAAGGCCATACCCCGGCATCGCTCGAAAAGTACGAAGTCACGGGGGAACGCGCCGGACTTGTGGGATATATTGGAGGACAAGGCAAGACAATCCAGATCTATATATGGATCACGTGGGCGCCCCACGACCCACGACGAATACCATCGAGCCGGATACAACAACTCCGGCCGGGCCGAACACAGCAGACAACGCTCCCTTGAGCTACGTCGCGATATTGCTCAATACAGAGGCGCCGCACACCCGCTATGCTTCAGCGGCGAAGTAATGGATCATCAAATCCTCTGAGGGTTTAAACCCGTAAACATTGAATCCTACGATGGCACGGCGGACCCGCGGTTTGGATTGAAGATTATCTCCTTCACATCCATATGGCCCGCGGCGACGATCTCCATGCCATCAAGTATCTCCCACTCAAGCTTAAAGGACCAGCTCGGCATTGGCTTAATAGCTTGCCTGCAGAGTCAATTGGGTGTTGGGAGGACCTGGAAGCCGCATTCCTCGACAACTTCCAGGGCACATATGTGCGACCACCAGACGCCGACCGCCTAAGCCACATAATTCAGCAGCCAGACGAATCGCCAAGGCAATTCTGGACATGGTTCTTAACAAAGAAAAATCAAATCGTCAACTGTCCGGATGCAGAGGCCCTCGCAGCCTTCAAACACAACATCCGCGACGAATGGCTAGCCCGACACCTAGGACAGGAAAAGCCGAAATCCATGCCAGCCCTCACATCACTAATGACCCGCTTACATGCGGGAGAGGATAGTCTAGCTAGCTCGCAAACAACAACTTTGAGTAAAAATCTGGCGGTCCGGATACTAAGGACCTGGCGGCAGGTCGCGTCGAAGCAAAAACAAGCGCCACGTTAACGGCGACAACAATGAGGATCTGGCGGTCAACGCCGGATTTCGAGGCTCTAAACCGGTCGCCGAAGAAGCCATTCAAAAGAACCACTCGGGTCCATCCAATTTGGACCGAATACTCAACCACTCATGCGGATACATGGCACCCGAAAACCAGCTAACCACACGAGCAGAGATTGTTGGGTATTCAAGCGAGCGAGCAAGTTAATTGCAAAACAGTGACAAGGGCTGCATAGCAATGACGAGGAAGAGACCGGCCGCCCGAACAATAGAGGACGAAGGTTTCCCCCACAAGTGCGGACGGTAAACATGATATCGCAACCCATATACCCAAGAGGGAGCGAGCGTGCACTAAGGGCGTATATGCGATGGAGCGATCGCCGAAGTTCAATCCATGGTCCTCTTGCACGATCACTTTCGATTGAAGAGACCATCCGACCATTTTCCGCCATGGCGGATTCGCGCATTGGTTTTAGACCCAATCGTCGATGGATTTCACCTCACGAGTCCCGATGGGCGGCGGCAGTGTCTGAACCGCTTTATCGAGGATACAAAGGCGCAAGATGGGCATAGACCCTCAAGGATTAAACCTACAAATCGACCTTCAAAGGCGTCATACCAGGTGTTGAAGCTAATTGTACAGCTCGATCCACGCTGGAAGTGGTCTTGGATCCCGGATAATTTCGGGCGAGGAGTTAATCTTGACATAGTCCCGTTCGGCGGCTATCACGCTCCGCTTCGGACGAACCGCGTTCGCAAAGTTCAACGCGTGTCGCATTATGCATACCTCAAGATCAAGATGCCAGGCCCTCGTGGAGTCATCACGGTCAGCGAAATACGGCGCGCCCTCCGAGCGGAGGAACATACTGGCGCTCTCGGCGAAGTACATAGCAGCCTTCTAAGGCAATTTTCGAGTCCGCCGTTAAGCGACCGGACACGCCAAACGCGCCGTAGCAACATCAATCAAGACCACCTGGCACGTTCCGAGCACGCGTAGCAATGCGGCCCTAACCCCAGCCCTCGCATGATTGCAAGACCAACCCTCGCGTACATCATTACGCTCTGGAGATACCATGGGCATAGGGGAGGGCACGACCACAACAGACCCGGAGTGCGGCTCGACCACACCAGGGGCTCCCAAGCGTGTCACTCTTTTTATTTTCATTTTCCTTCTTTTTATATATAGGACTCCGTTCACCAGAGGCCCTGTCCGGCGGCGCGACCGCCGAACTCACGATGCAACAGTCAGGGAGGGAAAAAGGCTGCGACGAACACTCAGGTGGTCTCCATTACGAGCATTAAATTTGATTATATACACCAGCCCGCAGCCCACCCCTGGAGGGGGACATGTTTAATTAGTCCAATCCCTTGCTTACCGCACTATTTGTATCATTCCGCACTCATAGCAGAATTCCTTGAATAAATAATGCAGCACTTTTTGCCTATAATTGCATTACTTTACATATATGTTCATTAATGACATCTTGCACCCGTACAATTTGGTACGGCTGAATACACCAGGGGCTTATGTTCCCCGCATTATGGTGTGATAAGTCCGAACACTTTCACAAGTGCGGCACCCCGAACTTATAGCATTATATGAATCGGCTCCGAATCATGTCTTGGGTCAATAGTTGGGTTTGCCCGGCTCCCATGTTTTGGTACCTTACGTTCCATTCTGTCGGCTAAGGTAGCACTGGGAGAACCACTGCGATTGCGCCCCGGTTGAGCTGGGCGAGCGCCTCAGTGGAGAAAGCTAAAACTGACTGGCATGATAAGGCGAGAGACTGGTCGCTGTTCGAGAGGTCTTTTCGGGTCCCTAAAGACTTATGCCGCTTCGAGCGAAGAACCGGATAATGTCCGACGAAGGCGTGGATAGCGCCCCGAATTCGGTCTTCCAAATACTAGGGGCTTCGCCGAAATTTAAAATTATAGAATTCTATGGCTAAGTGAGAGTGTTCAAGCATTATAAGTCCGGTTGCCTTGTTCGTTGTGTTGGCGCCTCCTAGATGGACCCAAAATGGGAACAAGAGTGCTCAAGTTTATCCGAACACCCCAAAGCACTAGTGGCATGGAAATTTGAAGCCGACGACTTGCCATCTCTTAGATTTTATAAGCGGCCGCATGTAAGGTAATATTTTAAATTAAACAAGCGTTGCTTAGCGCATATGAACAAAGTTTTCAGCGCACAGGATAACACATAGCGAGTCTACTCAATAATTACATCTCGGGGCACTCATCCGCAATCTTGCGGGCACCCTTGAGACAGTCTTATAGTACATCTCGGCGACGATACTCCATGCCCATTGGCGGCGCGTCGCTGATAAGCCTCTCGCAACCAGCCTGCCCAGTGCACCTTTGCGGGCAAGGGCCCGACGAGCACCTTCAATACTGGCGGAGCGCTTGATGACCTCCACCGAGGGCACGCATCCACCAGCCGCCACACGAGGCCGAAGTAGCTCCCAGGCATGGCCTCTCCAGGCCACAGCCGGACTATGAGGCCCTTCATGGCCTCCTCAGCTACCTTGTGGAGCTCGACCAGCTGCTTCAGCTGGTCGCTAGGGGGCACCGGATGGCCGGCCTCAGCATACTGAGACTAGAAGACCTTCTCCGTTGAGCTCCCCTCCTCGCCACGGTAGAATACGGCGGCATCGGATACACTGCGAGGCAGATCTGCAAACGCCCCTGGAGAGCTCCGAATTCGGGTAAGTGTCAGGTAGTTTACATTAACATGCTTGCTTTGCATGAAAAATGCCTTACCCGCCGCTATTTTCTTCACATCCTCAACCTCCTGAAGGGCCTTATGGGCCTCGGCCTTGGCGGCTTTGGCACTTTCGAGAGCCGAGGCAAGCTCGGACTCTCGAGTCTTCGAGTCACGCTCCAAACTCTCATGCTTTTCCATGAGAGCCTGGAGCTCTTGCCGCACCTCCGCCACCCGCGCCTCCTGCTTCTCTCGCTCTGCCCGTTCCGCGGCCACATTGCGTTAGGCCGCGGACACAGCCTCCTTCAGGGTTGCCACCTCATTCGTGGCCCCTGCAGTACCCATGTTATCCTTGTTATTTTTATTGCAACCTAAATCCTTTTACAGAAGGTAACTATTCAAAGAGGTGTTACTCACCTTCTTTGTCCTCGAGCTGCTTTGGCACGGCCGAGCTCTTGCTCGGACCGCCGAGGTCTGCTTCAATGCACCGACCTCCATGATCGGTCTGGCAGAGGTCAAGCAAGAGCCTCGCAAACCCATATTGACATAATTTTTTAGCAACCCTGCGTATTTCTTTTTTAGATCCTCAGTCCGGCTTTTCTTTCCGAACACCGAACAGAGCATCAGGGGCTATTGTCTATGCGGTATTACATTACATTTTTTAACTTCTTACCTCAAAGCCTGTTACAAGGCTACTGCAGGCTTCGGTCAGCCTGCTCTTGGCGAGCCGAACCTTCTGAATCACCGCACTCATGATAGTTCGGTGTTCTTCCTCGATGGAAGCGCCTTTGAGCGCCTCCAGCAAGTTGTCCGGCGCCTCCGGTTGGACGGGGGCCGCCGGCGTCACGGTCTTTCCCTTCTTGCGAAGGGGCCGCCTGTCGGACTCTGGAACCACTGCGGGTTCCGGTGTGGAGTCCGGCGCAAAGTCCGGGAGGCTGCCTTGCGGCGCCTCCGGAGCCTCCTCCTGAAGGGTCCCTCCCTGGGATCCCACCTCGGCGTCCTCAGCGGTGCGAGGGGTGGAGGCAGCCGGATGGAATCCACATCCGACGGAGCCAACGACCCGCTCGACGAAGCGGGGAGATCATCATCGGCCGGACTGCAGGCAGTGTGCGGCATTAGAAGGACACTACATGACACATAAGAAATTAATCATTCAGGAATCCGGATACTTACGATCTTGCCGGGGGCCTGGCCCTTGAGGGTCATTCTTCATCGCCTACGTTGGCGTTGGCGGAGCTGTCCGGGGGAATATTTCTTCCCCTCTTGGACCCTTCGGCCTCCCCTGTTGGGGAGGCCTTCCTCTTTCTCTCTCCCTCCTCTGGGAGAGAGTCCTCTTTCTCCTCCTCGTCTTCGGGGGAGGAGTCCGCCTTGGAGTCCTCGGACACCTGAAAGCGGGAACTCTTTCGAGTACCCGTGGCCACCTCTTGGCCTTTTTCTCTGGCACCACATGCGGTGCTGGAACCAGCAGCCCCGCTAGAAGGGCGTCTACTGGTTTTTCTGGCATGGGAGCCAGGCAGATGATCTGCTCGGCCTTCTTCATCCAGTCCTGTCAAAGGAAAAGGGAGATTGAAACCCGCTTATAGTCAAACTATTAACAACAAATGTCCCGTAAAGGGGTAGAATCACTTACCTCGTCCGCTGGACGCTGCGAGTGAAATCCGCGATCTTCAGTCGTGGATGCGGGAGCTTCGGCGCCCTTGAACAGTACCCTCCAGGCGCCTTCGTACGTCATGTCGAAGAGCCCGCTCAACGCCTGGTGCTATGCCGGATTGAACTCCCACAAATTAATCGCCCGTTGTTGGCAAGGGAGAATCCGGCGGATGAGGATGACTTGGACCACGTTGACAAGCCTGAGCTTCTTGCTCACCAGCTTCTGGATACAGGCTTGGAGTCCCGTCAGCTCCTCCGAACTACCCCATAGCAAGCCCTTCTCTTTCCAGGAGGTGAGCTGCATAGGGATACCAGATCTGAACTCGGGGGCTGCCGCCCACCTAGGGTCGCGGCTCGGTGATGTAGAACCACCCCGATTGCCACCCCTTGACGGACTCCACAAAGGCCCCTTCGAACCAGAGGATGTTAGGCATCTTGCCCAACATGGCGCCTCCGCACTCCGCTTGAGTGCCCTTCACTACCTTCGGCTTGACATTGAAGGTCTTGAGCCACAAGCCGAAGTGGGGCTGGATGCAGAGGAAGGCCTCGCACACGACGATAAACGCTGAGATGTTGAGGATGAAGTTCGGCGCCAGATCGTGGAAGTCCAGGCCGTAGTAGAACATGAGCCCCCGGACAAAGGGGTGAAGTGGAAAGCCCAGTCCGTGGAGGAAGTGGGGAAGGAATACGACCCTCTCATGGGGCCTGGGGGTGGGGATGAGCTGCCCCTTGTCGGGCAGCCGGTGCGCGATGTCGTCGGAAAGGTATCCAGCGTTGCGCAGCTTTGTGATGTGCTCCTCCGTAATGGAGGAGGCCAACCATTTGCCTCCCGCTCCGGACATGGTCGGAGAAGGTCGAGATGAGATGCGCGAACTTGGGCGCTGGAGCTCGAGTGCGCGGAGATGGATAAGCAAAGGAGGAAGAAGGCGTAGGTGAAAAGGTGGATCCTTATCCCTTATATATAGGCGGACGAAGACTATGCGTCCCCACCGGCCTAGTAAAACTCGCTTATCCCCCAAGCGCCACCATCAATGGCGCAGTTGGGTTACCCACGTCCGTATTGATGAGAATCCCGGAATAAGGGGAACACGATCTCTGCTTTGACAAGACGTGCCAAGGAAACCGCTTCGCTAAACGCGCTGAGGTGGTATAATGATTCAAGTAAAGGGCTTGGTAGTGGTGTGACGTCATGCCGCAAAATACGTCAGCAGATTGAACTTGTGTACATTTTATTCTCTCTACGGTGGAATGAGGAAATTATTTTGCAGAGCCGGACACTATCCTGATGTTCACAATCTTCTATGGATTATTCGGAGGAGGAACCCGCCTTGCAATGCCGAACATTATGCGCGCCGGACTCATCGTCATTGAAGCCAGGTTCAGGGGCTACTGAGGGAGTCCTGGACTAGGGGGTGTCCGGACAGCCGGACTATCATCGTCCGCCGGACTCCAAGACTACGAAGATACAAGATTGAAGACTCCGTCCCATGTCCGGATGGGACTTTCCTTGGCGTGGAAGGCAAGCTTGGCGATATGGATATGTAGATCTCCTACCATTGTAACCGACTCTGTGTAACCCTAGCCCTCTCCGGTGTCTATATAAACGGGAGGGCTTTAGTCCGTAGGACACAACAACCATTACAACAATCATACCATAGGCTAGCTTCTAGGGTTCAGCCTCCTTGATCTCGTGGTAGATCCACTCTTGTACTACCCATATCATCAATATCAATCAAGCAGGAGTAGGGTTTTACCTCCATCGAGAGGGCCCGAACCTGGGTAAAAACATCGTGTCCCTTGTCTCCTGTTACCATCCGCCTAGATGCACAGTTCGGGACCCCCTACCCGAGATCCGCCGGTTTTGACACCGACAAAGACCATATTGAAAATGCTTAGTGGCTCTTATATGCATGATTCTTTATTTAAATTAGAGCCATTATTACCTTGTCTTCTCTCTTGAGTTGAATGCTTGCAGATTCCAGCTTAGTCCAATGCACGTGCACTCTTATTATTATACACATCGTTCGGTCGTGCGAGTGAAAGGCAATAATGACGACATATGATGGACTTATTGGGATGAGAAAAGCTGGTATGAACTCGACCTCTCTTGTTTTTGTTAATATGATGAGTTCATCGTTTCTGAGTAAGCTATTATAAAGTAAACATATTTGCAACGACATTTAGAGATTATAGTTGCTTGTGCCATGCTTGATTAGCTATGAGTTATAATGGTTTACCTTGCGTGCCAACATGCTATTAGAATGATTATGATGTGGTATGATGGGATGGTATCCTCCTTTAAATGAATTGAGTGACTCGACTTGGCACATGTTCACGCATGCAGTTGAATCAAATCAACATAGCCCTCACGATATTTATGTTCATCGTGGATTATATCCTACTCATGCTTGCATTCGGTGTAAATTAATTTTAATGCATGTTTCGATTGTTGTCGCTCTCTCGATTGGTCGCTTCGGTCTTTTGCTAGCCTTCATTGTACTAAGTGGGAATCTTGCTTGTGCATCAAACTCCTTAAACCCCAAAGTTGTTCCATATGAGTCCACTATACCTTCCTATATGTGGTATTTACTGCCGTTCCAAGTAAATTTGTATGTGCCAAACTCCAAACCTTCAAATGAAATTCTGTTTTGTATGCTCGAGCAGCTCATGTTACAACTAGGGCTGCCTATATCTTCCATGCTAGGTGGATTATTCTCAAGAGGAGTGGACTCCGCTCCTCATTCACGAGAAAGGGCCGATAACTGGGATGCCTAGTCCCATGATCCAAAAAGATCAAAGCAAATCAAAATAATTAAACAAAACTCCCCCAGGGCTGTGGATAGTTGGAGGCACTCGTTGTTTCGAGCAAGCCATGGATGGATGCTTGTTGGTGGTTGGGGGAGTATAAACCTTTACCATTCTGTTTGGGAACTGCCTATAATGCATGTAGTACGGAAGATACAACCATCTCATAGTTGTTGCATTGACAGCAAAAGTATGCCGCTCAAAATGTTATTCAATCTCTATTTTAAAATCGAGCTCTGGCACCTCTACAAATCCCTGCTTCCCTCTGCGAAGGGCCAATCTATTTACTTTTATGTTGAGTCATCACCCTTCTTATTAAAAAGCGCCCATTTGGAGAGCACACACTTGTCATTTGCATTCATTACTATTGGTTTATATTGGGTATGACTTGTTGGATCTCTTTACCATGAATTACAATGTTTAGTCAGTCCTTGATCTTTAAAGGTGCTCTGCATTTATGTTTTGCGGTCTCAGAAAGGGCTAGCGAGATGCCATTTTGTTATATCATGTTATAATTATTTTGAGAAAGTGTTGTCATCCCAGTTTTATTATTATGGCTCGCTTGCTGATTATGCTATTGATATGAGTAATTGTGAGACCTAAGTGTTATAGTGAGTATGGTTAGTTCATAATATTTGTTGAAACTTAAATGCTGGCTTTTCATGTTTACAACAACAAGAGCAAATAGAGTTTGTAAAAGTTTTTCTTTATCACTTTCAGTTTATCAACTGAATTGCTTGAGGACAAGCAAAGGTTTAAGCTTGGGGGAGTTGATACGTCTCCAACGTATCTACTTTTCCAAACACTTTTGCCCTTGTTTGGACTCTAACTTGCATGATTTGAATGAAACTAACTTGACCGACGCTGTTTTCAGTGAGAACAACCATGATGTTGTTTTATGTGTAGAAAAGAAAAGTTCTCGGAATGTCACGAAAATCTACGGAGGCACTTTTGGAATTAATAAAATTTCGGGCGAAAGAAATATACCGGGGGCCAGGGGCATCCACGAGACAGGCGCCCCAGGCGCGCCCCCTATCTCGTGGGGCCCTGGACCTCCACCGACCTCAACTCCAACTCCATATATTCACGTTAGGGAGAAAAAAATCGAGAGAAAGTTTCATCGCATTTTACGACACGGAGCCGCCGCCAAGCCCTAATCTCTCGGGAGGCTGATCTGAGTCCGTTCGGGGCTCAGGAGAGGGGATTCATCGCCGTCGTCATCATCAACCATCCTCCATCACTAATTTCATGATGCTCACCGCCGTGCGTGAGTAATTCCATCGTAGGTTTGCTGGACGGTGATGGGTTGGATGAGATTTACCATGTAATCAAGTTAGTTTTGTTAGGGTTTGATCCCTAGTATCCACTATGTTCTGAGATTGATGTTGCTATGACTTTGCTATGCTTAATGCTTGTCACTAGGGCCCGAGTGCCATGATTTCAGATCTGAACCTATTATGTTTGAATATATGTGTGTTCTTGATCCTATCTTGCAAGTCTATAGTCAGCTTTTATGTGTTATGATCTGACAACCCTGAAGTGACAATAAGCGGGATACGTCTCGGTGATGACCGTAGTTTGAGGAGTACATGCATTCACTATGTGCTAATGCTTTGTTCCGGCTCTCTATTATAAGGAGGCCTTAATATCCCTTAGTTTCCGCTAGGACCCCTCTGCCACGGGAGGGTAGGACAAAAGATGCCATGCAAGTTCTTTTCCATAAGCGCGTATGACTATTTACGAAATACATGCCTACATTACGTTGATGAACTGGAGCTAGTTCTGTGTCACCCTATGTTATAGCTATTACATGAGGAATCGCATCCGGCATAATTATCCATCACTGATCCATTGCCTACGAGCTTTTCATATATTGTTCTTCGCTTATTTACTTTTCCGTTGCTACTGTTACAACTACTACAAAAACCCAAAACATTTATCTTTACTTTTGCTACCGTTAGCTTTATTATCATACCACTTTTGCTACTAAATACTGTGACAACTCAGCTGTAAATACTCAAGAATATTCTTCGGCTCCCCTTGTGTCAAATCAATAAATTTGGGTTGAATACTTTACCCTCGAAAGTTGTTGCGATCCCCTACACTTGTGGGTTATCATAGCTCCGTGCAGAGCATTGTATACATAGAATATTTGCAAAATACATAAGACTCTGAATGTGACAGACCCGTTGACTGAACTTTTCTCACGAGCAAAACATGATCATACCTTAGTACTCTTTGGGTGTTAATCACATAGCGATGTGAACTAGATTATTGACTCTAGTAAATCCTTTGGGTGTTGGTCACATGACGATGTGAACTATGGGTATTAATCACATACAGATGTGAATATTGGTGTTAAATCACATGATGATGTGAACTAAATTATTGACTCTAGTGCAAGTGGGATACTGAAGGAAATATGCCCTAGAGACAATAATAAAGTTATTATTTATTTCCTTATATCATGCTAAATGTTTATTATTCATGCTAGAATTGTATTAACCGGAAACTTAGTACATGTGTGAATACATAGACAAACATAGTGTCACTAGTAAGCCTCTACTTGACTAGCTCGTTGATCAAAGATGGTTGTGTTTCCTAACCATAGACATGAGTTGTCATTTGATTAACGGGATGACATCATTAGGAGAATGATGTGATCTACTTGACCCATTCCGTTAGCTTAGCACTTGATTGTTTAGTATGTTGTTGTTGCTTTCTTCATGACTTATACATGTTCCTATGACTATGAGATTATGCAACTCCCATTTACCGGAGGAAAACTTTGTGTGCTACCAAACGTCACAACGTAACTAGGTGATTATAAAGGAGCCCTACATGTGTCTCCGGAGGTACATGTTGAGTTGGCGTATTTCAAGATTAGGATTTGTTACTCCGATTGTCGGAGAGGTCTCTCTGGGCCCTCTCGGTAATGCACATCACTATAAGCCTTGCAAGCAATGTGACTAATGAGTTAGTTGCGGGATGATGCATTACATAACGAGTAAAGAGACTTGCCGGTAATGAGATTGAACTAGGTATTAAGATACCGACGATCGAATCTCGAGCAAGTAACATACCGATGACAAAGGGAACAACGTATGTTGTTATGCGGTTCGACCGATAAAGATCTTCATAAAATATGTAGGAGCCAATATGGGCATCCAGGCTCCGCTATTGGTTATTGACCAGAGAAATGTCTCGGTCATGTCTACATAGTTCTTGAACCCGTAGGGTCCGCACGCTTAACGTTCGTTGACGATATAGTATTATATGAGTTATGTATGTTGGTGACCGAATGTTGTTCGGAGTCCCGGATGAGAACACGGACATGACGAGGAACTCCGAAATGGTCCGGAGATGAAGTTTAATATATGGGATAGTGTTTTTTGGTCTCCGGAAGGGTTCCGGATGTTTCCCGAAATGTTTGGGTACGAGAACACGTTATTTGGGCCAAAGGGGAAAGCCCACAAGGTTTTTGGAAAGCGCAAAAGAAAGTTTTGCGAGTCCGGGGCGACGCCAGGTCCTGGCGTGCAGGTCGAACGCCAGAACCTGGCGTATGGCCCTGGTAGTCCGAGAAGGACTCTTGCCTTTCGGGTGAAACCGACTTTGTGGAGGCTTTTACTTCAAGTTTCTACCCCAAGGCTCAACATATGAAGAGAGGGGCAGGGCTAGCACCAAAGACACATCAAGAAACACCAAGCCGTGTGCCGGCAACCCTGTCCCCTCTAGTTTATCCTCCGTCATAGTTTCTGTAGAGTGTAGGCGAAGCCCTGCGGAGATTGTTCTTCACCAACACCGTCACCACGCCATCGTGCTGCCGGAACTCATCTACTACTTCGCTCGTCTTGCTGGATCGAGAAGGCGAGGATGTCATCGAGCTGAACGTGTGCAGAACTTGGAGGTGATGTGCGTTCGGTACTTGGATCAGTCGGATCGTGAAGGTGTACGACTACATCAACCACGTTGATAAACACTTCCGCTTTCAGTCTACAAGGGTATGTGGACAACACTCTCTCCTCTCGTTGCTATGCATCACCATGATCTTGCGTGTGCATAGGAATTTTTTTGAAATTACCACATTCCCCAACAGATACAAGGGTGTTAAGGATCCGCGACACTACATGGACAACTCCCAACACACAAGATATACATTATGCATCGCTAGGAGAGGACAAAGCTCTCAAAGCAACACACTAAGAGACGAAGTTGAGCGCCGATGATCTGAGAACTCCAAGGCGGTGCCTTCAGGAAGGGCACAACGCAAGAACGCCACCACCCCCGATCCAAAGGATCAAGATTTTCATCTGGAGATATGCGGGGGTCATGGAGCAACCGCGACGAGGCCTTCGAGAAGGGAACGATGCCCAAGGATGCCGCCGCCATCGGTCTGACCAAAATCAGACAAGGTTTTCACCCCAGCAACACGCTCACCCTGCCATGGAACACCGACTGAGGGAGTCCTGGACTAGGGGGTGTCCGGACAGCCGGACTATCATTATCCGCCAGACTCCAACACTACGAAGATACAAGATTGAAGATTCCGGCTTGTGTCCGGATGGGACTTTCCTTGGCGTGGAAGGCAAGCTTGGCAATACGGATATGTATATCTCCTACCATTGTAACCGACTCTGTGTAACCCTAGCCTCCTCCGGTGTCTATATAAACCGGAGGGCTTTAGTCCGTAGGACAACATACATTACAACAATCATACCATAGGCTAGCTTCTAGGGTTTAGCCTCCTTGATCTCATGGTAGATCTACTCTTGTACTACCCATATCATCAATATTAATCAAGCAGGAGGTAGGGTTTTACCTCCATCGAGAGGGCCCGAACCTGGGTAAAAACATCGTGTCCCTCGTCTCCTGTTACCATCCGCCTAGACGCACAGTCCGGGACCCCCTACCGAGATCCGCGGTTTGACACCGACATTGGTGCTTTCATTGAGAGTTCCTCGTGCCGTCACCGATAGGCTTGATGGCATCTTCAACCAACGACGCTGTCGGTGAGACTTTCCTCCCGGACAGATCTTCAGATTCGGCGGCTTCGCCGCTGCGGGCAATTCACTTGGCCATCTCGAGCAGATCAGCTCGCCCCTGGCCGTCCAGTCGATTTGGAAGCTTGAACTTCACGGCCGATGTCGCGGAGACTTGATCTTGACGGACTCGAGCCTGACCGAGCACGCCCCCTCGTAATGATGGGCATGATCTAGCTCTGCCGCGAACAGTGCCTTGGTGGCGCACGGATCCGCTTGGCTATTAGGCGGGCCGATCGCCCGGATCAAGGGCGGTGGATAGACGCCACAGGGGCTTCAACATCCACGGCGATGGGCGAACACTAATCTTGTCCCTGCGAAACTTCGTGATTCCGAGGTGCGGACCCTCGCGGACTCCGAACCTCCGCGCCCTACCAATCAATCCGGATTGGGGCGGTTATAAATTCACCGCCGCGGACATCTGTCAATACTCGCCTTTTGGCAATATCCTGAATTTACTAAAGCATCTCTCGTTATCAGGAGAGTCCAGGCCGGACTATGGCCTGGTTGGGGTTCGGACGATGAAGAAATTCAGAGCCCACCCACCACCCACTTTGTAGCCACTGCCGATGATCTAACCGACATGCTAGACTATGACTCGAAGACATTGGCGGAATAGGCGACAATCTTTGAGATTTAACAAGAAACAGAGCCTATAAGGCACGGGAGGACCACCTCGTCACATGACATATACATGGTGGACACCCCAAAGGAGAGCGATAACAAGGACCAACGGGCCGCGGCAGGAGATGACCCCGCCGATAAACGACCAAAACGGCGGCGCAGACGCCGCCCCAAGTCCCGCCTCGACAACAACGCTCCAAAGGAGCCCGCAATACGGCAGGGCTCACAAGTGGACGACGAGCAACCGTCCGAACATGACGAGTCAGATAATCAGTCTAGGCCCGGCGAAAACAACAGTCCGGACGACCTCATGCCGGACACGCCGCCGGAAAGTAAGAACCTTCGGAAAAGACTCGTCAGTACTGCAAGAAGCCTGAAGAAGGAAAAACGGAGGCTCAAAACAGCGGGAGACACACTCAGAATGAGATGGAGCAAAGTGCTCAAAACCGCAGATAAATGCTGCAACGCCACCAATCAAAGAGCTACCCAAGCGCAAGCTGCTACGAATTGACGAGGAGGCCATAGAGCCCCCACCGTCCAAAAATAAAGGGCACTGGTTGGATAGGCGGCCATATGACATGAGCCAAATTATGACAATGGCGCCACTCATAAATCCTGCGAACTTGGAAGGATAGATGGCCCAGCCAGTCCATTTACGGGCCAAAGGAGAAGGCCCCAAGAAGCAAGGTAACACGTCAAGTGTCCGATGATAGCGGCACACACAAATCTGGGCGCCGCACACCCACTATGTTTCACCGATGAGGTCTTTGGACCATGAATTCCCAAAGCAGGATTTAAACCCATCAACATAGAGGCCTCACGACGGAACAACAGACCACAGTGCGGATAGAAGATTATATACTACATATACATATGGCGGAGGAGGCGATCTCCACGCCATAAAATACCTACCCTCAAGCTCAAAGGGCCAGCCCGTCATTGGCTTAAAGCCTCCCGAAAAAACTTGTTGGAAGTTGGGAAGAGCTCGAGGACGCGTTTAGAGCAAATTTTCAAGGGACTTATGTCCGCCCTCAGGATCTGAGCGATCTAAGTCATATAACTCAACAGCACGGAGAGTCGGTCATGAAATGCAGAACAGGTTCCTTACCAAAAGAACCAAATAGTCATTGTCCGGACGCGAAGCCTTAGCAGCTTTCAAGCACAATGTCCGAGACGAATGGCTTGCCAGACACCTCGGTCAAGAGAAACCGAGGACAATGTCCGCACTAACAAGCCTCATGACCCTCTTCTGCGCGGGAGAGGATAGCTGGCTAGCAAGATGCAGCATCAGCGACCCAAGTACATCCGAGATAAGAGATGGAAACGGAAAATCACGGCGCAGGAAAGAACAACGCCGGAATAAAGAGAAAAGCCCGAAGAGCACGGCAGTCAACGCCGGATTCAAAAGCTCGCGGCCCAACAACAACAAAACACAGCCCCTAAAGGATGACAGTGACGAATTGTCCAACTTAAACAAGATTTTGGGTCGGATATGCCAAATCCACAGTACCCGAAAGGCACGCAAATCACACCCACGAGGATTGTTGGGTTTTAAACAGATCTGGCTGCCTAAATGCGAACACAAGGGGCTCGGCAGCGTCAGCTTAAGAAGATAAACCCACCAGTGAGCACCGGAAAACAAAAGACTTTCCCACAAGGGGTCAAAGCATAAACTCACTTCATGTGATAATACGGAGAAATAGTGCGGCACTTTCTAAAAAGAGCTTGCACGGTCCAACCCAATGAACCGTAGAGATTGGATATCAAAACCAATCACTTTCGACCACCTGGACTATTCCAGAAGCGTTCGAAATGTGGGACGGACTCCCCTGATATTGAATTCCATAATAGACGGATTACAATTTACTCATGTCCTAATGGACGAAGGCAGCGACTTAAACCTGCTATATTCAAAAACAATCCGTAGGATGGGGATAAACCCTGCTAAAATCCGACACAGCCGCACTTCCTTCAAAGGAGTGATGCCAGGTCCTTACGCCAAGTGCACAGGCTCCATATTACTCGAAGTCGTGTTCGGATCTCCGAACAATTTTCGACGAGAAAAATTAATCTTTCATATCGTCCCATTTGAAAGTGAATATCAAGCACTCTTGGGACGAAAGGCTTTTGTCCGCTTCAACGCCATACCGCATTACGCGTCTCTTACACTCAAGATGCCGGTCCGCGTGGCGTCATTTTAGTGCGAGGGTCACTTAAAGACCCCGGACTCGGATAGACGAATCCGGCTTCAGTAGGCTAGGGGCTCCCTAGCCGCATACCCCTTCACAGGGGCTGCGGCGCTAAACAACCGCGGGTTTACACAAACCCTGCTTTAATTATTTATATTTCTGTTTTTCGCACAAATTGTTTTTAAACCTAAACGTTCCTCTCTTTCTGAGATGAACAATGTGCATACCGTCCGGACAACGGCGCCAGCGGAGACACAGTGCGAGCGTGCGGTAGGGACCCGTTGTGAGATTCTTTTGATTAAGACCTGCGTAGACCTTTTTTTGTCTCTTGTTGTTGTTCTCCTTGGTTTCTTCCTATAGCCAAAGCGAGCTCGGCGTTTTGGCATCGGCGCGTCGAAGACCATGCCGTGCACGGACACTAGGGGCTTAGGGCATCTCGCCCATTATTATAAAGACCGAACACCTTAGGGAGTGTTGGCGTCTCGAGATTAGGCATTATATGCATCAGCTCGAATCATGTCTTTGGTCAAATGTTGGGTTTGCGGCTCTCGTGTTTTGCTGCCTTACGTTCGTATCACCGCTAACGCAGCACCGGAGAACTCTGCGATTGTGCCCCGTTAATTTGGCGAGCACCTCGATGAAAGCCGAAAACCGATTGTCATGATACAAGAGAGACTGGTCGACCACTCGATCGACTACCGGAATGTTTAGAATTCCCGCTTTGACGAAGGACCGTTTCGGTCAGCACATCGCACTCGAATCGGAGATGTGCGGTGCCACGAGGCTATATCGTAGCCCCACCCTCGCTCAACGGCTAAGTGAAAGTGATAAAGCATTATAGTCCGGATTGCCTAGTTCGCTCGCTACCACCTCCTTAAGCAGACCGAGGCGCCGGATTAAGTGGGAAAAGCGCGCTATTTTTGCGAACACCCCGCACCTCGTGCGTGGGGCTGAAACCAAGACTGCAATCTTTCAAGTTATACAAATGTATCGTAAACGTCCGCCGAGGAGAAGTTTTACTACTTGACGCTTTAAGTATAAAAAAGCGGTTATAGCATAATCATTGTTTTACAAGCTAAACCGTTCATTTGAGCGTAATATTTTTCGAAACTGCGACTCTATTATCTGGCGCCACGCATAACTTCCCAGTAGTGCTCGGCGAGAGCGGCTTTCATCCGAACCTGGCGGGCAGCGGTGGCATCCATCTCCGGACAATGCGCCTTCACGGGCAAGAGCCATCCGTGCGCCCTCGATGCAGGCCGACCGCTTCATCTCCTTTATATGCGGCACCGTTCAAGGAATTGCTGCGATAAGCCAAAAGTAGCTCGTCGCCTTGGACCTTTCGGCCATACATGGGCCACGATGTCGATCATGGCAAGTCCGGACAATCTATTTAGCTCAGCCCACTCGCCGGCCGATGCATCAGCGGAAGTGAGCGATCCGGGCTGTGGAATTGAGACCAATATAGCTCTTACGTCTCGTGATCCTCCCGGCTCGGAAGTGCTTAATGGCATCGGCCGCACTTGCAGCTAAGTCCATATACGGATCCTCCGGACTCCTGACCGCTCAAATTGAGCATACTTTCCATCCATAAACGGCGACGCAGCGGAAAAGGCTTGCCGGCCGGGATCTCTCCGACTGGCGCAGTTCCTCCTTCATAGCCCGCATTGCGAGGCGGGCATCCTTAACCGGCGGTGGCCTTCTTGAGTCTTCCCGCTCCGATAAGCGCTCCTTTTCAAGAGCCTCATTGCGGTCGGTAGCATCCTTTACTTTCATGGCCAATTCGGCCACCTCCGCCCTGCTTAGGCAGTGCGCAGCCTTTTCGGCTTTCAACTCTTCGGCCGCCCTCGAGGCAGCCGCGTCACTCCTTCGAGCTTGCTCCTTAGCTCGAGCAAGTTCGGCCCGAAGGCTCTCCACAGCAGCAGCACCGTCTGTACAACAGCATAATATTTATCAGAGGAGGGCTTCGACCCCCTTAAATAAAGCGACTGCGGAGAATTTATTTACCTTGCGACTCATCAAGCCGCCGGTTGATAAGTGCGATATCCGCATCCGCCATGTCAAGTTGCCGACTTAATTCGGCAAACTCACTAGTCCGGCTAGCCCCCGGACTATCCGCCACCTGCATAGGAACGACGGAATTCATTACTTTAGATTTCGATCCTCAGTACGTTGTCTTTTTCGACAACATATTGAGTCTCAGGGGCTACTATCTATATAGGGCGCATTTTTATGCGCGAACCTGTTAAAAGACATATGGGTGCATCATTCTCGCATACCTTAAAACCCGCCAGCAAACTCATGGCGGCATTGCACAATCCGCTCTCGGCGGACGAAATCCTTCCGATCACCATACGCATCAACACACGGTGATCTTCTGAAATGGACGCCCTCTCAAGCAGATTTTTTAGTTCTCCCGGCCGGATACTAGTGGGTGCCGAACTCTCTGGCCCCTCCGGACTCGGGGATACCCTCCGTGACGATACTTCAGGCTCGCCCGCCTTATCTGACGGCGCTGCAGACGGAGGTGTATCATTCTCCATCATCTCTGGAAGAAGGTCCCCCGAAGATGAACTCATCTGAGAAGGCTGCAGATCCGAACTGCAATATAAATATTTCGGTTACCCACAGAAGCATAAATGAAGGTATTTCCCTAATTAATTCCCTCTTCTCATACTCACGGCTCGTTGGAGGGCTGGTCTTTTGGCGATGATTGTGCGTCCGGATTCTCTCCGGACGCCGGACCCCCCGGTGAAGATCTCTTCCCGCGTTTAGGGGCTTGGGCCTCCGGATCCTCGGAGGCGGTCCTCTTCTCCCCCTAGAGGGAGGGGTTCTTGATTCTCCCCTCCTCAGGCGCCCCTTCGGGCGAAATATTAGCTCCTCTGTTTTCCCCTTTGCCCCCTTCTGTGGGGGCGACCTCCAACATTCTGACCAGCACGGGCTCCAGTGCGGTCTCTGGGAGGGGGGCCGGACACCTTATCATCCTTGATCGCGCCACCCATTCCTGTGAAGAGTAATAAGTCAGGAGGCGTACTCTAGAAAGGCGTATAAACGGAAAGTCCGGACTCTGAGCTATTTACCTGAGTATCCGGGCGATTGCGGCTTAGGCCTGCGTCCTCGGCTAATTCCGGACACGCCACTGCGGTCGAAGAACAACTTGTACATCTCCACGGGTGTCGCACCCATAAAGTGTTGGAGAATCCGAGGTCCCTCGGGTTGAACTCCCATAGGCGGAGAGGACAGCGTTTGCGAGGCGAAGGTGCACGATTAGCATAACTGCATCACCTTGATCAGGTTGATCTCCCTCGTTTGGAGGTCTCGAATCCGGCCTGCGGTGAGGGCACGTCTTGGACGGCCCCAGTTGAGCCCTTGGTTGACCCACGACATCGGTTGGCGTGGAGGTCCCTTGCGGAATAAAGCGGCGGCTTTTGCTGCTGCCGCCCGAGCGATGATATAAAACCACTCCTGCTGCCACAGTCCGAGTTCCTCTTGGAAGGAACCCTCGGGCCACGGGCATTGGCCTTTTGCTTATGGCGCCCGCCGACTCGCAGCGCCCCGATCATCTTGGCTCCACCTTGAAGGTCTTCACCATAGGCGAAGTGGGGAATGGCGGAGGAAGGCTTATGACGATAATGAATGCGGAGAAGTGGAGGATGGACTCGAGCCAAGTCGTGAAAGTCCAGCCCATAGTAGAGCAGAGCCCTCTCACGAAGGGATCCGTCGGAAGCCTAAACCCGGCGGAGGTGGGATCTGAGCAGCGTATTCACGGGCTCGGAGGCGGGCACGGCCTGCCCTTGGCGGGCAATCTGTCTGAAACCTCGAGGCGGATACTTGGCTTCACGTAACTTCAATATGTCCTCCTCCGTGACGGAGGAGGGCATCCACCGCCCCGGAGGTCGGGCGGACATGGTTGAGGATCCAAGCGCTCGAATCTGAGGCTCTAGGTGTTGGGCGGGAGCGAAGAAGAGATTCGATGCGAGATTGAAGAACGAGGACAGCCTGGGTCCTCTTATAAAGAGGGGGAAAATACCAAGAGCCGTCTCCGTGACCGTTCGAGATTCACCTTCGATAGAGGAGGCGTGGCGATGGGAGCTGTTGGGTTACCCACGCACGTATTGATGAGAATCCGGGATAAGGGGACACGATCTACGCTTGACGAGGCGTGCAAAGAAACCGCTTCGCTAAGCGTCTTTGGCGGTATAGTAAAAATGATTCAAACAAAGGCTTGGCGGCGGTGTGATGTCACGCCGCATAATCGTCGGCCAGATTGAGCTAGTGTATATTTTATTCTCGCCACGGTGGAGCGTGGAATTTATTTTGCGAGCGGACACTATCACGGTGTTCATGATCTTCTCTGGATTATTCAAGGAGGAACCCGCCTTGCAATGCCGAACATTATGCGCTGCCGGACTTATCGTCATTGAAGACTGGTTCGGGGCTCTTGAGGAGTCTGGACTAGGGGGTGTCCGGACAACCGGACTATCATTATCCGCCGGACTCCAAGACTACGAAGATACAAGATTGAAGACTCCGGCTCGTGTCCGGATAGGACTTTCCTTGGCGTGGAAGGCAAGCTTGGCAATACGGATATGTAGATCTCCTACCATTGTAACCGACTCTGTGTAACCCTAGCCTCCTCCGGTGTCTATATAACCGGAGGGCTTTAGTCCGTAGGACAACATACATTACAACAATCATACCATAGGCTAGCTTCTAGGGTTTAGCCTCCTTGATCTCGTCGTAGATCTACTCTTGTACTACCCATATCATCAATATTAATCAAGCGGGGCGAGGGTTTTACCTCCATCGAGAGGGCCGAACACAGGTAAAACATCGTGTCCCTCGTCTCCTGTTACCATCCGCCTAGACGCACAGTCCGGGACCCCCTACCCGAGATCCGCCGGTTTTGACACCGACACCGACCACTAGCTGCCATGCAGCCCACGCAACCATGACGGCCAATAAGCACCCGAGCTACGAGCCCCGCCCACGAGCACTGCAACTCCCACCAGCCGGGCCGCCGCCCAGCATAGAAATCCCCTAGAGCACCTCCGTGAGCATGAGCCGAGCGCCGACTAGTAATCCAGACCACGAATGGAGCTGCCTGTGACCAGCCTGACCAAACAGATCCAGCACCAGGAGACTCCAGCACACGGAAAGGGGGAGGACCTCGTCCACGACCGGTGCACCCTCGCGCCGGTGGTGGGTGGCCTCACCGCGTCAGAGCCACCCCTCCCTCCCAATGGCCTCCCCCACGCCACCCCCAGTTGTGCCCCGCCACGGCTCCCGACCAAGATTCGGAAGTGGCCAGAACCAGCCACCCATCCATGATGGGGGAGCGCCGGACCGACCACTGCTTGTAGCCGAAGAGGAACAACCAGGAGGACCACCACGAGCCGGCCGCAAATGCGCAGACGCCAGATCCAGCCGCCGCCGCTGCCCCACCTGCTCTGCATGAATCCGCCACACCGCAGCAGCTGCGACGCTGCGCAGCCACGAACCACGCCCAGAACGGCGACCGTAGCCGCCGCCTCATCCCGCGCCGCCTACCAAGAACAGCGCCAGAGCCATGGGCCTGGCCTGATCTAGCTAGAGCACGCCACCACCGGTAGCCGCGCGCACTGCGAGCGCGAGCCCATGCCGCCGACGCCCGCCAACCCGCGCACACGCCGCCGCCACAAGCACACGTCGCCGCACCCCACGAAAGCACAACGCCTCCGCTCATCAAGGACGTTCCGCGCCAACCTCCAGGCGACGAGCGAGAGGGGAGCAGAGGCTCTGCCATCACCAACGCACATCGGGCTTCGCCCGGCGACGCCTGCCGACGGCGGCGGGGGAGGAGATAGGAGGAAAGACCGGTGGAGAAGGCGCTAGGGTTTCCTCCGGGGCGCTCGCGGGAGCGCCGCGAGAGGGTGGAGGTCCTAATTATTAGTTTCATGCATACGGGATTCACTCATTTTCAAACAAATCGAGACAATTGATTATAGAGAGTCTCAATCTCAAGCAAACATGGCGCCCTATCTCCCGAAAGATGACTTGGTCAAATGGCCCACGAGTCCACGACCTAGCTACCAAATGATGCACAAAATGGTCCTTGGTGTAATGTACTACTCCCTTCGTTCCTAAATATTTGTCTTTCTAGAGATTTCAACGAGTGACTACATACGGAGCAAAATGAGTGAATCTATACTCTAAAATATGTCCATATACATTCGTATGTGGTAGTCCATTCGAAATCTCTAAAAAGACAAATATTTAGGAACGGAGGGAGTGACTACATACGAAGCAAAATGAGTGAATCTATACTCTAAAATATGTCCATATACTTCCGTATGTGGTAGTTCATTCGAAATCTCTAAAAAGACAAATATTTAGAAACGGAGGGAGTACTAAATTTCCGTTTCATGTCACCTGGCCTCGGCCGAGCTGAACTGGTCCCCAACAGGATTGAAGATGTTCGGCCGTGAAACCGGCTAATTTTTTTTAAATAATACATTTTTTTTATTAATTTTCATAAATATTACGCTGGATAAAAAAATTTCAAAAATAATACACCGTCGGCCCGCTGTAGGCCGACTGGGCCTAGTCGGCCCACAGCAGGCCGATTGGATTCCAGTCGGCCTACAGCTGGCCGACTGGACCCTGTCGGCCCACTGTCGGCTGATTGGGTCCTGTCGGCCCACTGTGGGCTGACTGGAGCTAATTGACCCGCTGTGGACTAATTATTTTTGCAAAAAATTGGCATAAAAAATATATGTTTAAAGAAAATGTTAATCATGTAATTAAAAAATGTTAAACGTGTATAAATTTTTTCCTGATGTATACAAAAAATGTACAATATATATGCAAAAATGTTGACATAAAAAAATATGTTTTGAAAAGTGTTAAGCATGTATTTAAAAATTGTTAAATGTCTGTCTAAAAATGTACCTTATTTATACAAAAAATATAGAATGTGTATGAAAAAAGTTGATACCAACAAATTATGTTTGAAAAATATGTTTGAAAAGTTGACATTTTTTCAAATACATGATTAAATTTTTTTAAATGTGTATATAAAAAATGTTCCTTATCTATAAAAAAAATAGAATGTGTATGAAAAAAGTTGACACCAAAAAAATATGTTTGAAAAAATGTTCCAGTTCCATACAAAAGAGCAACCAATCATATTTTTTCACAGCCTTGATTTATTTTTGTCACCAACTCACCAACATAATTTTTGTTATCAACTTTTTTCATACACATTCTATATTTTTGTATAAATAAGAAGCATTATTTATACACACATTTAACAATTTTTAAATACATGATTAACACTTTTTAAAACATACTTTTTATGTCAACATTTTTGCATATATATTGCACATTTTTTGTATACATCAGGAAAAAAATTATACACGTTTAACATTTTTTAATTACATGATTAACATTTTCTTAAACATATATTTTTTATGCCTATTTTTTTGCAAAAATAATTAGCCCACAGCGGGCCAATTAGCTCCAGTCCGTCCACAGTGGGTCGACAGGGGCCAGTCGGCCAGCTGTAGGCCGACTGGAATCCAATCGGCCTGCTGTGGGCCGACTAGGCCCAGTCGGCCTGCAGCGGGCCGACGGTGTATTATTTTTGAAATTTTTTTATCCAGCGTAATATTTATGAAAATTAATAAAAAAATGTATTATTTAAAAAAAATTAGCGTGAAACCGCAACTGTTTCTGGTCCAAGTCCTGGTGCTCGATCCAGTCCAGATAGAGGCTCATCTTCTCCATGATTCACCAACCTACCGTCATCAACTCTCAAGGAGACACGCCATGCGTGTGGTTTTATACACGCCCACGTACCCCCCGGAGGAAACATCTACTAGCCAGCTAGCTATACTACGGAGTAGCTGCATAATGTGTGGGGAGTGGCGAGTTTCATATCGCTACCGCATGGTGTAGGCGTATGATACCGAAAGATGGCAGCAATTTTTGAAATTCCAACTTGATCAGCCAACTCTCGAGAAATATAAAGATACATCCTGCTGTAAATTTTAGCTAAGTAATCCTTTCAACTATGAACAGAAACGTAAGAGCATCTACAGCAGGATGTGTCAAATATGACCCCTCAAACGCCCGCGGACGCGTTCACGGGTAATGACCGGGAACACCTTAAATTTCACTAGTTGCATCCGGACATCTCATATTAGATTCTTAAGTCCATACAAAAACATGCAAATGAAATAAACCAACGTACTACGTCGATCACCTAACTACACATCATCAGAGATGTCACAGATCTTCGTGCCCGGCTCCGGCAGCACTCGCGGCAACTGCAGCTTTGGCTCCTCTGGCTGCTCCGCTCCGTCCTCCTCCGCATCGAGTTCGATGAAGAGCGCGTATGATGCTGCCTGCTCCTGTCGGAGGAACGCCCGGTTGGCCTCCACATAGGCCTCATCCTGGATGGACTCCAGGATGGCCTACTGGTCCGCCATCTCGGACTGGGTGACGGTGAACTCCGCCTCCGCCTGCTCCATGTTGAAGTTTGACAGCTGCTGCTCCGCCTCCTCCTCTTCCTCCTCCCCCGGCTGCTGCTCCTCCTCCTCTGGCTCCGGAGGCAGCCCGACAGGGATGCGGGCGGCGTGCGCTGCTTGTCTCGCACGGATCTGCTGGTCGATCTCGTAGCGGTGCTCCGGCGTGAGCATTGCGTAGTAGGTGATATTTCTCCGGACCACGGCGGAGCGCCAGAGCATGCACAGACGCCGGAGCGGGAGAGGGAGAAGGTGGATGGACTCGGACTGACGATGCGAAGAGGAGAGAGGTGGATGGACTAGGGTTGTGGGACTCCAGCCGGGTTAAATAGGCCGATTTGTTCTCGGGCCGTGAGCAAGAGCGGCCCCATGTGGCATTCACACCGCGGCGACGGAGGAGGCGTCCGTTGGACCGCCGGGTTTCCGGACGAGTCCACATGGGATCCCTTCGTCAGTCCTACGTGGCGGGCGAGTCCGCATGTGATCCCTTATTTGAGCTAAATATGAGGGGTGCCGATCCCCTAGTCACCAACCTACCGTCATCACCTCTCAAGGAGACACGTCGTCGCTCCGTAATTTGAAATTTTCACTTCAGCCGCGACCATCCCTGCTACTGCTACTGGTACTACGACGGTTCAGTATACGCCCCAAGAGCGACTGCAGTGCCGCCGGCGACATCAATTGGTCGCCTGCGGCTCGTCGACGTCAGCCTGCTTGGTACTCCCATCGTTCCGAATTACTTGTCTCACGTATGGATGTATCTAGATGTATTTTAGTTCTAGATACATCCATTTCAACGACGAGTAATTTGGAACGGAGGGAGTAGTACGTAGCACGGCGGAATGATTGCGTTTGGAATATGGAACCAGGGCCAGGGCGAATTGAAGCTGCGCATAAACCGTGTCCGTCCACGGGACACGACAAGGCCATCAACGTCTTCTTCAAGTGCTCCCAGCTAGCCCGAGGTCAAACCGTAAGTAGTAGTACGTGCATGTGGCAGCTGGTATCTATGTCGGGAGGACGCAACGCTATTCGATCGATCGATCGAAATTCGTCCTCCATGACGACGTTACACCTCGATCGTTTCTGCACCATCTCCAAGTTAACAATCGCACAGCTCCATGGACCACAACGTCTTTATTTCCCGTGGCAGCTCGCGTGCGTGCAGCAGCGGCATGAGCACACAACACTCACCGTTTTTGCTCTTTTGGGAACCAACGTTTTACTCGCCAAAAGTTCCATTTCTGCCGTGAAATTTTTCCGTGGAGTGGTCGAGTGGATCAGTGGAGAGCTGAGAGCTCGCTCGATGGATGAATGAATTCCATCAAAGGATTTATGCTACTAGGAAACCTCCTCTCGAAACCCCTTCTTCCTCGTACTGCAGTCCATCGACAAGCGTGACGTGCGAGACTTGATCGCGGTTTAACAAGTGTTAATCGCAGTTTACTTGTACTGCTGCTGGTGCTCTCCGGCATCGGGATTGATAACTAAATATGGTCTTATCCAACTAACTAATTCACGGGATCGAGGCTTGTTTAGACAGCTACTCTCTCTCTCTCTCTCTCACTCATTGAAGCTTGTTAAGACGGCTACTCTCTCTCTATATATAATATATAGTTCTCTCTCTTCCCTAAACAGTGATCTTTATTTATTCGGGACACATTACAGCATTACAGCTTGAAGTTTAAAACATACTCCCTCCGTTCTAGACATTTCAAATGACTAACACATACGGATGTATGTAGACATATTTAGAATGTAGATTCACTCATTTTACTCCGTATGTAGTCACTTGTTAAAATGCCTAGAAAAACAAGTATTTAGGAACAGAGGGAGTAGATTTTGAAGAGGTGGTCTATTTGTACACGCAGAAAGATTGTTTTCTACATCTGGACAATGTAACTTGTTTTCTTTTTGTGAGAGCAATGTACTTGGTTCCAAGTGATAAAACTATAGAGATGTAGAGCAGTATCCAATTTTACTTCTCGACTTAATTAATGATGATTTTCTTCTTGTACTATATATGTGTCATCCCAATGGAAATATAAATATAAATAACCATGATCTCTGGACCCATGTAGAACATTCATATACTAGTTTTGTTGGAGAACGTAGCAGAAATTCAAAATTTTCCTACGAGTCACCAAGATCTATCCATGGAGAGCTAGCAACGAGGGGAAGGAGAGTGCATCTACATACCCTTGTAGATCGCTAAGCGGAAGCGTTCAAAAGAACGGGGTTGAAGGAGTCGTACTCGTCGTGATCCAAATCACCGGAGATCCTAGTGCCGAACGGACGGCACCTCCGCGTTCAACACACGTACAGCCGGTGGCGTCTCCCATGCCTTGATCCAGCAAGGAGAGAGGAGAGGTTGAGAAGACTCCATCCAGCAGCAGCACTGACGGCGTGGTGGTGGTGGAGGCGTGGCAATCTGCGAGGCTTCGCCAAGCACCGCGTGAGAGGAGGAGGACTTGGGAGAGGGAGGGCTGCGCGGAACTCGTGTGTAGCTCCCATGCGCCTCCCCACTTTATATAGGGGTGGAGGGCTGGTTTCTTGCCCTCCAAGTCCATTGGGGCGTTGGCCAAGGTGGGAGGAAAGAAATCCCATCATTTCCTTCCCCACCGATTGTTATCCCCTTTTTAGGGATCTTGATCTTATCCCGGGATATGATCTTATTCCTTCTAAGGGGATCTTGGTGCGCCTTGACCAGGGTGCGGGGCCTTTCCCCACTACCCACGTTCATGTGGGTCCCCCATGCAGGTGGGCCCCACTCCGGAACCTTCTAGAACCTTCCGGTACAATACTGAAAATTCCGAACATTTTCCGGTGGCCAAAATAGGACTTCCCATATATAAATCTTTACCTTGGACCATTCCGGAACTCCTCGTGGCGTCCGGGATCTCATCCGGACTCGAACAACATTCGGTAACCACATACAAACTTCCTTTATAACCCTAGCGTCATCGAACCTTAAGTGTGTAGACCCTACGGGTTCGGGAACCATCTTGAACATGACCGAGGCGTTCTCCGGTCAATAACCAACAGCGGGATCTGGATACCCATGTTGGCTCCACATGTTCCACGATGATCTCATCGAATGAACCACGATGTCAAGGACTCGGTCTATCCGTATACAATTCCCTTTGTCTAGCGGTATTTTACTTGCGAGATTCGATCGTCGGTATACCGATACCTTGTTCAATCTCGTTACGGCAAGTCTCTTTACTCGTTCCGTAACACATCATCCCGTGATCAACCCCTTGGTCACATTGTGCACATATGATGATGTCCTACCGAGTGGGCCCAGAGATACCTCTCGGTTTACGGAGTGACAAATCCCGATCTCGATCCGTGTCAACCCAAAAGACACTTTCGGAGATACCGTAATGCACCTTTATAGTCACCCGATTCGTTGTGACGTTTGATACACCAAAGCACTCCTACGGTATCCGGGAGTTACGATCTCATGGTCTAAGGAATAGATACTTGACATTGGAAAAGCTCTAGCAAGCGAACTACGATCTTTGTGCTATGCTTAGGATTGGGTCTTGTCCATCACATCATTCTCCTAATGATGTGATCCGTTATCAACGACATCCAATGTCCATAGCCGTGAAACCATGACTATCTGTTGATCACAAGAAGCTAGTCAACTAGAGGCTCACTAGGGACATATTGTGGTCTATGTATTCACACGTGTATTACGATTTCCGGATAATCTGATTATAGCATGAATAAAAGACAATTATCATGAACAAGGAAATATAATAATACTTTTATTATTGCCTCTAGGGCATATTTCCAACAGTCTCCCACTTGCACTAGAGTCAATAATCTAGTTCACATCGCCATGTGATTAACACTCACAGTCAAATCGCCATGTGACCAACATCATCAAATGAGTTACGGGGTTTGATCATGTTTTGCTTGTGAGAGAGGTTTTAGTCAGCGGATTACGCAACATTGATTCGTATGTGCTTTGCAAATTTCTAGGTCATATTGTAACGCTGCTTCCACGCTCCACTTGGAGCTATTTCAAATAGTTGCTCCACTATCGTATCCGGTTTGCTACTCGAGTCACTTTCGGATAGGTGTTAAAGCTTGCATCGGCGTAACCCTTTACGCCGAACTCTTTATCACCTCCATAATCGAGAAACATGTCCTTATTTACTCCAAGGACAATTTTGATCATTGTCAATGATCCATTCTGGATCATTCTTGTACTATAGTGACTCATGGCAAGGCACACTTCGATGCGGTACACAACATAGCATACTATAGAGCCTAAACGCGAAACATAGGGGCGACCTTCGTCCTTTTCTCTATTCTGCCGTGGTCGAGCTTTTAAGTCTTAACTTCATACCTTACATCTCAGGCAAGAACTCCTTCTTTGACTGATCCATCTTGAACACCTTCAAGATCATGTCAAGGTATGTGCTCATTTTGAAAGTACCATTAAGCATTTTTTATCTATCATTATAGATCTTGATGCTCAATGTTCAAGTAGCTTAATCCATGTTTTCCATTGAAAAATACTTTTCAAATAACCCTATATGATTTCCAGAAATTCTACATCATTTCTGATCAACAATATGTCAATAACATATACTCATCAGAAATTCTATAGTGCTCCCACTCACTTCTTTGGAAATACAAGTTTCTCATAAATTTGTATAAACCCAAAATCTTTGATCATCTTATCAAAGTACATATTCCAACTCCGAGATTCTTACTCCAGTCCTTAGAAGGATCGCTGGAGCCAGCATACCTTTTAGCATCCTTAGGATCGACAAAAACTTTCGGATTGTATCACATACAACCTTTCCTTACGAAGACTGGTAAGGAAACTCGTTTTGACATCCATCTGCCAGATTTCATAAATTTAGCTAATGCTAACATGATTCCGACAGACTTAAGCATTGCTACGGATGAGAAAATCTCATCGTAGTCAACTCCTTGAACTTGTGAAAAACTCTTCGCCACAAGTCGAGCTTCATAGACGGTGACATCACCGTCCACGTCCGTCTTCTTCTTGAAGATCCATTTATCTCAATGGCTTGCCGATCATTGGGCAAGTCCACCAAAGTCCATGCTTTGTTCTGATACATGGATCCTATCTCGGATTTCATGGCTTCTAACCATTTGTCGGAATATGGGCCCACCATCGCTTCTCCATGGCTCGTAGGTTCATTGTTGTCTAGCAACATGACCTTCAAGACAGGATTACTGTACCACTCTAAAGTAGTATGCATCCTTGTCACCCCACGAGTGCGGTAGTGACTTGATCCAAGTTTCATGATCACTATCATAAGCTTCTACTTCAATTAGTGTAGGTGCCACAGGAACAACTTCACGCCCCTGCTACACACTAGTTGTAGTGATGGTTCAATAACCATATCAAGTCTCCACCATCCTCCCACTCAACTTTTCGAGACAAACTTTTCCTCGAGAAAGGACCCGATTCAAGAAACAATCCCTATTGCTTTCGGATCTGAATTAGGAGGTATACCCAACTGTTTTGGGTGTCCTATGAAGATGCATTTTATCCGTTTTGGGTTCTAGCTTATCAACTGAAACTTTTTCACATAAGCGTCGCAGCCCCAAACCTTTAAAAATGATGACTTAGGTTTCTCTAAACCATAGTTCATACGGTGTCATCTCAGCGAATTACGTGGTGCCCTATTTAAAGTGAATGTGGTTGTCTCTAATGCCTAAGCCATGAATGATAGTGGTAATTCGACAAGAGACATCATAGTACGCACCATATCCAATAGGGTGCAACTATGATGTTCGGACACACCATCAAACTATGGTGTTCGAGCGGTATTAATTGTGAAACAATTTCCACAATGTCTTAATTGCGTGCCAAAGCTCGTAACTCAGATACTCATCTCTATGATCATATCATAGACATTTCATCCTCTTGTCACGATGATCTTCAACTTCACTCTGAAATTACTTGAACCATTCAGTAATTCAGACTTGTGTTTCATCAAGTAAATATACTCTACATCTACTCGAATCATCTGTGAAGTAAGAACATAACGATATTCACTTCATGCCTCAGCACTCATTGGACTGCACACATCAAAATGTGTTACTTCCAACAAGTTGCTATCTTGTTCCATCTTTTTGAAAGCGAGGCTTTTAGGTCATCTTGCCCATGTGGTATGATTTGCATATCTCAAGTGATTCAAAATCAAGTGAATCCAAGCGATCCATCTGCATGGAGTTTCTTCATGCGTATACACCAATAGACATGGTTAGCATGTCTCAAACTTTTCAAAAGCGAGTGAGTCAAAGATCCATCAATATGGAGCTTCTTCATGCGTTTATACCAATATGACTTACATGGCGATTGCCACAAGTAAGTGGTACTATCATTATTATCTTATATCTTTTGGCATGAAAATGTGTATCACTAGGATCGAGATTCAATAAACCATTCATTTAGGTTGCAAGACCATTGAAGGTATTATTCAAATAAGCAGAGTAACCACTATTCTCCCGAAATGAATGACCGTATTGCGATAGACATAATCCAATCATGTCTATGCTCAGCGCAAACACCAAATCTCGATGGTAGAGGGCGTGCGATGCTTGATCACATCAACTTTGGAAACACTTCCAACATCTATCGTCGACTCACCCTTAGCTAGTCTCCGTTTATTCCGTAGCTCTTTTATTTGAGTTACTAACACTTAGCAACGAACGGTATCTAATACCCGGTGCTACTAGGAGTACTAGTAAAGTACACATTAGCATAATGTATATCAATATACTTCTATCGACCTTGCCGCCTTCTCATCTACCAAGTATCTAGGGTAATTCCGCTCTAGTGACTATTCCCCTTATCACAGAAGCACTTAGTCTCGGGTTTGGGTTCAACCTTGGGTTTCTTCACTAGAGCAGCAGCTGATTTGTCGTTTCATGAAGTATCCCTTATTGCCCTTGCCCTTCTTGAAACTAGTGGTTTCACCAACCATCAACAATTGATGCTCCTTCTTGATTTCTACTTTCGCGGTGTCAAACATCGCGAATACCTCAAGGATCATCATATCTATCCCTGATGTGTTATAGCTCATCACGAAGCTCTAGCAGCTTGGTGGCAATGACTTTGGAGAAACATCACTATCTCATCTGGAAGATCAACTCCCACTCAATTCAAGTGATTGTTGCACTCGGACAATCTGAGCACAAGCTCAACGATTGAACTTTTCTCCATTAGTTTGTAGGCTAAGAAAATCGTCGGAGGTCTCATACCTCTTGACGTGGGCACAAGCCTGAAATCTCAATTTCAGCCCTCGAAACATCTCATATGTTCCCCGACATTTCGAAAAACATCTTTGGTGCCTTAATTCTAAACCGTTTATCTGAACTATCACGTAGTTATCAAAACGTGTATGTCCGATGTTCGCAACATCCACAAGCGGCGTTTGGGGTTCAACACATGGCGGTGCATTAAGGACATGAGCTTTCTCTTGTCCGCATAATCGCTACTATCAACTTTCAACTATATTTTCTCTAGGAACATATCTAAGCAGTGGAACTAAAGCGCGAGCTTCGACATAATTTGCAAAGATCTTTTGACTATGTTCAAGATAATTAAGTTCATCTTATGAACTCCCACTCAGATAGACATCCCTCTGGTCATCTAAGTGATTACATGATCCAAGTCAACTAGGCCGTGTCCGATCATCACGTGAGACGGACTAAGTCATCATCGGTGAACATCTTCATGTTGATCGTATCTACTATCGACTCATGCTCGACCTTTCGGTCTCCGTGTTGCGAGGCCATGTGCGTACATGCTAGGCTCGTCAAGTTAACCCTAAGTGTTTTATTTGTATAAAACTGTCTTACACCGTTGTATGTGAGCGTAAGAATCCATCACACCCGATCATCACGTGGTGCTTAGAAGCGACGAACTGTAGCAGCGGTGCATAGTTAGGGAGAACACTTCTTGAAATTTTGTAAGGATCATCTTATTTACTACCGTCGTCCTAAGTAAACAAGATGCATAAACATGATAAACATCACATGCAATGAAATAGTGACATGATATGGCCAATATCATTTTGCTCCTTTGATCTCCATCTTGGGGCTCCATGATCATCATCGTCACCGCATGACACCATGATCTCCATCATCATGATCTCCATCATCGTGTCTCCATGAAGTCGTCTCGCCAACTTATTACTTACGCTACTATGGCTGCGGTTAGCAATAAAGTAAAGTAATTACATGGCGTTGTTCAATGACACGCAGGTCATACAATAAATTAAGACAACTCCTATGGCTCCTGCGGTTGTCATACTCATCGACATGCAAGTCGTGATTCCTATTACAAGAACATGATCAATCTCATACATCACATATCATTCATCACATTCTTCTTGGCCTATCACATCACATAGCATACCCGCAAAAACAAGTTAGGCGTCCTCTAATTGTTGTTTGCATGTTTTACGTGGCTGCTATGGGTTTCTAGCAAACGTTTCTTACCTCATAAAACCACAGCGTGATATGTCAATTGCTATTTACCCTTCATAAGGACCCTTTTCATCGAATCCGTTCCGACTAAAGTGGAGAGGCGGCACCGCTAGCCACCTTATGCACCAAGTGCATGTCAATCGGTGGAACTTGTCTCACGAAGAAATGCGTGTAAGGTCGGTCCGGGCGCTTCATCCCACAATACCGTCGAAACAAGATTGGACTAGTAGCAGTAAGCATATTGAACAACATCAGCGCCCACAACTACTTTGTGTTCTACTCGTGCAAAGAATCTATAATAGACCTAGCTCATGATGCCCTTTGTGGGGAGCGTGGCAGAAATTCAAAATTTTCCTCGAGTCACCAAGATCTATCCATGGAGAGACTAGCAACGAGGGAAGGAGAGTGTATCTACATACCCTTGTAGATCGCTAAGCGAAGCGTTCAAGAGAGCGGGGTTGAAGGAGTCGTGCTCGTCGTGATCCAAATCACGGAGATCCTAGTGCGAGCAGACGGCACCTCCGCGTTCAACACACGTACAGCCGGTGGCGTCTCCCATGCCTTGATCCAGCAAGGAGAGAGGAGAGGTTGAGGAAGACTCCATCCAGCAGCAGCACGATGGCGTGGTGGTGGTGGAGGCGTGGCAATCTGCAGGCCGCCAAGCACCGCGTGAGAGGAGGAGGACTTGGGAGGGGAGGGCTGCGCCGAACTTCGTGTGTAGCTCCCATCGCCTCCCACTTTATATAGGGGTGGAGGGCTGGTTTCTTGCCCTCAAGTCCATTGGGGCGTTGGCCAAGGTGGGAGGAAAGAAATCCCATCATTTCCTTCCCCATCGATTGTTATCCCCCTTTTAGGGATCTTGATCTTATCCCTTGGGATATGATCTTATTCCTTCTAAGGGGGATCTTGGTCTTGCTTGAGCAGGGGTGCGGGGCCTTTCCCCACTACCCACGTTCATGTGGGTCCCCCATGCAGGTGGGCCCCACTCCGGAACCTTCTAGAACCTTCCGGTACAATACCGAAAATTCCCGAACATTTTCCGGTGGCCAAAATAGGACTTCCATATATAAATCTTTACCTCCGGACCATTCCGGAACTCCTCGTGACGTCAGGGATCTCATCCGGGACTCGAACAACATCGGTAACCACATACAAACTTCCTTTATAACCCTAGCGTCATCGAACCTTAAGTGTAGACCCTACGGGTTCGGGAACCATGAACATGACCGAGGCGTTCTCCGGTCAATAACCAACAGCGGGATCTGGATACCCATGTTGGCTCCCACATGTTCCACGATGATCTCATCGAATGAACCACGATGTCAAGGACTCGATCTATCCGTATACAATTCCCTTTGTCTAGCGGTATTTTACTTGCGAGATTCGATCGTCGGTATACCGATACCTTGTTCAATCTGGTTACCAGCAAGTCTCTTTACTCGTTCGTAACACATCATCCGTGATCAACCCCTTGGTCACATTGTGCACATATGATGATGTCCTACCGAGTGGGCCAGAGATACCTCTCCGTTTACGGAGTGACAAATCGATCTCGATCCGTGTCAACCCAAAAGACACTTTCGGAGATACCGTAATGCACCTTTATAGTCACCCGATTCGTTGTGACATTTGATACACCAAAGCACTCCTACGGTATCCGGAGTTACACGATCTCATGGTCTAAGGAATAGATACTTGACATTGGAAAAGCTCTAGCAAGCGAACTACGATCTTTGTGCTATGCTTAGGATTGGGTCTTGTCCATCACATCATTCTCCTAATGATGTGATCCGTTATCAACGACATCCAATGTCCATAGCAGAAACCATGACTATCATTGATCACAACAAGCTAGTCGACTAGAGGCTCACTAGGGACATATTGTGGTCTATGTATTCACACGTGTATTACGATTTGCGGATAATACAGTTATAGCATGAATAAAAGACAATTATCATGAACAAGGAAATATAATAATACTTTTATTATTGCCTCTAGGGCATATTTCCAACAAGTTTATCCATGGTCCAAAGGTTTGAGTTGGTATTTTATTTTATATTCTGCGTGCGACATGCCTCGAGATAAATTGTATGCACGATGTGCTAGGACCGAGAGGAAACTATACTATTTTTATGAAATTAGAAATTCTCCCACATAGTGTGTTTTTTTGCGGGTACCCACAGAGTGGTTATAAGCAAGGATTTCAACATCAAAAGTCCACAACTGTCGAAAAGGAGTAATAAAAAATTATAGAGCGGGCTATCTTAATTAAAACAAATCTTCTATATTTTCATGGATGTATTTTCTTGCATGTTTTCTTACCTTCAATTTAATACTGTTGATGTGGACAAAGCATGTACTTTTGCGTGCCTTCTATGCCGGTACATATCATATCATCAAATTTCATGTTGAATTGGAAATTCGAACATTTTATATAAAGTGAATATCTTCAGAGGAGAGGCACCAAACCTTTGTAGTAATAAGCAATAAAATCCACTAGCAGAAAAACAATGCATGCATAAAAAATGAAACTAAAGAGTGATTAGAGGTACTTCATTGGATGGAATATTAAAGATCAAAAGAACAAGTACTAAATGTGACAACCGACTAATGTATTTAAATTGGCATATAAAAGGCGGCATTCTACAAGGTACTAGCAATACTCTCCCTAAAAAGTAGCAATCAAACCAACAATATGTAAAATATTCATCAAATTTGGTTGATAAAATGTGATATCGTCAGATTTTTTTAATGGAATTTTTCTCATGAATTGCCCATTTTGTACAAAAGTACAAACAGTCATAAAAATGATTATCACAGTTGAATACTGGAGATTGTGTCCTTATCTAAAATATCCTGTCTTTTGGATCTTGTGAATAATTCTACTGTTTCACCCAAAACCAATACTTGTTCTGGTAATGGTTGGTTGGTGACTTGAACATTTCTCTACTCTGTTAGTTAGAAACATAATGTGAGCCATGTTGACTTTGACAAGCTACAAAGCAACACAAATATAACCATTTCAATTGTTTTTACCATTCAATGGGTTGAGTATCTAATGGTGATATTTACTATAGTTTGATAGCTAATAAAAGAACACATGTATTTTCAAATGTTTGAGTTGGCATTTTCAAAGCTTATGCGCCCCCCCCCCCCCAGCAACCCAAGATAAGTTTTATGCACGATGCGCTAGGACCGAGACGAAACCATACTATATTTTATGAAACTAGAAATACTCGCACAAAGTGGTTTTTTTGCGGGTACACACAAAGTGGATACAAGTGTAGGATCGAGAGTATGTCTAGAGGGGGGGTGATTAGACTACTTGACAATTTAAAAGTTTAGCCTTTTGATTAGGACAAGTTTTTAGCAAGTTCACAATGATGATCAAGTCAAGTATCACCCTACACATGCAATTCTAGAGTAATGGCAGCGGAAAGTAAATTGCACATGTAGTAAAGGAGAGGTGGAGAAGAGCAAACGCAATTTGGAGACACGGAGATTTTTCTCGTGGTTCCGATAGGTGGTGCTATCGTCAATCCACGTTGATGGAGACTTCAACCCACGGAGGTAATGGCTGCGAGAGTCCACGGAGGCTCCACCCACGAAGGGTCCACGAAGAAGCAACCTTGTCTATGCCATCATGGCATCGCCCACGGAGGACTAGCCTTACTCGGGGTAGATCTTCACAGTAAGCGATCTCCTTGCCCTTACAAACTTCTTGGTTCAACTCCACATCTTGTGGAGGCTCCCAAGCGACACCTAACCAATCTAGGAGGCACCACCCTCCAAAAGGTAATAGATGGTGTTGGTGATGATGAACTCCTTGCTCTTGTGCTTCAAATGATAATCTCCCCAACACTCAACTCTCCTCACTGATTTGGCTGTGGTGGAAGAAAGGATTGAGTGGAAAGCAACTTGGGAAGGCTAGAAATCAAGTTTCATATGGTGGGAGTGGAGCAACTTGATCTCAACACAAGGGTAGGTAGTTTTCTTCTCGAAATGTAAGGTAGGAGTGGTAGTTCTTTCGATGGCTCTCTCCACGAATGAAGAGGAGGTGGAGGGTATTTATAGCCTCCACACAAAATCCAACCGTTACACACATTTGACCAATCTCGGTCAGACCGAAGTTGACAACTCGGTGAGACCGAAAGTTCAAATCTTGTGAACGTTGGGATTTTCGGTGGGACCGAAAATACAATCTCGGTTAGTCCGATTCTTCCAAAGACTAGGGTTTGCCATTCTCGGTGGGACCGACTTTATCATCTCGGTGACACCGATTTGATTACAGAAGGTTACAGAAGGTTGGCAACACTAGTTTCGGTGAGACCGAGTTTGGAATCGGAAAATCCGAAATTACTAGGGTTTGGCTATATGGATGAGGTGGTTCATCTCGGTGTGGTGAGTTTATGAAATCGGTGGGACCGAGATTACTTATGAGTATATGTTGGAATGAAAGATTGCGATAGTTTGGGAGATAGATCACTAAGCACTTTGAGCAACGGATCATCATCATAACCTCATCCCTTTTAATAGTATTGGCTTTCCTATGGACTCAATGTGATCTTGGATCACTAAACCAAAAATGGAGTCTTGAGCTTTTGCCAATGCTTTCCTTAGCATTTTGAGGGGTCCACATCATCGGTCATTGCCATACCCATATCCTTGAACTTTCTGAAATATTCTCAAGAAATTATTAGTTCAATGATATATATGTTGTTATTAATTACCAAAACCACCCGGGATTAGTTGCACTTTCAATCTCCCCTTTTGGTAATTGATGACAACATATAGATCAAAACTTCGACAAATGATATAATCAATGAATAATATAAATCGCTTTGAGAAGTATGTGATAAGCAAGAGCTCCCCCTAAATTTGTGCATTATTTAAGATTTGCATTTGAATGCAAATGCACAATCGATTAGGATCATGGGTCACTCTTCCATGTCACATACATCTTGGTGGAGCGCACAAAATGATAAGAATGAATAGCATGCACCCAATCACCAAGACATGAGTAAATGATCATACAAGATATGAATAGCATATGATAAGCATTAAGCACACATTAAGGCATAGTATGATCAAGCACTCATCAAAGGTAGAACAAACGTAGTATCAAACACACTAAATGTCTCGAAAATCTCAAAAGTATCTCAAAGAAACCGCAAACGAAAGAGCAAAAGCGAGCACTCTCTCTCTCGAAGTCCTATGATCTATACAATTTCTCCCCTTTGGCAACAAGTTACCAAAAGTTGAAAGGTATAGAGCTAAATGTCACTAGGGACTCTGCTTGGCGGCTCTATGCAGGTTGATGGAGTGGAGATAGCTGCATCTGCAAAGGCTTGGTGAAGTCTGTGGAGCTGGAGGAGTGGACACCGGAGCTGGAGCTGGGCCGATGGAGCTGTGGGAGGTCTTGATCTGATAGCACAGGGTCATCCTTTGGAATAGCGGCTGATCTGGGCTTTGTGGGAACAGGAGCAGGCTGCTCATAGTCATCCTCGACAAGGTCATCCTGCATCTCCTTCATGAGCTCTGCCTTCTCCCTCTTGGCTTCCTCGATATCTGCCTCAAGCTTGTTGGCGGTGACTTGCATTTGATCGACTTGAGATCGAGCATGGAACTTGTCTTCAACTATCCTCTCAAGACTCTCCCGAGGCGCACTATCTTTGGCAGGCGTAGTTCAATCCTCAGGTAGCTTCAAGGAGCTGCTCTCCAACGCTCTTGGGTTTAGCTGCTGCTTCTTTGCTTCCTTCTCAGCTTTAGCTTGTTTGGCGACTTCAGACTTAGCTTGACCTTCAACAGACGTGGGATCATCCTCGGTCATCACAACTTCATTATCCTCATGTTCAGGCTGAAGTGGCAAGTGGGGTCTATCCAACAAGTAGGTGCCCGTGCCAAACTTGGCATTGATGAGCATCTGAATGTGCGGGGCAAACCACATGACCTCTTTCTGTCTGCTGCCTTGTCCTCTTGATAGTCTCAACTATCAGGTCCATCACCTTGAAAGGTGCCTTCTGATCTAGAATATGCAGCATGTTGATTGAATAGCCTCTTATCATGTGATGGTCTCCAGACTTGGGCATCAAGGTATGCCTCAGAATCGTGTTTGTGGTTGGGAGACCTGCCTGAAGATGATACACTGAGCCGAGCTTCCATATCTCTACATCTTTAGCTGGTACCTCATTGTACATGTTCTTCATAGACTCATGGTTTTTCTTTGGAATTCCATAGACATCTACATCATCATCTCTTTGCACTGGAGCATTCAGCAGTGCAGCCCACTCTTCAACAGTCGAAGAGAATCTCTGGCCTTCAGTCATCCATACAACTCTGCCATCTGGATAGAAATGTGCTGTGGCATAGAACTGCATGATCATCTCATCATTCCATGCTGTCAGTTTCTGACCAACGAACTCAGCAACACCACATGTAGTGAAGCTCTCATGCACATGTGGGAAGTAGTCTCTGTGCTCTTCACTGTCGATGTATTCCCAGTCAACATATCTAGTGTCAGCAACAATGGGCTTCTTGTCCATAAGCACTGTCTCATAGAAATCTTGTTGCTCTCTGGTGTGGAACCTTGGGTCAACAGCTGTCCTTCTCCTGGTGGCATATGGATCAGCTTGCCTCCATAGCCTGAGACCTTTGTCCTTCCTTTCCTTCATGTTTTCAGCTCGAGGATGAGCATCATTGTGGGTGGCGGTTTACATCGAGTTTCAACAACACATGTGCCTCATCATCGACTCATTGGTGGCACATTGTCCTTCTTCTTCTCTGAAGCAGGAATGTTTCTCACTTGTCTTCTTGGGCTTGGCAAAGAGGCTTGGCTTGAGCTGCCTTTCTTTGGAGCTGATGGCTTAGTCTTTGTAGGTGCTCCTGCCTACGATGGCATCTCCCATCAACTTAGGCTTCGAGGAGGCTGGGGTGCTTCCTCATCGTAATCATCGAATCTGCTTCATCATGTACAATCCTCTTCCTCTTGGAAGTTTTCTTTACCTTCTTGGATGTTTCTTCTTCCTGCTCGACTTCTTATGGCTGTGGACTTCTTCACCTTCTTTGGTGCCTTTCTTGGTTTGTTGCCCTTGATGCTCTTTGGCAACCACTTTCCTCTTAGGCTTAGATGTGATTTCTTCCTCAGCAACAAAGTCGAATCCTCTTCATCGAATTTCTCTTCTTCACAGCCCGGTGGCGGCAGGAGGCAAACCACTTGGTGTGCTCCTCTCACCATCATCGGAAAAGCTGCTAGCCGGGACTAGTGCACGCCTCTGGAATCTCAACTGGTGATTCAGACACATTACGGCTGTCACTTGCATCGACATGGTGACAACTTTGTGAATAGATAAGGTATAGGCGAGAATAGAAGAGTTATCACAAAGCTGCGAAGATTTTGCAAAAGAATGAGTTCAAATTTCAGTTTTAAGTTTTCACGAGAATGCATTTCGGTCGACCGAGTCTAAAATTCGTGAATCCGAAGTGTCTAAACAGAACCATTCACACCACTTTCGGTTGGACGAAATGGGTTTCGATCTAGCCGAGAACACTAGGGTTTCACTAAATCCTCATTTCGGTCTTACCGATTTGCACAACTTCGGTTGGACGAAAAGTGCAAAGGTACAATGGCCGAGGCCAAATCGGTCGATCGAGAATGTAGAATCGGTCACACCGAGATGTGTTCGTGAAACCTACCCTAAAACTTTTACTCGAATTTCGTTCTAAGAACAAATCTGCTGGATAGGAAGATTTCAAGCGTGGCAAGAAGCTAGGCAAACCTATCGTGCATTGAATCGGAGGTTGAAGCACGAGAGGATCGAAACTCACCCTAACTTGGTGGAGTTTCTCTCTGGCTGGCAACGGCGCGGTGAGATTGACCATTGACGGCGACGGAGACCATGGCGAGGCGCCTGAGCGACAGCGGAGGCGATCCGGAGACCACGGCGACGGCGGCTAAGGGTTTGGGGCGAGGCGTTTTGAAGGAATAATCAGCGCTGCCCTCGGTATATATACCCTTCGGTGTCGGTGGGACCGAGTTGGAAAACTTCGGTGGCACCGAGATGGTTAACGCAGCGATTACTCACTTGATCACGCCGAAATTTACCTTCGGTTTCACCGAGGTGAAAACCTAGATCAATCAAGTGATTTGATGCATCCGATTTGAGTATATTGGTTTGACCGAAAATACTTAGAAGGTTTTGGAAGTTAAGCTTTTGACGGATCGGTGGCTCCGAGTGCTCCTCACTCGGTCTGTCCGAAAAAGACTTGTTCAAAGTTTGTGATATAAGCATGAATAAAATTTGAGACAAGAAAGCATAGATAGCTAGGGGAGGAACTTAGGCATTCTTGTCCATCCATTTGGTCAAAAAGAAAAATCCAAAAGACCAAAGCAACAAATGGATGTCCTCGAATGGATAAAATTATGCATCCAACATGCTCACACAATAAGATAGCAAATGAAATATGTGTCAAACATGCACAAACAAAACACTAGCAACTAGCACACAATTTGTCGATGACTAGGTCATCTATATATGAGTATATTGACTTAGGAGTCAAATGAGAACATTTGATCATAGGTCATACTCATCGTTTAAGCACAAGTGGGGTTACCACTTTTACATAAAGCATTAATGTGTTCACATCATTTGAAGATGCTTTAGCTCAATTCTTTAGAGCAAAGCTCCCCCTTGATGTGAGAACCCCTTTTAAAGGGTCAAACTAACCTTGGGTTGTCGTAGAAGACTTCATGTAGATGTTGAAGATGTGGATGCTCAATGTTGATGAAGATCATCAAGAGTTGGGAGCAATCCTTTGGATTGGGCACTTTCAATACCTACATGGGTTAGTCCCACAAGGAACAAACAAGGATATCCATGGACATAGATTGAAGTACACAAAGATGATGTCCATGAAAGCAATGATTACCTTGTCCCTTGACTTACCAACAAGAGGGTTTGTGACTCCATGAACTAGTGCAAGATGTGGAAGTTGATTGCACAAGTTCTTGCCAAAATGAATGTGAGTGAAGTATGTTGGCGGAGTCACCCTCAAGAACTCTCTAGTTCTTCTTCTTGGGATCCACATCATCTTGATGGGAATCCTTGGGGTAGTAGTTGAGCTTGACGAAGTAGAACTTGAAGTTTCCTTGGGAACCCACTTGACCATGGCCTTGGGTGCTTCAATGAATGCATCAATCTCCTCTTGAAGCTTGTCCTTGCCTTTTAGCTTGTGGTCTTGTGGTGGAAGGTCATCTTGAGCTTGTTCCACATTGGAAGAAGTAGGATCATACTTCTCCTTTTGAGAAACAAACTTTGGAGTGGGATATTGGCCTTCTTCCCATTCAACACCCTCGGCGTTGAACTTTCGCTCAAAACCAATTCCTTGATTCTTCGGTGTCTTCCTTGCTTGCGAACAATTTCCTCAAAGTTCTTGCTTCGGCAAGGCTCTTGTAGACACCTTTCTCTATAATCCCTTTCAATAAACTATTTTCTTGCTCAAGTGAAACTTGGCTTGAAACATTGTTAGTGGAATCAAGAGAATTACTAGAAGTAACAACATTTGATTTAGCATGATTATTGTTACTACTAGATGAAGAATTTTTCTTATGCTTGTCGTGCTTAGTTTTAATAGGTGGCAAGAAATTAGACAAGAGAAGTCGTTTGGCAAGATATGAAGAACTCTTCTTTCGAAGATCGTCATTGATAGCTTTTAGAAACTCATGTTCTTGCTCTAGATTGAGCTTCTCGAAGCGTAGCTTCTCATGAGATCTTAGGAGCTCTCTATGATCTTCTTGAGTTGTTTCATGAGCTAACTTAAGAGTGTTTAGTTCTTTAGTTAGATGCTCAATCTCCTTCATAGCATTGTCATTCGACTCTTCTCGACTATAAAGACTACTAGCATGTTCATCATTACTAGGCTCACTAGATTTGTCATGTAAAGCTCATCTTCACCAAGCAAGTCATCCTCATCACTATCAAAGTCAATGAATCCAGGGTGTGATACCTTGGGGCCTTTTGCCATGAAGCATCTTCCAATTCCCTCATTTGGTGAATCAAACAAGTCATAGGAGTTGGAGTTGGAGGACACGAGAGCAAGACCGCAACACCTTCATCTTGATGTATTCGGAGTTGGAGTGATAGCTTCTTTCGGAGTGATTGTCGGAGTCGGAGCCGGAGACCCATTCACCAACATGAGCTTGATGTTTTCTTCTTGTGTAGCTCCTTGATGACTTGTCTTTCCTTTCCGAATCCTTGCTTCTCCGAGAGGATCTTCTTTCATAACGATCATCTCTACTCCTTCTCTCTTTCCGAGGTGACTCTTCTCTTGAGCTTCTTCTTCTTGGAGATTCTTCTTTCCTCTTGTGGGGAGTCGAACACTCATTTGAGTAGTGTCCGGGTCTTCCACAATTGTAGCAGTTTCGATCACGACTAGAAGATCTCTTATCATATGATCTAGACTTTGAGCTTCTTTCCTTGCTTCTACTCTTGTAGAATTTGTTGAAGTTCTTCACCATTAGGCTTATCTCTTCATTGGAAACCAGCTTGTCACTTGAGGTTGTGGGAGCTTCAACTGTAGCTTTGTAAGCACCACTTGACTTGTTGTGAAGCTCTTCCTTATCTTTAAGTGTCATCTCATGAGCAACAATTCTTCCAATGACTTTGGTAGGCTTGAGATTCTTGTAGTTTGGCATCATTTGGATCAAAGTGCACACGGTGTCATACTTTCCATCCAAAGCTCTGAGAATCTTCTTGATGATGAATCGGTCGGTCATTTCTTCGCTTCCTAAGCCGGCAATCTCATTTGTGATGAGAGCAAGCCTCGAGTACATTTCAGCGACTCCTTCACCTTCCTTCATCTTGAACTTGTCAAGTTGACCTTGAAGAACATCTAGCTTTGATTCCTTCACGGACTCAGTACCTTCGTGCATTTTGACCAAAGTATCCCAAATCTCTTTTGCATTCTCAAGACGGCTGATCTTGTTGAACTCCTCGGGACACAAAGCATTGAAGAGAATGTCACAAGCTTGAGCATTGTTTTGCAACATCCGCAACTCATCCGTGTAGCTTCACGATCGGAACTTTTCCTTCCTCGAAGAACTCACCTTGCAAGCCAACACAAATAATGCCCCATGCGGCGGGGTTATGTCCAAGAATATGCATTTTCATTTTATGCTTCCAACTAGCAAAATTTGAACCATAAAAGTAAGGACCTCTCTGAAAATGACCCTCACTAGGCGCCATACTCTCCTAGGTTGTGAAACCAAGCTTATGGAGTCAATGCAATGAAACCAATCCAATGGAGACCAAAGCTCGATACCACTTGTAGGATCGAAAGTATGTCTAGAGGGGGTGATTAGACTACTTGACAATTTAAAAGTTTAGCCTTTTGATTAGGACAAGTTTTTAGCAAGTTCACAATGATGATCAAGTCAAGTATCACCCTACACATGCAATTCTAGAGTAATGGCAGCGGAAAGTAAATTGCACATGTAGTAAAGGAGAGGTGGAGAAGAGCAAGCGCAATTTGGAGACACGGAGATTTTTCTCGTGGTTACGATAGGTGGTGCTATCGTCAATCCACGTTGATGGAGACTTCAACCCACGGAGGGTAACGGATGCGAGAGTCCACGAAGGGCTCCACCCACGAAGGGTCCACGAAGAAGCAACCTTGTCTATGCCATCATGGCATACACCCACGGTGGACTAGCCTTACTCGGGTAGATCTTCACAGTAGGCGATCTCCTTGCCCTTACAAACTTCTTGGTTCAACTCCACATCTTGACGGAGGCTCCCAAGCGACACCTAACCAATCTAGGAGGCACCACCCTCCAAAAGGTAATAGATGGTGTTGGTGATGATGAACTCCTTGCTCTTGTGCTTCAAATGATAATCTCCCCAACACTCAACTCTCCTCACTGATTTGGCTGTGGTGGAAGAAAGGATTGAGTGGAAAGCAACTTGGGAAGGCTAGAAATCAAGTTTCATATGGTGGGAGTGGAGCAACTTGATCTCAACACAAGGGTAGGTAGTTTTCTTCTCGAAATGTAAGGTAGGAGTGGTAGTTCTTTCGATGGCTCTCTCCACGAATGAAGAGGAGGTGGAGGGTATTTATAGCCTCCACACAAAATCCAACCGTTACACACATTTGACCAATCTCGGTCGGACCGAAGTTGACAACTCGGTGAGACCGAAAGTTCAAATCTTGTGAGCGTTGGGATTTTCGTGGGACCGAAAATACAATCTCGGTTAGTCCGATTCTTCCAAAGACTAGGGTTTGCCATTCTCGGTGGGACCGACTTTATCATCTCGGTGACACCGATTTGATTCTGAAGGATTCTGAAGGTTGGCAACACTAGTTTGGTGAGACCGAGTTTGGAATCGGAAAATCCGAAATTACTAGGGTTTGGCTATATGGATGAGGTGGTTCATCTCGGTGTGGTGAGTTTATGGAATCGGTGGGACCGAGATTACTTATGAGTATATGTTGGAATGAAAGATTGCGATAGTTTGGGAGATAGATCACTAAGCACTTTGAGCAACGGATCATCATCATAACCTCATCCCTTTTAATAGTATTGGCTTTCCTATGGACTCAATGTGATCTTGGATCACTAAACCAAAAATGGAGTCTTGAGCTTTTGCCAATGCTTTCCTTAGCATTTTGAGGGGTCCACATCATCAGTCATTGCCATACCCATATCACTGAACTTTCTGAAATATTCTCAAGAAATTATTAGTTCAATGATATATATGTTGTTATTAATTACCAAAACCACCCGGGGATTAGTTGCACTTTCAACCAGCAAGGTTGTCTACATCAAAAGACAACAAATGCCCAAAACGAGTATATACAATTTATGAAATGTCGGGCTATCATAATTAGAAAATCTTCTCTATTTCCATGGATGTATTTTCTTGCATGTTTTTTCACCTTATTGCTGATGTGGACAGAGCATGTAATTTTTCATGCCTTCTATGCCCGTACATATCATATTCAAAAAAAAATTATATAACATGAACATCTTCAGAGGAAAGGCGCCAAACATTTGTACTAATAAGCACTAAATCCGCTTGCAGAAAAATAACGCATGCATGAAACTAAATAGTGATTAGAGGTACTCCATAGGATGGAGTATTAAACATTAAAAAATAGGTAATAAATATGGTAACCAACTAATGTATTTAAATTGGCATATAAAAGGCGGCATTCTGTAAGGTACTAGCAATACTCTCCCTAAAAAGCCGCAATCAAATTAACAATATGTAAAATGTTCATCGAATTTGGTGAGACAAAATGTGACATCATCAGATTTTTCGATGATTTTTTTCTCATGACTCACCCATTTTGTACAGAATTACTAACAAACATAAAAAATGATCATCAAAGTTTAATACTGGAAGTTGTGTCCATATCTAAAATATCATGTCTTTTGGATCTTGTGAATAGTTCTCCCGTTTCTCCCGGTAACCAATACTTGTTTGGGCAATGATTGTCTGATGACTTGAATATTTCTCTGCCCTGTTTTCTAGAAACATAATTTGAGCCATGTTGACTTCGAAAAGCTACAAAGCAATGAAAATATAACCACTTCAATTTTCGTTCCCATTCGATGGGTTGAGTTTCTCATAGTGATGTTAACAGATAGGTTGGTAGCTAATAAAAGAACGCCTGTATTTTCAAAGGTTTGAGTTGGTATTTTCAAAGCTTAGGCACCAACCACCTCAAGATAAATTTTCTACACGATGTGCTAGGACCGAGAGGAAAGTGCCCTATTTTTATGAAATTGAACATACTCCCACAAAGTGGTTATAAGCAAGGATTTCAACATGAAAAGTCCACAACTGCGGAAAATAAGTAATTACACATTTACATGGGGAAAAGTTGGGCTATATCATAATCGAAAAATAAAATTATTCTCTACTTAGCATATGGATTTATTTTCTTGCATGTTTTCTTACCTTCAATTTAATATTGTTGATGAGGAACAAGCATGTTATTTTGCATGCCTTTTATGGCCGCACCTATCGAGAACATCAAATTTCATGTTGAATTTGGAAATAGTCTTCAGAAGGTTTTATATAACATGGAAATCTTGTGACGAAAGACACTAAGCCTTTGTACTATTAAGCAAAAAAAAATCTGCTAGCATAGAAACATCACATTCATAAAAATGAAATTAAAGAGGTACTTTGTTGGATGGATAATTAAGAGACTGTATTAAAGATTAAAAAATAGGTAATAAATATCAAAACCAACTCATGGATTTGAATTGGCATATAAAAGGCGGCACTCTACAAGATACTAGCAATACTCTCCCTAAAAGCAGCACTCAAACTAACGATATGTAAAATATTCATTGAATTTGCTAAGACGAAATGTCGCATCATCATATTTTTTATGAATTTTTCTGAAGACCCTCCAATTTTGTACAAAATAACTGACAATCATACAAAATGAATATTAAAGTTGAATATTGGAGATTGTATCCATAATATCATGTCTTTTGGTTGTTGTGAATAGTTCTTGGACGTGGAATATCTGCTCCCGAGCTCAAATGCTCTCTGATGAACAGTAAAATCGAAAAATATTAAAACATTATGAATTTTTTGTGGTGAACTTTGACAAATGTTTTCAATGCTTGCAAAATTTCACCACGAAATGAGATTCATGAAATTCGTGGCAAAAAAATAGATGCTCCAAAAATGCTAGTTTTAAAAACATTTTGGATTGCTGATTTTTTTGCCACGACTTCCATGAATGTCATTTCGTTCTGAAATTTGTTAAGCATTCAAAACATTTGTCAAAGTTTACCATACAAAAAAATCACTTTTAATTTTTTTCTTCTATTTTTCGATTTTACTGTTTATCTGGGTGCATTTTGAGCTCGGGATCATAATAGGATTTTCGGTAGTTCTTTTATTTCTCCCCTAGACCAATACTTGTTCCGATAATGATCGGCTGGTAAGTTATATATTTCTCTGGTCTGTTACTTAGAAACATAATTTGAGCTATGTCTAATTTGACAAACTACAAGGCAACAAAAATGTTAACCATTAAATTGTCATTACCATTTGATGGTAAGTTATCAATAGTGTTTGTTGACCAATAGGTTTGATAGCTAATAAAAGAACACATGCATAAAAGAAACTTGTCACGGTCCGTTTAAATTTCCATCTTAGTAAATCAACTAGCTCAACAAATACCTACTACTCTCTCGCAAAAGAAAAGACTACTACACGTTTCATATTTCGCTATGAAACAGAAAATTACCAACAAAAAGAATACTTCTGTTTTGTGTAAGAACTGTTTCACTGTGTCCATTCACCAGAGTGGAATATTGGTGTTGGACGGTCGGTAGTGCATATGTAAATTTCTTCCAAATAGTTCATTGCAGAGGCCGGGGGTCATACCTCCCGCTCGGGAAAAAAAATCCAAATAGTTCATGGTAGGGTGTATGGTTCAGGGCCAGCCAACTAACACCTTGATTTTCTACTTATGATTTGACCTCGTATTAGTACTATCTTTAAGCATAAAATTGCGGAGAAACGGAGAGACAACTCGTTGGTCATGGGCTGCAAATCGTCAATGTTTTGTTCCAACACGACTGTAATTGGCGCATGTGTGTGAATTAAAATACAAATAGACTTTGCAGACATTTTGACTTTTCTGAAACCGGTTGGAGTACACTAATTTTTTTTCAGAAGAACAACTCTCATTTTCTGCCATTTACTCTTCTACGCTCCTTTGTTGGAACGGATCAATGTGTGTCTTTTGCAGGACCACGACGACAACGAGGCCCAGCCGGCCGGCCGTTGACATGCGGACTAGACAGCTGATCTTAAATCACAGTTCATTTTCTCAGACTGCATATGCATGCAGCCTTGGTGTTTGATCGTATACATACTTTCTTTCTCTTATATATTAAGTGCAACTCTAGAAGACCCCGCAAAAACTTGACCCGTAGAACACGTTTGCGGTTTGACGAAGATCGCGTTTGCGGGTTAAAAACTAGCGCGCCGAACAGAAACCGTATCTAAAACTGCATAATTTGAAAAAACACTTTCGCGGAAGAAACTGCACCTCGTTGACGCGAGTAGTTCATCACATACTACATAGATTTTACATGATCAACACACTATAAACATAGTTCATACTACATACTACGTTAATACTAGTACTAGAGGAGGGCGGATCTGACGGCGGCGAGGTCGCGGCAAATGACGACGCCGTGGAGGAGAAGAACGCTCAGTCCTCCTCGTCGGAGCTGCAGAGGTCGATGTACTTCGCGCTCTGCTCCTCGCGGATGCGGTGCCACTCCTTGTACTTCTCCTTGGTGGCGACTGCCTGCCGCCACTCGAGGTCTTCGAGCCGCTCGACGTGGCGCCGGCGCTCCTCCTCCTCGTGCATGCTCCGCTTGGCGATGGCGGCCGCAATGGCGTCGACGTCGGCCACGTAGTCTTCCGGCCCGACGACTCTGCGGCGGCCGAGCGGAGCGGGCTCCTCGGGCTCCGCCTTGAAGGGGCCGGGACGAAGTTCGGCTCCTCCTCGTCCTCTGACCACTCCCTCTTCACGGGGAGAGGGCCCGCGCCGGAGGAGGAGGAGCTCCCGGGGTACGAAGATCTCGCGAGGAGAAGGACGCGCGCCGGCGGTCGTACTCCTCCGTCTCGCTCCGCTGGAAGCTCGCTGGCGGCGACATGCCGCGGTTGGTCCACCATCGGGCCCCGCGCTTCCTCGCGCCGTCCGAGCGGACGCGCCGCTCACGCTCCGGGTCACTTCCGCCGCCGAAGCCGCGTCCGGAGCTCCACATGCGGCCCCACATGGCGGCTGGAGGCGGGGGAGGTGGTTGCCGGCGGCGAGAAATTTGGAGAAGGGGGTGGGGAATCGCGTGGCTCGGCGGCGGCGGGGGATAGGGTTTGTGGGCCGCGACAAAAAAATTTGCGGGCCGGACGAGTATGCGGGCTCTGTTCTGCCAAAAAATTGGACCGAGCCCGCTTACTCGCCGGAATTTTGCGGGACTGCGAGTTTTGCGGGGTCTGCTAGAGTTGCTCTAACTTGGAGAGCTTCCATCTCTCCCTATGATAAAACAATACAATAAAAACACATGATGCGGTGTCTTATATGTCGGCCACCGGTTTTAATTTGATGTTCTTTGTACTGCCATGACAAATAATAAATATATTAGAGGTTGCTCGATTGCTCACTGATCATTGGATAAGTCACTATGCAGCCTTCGTTAATCGGTTGCGTCATCACGACGAATGCTCAACGCAAACCTACTGTTGATAAAAGATGTAGGGAGCAGGCCCGGAAAAGTAGGATCGCATCAGGCGATCAAGAAGGCGACCGGGATCCCTTGCGCGCCGCCGGTGACGCCGCCGGTTCCCTCTCTCTCCGTCGGCCGCTCCGGCGGCGGGAGGGAGGGGGAACCCCGGGTCTGTTTGCTAGGTGGGTGTGTGGTAGGGTTAGGGTTGAGGGAGACGCTGCCGAGGCCGTTGCGGTGGTGTCGCGTCGGAATAAGTTTCTCCGGGCTCCGTTCGCAGTCAGGCGAGGCTTTTGCCTTCGTCTAGGAGCCAACGGTGTTGGGGATCCCCGGATCTCGTCGAGGTCGCGGGCTATGGTGGTTGGAGGTCCATCGGCACTGGCCGTTTGGATCCTCAGATGGGCGATGGATGCAGGGAGACGAAGACCTTTCTTCTTCCTTGTTGGTATGATTTCTTTGTTGTTGTTCTTCTCCTTCCTCTGCTGCGATCTTTGGTGGGAGATCTGCTTTGTCGGGAGGATGACCCGGCAGCATCTTTGGACGGTCGGATGACTCGAGTTCTCTTTCTTTCGGAAGGACACTTTTCGCGGTACTCAAAGCCAAAGATGGCGGCGGTATTGCGGTGTGTGGGATTGATGTCCATGCCCTCTCAGCGCTGGTGTCAAGAAAGGAGGAAGCAGCGTGGCGGCAATTGTATCGTGGTCGAAGATGATGACCTGTTTGCGACTGGTTGCAGATCCTTCTGCTGTAGGGGTTTTCTCTCAAAATTCAGGGATGATGACACTGGGCTCCGGACATCTTCTTGTGTTATGGTTGTCTTAGGGTACTCTAGGTGTTCATGGTCCTTTGTGTTTGCGTTTCAGTGTGCTTGTAAGAGTCAACTACTTTGTATTATTTCGTAATTTGAATGAAAAATTTCTAAAAAAAAAAGATGTAGGGAGCGAATCCTTAACCTCCAGAATTTTAATACTCCCACTACTACCACTCTGGTATGGCGGAATAGTACGTGCACAACGTCTTGCTACTCTAGCCTAGCCTATGTGACTAATCAAGTGACATGGCAACTCCTATCCGTTATGCTTTTACTGTCGTTGATACGCAAGCGTATTATCACTACTGTACCTACTAGAACTAGTTAGTTAACGAGGCCACCTCCTGTAGCACACTCTCACTGCTGCTGCTCCTACTCACTTAATTAGGCTAACTGCATTTAGCAGTTCTGGCCGATGTTGCTGTTGCGGCAGCTGAAGCAGCAGCAGCAACTTATATGCTAAATTAGGTTAACTACATCGATATAATCATGCATGACTAGTGCATGCATCTCAGAGATGGGTTGGGATAGGGATACACTGTACCAGTTGACTTGTACTAGTTGGTAGAGCACAGGTAGAGAGCATCAGATACGTGGAGCTCATCGCCTATAATTCGGGCGTAGTATTAAATTAAAATTTAGGTCGATCCCAAATTCCCAATCATTCGAGCGTAGAGGCCGTTCGTTTGGGGGACGAGGCTCCTCTGCCGTTCGGCAGGGTGCCGTTCCATCAGTGACAGGTGGGCTCATTAAAAAACAGGCCCACATGGCGGTGCCACAACTGCAGGCAACGTATATCATGGCATCCAGCTCGAGCACATCTGCACATGTGCACACAAGGAAAGCCTTGAAGCAACACGTCGGGCCAGTGGCCAGTGCATGGGCACATGCGTATGTTTTTTTTTTTAGAAAAGGAGGATGACCCCCGGTCTCTGCATCTGGGAGATGCATACGGCCACTTTATTGATTATTCTCGAGGACCTTACAAAGTATTACAACAATGAGCCTGAATCCACCATCTTGGCAACACATGCGCTATTCTTATCCAAAATGATGAAGGGGTGCTTATTGGGCCACTACCCAAACCACTCACCTAAGCCTAACATCAAAAAGTTTAAAGCAAAACATATTGGAAACCCGGCCGAGCCACATACAAGATGCAGGGCACATGCGTATGTACTCCCTTCGTTCTTAAATGTAAGTCTTTTTAGAAATTTCAATACATGCTACATACGGATGTATATAGACCTACTTTAGAGTGTAGATTCACTCATTTTGCTTCGTATGTAGTCTATATTGAAATATCTCAAAAGACATATATTTAGTAACGGAGGGAGTATATGCATGCATGCCTCCGATCCATTCTTGTGGATGCGCAGGGAGAGTCACTACAGATATAGTTGTGGATGCGCACTGTAGTAGTGCTTGTTACGTATGGGATTTCAAAAAGGCAAAAGGAGGAGGTGTGCTTTGGTCGAAGGCCCGTCCTTTTTTGTGAAACAAAGATGCGTCCATCTTCTTCTTTTTTACGAGAGGAAAAAGTGGGTTGTTCATGTTCTTTCCTTCTTTCTAGGAGAAAAGGTCGCAGTCATCTATGAACGGAAACGTACATGAGTTTATCCTCTGTCCTTTTCATACTACTCCCTTCGTCCGAAAATACTTGTCGAAGGGATGGATGTATCTACACGTATTTTAGTTCTATGATACATCCATTTTTAATCATTTCTCCAACAAGTATGTTCGGACGGAGGGAGTACAAAATAGCACAAATTTTTAATTGTCGCTTAGTTTTTTTTTCAGGGAGATTGTAACTGAGAAAAGAAAAGTTAATTACTCCCTTAGAAAGTTGTACACCTTCTGTAAAGTAGTAATCTAAACGCTTTTATATTACTATACGGAGGAAATACATACTAAAGTTGCGACAAGTAATATGTATCGGAGGGAGTAGCCAGAATCCTGCAAAAAAAAAAACTAGAATCCCGCAAAAAATGTTACTCCTCCGTCCCGTAATATAATAACATTTTGACACTACATTAGTGTTAAAATCGTTCTTATATTACGGAGGGAGTAGTTAGCTAGAACCAGCTTGGTAGCGTGCACGTTTCAGTGCTATCCATCCATGAAATCTTCATGGTTGTCGTTTCGACCAGGCTATAGCCAGGGCACCAAAAGATACTTACGTGGATGGGTTCCATGTGCGAAACCTGCGCGCGAATCGCGACGCGTCCAGCAAAGGAGCCGCGGCCTCGATCCGGCGGAGCACGCACGACGCACGACCGCACGAGCGCGACGCCGTCAGAGGGAACAAAGCCATATGCGCGCGCGGGGGGAAGCAAAAATCCAAGGGCGCAAAGCCGTCGGAGAATGGAAACATTCGGCGGCGCTCGTGAGACAGGCGCAGGCGGCACGCCGCGGGCGCGCACGCGGTTCGTTTGTTTGCGCCGGCCGTTTTCTGCCGCGTCTGTCGAGGTTGCGTGCGTGGCAGGGAGGGCGGCGGTTTTCCTGGGAGGTAGTCGGAGATGTGACGCCGGTCGGTCGCCGGCCGGTGCGACACCGTCGCGGGACGGGCCGTATGTCCGTCCTTCGCCCCGGCTCCCAGGGCACGGGGTGGTGGATCCCATGTCGCCACCGTGCCCGCGTCGCGGCTCCACGCGTATGCTCATCCGGCAGCTCTTCCAGTTCTGTTTGGGATTCCTTGCGCCGATGCACGATACGAAAGCGACCGTACGTGAATGGGGCGATGTCTATTTTCATCCAGATGATGGTCGTTTCTTTCATCTGGAAAAAGCCAAAGCCATTATTACTAGTAGTTTGGGGAAAATAATCATAGTAGTCTGGCATAAATGCTTTTGCAGGACATGTCACGTCATTCTACCGCCTGTGATTGTTAAATAATATTTTTAGAGGAAAACGATTTTTTTTTATATTCGAAATGATTCAGCCATAATGAGATCCTAATGCGACGTGTTTCAGAATCTGAATTTACGCTTGGATGCTCAAATCTTGATCCTCAAATTTACATGCATGTTCATCAATTTAGCAATATTTGTGGATCTACCTATAGTCACCAACATTAGGAGCCACGCCTGCCGAGGCTCCCGCACCTCCTCCCCCTCCGCCTTCGTGTCCAGTTCGGCGAACAACGCCTCCGTCGCCGCCTGTTCTTGCCGGATGAACTGCCGGTTGGCCTCGATGTAGGCCTCATCCTGGATGGACTCGAGGATGACAGTCTGCTCCGTCGTCTCCATCGCTTGGGCGGTCTCGTACTTCGCCTGCGTGTCTGCCATGGCGAAGCCCGTCCGGCTTAAATAGTCGGGTTCCTACATTAGGTGGCACGCCGGAGCGCGCCATGAAACACGGAGCGAAGGAGGCACTCGTCGGACCAGGGGTCTCTCTACATCCCCACATGGGCCCTATCCGTCAGTCCTATGTGGCGGACGTGCCCGGGCCTCCGCATATCCGCCCTAGATATGAGCCGGATATGAGGAGTGCCTGTCAGTTCGGACGTTTGCCCCGGCTATGGGGAGCCCGATTGGGTGGCCAAAACTAATCTGGACTGACCAGACAGCTCATCCCGGCGTTTGGGGCACTTGTCGGTTATTGGTAGTCCAATTGTAGATCCTCTTAGGAGCCAATCGGCCATCCAAGCGGGGCCTAAGCAATCTTCACGTGCCAACATAGGTGTACACAAATGGTCTTCCAAGTATGACATCTAAGACCTTCCTCGTCTTGAGACCATAGTTCAGAAAATCGGACCGATAATCAAATCGATGAGGCTACCGGTTTAGGTTTTTATCAGTCGGACCGCCCATTTAATTGGTTCAATAGCAACAAAAAAGGAATATCTAATATATCTTTCTAAAAACTTAACCTCTGATCAAATGATTTAATTTGGGTTCTAATCCATTATTAAATCACAACTTGAATTTAGCCAAGTTGGTATTGGGCCACTGTGCATGCAGTGGCTAAAGGTCAAATGTTCGATCCCTGATTTACACATGATTCTCTTGATATTTTTGCTGGTTTTCTTTCTGTTGAGGAACGTAGTATTTCAAAAAAATTACCTATGTTCACGCAAGATCTATCTAGGAGAAGCATAGCAACGAGCGGGGAGAGTGTGTCCACGTACCCGGCGCAGACCAAAGGCGAAAGCGTTTAGTAACATGGTTGATGTAGTCGAACGTCTTTGCGATCCAACCAATCCAAGTACCGAACGCACAGCACCTCCGCGATCAACACATGTTCAGCTCGGTGACGTCCCTCGAATTCTTGATCCAGTTGAGGTCGAGGGATAGTTGAAGGAAATATGCCCTAGAGGCAATAATAAAGTTATTATTTATTTCCTTATTTCATGATAAATGTTTATCATTCATGCTATAATTGTATTAACCGGAAACATGATACATGTGTGAATGCATAGACAAAACATTATGTCACTAGTATGCCTCTACTAGACTAGCTTGTTAATCAAAGATGGTTATGTTTCCTGACCATGAACAAAGAGTTGTTATTTGATTAACAAGGTCACATCATTAGTAGAATGATCGATTGACATGACCCATTCCATTAGCTTAGCACACGATCGTTTAGTATGTTGCTCTGCTTTTATCCATGACTTATACATGTTCACGTAACTATGAGATTATGCAACTCCGTTTACGGAGGAACACTTTGGTGCTACCAAGCGTCACAGCGTAATCGGGTGATTATAAAGGAGTACTACAGGTGTCTCCAAAGGCAAATGTTGGGTTGGCGTATTTGAGATTAGGTTTTGTCACTCCGATTGTCGGAGAGGTATCTCTGGGCCCTCTCGGTAATGCACATCTTGAAGCCTTGCAAGCACTACAACTAATGAGTTAGTTGTGAGATGATGTATTACGGAGCGAGTAAAGAGACTTGCGTGCGAGATTGAACTAGGTATTGGATACCGACGATCGAATCTCGGGCAAGTAACATACCGATGACAAAGGGAACAACGTATGTTGTTATGCGGTCGACCGATAAAGATCTTCGTAGAATATGTAGGAACCAATATGGGCATCCAGGTCCGCTATTGGTTATTGACGGAGACATGTCTCGGTCATGTCTACATTGTTCTCGAACCGTAGGGTCCGCACGCTTAAGGTTTCGATGGCGGTTATTATGAGTTTATGTATTTTGATGTACGAAGAAGTTGAGTCCGGATGTGATCACGGACATGACGAGGAGTCTCGAAATGGTCGAGACATAAAGATTGATATATTGGAAGCCTATATTTGGAGTTGAATGGTTCGGGTGAAAGCGAATTTCTCGGAGTAGGGAGGTTACGGAACCCCGGGAACTAAATGGGCCTTAGTGGGCCTCGAGGGAGAAGAGGAGGGGCCGGCCGGGGTGGCGCGCCTCTCCCCCTAGTCCGAATAGGACAAGGAGGGGGGTGATGCCCCCTTTCCTCTTCCCCTCCCCCAATCCTACTCCAACTAGGAAGGGGAGTCCTACTCCCGGTGGGAGTAGGACTCCTCGGCGCGCCCTCTAGGCCGGCCGCACCTCCCCTTGCTCCTTTATATACGGGGCAGGGGGCACCCTAGAAGACACAAGTTTGATCTACGGATCGTTCCTTAGCCGTGTCGGTGCCCCTCCACCATATTCCACCTCGGTCATACCGTCATGAAGCTTAGGCGAAGCCCTGCTTGAGTGAAACATCAAGATCGTCCTGCCGTCGTCTTGTGAAACTCTCCTCGACACTCGGCTGGATCGAGTCTGAGGGGCGTCATCGAGCTGTCGTGTGTCAAGAACTGGGGCGCCGAAGTAACGGCGGGATCGGTCGGATCGCGAGGAGAACGTCGACTACTTCCTCTACGTTGTGATCGCTTCGCCGGGTCTCGAGGGTGCGTAGACAACACTCTCCCTCTCGTTGCTATGCATCACCATGATCTTGCGTGTGCGTAGGAAATTTTTGAAATTACTCGTTCCCCAACAGTGGCATCCGAGCCTAGGTTTTTATGGTTTGATGTTTTGCACGAGTAGAACACAAGTGAGTTGTGGGCGATACAAGTCATACTACCTACCAGCATGTCATACTTTGGTTCAGCGGTATTGTGAGATGAAGCGGCCTAGACCGACATTACGCCAGCGCTTCGCGAGACTGGTTTCACCGCTCGAGCACTCGTTGCTTAAAGGTGATTGGTGGGTGCTGTCTCTCTCACTTTAGTTGAACTGAGTGTGGCTCGCCGGTCCTTGAGAAGGTTAAAATGGAGTCTATTTGTGAAATATCGTTGTGGTTTTGATGCGTAGGTGAGACTGGTTCTTGCTTAAGCCCGTAGCAGCCACGTAAAATTTGCAACAACAAAGTAGAGGGCGTCTAACTTGTTTTTGCAGGGCATGTTGTGATGTGATATGGTCAAGGCGTGATGCTATATTTTATTGTATGAGATGATCATGTTTTGTAACGAAGTTATCGGCAATCTGGCTGGAGCCATATGGTTGTCGCTTTATTGTATGCAATGCAATCGCCCTGTAATGCTTTACTTTATCATTAAGAGGTAGCGATAGTCGTAGAAGCATAAGATTGGCGAGACGACAACGATGCTACGATGGAGATCAAGGTGTCGCGCCGGTGACGATGGTGATCATGGTGGTGCTGCGGAGATGAAGATCACGAAGCACAAGATGATGATGACCATATCATATCACTTATATTGATTTGCATGTGATGTTTATCCTTTATGCATCTTATCTTGCTTTGATTGACGGTAGCATTATAAGATGATCTCTCACTAAATTATCAAGAAGTGTTCTCCCAGTATGCACCGTTGCCAAAGTTAAATCGTGCCCGGACACCACGTGATGATCGGGTGTGATAAGCTCTCGTCCATCTACAGCGGGTGCAAGCCAGTTTTGCACACATGAGAATACTCGGGTTATACTTGACGAGCCTAGCATATGCAGATATGGCCTCGGAACACGGAGACCGAAAGGTCGAGCATGAATCATATAGTAGATATGATCAACATAAGATGTTCACCATTGAAAACTACTCCATTTCACGTGATGATCGGTTATGGTTTAGTTGATTTGGATCACGTGATCACTTAGATGACTAGAGATGTCTTTCTAAGTGGGAGTTCTTAAGTAATATGATTAATTGAACTTAAATTTATCATGAACTTAGTACTGATAGTATCTTGCTTGTTTATGTTTGATTGTAGATAGATGGCTCGTCTTTGTTGTTCCGTTGAATTTTAATGCGTTCCTTGAGAAAGCAAAGTTGAAAGATGATGGTAGCAATTACGGATTGGGTCCGTAATTTGAGATCATCCTCATTGCTGCCTGAAGAGTTACGTCTGGATGCACCGCTAGGTGCAGACTCTTCTTTGGAGCAACACGGATGTTGTGAGCGTCTGGCAAAGCAAAGCTGATGACTACTCTATAGTTCGATGTGCCATGCTTTACGGCTTAGAACGGGACTTCAACGACGTTTTGAGCGTCATGGAGCATATGAGATGTTCCAGAGTTGAGGTTAATATTCCAACAGAATGCGGATTGAGAGATATGAAGTCTCCAATAAGTTCTATAGCTGCAAGATGGAGGAGAATAGTTACATTAGTGAGCACATACTCGAGAATGTCCGGGTACTACAATCACTTGACACAATTGGGAGTTAATCTTCCGGATGATTGTGTCATTGATGTAATTCTTCAATCACGCCACCAAGCTACAAAGGCTTCGTGATGAACTATAATATGCAAGGGTTAGTAAAGACTATACGAGCTCTTCGCAATGCTAAAGGCTGCGGAGGTAGAAATCAGAAGGAGCATCAAGTGTTGATGGTCAATAAGACCACTAGTTTCAAGAAGAAAGGCAAAGGGAGAAGAAGGGAACTTCAAGAAGAACGACAAGCGATTCTTTGTCAGAGAAGAAACCCAAGTCTGGACCTAAGCACAGGCCGAGTGCTTCTACCGCAAGCGATCGGTCCACCGAAGCGGAACTGCCCCAAGTATTTGGCGGATAAGAAAGATGGCAAGGTGAACAAAGGTATATGTGATATACATGTTATTGATGTGTACCTTACTAGAGCTCGCAGAGCACTGGTATTTGATCTTGGTTACATTGCTAATATTTGCAACTCGAAGCAGGGACTACGGATTAGCGAACAACGGCAAAGGGCGAGGTGACGATGCGCGTGGGAAATGGTTCCAAAGTCGATGTGATCGCGGTCGGCACGCTACCTCTACATCTACCTTCGGATTAGTTTTAGACCTAAATAATTGTTATTTGGTGCTGCGTTGAGCATGAACATTATATCTGGATCTTGTTTAATGCGAGACGGTTATTCATTTAAATCGAGAGAATAATGGTTGTTCTATTTATATGAGTAATATCTTTTATGGTCATGCACCCTTGAGGAGTGGTCTATTTTGATGAATCTCGATAGTAGTGATACACATATTCATAATGTTGAAGCCAAAAGATGCAGAGTTGATAATGATAGTGCAACTTATTTGTGCCTTGCCGTTTAGGTCATATCGGTGTAAAGCGCATGAAGAAACTCCATATTGATGGACTTTTGGAGTCACTTGATTATGAATCACTTGGCACTTATGAACCGTGCCTCATGGGCAAGATGACTAGAACACCGTTCTCGGTACTATGGAGAGAGCAACAGATTTGTTGGAAATCATACATCTGAGATGTATGTGGTCCGATGAATGTTGAGGCTCGTGGCGGATATCATTATTTTCTCACCTTCACAGATGACTTAAGCAGATATGGGTATATCTACTTAATGAAACATAAGTCTGAAACATTTGAAAAGTTCAAAGAATTTGAGTGAAGTTGAAAATCATCGTAACAAGAAAATTAAATTTCTACGATCGATCGTGGAGGTGAATATTTGAGTTCTGAGTTTGGTCTACATTTGAAACAATGCGGAATAGTTTAGCAACTCACGCCACCGGAACACCACACAGTAATGGTGTGTCCGAGCGTCAGAATCGCACTTTACTAGATATGGTGCGATCTATGATGTCTCTTCTGATTTACCGCTATCGTTTTGGGGTTATGCTCTAGAGACGGCCGCATTCACCTGAATAGAACACCGTCGAAATCCGTTGAGACGACACCTTATGAACTGTGGTTTGGCAAGAAACCAAAGTTGTCGTTTCTTAAAGTTTGGGGATGCGATGCTTATGTGAAAAACTTCAACTCGATAAGCTCGAACCCAAATCGGAGAATGTGTCTTCATAGGATACCCAAAGGAGCAGTTGGGTACACCTTCTATCACAGATCCGAAGGCAAGACATTCGTTGCTAAGAATGGATCCTTTCTAGAGAAGGAGTTTCTCTCGAAAGAAGTGAGTGGGAGGAAAGTAGAACTTGATGAGGTAATAGTACCTTCTCCCTTACTTGAAAATAGTTTGTCGCGAAACCGGTTTCGAGACACCTACACCAAGTAGTGAGGAAGTTGATGATGTTGATCATGAAACTTGAGATCAAGTTACTCTGTAACCTCGTAGATCAACAGAGTAAGATCCGCACGAGTGAATACGGTAATCCTGTTCGGAAATCATGCTACTAGA